>CM069136.1:92896110-93588610 GCA_035221665.1 Okamejei kenojei | reverse complement strand
ACTGGGCTTGTATTCACTGAAATTTAGAAGGATGAGAGAGGATCTTATAGAAACATATAAAATTATTAAGGGATTGGACATGCTAGATGCAGGAAACATGTTCCCGATGTTGGGGAGTCCAAAATCAGGGGCCACAGTTTAAGAATAAGGGGTAGGCCATTTAGAACTGAGATGAGGAAAATCTTTTTCACACAAAGTTGTTAATTTGTGGAATTCTCTGCCTCAGTAGGCAGTGGAGGCCAATTCACTGGATGCATTACAATAAGAGATTGCTAGAGCTCTTAGGGCTAGCGGAATCAATGGGTATGGGGAGAAGGCAGGAACGGGGTACTGATTGTGGATGATCAGCCATGATCACATTGAATGGCGGTGCTGGCTCGAAGGGCCGAATGGCCTACTACTGCACATATTGTCTATGTATCAATGTACCTTTCTACCACCATGTGAAAAAAATGCTCCTCACTTCACTATTAAATACTTTCCCTCTGATCTTAACCCTATGTCCTCTTTGTTCCACAACCTGGATAAGACTATGCCCATTGACCCTATCTATGTCCCTCATTATTTTATTCATCTCCATAAGGTCATCACTCAGTCTCGTACACAAGTTAACACATTCCAGCTAACATCAGAATATCTGAAGACAGCAAGGTTTTTTGAATTACCAAGCTTGTATTATTTAGTTAAATGCTGATTATTACTTGAATGGGTTTTTAATATGGGCTACTGCAGTACTTGGAAAAGCATTACTGAGAGCAGTGGGTAAAATAATTGACAATAATGGTTTTGCCATCCCCACTATTTAAGATAAGCACTTGCAGAACATTTGTATTAACTAGGCTATTCAAATGGTTCTTGCCCACTAATTTGAGAAGAGCAAATTAAATGGACACAATACTGCCAACATTAATGATCACATTTCCAGAGAACCTGATGCTTACATGCTGGTATGTGTTATATTCAAGGCAGAGACCGACCTATATCTTCTAAATCCCATGCTTTCCTTGAATTTTCACACTGAGAGGGTTCATGAAACTTCCAATGTGACAAAGGGGCTAGGCAGGTTACACACACATCCCTGAGCTCCATTAATTAATAACAGCTCAATATTAGGTTGCCTCATTCATGTTTAAGAATAATTACAAGAACTTAATATTGTAAATAATAATTAATTATACTATTAACATTCTTAGTATTGTTCAATTGATAGCCAATTGTCACTCTGCAGAATGACTTTGCTTGTATTGATTCACATTCAGAAATATGCACTTAAGTATAGACCTTCACTTAGATATTTTTTCTGCCATCCCTTTGAGAATGTCCCTAACCACTTTCACAGCAAAGAAAATACTTTGGAATAGCCGATAGGAGCAGAATTAGGCCATTCGGGCCATCAAATTTACTCTGCCATTTCTATGCTGATGCTGTTTAAATTAAACAATAATATTTCCATCTCTCACCCAGATGGAAAATATAACCAGAACATAAATATAGTTAACAAATACCCCTGGTTCAGCAATGGGTTATTATAGATGTTTGGAGATTATTTTGTTGGACCATGCTGCAGCCGTAACAATGCGACCCAGCAGGACATAAAGACCCTTGTTGTAACAGCCCTGGTGGAATGAGATCTGGAATCAGAATCCATTCCTACATAACACAACTCCATTTTTATCATCTGGAATGGCCTGAACAAATACGTTCTCCCAATTTTTTTGTGACTAACAACATTGCTAGCCCAGAACTCCAAGGCTCTTGATGATCTTGACATATTGTTGTATATATGTGTGCTTACCTTATCAAAGGTCCCCTGGCATGCCTGTGACTATTTTGAGACCTGACCCCCTTCTGGTCTGCTCAAGTATTTATAACATAATATTATATTATAATTTACAGACATAATCATCCTGTACCATCACAATTATGTAGCGACTGAACCTGCTTTACTAAACCAGTGCCAGAAGGATAACTACCTAATAAACTCCAGCCAAATTAAAGGATATAGCTGGAGCCTCCTGGTGAAATAGTGTTCACAAATGTCAACATCGCATATGGCATTGTACTGGTCCTGGGAGACCCATGTTGAAAATATCCTACCACTTGATATCCAGTGGACCAGACAGAGCGAGTCTTGTTTGCTACAGCCAACTCAATGCGAAAACTCATTGACCCAATTAATGGCCGTATAACTCAATAATTAACAAACGATCATTTAACATGAACTCCAAACATTAGCAATTTATACAATTTTCAATGGAACATGACCATAAACAAACTCTTTCATCTCCTGGAAAAAAAAAAATTCTGCGGTTTGGTGCTATCCAAGCACTTTGAACACATAGAAGGATAGATGCAACAACCCAATCCTTTGGGCAGTTTATTAAACCTGCAGAACATAATTTGAGTTTATCATGCAACAACTGATTTCCCAAGCCTCAGGCTGAACCAGCAAATTATGTTTAAAATAACCAAATAAGGTTATATTATTATTTTTAACAAATCGGGAATCAATTTGCATAAAGAACCTTATGCGGCCTCTTAATGACTTTATTTGAAGCCTCAATTGATGAATCAAAATGGATATATATATATATATATATATATATATATATATATATTTTTTTTTTTTTTTAAAATATAATGGAGCTATACATAGTGTTCCATTTAAGCAGAATTTCATAATACAGTGTGATTTAACACCAATTCTGTGTTGCCATTAACCTATACTTGATGATTCTCCTGTGGCAACAAGATTATGTAACCATTCCAGGGGTCTTTAACTGATTCCACCCTCATGACTAACATATGCCTTCATCGTAATGTATCAACCTGAACCTGAGCATGACAATATGCATATTTGCCCAATCACTCTTTAACCCATACAATGACCATAGATAGTTGATACTAACAGAAAATTTTGCAAGTCATGCAAGTCTGCTCCATCTCCAACTCGAGATGATATTTGCAACTTGGTATCTACCGTAAACAGCAATTGTGGCTTGATTGTGGCCTGATTTCCGAGCCAGTCTTGCAAGACAATCTTGGTCCTTCTACTGAACCTGCCCAATTCTAACCTGTTTGAAAAGCTAGTATTGACCATTTTACATGGTTAGACCCCTCAAAGTTGCTGATAATGTCTCAATCATTTGTAATGTATAACAAAGTGTACACCTTACCAAGCTGTAAGTGATCCCTTAATTGTAGAGTAGCACAGGTACAGTGCGTGGAACCTCTGGCCAGCTTTCATGCTGCCACCAACTTCAGTGAACCGCTTACTGCCAAAGAAGACGTGGGATGCATTGTCGCTGAAACTATGAAACCTTGCTCATTCCAATAGCTTGTGCTTCGCCCTCCAGGTTTCACCTATGGAAAGGTCTTACCTGAATAGAAGATTTGGCAGCCAACTGTAATGTCCCCCTGAGAGCGGTGTTCATTGCATATGTGTTTGAGATGGCAACATTCCTGCCAGGCATAGACCTCTGGCCCATGCCCTGTATCCCTTGGGCATGCTTTATGGCTATACACTCAGACTTAGCGTTAGACTATACTGATTCCACATGCTCTCCTTTTACATGAGGAAGCCATTAAGCATCCCTGTTACAAGGTGCTGCTGCCACAGCTTCAGCAAAACGGCAACTTTGCCATGGCCCCAGCGTCCAACTAATACTGATGCAGCATGCTCTCCTCCTACATGAGGAAGACATTAAGCAGGCCTGATACTAAGCCCTGCTGACACAATTTCCCATTTAGGACCAGAGCACAATTTGCAATACAATGAAAGATTTACCTAGCATCTACTAGAGCAGTAATGAATACTGTTTGTCCATCATTGTGACTTTATTAATTTCAACTGTTGATAATAAGATGTGTTAACAATGACCTAGATGGCATTTAATAGTTAACCATTTAACAAAATAACAGTTGTCCTACTACACAGCTGAATTGCATCTATACTATTAACAATTAGTCTAACGACTAGAAAAACTGTTTTATAAAAATAACTGTTACCAGAGTCTATTGACTGCAATTCTGTTGCCCAGACCGGCGGCAGGCCAATTGAATACCTAAAAGTGAATCCCAACGTCCTACAAGTCTATTTGATACGAACTTAATCTAACTGGATAGAGGAGCCCAATTTCTCAAATATAGTTTGAGACTTAACAGTGGATTTTAGCACATACATAACCAGTGTTTTTGAACTGTGAATAGTTTTCGTTGAATGCTTTTTTGTCATCATTCCGTTATACTGCCTTATCCTAGCAATGCCTCCTCATCCCCCATGATCACTGTAAATGGGAATACTCTACTAAACAGCTATTCCCATAAAGCAGCCCTGAACAAGGTACCGCTGGTGCCCATGAAGCAGCCCTGAACAAAGATGCTGCTGGTGCGGCCTTTCCCATAGGCCAGTATATGCCATAGATTTGGCGTTCTCATGAAGCAGCCCTGAGCAAAGGTGGTGCTGGCATAACCTCTCCAATAGGCTAGCCCGCCATAACTTGGCATTCCCCTGGAGCAGTCCTGAGCAAAGGTACTGCTGGTACGGCCTCTGCAATAGGCTTGCCTGCCATAGTTCGGCATCCCCACGAGCAGCCCTGAGCAAAGGTGCTGCTGGCACAGCCTCTCCAATAGGCTAGCCTGCCATAGCTTGGCATCCCCATGAACAGTCCTGAGCAAAGGTACTGCTGACACAGCCTCTCCAATAGGCTAGCCTGCCATAGCTTGGCATCCCCATGAGCAGTCCTGAACAAAGGTACTGCTGGCACAACCTTTCCCATAGGCTGGCATTGCCATAACTTGGCATTCCCATGAAGCAGCCCTACCCAAAGGTGCTGCTGGCAAAGCCTCTTCAATCAGCTGGCACTGCCATAAACCTTTCTGCTGACACGGCTCTCACATTAAGCCAAGCTGACCCAACTCCTGCTGAAGGAGTGTCTCTAAATTCATTCCCAGAGGGGAAACCTCCCAAAATCTTTCCTAATTGTACTGACTCTTTTTGTCAGTTGTCCCCATATCCTGGGGATTACTGTGGTTTGGGAACCCCATAGGTGAATTTCCCTTCCCCGAGAATTTATATATATAAATTTATAAAAATATATACACACACACACATACCCGCGGTACCCTCCTGGCACCCGGGCTAATCATTTATTTGTTTAACCCCATTTTCTGGGGGCTACTACATTCTGGGAACCACATATACTTGGGTTTCCTCTCCACCGGGAACCCAGCCTCACCGTTTAGTTCAGTTTAGCCACATTTCCTGGGGACTACTGTGGTCTAAAACCACATATACTTGGGTTTCCCCTCCACCGGGAACCCAGGCTGACCGTTCAGGTGAGTTTAGCCCCATACCCTAGGGACTACTGCGGTCTGGAACCACACTATTCTTGGGTATCCCCTCCCCGGTAAACCAATGTGTGGAGTCACTGACCGCGTTATCAGTGACTCCGATCGCGAACCCGACATTCTCAGCTCTCCGTCTCCGCAGTTGGACCAGGGTTTTCCCCCAAAGCCGTAGGCTGGTTTCCTCATTGACCATCGTGAACATCCCGCAAAAACCTCGGAGGTTCCTGCAGGAGACCTACAACAGGTAAGGAATAGCACTTACCTGAAGTTTTAGACTTACCGTTGGAGGAGCTGTGCTGCTCCACAGTCGTCTGCATGAAAGCGTCTTACGCAATGACGCACGAACAGCTGTACAGGGTTCTTCACGTAGTCACTCACATGACTCCGAAGTAAAACAAAGCTTTTCACTGTACCTTTGTAAACATAACACATTCAAAACAGAGATAAGATGGGTTTTTTCACTCAGAGGGTTATAAGACTTTGGAACATTCTTCCTCAAAGGGAAGAGAACATATTTTAAAAGCAGATATATTCTGGATGAACAAGGGAGAGAAATTTAACACAAGCAAACAGGAATGAAAAATTATGGTTATCATCAATTCTCCCATGATCTTATTTACCAAACAGATTAATGGGGTTAAATCACCTACTTCCGCTACTTTTTTATATATTTGTTGACGTAAATTCACAGCTTTGATTTGAATATTGATATTCATACAATGTCCTGATGCCATACAGGCTGGCTGGTGTCGTCCCAAAAGTTAATCTCCTCCTGATGCAATTTTGGTATAACATGAATGAAAAACGTCATCAATTTTAATAAAGTGTTTGTAATACAGGCAGTAATTCATTGTGCTATTCCTTCATTTGAACCATTTCATGCAGTTTCCTAATGACTGCCAATTCCAAAGCCATAGTCATTCCATTATTCTTCTTCAAATATTGACTAACTATTGGACAGAAAATAACATTTGCCAAATGGATTTTAAATTACCCGACATGCAGCAAATCAAAATGTTAATGAAAACTTTGTATTGGAATAAACACATCAAAATACAAGGCAGGTTTACTTTTAAATAAACTATACAATATACATGTTTTTTTTAAGTTGCGGACACACCAGGTTAATTACCATGAAAATCTTGCTTATTTGGTTCTACATGAATGCTCAAAAATGTACAGAATGCAATTAATCTGTTAACTTTATGACTGGTCTAGTTGTCCAAGATGTATTTCCCACTGATGCAAAGTACATTTAAGTTAATTAGAATTATTGATTAATTTTGTTAATGACCAGCGACACAATAAATTGAATTTGGAATATCGGCTTCGATTTTTCTGCTGAGACTCACTGGCCATAGACCCTATTCCCAAACTTGGTTTCTTCAGATCTTATCAGCCAAGGCAGTCTTAAAGCAGAGAGGGCAGGAACGGTGGCACAGCGGTAGAGTTGCTGCTTTACAGTGCTTGCAGCACCGGAGACCCGGGTTCGATCCTGACTACGGGTGCTGTCTGTAAGGAGTTTGTACATTCTCCCCCTGTGTGGGTTTTCTCCGAGATCTTCGGTCACCTCCCACACTCCTAAGACGTACGGGTTTGTAGGTTAATTGGTTTGGTAGAAATGTAAATTGACCCTAGTGTGTGTAGGATAGTGTTAATGTGTGGGGATTGCTGGTCGGCACGGACCTGGTGGGCCGAAGGGCCTGTTTCCGGTGGTATTGCTAAACTAAACCAAACTAGGAGTGACTCTAGAGAAACATGGGAAGCTCAAACAACCACGAGTCAAAACAAGCTCCACTCAACAAATATTAACAGTCACTTTTCCCAGGTGCCTGGCATCGTACCATGTACAGTTTTGCCATCTGTCCCAGCTGTCAATATTTTATACAAAAAACTTTTAATATGAAATAAACAAATACAGAATATTAACCAGAAGGTGTGCAAGCATGGTCGAAGGCAGCTCCTGCTGTGGATCAGGGGCACCCTGGCCGTGGGTCGGGACAGTGGGGCCAGCGGGCGCAGTCGACGCTCCAGCTGTGCCCATCCCGGCCATATGCCGAGGGGTGCAAGGAGACCAATGCAAAAGCTGCAGGATGAATGAGACACAGTAGTGCTTTTTTACTTCAACCCAAAGCACCCAAACCACCATTTGAGTAGTGCCTTTTTACTTCAACCTAAAGTACCCAAACCGCCATTTGCATTAGTGCCTTTTACTTCAACCCAAAGCACCCAAATCACCATTTGCTGTGCTCTTTACTTCAAACCAACCACATTTTCATTTTCAAACCACATTAAGGGCACTGAAGATCAGTAAAACCACACTCACAGTTTAGTAGACATGTGTTCACTATTATTCACAGCTCAGACTGAGAGACATGACCCTCTCCCCCTTTCCCCCATCTTGCAGAGACTGAATGAGGCAAAGCAGTTCTGGGTTTTATAGTCCCCCCCCCCCCCCCCGCCGCCAGCGGGGGCAGCAGAGGGAATGGTGAATTTTTTAAAGCATTAATATCTCTCTGATTTTTAATCGATGGGAAAAATCCTCTGGTCCAGCAAGGCGGAGGGGGGCTCTGAGCAAGGTGGCCAACAATGATGGCCGTAGGTGGCGGCATTCTCTTGGAAATCACAGCACAGCGAGCCAAAAGCGGTCAAGATCAGACTTTTAGTAATATAGCTATATAGAAGACAGAAGACGGAAGACGGAAGACGGATAGATAGACAGACAGACAGACAGACAGACAGACAGACAGACAGACAGACAGACAGACAGACAGACAGACAGACAGACAGACAGACAGACGGATAGACAGATAGACAGACTATCTTTCTGAAAAGCAGTGAAAGGACGAGGCAGAAGCAATGTGACTGCAAAGTGCGAGTGTATTTGTGGGGTGTCCAACAAGTGTGAAATACCAGCTGCGTCAAGCCAATTCGAGCACATGCATCACAAGTCAACTGTGACATTAATAAGATCCAATAGATACTTTTGTGGAAAAGTCCATAAGTGTTTTTGCAATGAATTGCCGCAACAGAAATTTGATCTATATTTTGAAAATACCTTCCTCAAATATATTTATTTTTGAAAAGTTTATAGCAACAGAAGTTTTATAATTGAGATTCCACCAACTTGATTTGAAATGACACACATAAAATGCTGAGCTTCCACATAACAATTTCATCTTTTGTATTGCAGTCAGGGCCAATTTTACTCTTTTTCAAATGTTGAAAAAGCAAAATATGTGCATTTATAAATGAACCTGAAGAGGTTTCTCTGCACAACTAATAGTGTTTTCAAGGTGAATTCAAAGCATAAATATAAAAAAGGCATTAAATGGACATTGCTCAGCAAAGGAAATACAGTAAATACCAATGCATCAGCATCAGACTGCAGGACTTATGGAGCTCTGATCTCTACTGAAATAACATAGAAGACTTAGGGAAATAACAATAGCCTCACAGACTTTAAAAATTACACTCTTGACAACTGATGTATGCCTTAAAGCTTTGTGATTTGCATAAAAATTCAAAGAGGATTAAGAAAGAAACTGAGCTCCCAGGAGAAACTCATATAGTCAAATGTGCAATCTCTGCATAGTCAACACCTGGAGTTAAGATTGAACTCAGATAATGGAGGGGACGTAGCTGTTCTTAAGTCTGGTGATGCATGGTTTCAAGGTTCTGTACCTTCTGCTGGACAGGAGCAGGCAGAAGAAGGAATGACCAGGGTGGGACAAGTCTTTGAATATGTTGGTTGCTTTTTTCAAAGCAATGTGAAGTGTAGATGGAGTCAATGGTGAGAAGTATCCACAACAAGTATCTGCCATCAGGAAAAAGGTGTAGGAACCTGAAAACCATAACGTTCAGGAGCAGCGTCTTCCCAAAAACCATCAGGTTATTAAACTCCACAACCTCCAACTAAGCTCTGAACAAAAACTTGGGGGGGATTGCTTATGTCTTTGCACTATTGTTTGTTTTTTGTATACTGAACCTCTTTTGTTGTTTTCATGGTGTTTACAGTGTACTATGTTTATATATCTGTTGTGCTGCTGCAAGTAAGAATTTCATTGTTCCTTTTTGGGACATATGACAATAAATCACTCTTGACTCTGCAATTTTGAAAACAATTACTTTTGATATATTAAATGTTGTGTAAGTTTATTTAATTTGCTTACCAGCAGATATGGAACCACCTAAGTTTCAAATTAGTTTCCATTTGTCTTCCTTTAGGAATATTTGACAAATAGAAACATAGAAACATAGAAATTAGGTGCAGGAGCAGGCCATTCGGCCCTTCGAGCCTGCACCGCCATTCAATATGATCATGGCTGATCATCCAACTCAGTATCCTGTACCTGCCTTCTCTCCATACCCCCTGATCCCTTCAGCCACAAGGGCCACATCCAAATCCCTCTTAAATATGGCCAACGAACTGGCCTCAACTACCTTCTGTGGCAGAGAATTCCACAGATTCACCATTCTCTGTGTGAAAAACGATTTTCTCATCTCGGTCCTAAAAGACTTCGCCCTTATCCTTAAACTGTGACCCCTTGTCCTGGACTTCCCCAACATCGGGAACAATCTTCCTGCATCTAGCCTGTCCAACCCCTTAAGAATTTTGTAAGTCTCCATGAGATCACCCCTCAATCTTCTAAATTCCAGCGAGTACAAGCCGAGTCTATCCAGTCTTTCTTCATATGGAAGTCGTGCCATCCCAGGAATCAGTCTAGTGAACCTTCTCTGTACTCCCTCTATGGCAAGAATGTCTTTCCTCAGATTAGGAGACCAAAACTGTACGCAAAGATGCATCTCATCTAATTCCCTAAGGCTGTCTAACCATTCCTAGGTCCTGATATCACAGTGGTAAATAGGCAATTGAATGGTGATGATCAGTGTGGGGCCAGAGGATAAAGGTTTTTCATGTGAATTACACAGTGGGATGATTATTCAAACTCCATGCAGTGGCAGTTAAGTAGCTTTTTTATATGTAGTTAAAAAAAAGATGTGAAACAGAACGAGTGAGTCAAAAAGTCAAAGTCTGATGGATAATGGAGTTGAGCTCAAGCCAAACAACCAACAGTATATCAGTAAGCTATTTTACACTATATTTAATTAGCATATTCAATTAAATATTACCTATGTCTCATTTATCAATGTTAATTCAAGAGTTTAATAGTCCCTTGTTGACCAACTAATTACAAATTATTCTTTTTTAAATCCTTTTACCGTTGTTCTGTTCTAATTTACAATTTTACTGACAATTTATAACTTTTCCGAACCCCATTAATCTATAAACCTGAATGCCATGGAGTGTGGGAGGAAACCGGAGCACTCATAGAAACCCCAGGGAGAACGTACAAACTCTGTACAGACAGCACACATAGTCAGTATTACACCCGGGTCTTTGGCGCTGTAAGGCAACAACTCTACCACTGGGCCACCGCGATGCCACAATTGTTCTTAACCCAACATTTTCATCCTATTATTATTTCTCTGCAGATGCTGCCTGACTGCTGAGCATTTCCAGCATCATATTTTTATTTTATTTCAGGTTTTCAGCAGTCAGCATCATTTTCATTTGTCCAACTTTTGCACACTTTTTAAAGGTTAGGCCAACTGTCCTATAATGAAAAGTATGAATCTGGCTACATCCACATTTTTTCTTCAAGTTTCTTGAAGCACTACAGCCGCTTTTGTATTCTTCAATCCTCTCTCCCTGCTGTTTTGTACACTCAAATGATCCCTCAGTTCAATGTTGTCAATAGCACCTTTAAATTGTTTTCAAATAATTCTTGATCTGGTCTAGTGCTCCCTTACCTGTCTTAACCAAATTCTCAAGAACTAACATTTGACTAGGTTTTCATTCATCGTTACTAATCTTCCAATTATCTCTATAATCACTCTCCCTTTTATACCTGAATCATTGAATTTGTTTAACATTCTTCTTCTGACCACGATTATGTTTAAAAATGAGCAGCAAAATTGTTATTCCATCATAACCATTATTGCAGATATAACTGAAATCTGTCTTAAAGTTGCTATTTCCAATTTTAGTTAAGTAAGTTTAAAAAAATGCAAGAATTATAGACTGAAGTCTCTCATTAGAATCTATAAATCATTTTGTGCTGCTATTAATAATAACAATTACCATATTAATTAATTCAGAAAATAGATTTTTGGCTTTGATATATCAAATGCATAGAGTCAAGCAAGAAAGGTCACAATTTCCACTTGCACATCAATAATTTTAATTTGCAATTTAGAAGGATTGATAATTTATTTCTGGAAAATATTGCCATATTTAAAAGTGATACAAAGGAGATGACACTTATTTATTTCTATTGTACTATAATTTGTATCACATTTGCTCCTGATTTGATGTGATTTGCTGCTACCCTTTCAGATATTAATTTAATTTCAGTGCTTTTGTAATGCTTTTGTAAAACTTGTCGACTCAACCGCCTCTCCTCTGGTCAGGAGTGAAGCTTCTTCTTCTTGCGTATGGCGTGTACAGCCTAAAGTTGTAGGACAACTTGTTCTATTTGATCTTACTTGATTGTGCATGCCAGGTTGATTGCATTCCTTGAAACAGGGCGGACCATGTGAAGGTTGCAATCTCCCACCCCAGGAGTGAAGCTGAATGTGCAGCACAGTGAGGGGATTGTCAGAAGAGGAATGTCACTGAATCCTGTATCAACAAGAATATATCCAGAGAACTTATTTCTGAAACAAGAGACTTCGCCCTGAAATAAATCTAGTTAATTTCCTTCATGAACAGTTCTTAACAGTAGCTGGCAGATCCAGAAAAACCTCTTGATATATTGCGAGTTTTTGTATCAACCCATTAGAGGTGCCGCATTGAAGACAGCCTCTGCCTACAGTCTGTTTTTTTTTCAATCTTAAAAAAAAAAATTTAGTCAGTTTTAAAGTTTGTTTTGGGGATTCTTTAGCTTTTTTTATGTGGGGGGGGGGGGGGATGGTAAGTGGGAAACTGTTTCCCAGTCGTTCCTGGCGGGGTAGCGACTATTCTCCGACTCGCGTCCTCGCCCCCCTCCTCGCGGCCTACCATCTTCAGACTTCAGAAATAAGGGGTAGGCCATTTAGGACTGAGATGAGGAAAAACCTTTTCACCCATAGAGTTGTGAATCTGTGGAATTCTCAGCCACAGAAGGTAGTGGGAGCAATTCACTGGATGTTTCCAAGAGAGAGATAGATTTCGCTCTTAGGACGAAGGGAATTAATGAATATGGGGAAAAAGTCTGAATGGGGTACTGATTTTGGATGATCAGCCATGATCATATTGAAACTGAATGAGACCTGAATGTGTGGCTGAGGAACTGGTGCAGGGGGCAGGGATTTAGATTCTTAGATCACTGGGATCTGTTTTGGAGTAAGGGGGAACTGTACAAAAGGGACGGATTGCATCTTAACAGGTGGGGGACAACATTCTGGCAGGCAGGTTTGCCACTGTTATACGGGTGATTTTAAACTGAATAAGGGGGTGGGGTGTCAAATGGGATAGGGGGGTGGGGTGGGGTGTCGAGGACGGTGTTAAAGGGAAAGAGTAAAAGGATAGTTAATGACCCCAGAATTAACAGGAAAGGAAGCTCACAAAGGGGTAGGAGAATATGGCCAAGTGTAATAGGGATCGAAGTGAAATGTGAGATGCGTAAGGAATTAAAAGTATTGTATATGAATGCGCAAGTATAAGAAGTAAAGTGGATGAGCTTGAGGCTCAGTTAGAGGTTGGTAGATAAGGCATTGTGGGGATTACTGAGACGTGGCTGCAGGAGGATCGGGACTGGGAAATTAATATTCAGGGTTATACATCCTTTGAAAAGGACAGGCAGGTGGGTAGAGGAGGGGGGGGGGGGGGTAGCTCTGCTGGTGAGGATGGAATTAATAATGGGGCATTTGGATAGCAGTAAAATGATTAGTCCAAGTCAACATGGGTTTATGAAAGGGAAATCATGCTTGACTAATCTTGTGGAATTTTTTGAGGATGTGACAAGTAAAATGGATGAAGGGGTGCCAGTGGATCTTGTGTATCTAGACTTTCAGAAAGCCTTTGATAAGGTCCCGCATGGGAGACTGGTGACTAAAATTAGAGCACATGGTATTTGAGGTAGGGTGTTGACATTGATGGAAAATTGGTTGGCAGACCGGAAGCAAAAAGTAGGACTGTACGGGTCCTTTTCAGAATGGAAGGAAGTGGCGAGTGGAGTGCCGCAAGGCTCGGTGTTGGGGCCGCAACTGTTACCATATATATTAACGATTTGGAAGAGGGAATTAGGAGCAACATAGCATGTTTGCGGATGACACAAAGCTGGTTGGCAGTGTGAACTGTGAAGAGGATGTTAGGAGGTTACAGGGTGACCTGGACAGGTTGAGTGAGTGGGCAGATGCGTGGCAGATGCAGTATAATATCGATAAATGTGAGGCTATCCACTTTGGTGGCAAAAACAAGGGGGCAGATTATTATCTCAATGGGGTTAGGTTAGGTAAGGGGGAATTGTGTACAGTTTTGGCCTCCTAATTTGAGGAAGGACATCCTTATGATTGAGGGTGTGCAGCGTAGGTTCACAAGATTGATCCCTGGGATGGCGGGACTGTCATATGAGGAAAGATTGAAAAGACTAGGCTTGTATTCACTGGACTTTAGAAGGATGAGCGGAGATCTTATAGAAACATATACAATTATAAAAGGACTGGACAAGCTAGATGCAGGAAAAATGTTCCCAATGTTGGGCAAGTCCAGAACCAGGGGCCACAGAATAAAGGGGAGGTCATTTAAGACTGAGGTGAGAAAAAACGTTTTCACCCAGAGAGTTGTGAATTTATGGAATTCACTGCCACAGATGGCAGTGGAGGCCAAATCACTGGATGGATTTAAGAGAGAGTTAGATAGAACTCTAGGGACTAGTGGAGTCAAGGGATATGGGGAGAAGGCAGCCACTTGTTATTGATAGGGGACGATCAGCCATGATCACAATGAATGGCGGTGCTGGGTCGAGGGGCTCAATGGCCTACTCTTGCACCTATTTTATATGTTTCTAATATATAATTACATTTAACCTCAGTACATAATCAGTACATTACCTCAATACATACAATAATCTGCAATGTTAACAAGTTACATTAAATGGAAATGATTTAGATGTAGTTTAATGAGTAGTCAATGTGCTGTCAATGCATCAACATTCTTCATTTGCTGACTCAAGTGAAATTTTTCTAATGATAAGGAACTTATTTCTGGATGCTATGATGAAGTGTAGTTTTCATAGAGGTAATGAGCCTCATCAAACATTTAGAATGAATAAGATGAATCCAATATGTCTTTGACAAACAATCACATTTTACATTATATAAAGTATTTGATAAAGATCTGCAGCATGATTTTTGAACATCCTGCAGATGAGTAATGAAATGATTCTATTTTTGAACATCCAATATTAAAACATTAAAATTAATTGATAAGTTTCTTGGAGAATACTATTGAACAATTTGTTTCCAATGTTTGTCAAGTCATGGATATTAACTTAAATTTGATTACATTATGCAAATGTGTTCTTTGCACATTTCAGCCCTCATACATTGAATACTAAGAAATTCTGCCTCTTTACCCATTGGAAGCTTTTGTAACTCATTACATATTATCCTGTCATGTTGGTTTCACATTCTCAGCTTGAATGTTTGTGCTGGAAATGGCCACATGTACAAACTGTCAACAATGCAGTGTTGGCTTAAAACATTTGGCACCAATGTGAACATTAGACAATTATTTGTTTAATTTCATAGAAGAATGATCATAATAAGGCAAATTATTGTTAAATCACATACAGCAAAGCAAATAGAGATAGATAAAATCTGAAGAAGGGTCCTGACCCAAAACACCACTTATCCATGTTTTCCAGAGATGCTGCTTGACCCACTGAATTATCCCAGCACGTTGTGCCTTTTAGTGTAAATAGTAAGTTTAATGGAGAACTTACCAATTTGAAGTTTGATAGTTATTTTATGAGGAGTTACGATGAGGGATTACGTGAAGAAGGCCGTCCCCATGCATGCGCGTCAATCTTCAAAGCAGCGGTGTGAAATTACAGAAATTGCAGAACAGTTGAACAAACATAGTAAGATTATAGATGACTAAAACTACCAGATGATCGTTATGTTACGAGGGTAGGGAGCGGAGGGCACGTAATCCCTCATCGTAACTCCTCATAAAATAACAATTAAACTTCAAACTGGTAAGTTCTCGTTTAATCTTACTATTTTACTTCGGAGTCACGTGAGTGACTACGTGAAGACTTTGAAGGTCTGTGATTTCATGCCATGGAAAAACGAGTCCACACAAGCACGACTGCATCAGTTGACCATAGATGAGGGAAACATCATAATGCATACATACATGACATAGATTTAAAAACATGCTTATGCTGATAAAAGAACAAACAATAATAACAGTAACCCCTCTCAACCGAGGGGTCAATCGATTAAAATAAATGTTAGGATACCTTGTTTGTTGGACCATCCTGTAGTTGTAGCAGCCCTGGTGGAGTGAGATTAGAAATCAGTATCTACTCCTGTATAAGCCAAACCTCGCATAACCACCTGGAGATGGTCTGAACTAATATCAGAGTCTCTAGGCTCTAGATAATCTTGACGTAATGATGTAAACGTGTGACCACATGTAACCAAAGGTGCATGGGGTATGTAAACATGAATTATGTTATTGCAGGTGTAATGATCCTGTTCTTTCACAATTTATGTAATGATTGGACCCGTGAGTTGAGGGCAATAAGGTAGGTTATAGGGAATAACCTACCTATGAGAGCCAAACCAAAGATAGAGATATAGATGGAGCCCCATGGTGAATAAATGTTAACACAATGTCAATATCCCATACCTCCGTATACTTGGGTCTGGAAAAACTTGTGTTAATGATATCCTAAATACTGGACACCAGAGGGTGAAACCCGAGAGAGCGGGTCCCACGTTGCAGCAACTATGAGGAGAAGCACGTTGGGTACAGTTAATGGGACTATAACTTAAGTTATTGTCAAAGACACATAGAAATGAACTCTTAGACGTCAGTGTCCGTGCCGTATTATTTGTAACATAACATTTAACAGAAAAAACTCTTCCCATCCCCTGAAGAGGCAAAGTACTGTTTTTTTGTTGCTATCCCTGCATTCTGCAGTGAGACATACATGGATCGGTCTGACAGCCCGAGCCGCAGGAGCGGTTTTCTCAGATTCTGTAAAGCAATGAATTGATTAATCATGTAGAGGCTGGTTCCCCGAATCCCAGGCTGAACCAGCAAAGTTTTATGTTTAGAACCCCATGTAAGGTTCTATATTATTCCCAACATTTGCGGGAAACCATGGCTGCGTAGGCCAGTCAGACAGTACGAGAACCCTGAATGCGGGATCTTGCTGAATATTGCAAGCCCCGACTGATGAGGCAAAATGGAGAACCGCATAAAAGAACATTCCTCACCTGTGTAGCGAGAATGAGCCTGCATGCAAACATATCAATATTGGGTGCCATTGAGCCATAGATCCTAAAATGCTTTGTGAACCAACATCCATACTGTATTGTCATTGACTTTGCAGGATGATACACCAGCGCCAAAAAAGGTTGGGTAAATTATGACAGGATACTTTGACTTTTTTGCATCCATGTGACTAACATATGCCACCACCAGTGTATCAACTTGGAACTAAGCATGCAGGTTTTGCATATTTGCACAATAACCCTTTAACCCACAGTTACACCTAGTGTCTATAGGTAGTTAATACCAATAACTGAAGAATTGGTGATTCATGTAAATTCCATCCGCCTTCATTACTAGAGATGGCATTCGTGATTTTCCATCTTAGTTCTAGCACGTGTAAGTAATATAACTGAAGATAATATGACCAAAACTACTGGATCAATGCTGAATGTAGTTCGACCACCATTGTGACTTTGGTAGCTTCAGCTGATAGTAGCATAGGTCTGTTAACAATGACCTATATGGACACTTGAGAGGTTAATACTTGCACATTGAAAGTTCTAATAATGCAAGATCCAATTGCACAGCTGAAACACAGCTGCTATAGCCAACTACTCTTACTAAATAGAAGAATGCTTGATAACAAGGTTGTTACAGGCTTCAATTGATTCCAATCTGTTGCCCCAGGGCGGAATCACAGGTAATTAATAGTTAAAGGTAAAGCCGATAAACAACAACTTCCAGTTGGTATCAATTTAAATTTGACTGGATGGCTGAAACAGTTGATTTAAGCAAAACACAGCGTGAGAAATATCCTCCAGATCAATTTGAAATGTCTCTGGTGATTTCCTGTGAATGTGTCCTAAACAGTATGCATCTACAGTGGCTTGCAAAAGTTTTCATACCCCTTGAACTTTTCCATATTTTGTCATGTTACAACCACAAATGTAAATGTATTTTATTGGGATTTTATGTGATAGACCAACACAGAGTGGTGCATAATTGTGAAGTGGAAGGAAAATGATACATGGTTTCCAAATTTTATTACAAATAAAGAACTGAAAAGTGTGACGTGCAAAAGTATTCAGCCCCCCTGAGTCAATACTTTGTAGAACCACCTTTCGCTGCAATTACAGCTGCAAGTTTTTTGGAGTATGTCTCTACCATCTTTGCACATCTAGAGACTGACATTTTTGCCCATTCTTCTTTGCAAAATAGCTCAAGCTCAGTCAGATTGGATGGAGAGCGTCTGTGAACAGCAATTTTCAAGTCTTGTCAGAGATTCTCAATTCGATTTTGGTCTGGATTTTGACTGGGCCATTCTAACACATGAATATGCTTTGATCTAAACCATGCCATTGTAGCTCCGGCTGTATGTTTAGGGTCGTTGTCCTGCTGGAAGGTGAACCTCCGCCCCAGTCCCAAGTATTTTGTAGACTCTAACAGGTTTTCTTCCAAGATTGCCCTGTATTTGGCTCCATCCATCTTCCCATCAACTCTGGTCAGCTTCCCTGTCCCTGCAGAAGAAAAGCATCTCCACAGCATGATGCTTCCACCACCATGTTTCACATTGGGGATGGTGTGTTAGTTTTCCGCCACACATAACGTTTTGCATTTAGGCCATAAACTTCAATTTTGGTCTCATCAGACCAGAGCACCTTCCTCCACATGTTTGCTGTGTCACCCACATGGCTTGCGGCAAACTGCAAACGGTACTTCTTATGGCTTTGTTTCAACAATGGCTTTCTTCTTGCCACTCTTTCATAAAGGCCCAATTTGTGGAGTGCACGACTAATAGTTGTCCTGTGGACAGATTCTCCCACCTGAGCTGTGGATCTCTGCAGCTACTCCAGAGTTACCATGGACCTCTTGGCTGCTTCTCTGATCAATGCTCTCCTTGCCCAGCCTGTCAGTTTAGGCGGACAGCCATATCTTCGTAGGTTTGCAGTTGTGCCATACTCTTTCCATTTCCGGATGATGGATTGAACAGTGCTCCGTGAGATGTTCAAAGCTTGGGATATTTTTTCATAACCTAACCCTGCTTTAAACCTCCACAACTTTATCCCTGACCTGTCTGATGTGTTCCTTGGGCTTCATGATGCTGTTTGTTCACTAATGTTCTCTAACAAACCTCTGAGGCCTTCACAGAACAGCTGTATTTATATTGAGATTAGATTACACACAAGTGGACTCTATTTACTAATTAGGTGACTTCTGAAGGCAATTGGTTGCACTGGATTTTATTTAGGGGTATCAGAGTAAAGGGGGCTGAATACTTTTGCACGCCACACTTTTCAGTTTTTCGTTTGTAAAAAAATTTGAAAACCATGTATCATTTTCCTTCCACTTCACAATTATGCACCACTTTGTGTTGGTCTATCACATAAAATCCCAATAAAATACATTTAAGTTTGTGGTTGTAACGTGACAAAATGTGGAAAAGTTCAAGGAGTATGAAAACTTTTGCAAGCCACTGTATGATCTTGATGCATGCCATAAAGATCGTAAGTAAATAAGTAATTAGACAGTAGAGAAATTCCAAATACAGAAAAGCTATGTTGCACAGAGGAGTAAATTAAATATGAACTAACATCTCTCCATCTTTCACAAGGAACAGGCAACGCCTGCCATAATTCCGTGCCTGCCTTGAATGCAGCTCTGGCCGTACTACTGGCCTGCCTTAAAAATGCTCCGCCCCTAATACTGAATCTGCCTCGAAAGACAACTATGGCCGCAATTCCAAGCCATACTTGGTACCCTTGTATACTGTGTAATAATTACCCATGACATGTTATAATTTTCATTTGTAGAAAACAAGTGTAAATATTATGAACTTGTAAATGGTCCACTTACCCCACATTTCGAAAGAACCAGAGCCACCTACCACCATGGTTACCAGTGGACTTATGGTAAGCCCAAAGGCCCCTGATGTGGGTTCCATCCCTATCCTTGATTTCCTTCCTGAGACCAGCTTGGCCCAGCATTCAAGCGCCCATGAACTTCAGTGAACTGCTTACTGCTGTTGAGGTGTGGGGGTGTCATCGCCGATACGATGGTTTCATTTGATAGCTCTGTGCACTGCCGGTGCTTGTAGCGTGAGGGAATCTGGCACTGCCGGGTTTTTTGCCTCTTCCCTTGCGAGTATGTCCTCGCACTCCCCTCCACCGAAAGGGAGACTCGTAGACAGTCCTGAGACAGGTGCTGCCGCAGGCCCCTGAGGATACCTGCATTGACATGGCCCCTCGGACCCATATCAGAATATGACTCTGGACCAGAGCGAAACTGACCCCGGATGTTCCCCTCCTCAGAGAGGGAGACATTGTGCTGCTCTAACAGGTGCCGCTGCCAGCGGGTTATTCAAAATACCCGGGCTCAGATAACCATATAACCATATAACAATTACAGCATGGAAACAGGCCCTCTCGGCCCTTCCAGCCCGTGCCAACCATTTGATTTCCCCTAGTCCCATCTACCTGCACTCAGACCATACCCCTCCATTCCCTTCCCGTCCATATACCTATCCACTTTACTCTGTTCTGGAGCATACACTTTACAGATAGCTCTCTTCTGGAGCATATCTCTCTGGCGCAACGTCCATCAGGTGCTCCAGGTGGGTTTTAGGCATTCACAGACGCTACCCATAGAAGGAGGGGGGGACCTCCTGGCCCGACTCGACCAAGTCCCAAGGCCTGACCGACTTCCTCGTGGTTTAACTCCTTTCCTGGGGAACCATTGCGGTCTGTGAGTTGCTGACCACATAGTTAGTGACTGGGTCTTGAAACCAGCTTACTGCCAGTTTACCCCTTATTTAGGAAGACCTAAACGGTCTGGCAGCTGCTGACCCCATTGTCAGCGTCTGCAGTAGCATGACCAGCCTACTGCCAGTCCTACCGCTCTCTCTAGGAAGTCCTAAGCGGTCTGGGAGTTGCTGACCCCATTGTCCGAGACTGGGGTAGCTAGACCGGCTTGGTGCCAGTCTAACCCCTATTTCTGGGGACCATAATGGTGTAGGAGCTGAAGACCCCATAGTGAATGGCTGGTGTTGCAAGACCGGCTTGGTGCCAGTCTAACCCCTTTTCCTGGGGAACCATAATGGTGTAGGAGCTGCAGACCCCATAGTGAATGGCTGGGGTTGCAAGACTGGCTGACGCCAGTCTAACCCCTACTCTGGGGGACCATGCGATGTGGGAGCTGCTAACCCCATTAACATGACTGGGGTAGTAAGACCGGCTAACTGCCAGTCTAACCCCGTTCTCTGGAAGACCATAGCCGTCTGGGAACCCATATTAGGAGAACCCCCACTCGCATTCCCCTCCTGGGTGTCGCTGATCTCCTTGTCAGCAACTAGGGAGCGAACCCGACGGCCGCTGGCTACCCGCAATTCCGCGGTCCGGACCGGGATTTCCCCACGGTCCATAACCGGTTTCCCGCGGCCTGTCCAACTTCGCCCCGAATCCAGCAGGCAATCCTGCAATACAAAAAACAGCCCTAGAAATAAGTTAAAACTTACCTTCTAGGTTCAAAAACTTACCGCTGGCAGGAGCCGCGCGCCCACCAGTCAGTCCGTGCGCAACGCGTCAGACATAATGGCGCGCATGCGTGGGGACGGCCTTCTTCACGTAGTCACTCACGTGACTCCCAAGTTAAATCAACATCTGCAGTTCTTTGTTTCTATAAAATATGTTTGTTTCTCTATGCATTCATTGTTTCTAAGCATTGTTTCCATAGTCAACACTTAATGCATATCCCAAACGTTTTTTAAAAAGATGGCTATGAGCTACCTTCTTGAATTGCGGCAGAACTTTTCATGATGTTACTTCCAACATGTTATTCGGTAGAAGATTCCAGAATATTGATCAAACAATAAAGGAGGTACAGTGATCTGACGGAAGAGGATGTGCAAAGAATGGTGCTATAATGGAACTGCTATTGTTGTCTTTTTGGGCAGTTGTAGTTTGATAGGTGCTGCCGAAGAAGTATTGATGCATTACTGCAATACCTCACGGAGGTCATATATATTGCAGCAATGTTTTAGCTATGGAGGAAATAAATTATTATGATAGCAGATGAGGTACTAATGAATGTTTTTCCTGGATCTTGTCAAGATTTTGAAGTATTATTGGAGCTGGATTTAACAAGGCCAGTGGAGGATATTCTATCACACATTTGACATGCAGTTAAGATTGATGAGGGTTTGGGGAAGGTGAGGTAGAGGCTGAGAATTGGACAGCTGGAAATAAGGAAATGGTTGGGGTCAGGAGAAGAACCACATCTCATAACAGCTGTAAACTGCTCTTGTAACCACAGTCATGCACGCCAGCCAAACTCTGATTGTAGTTTTTCATGATCTTCCTGTTGTGTGGGTTCACCCTCAGTGTTCCAGACTTTAGTTGACTGCTGATTGTAGGATTAGTTGTCCACAGTAAATACCCCAAGTACAGGTGGTAAAGAGGATCAAAAAACAGGAGAGTTGATGTGCTTGATGGGGTGTTTATGAGCATGAATGAGAGAATAGGTTATAGGGAATCAAATGCTCTGAAAGCTGGCATAGACACAATTCCTCCTCTGTGGGTTCTAACAAAAAAATGTTGATGATTCCCAAAGCTGCTCTCTTCCAACCGTATACTGGTGCAACAAATGACCAGCAGTGAGGAAATTCAATACTTTAAATTGCTTCCTTTCCAGACCAGATGGGGTTGATTGAATTTCCACCCAAAATCAACCAGTAGTTAAAATGGCATTTAGAGTACTAATCATGAGCAATAACTTCCTGATGCAATAGGTTTAATAGGAGACCAATATCTAAATCAAAGAATGACAGATTGTGGAAGGAAGTGTTTTTTTTCTTGTTCAAATATTCATCTCATTGAAGTAATTTTGAATCAGCTCCTGCTATATTTCCAGATAGGCAGCTCCAAATCAGAGCCACACAGATCATATTTTTGTCCTCCTCATCGGGCAGAAAATACAAAAGCTTGAAAACACATATCATCAGGTTCAAGAAAAGCTTCTTCTCCTCTGCTATCAGATTGTTGAATGGCTCTCCCATAAACTAGGTTGTACCAACCTACCTTATTGTGGATGTTGGAGTTTTTCATCTGTAATTGTGATAATACAATGCTGAAAAGCTATATTCTACACTCTGGTATTTTTCTCCGTGCACCACACATTGTACAGTGTAGGGCTTCATTGTGCACATAAGATAGACACAAAATGCTGGAGTAACTCAGCAGGTCAGGGAGCATCTCTGGAAGAAAGGAATAGGTTACGTTTTGCGTCAAAGTCTTCTTCAGATTGAGTGTCAGGAGAGAGTCCATTGTTAAATGTGAAGGAGGTGATAACAAAGGAATACAAACAATGAAACTAGTAGGATGACTAATATGGGGGAGGGACAGAGAGAGAGAGATAGGGATTACAAGGGTTACTTGAAATTAGGGAAATCAAATTCATACCTTTGGCTACCCTAGAAAAATATGAGGTTCAGTTCCTCCTATTGCATGTGGGTTTGCTCTGACAGTGGGTGAGGCCCAGGACAGAAAGGCCACAATAGAAATGGGAAGGGGAGTTGTGGAGGGAATGGTCTCTGTGAAAAGCGGAATTTGCCGATGTTTGTCATTCTCCCTTTAAGCTCACGGTGTCTCCTTTTCCTGTGCTCCCTTTAAATGTACTAGGTTCAATGGAAAACATATTTAACTGCATAATGGTTGAATTGTTTCTTTATTATCACGTATACCAAGGCACAGCGAAATACCTTTTTTATATGCAGCTCAGCAAGACTATCACCATACAAAAGCACAATCCCTTAGTTAGTACAGAATGTACAAAACACCTCACTAGGTCTACATGTAAGAGGCATCATTTTGGCGCCAGTCTCAGCTACAGCTGGCCACAAAAGCCCTTTGCAGCTGTCACCTCCATTCTGGCCATCCCAT
Organism: Okamejei kenojei; assembly: GCA_035221665.1. NCBI lineage: Eukaryota > Metazoa > Chordata > Chondrichthyes > Rajiformes > Rajidae > Okamejei > Okamejei kenojei. The sequence goes on along the minus strand of CM069136.1, from coordinate 93,564,835 downwards.
GAACCCGTGTTGGTCTCATTGCACGGTTCTCTTCAGCGCTTGTTCACTGGGAAGGGAGGCACTCTTGATAGACGTGGAAGATAAGACCCAAGCCCGGTGCTTCCTATCATGTCCTTCGTCCAGCGTCTGCCATCGTCTCCCTCCATCCTCCTCTCAGCAGCTTCCATCTCCGGGCGGGTTACCGGTTCCGCGGCGAGGAAGCCAGGCCTGCCGGTTGGGATATGGCCAGGGTTTGCCGAGCTTCCCTCTCTGGGTGGCTTCACGGTTCCACAGTGGGTGAGCTGGATTACACCAAAGACATGCACAAAATGTTCGAGTAACTCAACAGGTCAGGCAGCATCCCCGGAGAAAAAGAATAGGTGACGTTTCAGGTCGAGACCCTTCTTCAAACTGAGAGTCAAGGGAGAGGGAAACAAATGAATGAAAGGTATGAAAAGAATAAATAAAAGCCAGCCAGATGATCAAGGAAAGGTGGAGCCCACAATGGTCCATTGTTGGCTGTGGAGAAAGTGTTAATGAGGGTATACAAACAGTAAACCTAAGCAGGACAAGAGTGAAACTAGTTGGATGACAAGGGTGGGGGTGAGGTGGAGAGAGAGGGATTGCAAGGGTTACTTGAAGTTAGAGAAGTTAGAGAAATCAATCACACCGCTGGGCTGTGCGCTGCCCAATTGAAAGAGGTGCTGTTCCTCCAATTTGCATTTGACCTCACTCTGACAGTGGCGAAGGCCCAGGACAGAAAGGTCAGATTGGCCAGGGGAGTTAGAGTGTTTGTCTACCAGGAGATCGCATAGGCAAGACAGACTGAGCGAAGGTGTTCATTGAAACGATCACCCAGGTTGTGCTTAGTTTTGGTGATATATAGGAATCCACACCTAGAACAGCAGATACAGTAGATGAGGTTAGAGGAGGTGCAAGTACCTATCCCAGCAAAGGTGTTTGAATATTCAGAGACATATTGTTAACTGCAATATTGCATTGTAAATATGCAACGTTGCTTGTCCACATTTGAAATGCTATAGCTGAGTGGATAATTAAATCCATTGAGTTAGTAGTTAATTATTTATTGGGGGTTACACAAAAAGCTGGAAAAACTCAGCGGGTGCAGCAGCATCTAAGGAGCGAAGGAGATAGGCGACGTTTCTGGTCGAGACCCTTCTTCAGACTGGTCAGGGATCAGGGAAACGAGAGATATAGATGGTGATGTGGAGAGATAAAGAACAATGAATGAAAGATATGCAAAAAAGTATCGATGATAAAGGGAACAAGCCATTGTAAGCTGTTTGTGGTGTGAAAATGAGAAGCTAGTGCGACTAGGGTGGGGGAGGGAGATAGAGATAGAGGGAATGCCAGGGCCCGAGGGCTGAGGGAGAGGTGGGGAGGGGGAGGAGACAGCAGGGGTTAACGGAATTGAGAAAATTCAATGTTCAAGCCCAAAGGATGCAGACTCCCCAAGCGGAATATGAGGTGCTGTTTCTGCAACTTGCGGTGTTGCTCACTCTGGCCATGGAGGAGGCTCAGGACCGAAAGGTTGGATACGGAATGGGAGGGGTAGTTGAAGTGCTGATCGACCGGGAGGTCGGGTTGGTTTTTGCGGACCGAGCGGAGGTGTTCGGCGAAACGATCGCCAAGCCTCTGCTTGGTCTCACCGATATAGATCATCTGGCATCTGGAGCAGCGGATGCAGTAGATGAGGTTGGAGGAGGTGCAGGTGAACCTCTGTCAGACCTGGAAGCACTGCATAGGTCCCTGAAAGGAGTGGAGGGGGGCGGTGAAGGGACAAGTGTTGCATTTCTTGCGGTTGCAAGGGAAAGTGCCCGGGGAAGGAGTAGAGCGGGAGGGGAGGGAAGAATTGACAAGGGAGTCGCGGAGGGAGCGGTCTTTGCGGAAGGCAGACAGGGGGTAGATGTGGCGAGTGGAGGGGTCACGTTGGAGGTGGCGAAACTGGCGGAGGACTATCTGTTGTATTTTCCGGCTGGTGGGGTGAAAGGTGAGGACCAGAGGGACTCTGCCCTGTTTGCGAGTGGGGGAATTGGGAGAGAGGGCAGTGTTGTGGGGTATGGAGGAGACCCTGGTGCGAGCCTCATTAATAGTGGGGGAGGGGAATCCCCGTTCTCTGAAGAATGAGGCCATTTGTGATGACCTGGTGTGAAACACCTCATTCTGGGAGCAGATGCGGCGTAGACGAAGGAATTGGGAATAGGGGATGGAGTCCTTACAGGAAGCAGGGTGGGAGGAAGAGTAGTCCAGGTAGCTGTGGGAGTCAGTGGGTTTGTAGTGGATGTCGGTCAGGAGTGTATCACCTACAATAGAGATGGTGAGGTCAAGGAATGGTAGGGAAATGTCGGAAATGGTCCAAGTGTATTTGAGTGCCGGATGGAAGTTGGTGGTGAAATGAATGAAGTCAGTCAGTTGTGTGTGGGTGCAGGAGGTGACACCAAAGCAGTCATCGATGTAACGGAGGTAGAGGTCGGGGATGGGGCCCTGGTACGCCGAGAACAAGGATTGTTTGACGTACCCAACAAAGAGGCAAGCGTAGCTGGGGCCCATGCATGTGCCCAGAGCTACGCCTTGTGTTGTTGCTTTTGTGTGCCTTTGAAACTAGTTAATTGTTTGTTGACTTTGTGTTAAAAATATATTTTTAAAGTCAATGCATTTTGAGTTTAAATATTCCACCGCAGGTCTACAAGAGAGTGTCTGCTTCTCTTGATGAATAAATACTTTTATATCATTCAGCTTCAGCCTCCAAGTGGCTTAGTTCACGTCACTACAACAGCAATAATGATTGACCATATAAATGATATAATTGAACAATAACTAGAAATTTAAACTTTTGATGTATTGTTAGAAACACAAGGATCCATATCTTGAAGGTTGCTTGTATATTACTAGTCTGACTGTTAATTATTAAGGTCACTTATTTTTTCTATAAGGCTATGACACCAACCACAAATATGTTTTATGTTGCCCCTCATTTGCTCTAGGCTTCATCACAGAACAAGCAGACACAGACACAGACACAGACACAGACACGGGCACAGGCACAGACAGACAGACACACACACACACACACACACACACACACACATGTTTTAACAGGGGAGACAATTGCTAAAGGAATACAAATTATGTTTGGTGACATTTTCTGCCAGCAGATTATTTACTTCATCCCTGAAGAAATGTCTCAAGTAATTAAAAAATATAAATATAAAGCTGGTTTTTACACCATTGTTATTGAGCTCAGATGAACTACCAGTAAAATAAGGGCAGCAGTGTCGAGGAGCTTGACAGAAAATCAAGATGGATCTACATAAATTTAAGGGACTGACATTGTGTGGGAATGCTTGGGATCATTGGCCAATGCCACAATAGCACTTCGATTCCCTGACCCAATTTTTAGTCCTAAGGAACAGTCCCTGGATTCCTAATTGGTACTGTGACATTTCCTCAGAGTTAGAAACATAGAAACATAGAAAATAGGTGCAGGAGGAGGCCATGCGGCCCTTCGAGCCAGCGCCCCCATTCATTGTGATCATGGCTGATTGTCTCCAATCAATAACCCGTGCCTGCCTTCTCCCCATATCCCTTGACCCCACTAGCCCCTAGAGCTCTATCTAACTCTCTCTTAAATCCATCCAGTGACTTGGCCTCCACTTGGAATTCCACAAATTCACAACTCTCTGGGTGAAAATGTTTTTCTCACCTCAGTCTTAAATGGCTTTCCCTTTATTCTAAGACTTGCTGGAGGGCACCCAGTAATGTAAACTAAGACATAGAGGTACTTTGTTTATAAAGAAAATAGATTAAATAAACCTGAATTTCTCACAGTGGCTTTGTCTAGAGCGACAAATTACTTCTAAAAGCTTGTGTAGGTTTAACATGGAACATAGCACAGTACAGCACAGGATTGGTCCCTTCAGCTCCCAGTGTTTGTGCCAAACACAATGTCAAGTTAAACTGCTTGTACATGATCCATATTCTGTAATTCTGCTTGTACATGATCCATATCCCGTAATTCATTGAACTTCCATGTGCCTATATCTTAAATGGCACGATTGTCACTGCCTCCATCACTACCCCTGCCTATCCCTATGCATTCCAGGCCCCCAGCACTCACTGTGTAAAAACCTTCCCCCTCAAATCTCCATTAAACTTTCCCCCTCTAACCTTATAGTCATGCCCTCAAGTGGTGGAAGAGGAGAGGGGGAAAAGAAGGTGGAAAGGGGGGAGATAAGGGGGGGAAGAGGGGGGGAAGAGGAGGGGAGGGGGGGGAATTGGGGGGGAGAGGGGTGGGGGAAAGATGGGGCGAAAGAGGGGGGAGAAAGAGTGGGGGAGAGAGAAAGGGGGAAGGGGGGGAGGAGGGGTGGAAAGAGGGGAGGGGAAGAGATGTTATACTGATGTATACTAACCAATGTAACTCCAGTTTTAGGATCACAAATAAAAAGCTTTCCCATGTTGATGCATATGACATAGAATTCTGAAAAAAAAATCAGGATTCTTATGGATTCTGGTGGAAAACATAAGACTGAATCCTTTGAAGGAGAGTCCAAAGCACATAAATTAGTGTATCAAGCATTTACAGATGCATATATGGCTAAGGATTAATTTCTCCCCACTTTTCCCATGTGTTTTTAATGTTTGATGTTCTAGCAATATACCTCAGCTCTAGCTCTCAATGGATAGTTGTCTGCTTATAATCCCTTTGGGAAATTAAGTTGCAGCCCTAAAATGGGCTTGGAGTTTACATTAATAAGAAATTAGAAATGCCTCCAGAAAGCCCAGTGATGTTGGTCTTCTGAGAAATCTCCAATCTTTCAGTGCTGCATTTCAAAGTTCACCCAGACAGTCAAGCCGTAATGATCTGGAATTCACTGCCTAAAAGGGTGGTGGAAGCAAAGCCATTCACTCTTAATGGATACAGGACTATAGTGAAAAAGTAGGAGAATTCAACTGAGCATATCACTCTGCTCATTCAGGTAGCTGAGACTCAATATACTCCTACCCTGCTGCAACTCTATAGTTCTTCTAGGATGACGAATAAATGATTTAATTAAATCTTTGGTGAACATCAAGAGAAGTTTGGTATTTATAATGTAAGATTTTTACCTCACATTGAAATTATTATTTGCAATGTTCTCTTTATTTGTTTCCCTTCTACTATTCTACTTCTCTCCTATTGACATGTTACATTATCACTGGAGATCGAAGTGGACACAAATAATCAGGAAGTATCCAAGACAGTTTAGCAATTCTCTTTTGTGTTCCTAAGGAACTATGATCACTTGAAATCACATTTGACTGTTAAATCAAATGTGAAACAAGGAAAGTTAAGTAGGTAGGGGTTGTAGTTGAAAGGAAGAATAATGGATTATTGCACAGTATTAATGTCACTCATGGATCTGTAATGGGCACTTATTAGGGCCAAAGTACCTCAATACCATAACTGTCAAATTGTTCAAGAATGTTGAAGATTGGATCTTATTGATGTTATCCTGAACTTACTTCTTTTATTAGTGTTGATGATTTAATAGAACATTAAAAAATAAGCAGTGAGCAAAATACTTCATATTGTGGATATTCGCTGGAATCTCCACTAATTATCACGTAAATAATTATAGGATATGATTAAACTTGATTCAGAAGGGTAGTTTTCTAAGAAATTAATGTTAGGAATGATTACTGAAAACTCAGTGTCCCATTGATTCATTTTAACCTTGGCACACATTTAGTATGGACAGCGTTACCAGGGTTTCAAGGGTTTCATCTTCATTTACTCATTTGACATCAAATCTGTGCATCCATTATTTGCCTTTGATAGAATGTTGATGAAACATCTTTCTGAATCATTAATGACCATGAGTTATCGATGGTGTCCCTACATTTCCATTAGGGAGGCAGTTCCTGGAATGTGATCAGTGACAATGCAGGAATGGTGAAATAGAAGCACCGTGAAGGAGAAATCAAAGGCACTGTTGCATCTACAGTTCTTGGCCTTCTGAGTAAGCAGACCCTTGTTATTAATTATCATCTAAGCTATCTATCATATTTCACTGTGCTAATTGCAATTATTTTTATTTGTCACTTGAGATGCAGAAATGGGTGGGGTGAAACGTGAAGACCAGAGGAACTCTATCCTTGTTTTGTCCGAGGGAAGAGGGAGTGAGTGCAGAACAATGGGACACAGAGGAAATATGGGTGAGGGCTACATCTATAACAGCAGGGGGGAAACCATATTCATTTAAAAAAGATACCTCGATGTCCTCGAATGGAAAGCATCATCTTAGGAGCAGATGCGGTGGAGATGGAGAAATTAAGAGTAGGAAATAGCATCTTTGGAAGAGGCAGGGTAGGAGGAAGTGTAGTCTTGATAATTGTGGGAGTCGGTACATTTGCAGTAGATGTCAGTCAATAATCTGTCTCCTGTGATGGAGACAGAGTGATCAAGAAAGGGAAAAGAGGTGTCAGAGATAGTCCACATGGATTTGAGGGCAGGGTGGAAGTTAATGGTGAAGATAATGAAATCAACAAATTCTACACAGGTGTAGGAGGTGCATTTGTCAATGCAGCAGAGAAAGAGTTGAGGAAAGGTGCTAGTGTACACCTGGAACAAGGACTGTTCGACCTAACCCACAAAAATGGCAGGCATAGCTGCGGCCCATGCAAATACCCATGGCTACACATTTAACTTGGAGAAGGTGACAGGAGTCAAAAGAGAAGTTGTTAGCAACAATTTCTGCCAGGTGGACGAGGGTATGAACAGAATGAGTCTCTGATCAAAGAAGAACCAGTGGGCCTGGAGACCCTTCTGGTGGGGGATGAAGATGTAAAGGGACTGAATATCAATAGTAAAGATGAGGCACTGGGGGTCCTGAAATTAAAAGTAATTGGAGAGTTGAAAGGCATGTGGGTTTTTTCAGATGTAGATGGGAAGTGACTAGACGATGGGAGATAGGATGGAATCAAGGCATGTGGAGATAAGTTCAGTGGGGCAGGAGTAGGCAGAAACATTGGCAGAGCAGTCCTGTTTGTGGATTTGTATCTTACTTCAGTATGTGATTTATTTGGTCCAATATGATGTGGCTAAGAGTAGCAATGTTACAAATTTTTGAGATGTAAAAAATCAAGTCTGCAACACATCCCATCAGATAAAGCATAAAACAAAGTTTAATTTGACACCTAATTTACTTTCATATCTTCAGTATTAAAAACGTTATGGCAATTTTCATACTCAGAAATTAGCATCTTGTTCCCTAGTGCTTTTCCATTGACCTAACACAAAAGCTATGATCGAGGACAGTCAAAAGCCCATAACTTCCTTAAAAATTAAGAGAACTGAATGAAAATTTCAGTTATTATAGATTGAAGCATTCTGAAACAAATATAAAACATCTTACTTTGATGACCTGAAATTAAAACATATAATTAGTTACCTAATTGTAGCTAATTACAAAATGGACCGTTGTAACGGAAATAGTGATAAACACCAAGAACGCCTTGAAAATTCAAAAATGTGATATTCTCAAGATCAGAACTTTAATATTATTGTATTATATGCTGTAAGTCTGAAAAAGATAGGTAAATAAATTACAATTTCCAGCAAAAGACCAAGTCTTTATGGAGAAGATCAGTTGCTAGCTGGTACATTGGCATATCATAATCAGTAGCATCATCATACTCCTCAGATTTTAACCAATAAGCTACTCTGTACACCTTGTTTTTCCTCAACTTTTCAATTTTGGCATTGTAAACTACAGGCTTTTGCTCTTCAAACCATGCACGACATGCCTTTCTGCCCACTAGTTTCCCATTAAGGTTGTCCTCTAGATAATCACATTTGGAGTAGTCCAAATTCGGATAATCTCTGCGAATGCTGTCTAAATCAGTCTGTGCATTTGGATTGACAATTTTGCATTTCTTCTTCAGAAATATCTGTTTAAAATGTAAAGGAAAAGAAACACTGAAAAGCATTAACAGAAACAAGTTATTATTTGCAGTTTTAGAAAAAAGGTAGAAATGATAAAGTTAAACGCTAAAACAAATAGTAAATACCCAACAAAAAATTCATCTAAATGCAATTACTAGATCTAAACATCGATCCATTTGTTAAGAAAATTATAATTTTTTTTAAATAGCCTGTATCCAAATAACAAACTAATCCCATTCACACAAGAATTCACAATATAACATGATTTTTAAATCTCACTGTCATGAACGTATATGCCAGATACAAGGAATTTAAACATCATCACAAATGGCCTCATTCTTCAGAGAACGGGGATTCCCCTCCCGCACTATTGATGAGGCTCGCACCAGGGTCTCCTCCATACCCCGCAACACTGCCCTCGCTCCCCATTCCCCCACTCGCAAACAGGGCAGAGTCCCCCTGGTCCTCACCTTTCACCCCACCAGCCGGCAAATACAACATATAGTCCTCCGCTAGTTTCGCCACCTCCAACGTGACCCCTCCACCCGCCACATCTTCCCATTTCCCCCCCTGTCTGCCTTCCGCAAAGACCGCTCCCTCCGCAACTCCCTTGTCAATTCTTCCCTCCCCTCCCGCTCTACCCCTTCCCCGGGCACTTTCCTTTGCAACCGCAAAAAATGCAACACTTGTTCCTTCACCTCCCCCCTCCACTCCTTTCAGGGACCCAAGCAGTCCTTCCAGGTCCGACAGAGGTTCACCTGCACCTCCTCCAACCTCATCTACTGCATCCGCTGCTCCAGATGCCAGATGATCTATATTGGTGAGACCAAGCGGAGGCTTGGCGATCGCTTCGCCGAACACCTCCGCTCGGTCCGCAATAACCAAACCAACCTCCCGGTGGCTCAGCACTTCAACTCCCCCTCCCATTCCGCATCCGACCTCTCGGTCCTGGGCCTCCTCCACGGCCAGAGTGAGCAACACCGCAAGCTGGAGGAACAGCACCTCATATTCCGCTTGGGGAGTCTGCATCCTTTGGGCTTGAACATTGAATTTTCTCAATTCTGTTAACCCTTGCTGTCTCCTCCCCTTCCCACCTCTCCCTCAGCCCTTGGGCCCTGGCATTCCCTCTATCTCTATCTCCCTCCCCCACCCCAGTCGCACCAGCTTCTCATTTTCACACCACAAACAGCTTACAATGGCTTGTTCCCTTTATCATCGATACTTTTTTGCATATCTTTCATTCATTGTTCCTTATCTCTCCACATCATCGTCTATATCTCTCGTTTCCCTGATCCCTGACCAGTCTGAAGAAGGGTCTCGACCCGAAACGTCACCTATCTCCTTCGCTCCTTAGATGCTGCTGCACCCGCTGAGTTTCTCCAGCTTTTTGTGTACCCACAAGGAATTTAATGTTTAATTCCCATAAATTAAGCTAGAAACATCCACTCTCAATATAATCAAAATTATTATTTTTTGCACAATACATGTGGCTAAAACTGTTGTGGATATTTAGTATAAAAATATTGACTATCGATAGATAATAACAAAAAATATAGACGATTTAGATGCTCTTATGACATGATTGTCCATAAAAAAGAGGATTTAAATCATCTTGCAAGTGGGTGTTTCTGGAATGCGATAGATTGGAACATTGCCGTTGCCATGAATTTTAACCACATATTGGCAGTCAAAGACATTGCCAGTTCGTATGGGGACTAAATAACATTTTTTGTGTCGCAAAATTAGATTAAAGCCAGCGCAAGAAGCAAGATTATATGTGAAATAAACAACATACCCTTTGTTTTGTCCTGATATTATGATCCGTCATGTTGTAGGCGTTGAGGGCGTTTGAAGTCGCCTTTTACTGTCATCCAACTATTAAATTGTCCAGCGATTATTTAAATTAAAAAACCGGGAACGGAGTCCAATCGATTTTTCTTCATCGACTAGCAGCCCGAGGAAATCCCTCTTCGACAAGCGATACTAACCTGCATTTTAATTCCGGCCCCCCCCCCTCAAAGGCGCCAAAGTCATGCACATGGCCAGTGGCAGAACTGCAGCACCGCTGAAGGTAGGTTTTGTAACATCGCTACCAAGAGGCAATTGGCAATTCATTCATTCATTCGTTCATTCATTCATTCATTCATTCAGTTGTCTGTCAATACATCTGCAGGAAGTAGCAGGAGGCTGGAGAATCCAAAGCAAATCCTTGTGGTTATTGGGAAAATGTGCAAACTCCGTACAGACAGCACCTGAGGTCACGATCGTACCACAGACCCTGGACGTAATATGCATTCATAGTATGCATCCTCACCTCAATGGTGCTCTGAAAATGGATCACCTCACACTTATCTGGCTTAAAGTCCAACTGTCCAATTTCTCATCCCATTTCACCAACAAATCAATAACACCCTGTAGTCTAAGACTACCTCCATGTTATCCACCAATCTTTGTATCAGACTTCCATTCATAGACTACAGCTCTGCTCTCAACACCATTATCTCATCCAACCTCAGCTCCTAACTTATGGAATTTACTCCAGAGCACTCACCTCTGCAGCTGGATCCTTGACTTCCTGGCCAACAGACAATAATTAGTGAGGGTAGGTGACAATTATCCTCAGAACTGACATTCAACACTGGTGTCCCGCAAGATGCGTTTTCAGTTCCCATCTTTACTCCATATACACCCATGACTGTGCAGCCAAATACCAATCCAACTCAATTTATAAATTTGCAGACGACGCGACCATAGTGGGCAGACAATCAAATAATGATGAGAGGAAGTACAGGAAAGAGATTGAAAACCTTGTAACTTGGTGCCAAGCCAACAACCATTCCATACTGTCAGCAAGACAAAGAAGATTGCGATCGACTTCAGGAAGTGAAGTGGTTTAATATATATATTGATGGTGCTCTATTGGCAGATTATTATATCATTCAAGAAATTGGTCCCTCTAGCTACTGGGAGAAAACATAGGGTGAGGAGAGTGTGTCCTTTTATGCATGGGAGCTCTCCACGAGACATTCAAAGCCTCTCCACAGATAAATCTTCATAACACACTCTTGATTAATAGTTTATTGTTGAGGAAAAACAGTAAGATATTCAGCCAACCTTCTTCTTTGACTCGTACATTTTAATCTTAGTCAAACTCCATATGTCTCTGCATAGCTGAGCATGGTCGAAAGATATTCCTTCTCCATGCCTCCTCAGAACATAGAAACATAGAAAAAAGGTGCAGGAGTAGGCCATTCGACCCTTCGAGCCTGCATCTCCATTCAATATGATCATGGCTGATCAAAACTAAACAATTTATACTGAACAAAACTAAAAAGCTAACAGCTTCTGCGCAAGAATCCCAGCAGCAAACACGCCTCTGACTACGTAATAAATCCCACCCACATAATTAGAGGCAGACAAAATATAAAGGCAAATGCTATAATTTATGACACACAAAATTAAGCCAAATGGCCACTACATACCCGCCCCTAATTGTTCGGAGTATATAATGAGTCATTCACTAATATACATCAAAAAAGTAGCCATGAAGGCTTAATATATTTAAAAAACAAAAAAATAGCATCCATTATATATCCGCATTCAGAATTTTTCAGCGATTCTTCCATTTTCACCTTCACCTTCTAGAAGCAAGCATAACTTGTGGTTATTGGTCTCATTAAAACATTGTTCTTAGTTTAAAGTCGTACCGTGCACACCAAGCCCTTAACATCAGGCATGATATCCAGTATATAGTCCAAAACACAATCCAAACGTTTTGATATGTTGTAACAATAATGTTGAAGTGAGAAAATCCTTCGAGAGAATAATAGGATTTTTAGCAATTAAATTCACTGTGATGCTTTGTTTAATTTCACGATCATTAGCAGAGATTTCAACTCCCAGCTCAAGTTTTGGCCATTCTCTGTCTGACTTACAGAGAAATTCTGGTCCATTGATCCATCTCTTATTGCTTCAGAAGCGATTTGCTGTCAGCCCGCTGGAAGCATCATCCGCAGGATTTACTTTTGTGTTAACATATTTCCCTTATGAAACATTAGTAGCTCCCAAAGCTCTTTCCATTGGCAAATTGTCTTTGTCCAAATCCACTCTCTGGTCTCTTTGGCTCTTTTATCTGGTGGAATGCTTTCCAATACAACACAATTGTTGCTGATCCACTTGGAAAGCGTGAATCCTCCCTTATTGCAGAGGGAAGTCAGATGTTTTACCACTTGAATTGCTTCCTGCTCAGTAGACATGGATTTTAAGCAATCATCCACATAGAAATTATTCTTCAAATGGTTATTACTTCCTCTGGAAAGTGAACCATATTGTCCTTTGTAGTCTTCTTTAAAGCAAAGTTCGCACAACATGGTGATGACACTGCTCCAAAGAGATGTACCTTCCTCTGGTATTCAACAAGATTTTGTTGTACATCCCCTTGAGGCCACCATAAGAATCGCAGGTATTCAATGTGTTTTTTTTCACACTTCGACTTGATGAAACATTGCTCTGATATCAGCCATCAAAGCAATTGGTTCTTGTCTGTATTTAATGAGAAGTCCAATGAGTGAGTTGGTAAGATCTGGACCTTGCAGTAGTTGACAGTTAAGTGATGTTCCTTTGAAGGGAATCTTTAACTTTTATATGTGGGGGAGGGGGGGAGGGTAAGGGGGAAACTAATTCCCAGTCGATTCCTGGCGGGGACTCGACTATTTCTCCGAGTCGCATCCTCGTCCCCCACCTTGCAGCCTACCACCTGGATCGGAGCGGCCTTTCCTGCCGCGGACAGGGAACCTGACCAGAGCTGCAGTAGCAGCGGCACGGCGCTGGATTCACCACGGAGCGGGCAATGCCTACCTGGGTCGCCGTTTGGAGCTCCGGAGCGTTGGGCCACTGCTTCAACATCGTGGAGCTTGGGTTTGGGAGAGCTTCAAATGCGGGTGGCGCTGACCATCATCGTGGAGTCCTGGGGCCCTTTGCCAAGGGCTTCCAGCATTGCATCTCCGCCCGGCGCGCCTTGCGGACTTTGGGAGCCGCGGAGCCGCGGACTCCGGTAGGAGGGGGCCGACTCTGATGTCTAGGCCGCTGAGAATGTCCCCCAGCCCCAACGTCGGACTTCCATCACCCCGGCAAGCGGGCCTGAACATCGGGCCGCCCATAGCGATTCAAATTCTGGGTGCGTTGCTCTGCCATATGACAATTATTCGGCAGACTAACACTTTCTTGTTTGAAAGGTGTCCAGACAATAGTGTCCGTCTAACATCTTTGCAGAGTAGTTCATAACTTTTACTCTACTCTAGACATTTCTTCAGATTCCTTACTGGCACTTTCATTGAAATTATGAATGTATTGCTTGATCAACAGCCTTTCTAATTTACCAGTAAATATTTGATTAACAGTAGTGGCAGGGTAGTACTTCTGGTTCTCGCTTTCATTGTTTCATCTCAAGGATCCATAGATAATCCATCCTAGTAGAGTTTTCACAGCAAATAGTCTATGACCTTGGTTCCTCACAAACTGTATAGGTTCCAATGCCTTCAAAGCATTTGTTCCAATAAATAGGTCAATACCAGAATTTATTTTAGATATTGTGACATCCTTCAAGTAAGGTTATTGTCTCATACCCTCATGTCCAGGTATATTTTGATGACTAACAGACATTGTCTCATGTGTAAACACTTCAGATATTGATATAAAATTATCTTCATCCAGACTGGATAACTCCATACTTGTAATGTAATGACTAAAGCACTCTTTTTCTTCATTCATGGTATGCAATCGAATCTTAAATTAGCAAATTTATAGACGACACAAAGCTGGGTTGCAGTCTGAACTGTGAGGAGGATGCTATGGGGATGCAGGGTGACCTGGACAGGTTGGGGGAGTGGGCAGACGCATGGCAGATTAAGTTTAATGCAGATAAATGTGAGGTTATCCACTTTGGTAGAAAAACAGGAAGGCAGATTACTATCTAAATGCCGTCAGTTGGGAAAAGGGGAAGTACAACGGGATCTGGGAGTCCTTGTTCATCAGTCTATGAAAGTAAGCATGCAGGTGTAAGCATGCAGGTACAGCAGGCAGTTAAAAAAGTGAATGGCATGTTGGCCTTTATAACAAGAGGAATCGAATATCGGAGGAAAGGGGTCCTTCTGCAGTTCTACAGCGCCCTAGTGAGCCCACACCTGGAGTATTGTGTGCAGTTTTGATGCGGGAGCACCATCACACGGTGAGAACGGCCTGAAACATTGGGCCCCGTAGTGGCGACTGCAGAGGCCTCAATAGGCCCGTCTATGGGTGGACAAGGGGATGGGGACTGCACTTTGTGCCTTCTCTCACAGTGGGAACCATTGTGGGGGAATGTTTTTATGTTTTATGTTAAATTCTTCTTTAATGTTGTGTTGTATTCTTATTAGTGTGTGCTTCAATAGCAACTTGAATTCGTGTATTTGACAATAAATGAACCTTTGAACCTTTGAACTTCGGGACCAGTGATCACAATACCATTAATTTCAATATAATTATGGAGCGAGTCAGAACAGGACCTAGAGTGGAGATTTTTGATTGGAGAAAGGCTAACTTTGAGGGAATGCGTGAGGATTTTAAAGGAGTGAATTGGGACACTTTGTTTCATGGGAAGGATGTAGAAGAGAAATGGAGGATATTTAAAGGGGAAATTGTAAGAGTACAGAATCTTTATGTCCCTGTTAGGTTGAAAGGAAATAGTAAAAATTGGAAAGAGCCATGGTTTTCAAGGGAAATTAGACACTTGTTTGAAAAAAGAGAGATATCTACAATAATTATAGGAGGCATGGAGTAAATGAGGTGCTAGAGGAGTATGAAGAATGTAAAAAGAATCTTAAGAAAGAAATTAGGAAGGCTAAAAGAAGATATGAGGTTGCTTTGGCAAGAAAGGTGAAAGTAAATCCAAAGGGTTTCTACAGCTATATTAATAGCAAAAGGATAACGATGGATAAAATTGGACCATTAGAGAACCAGAATGGACAGCTATCTGCAGAGCCAAAAGAGATGGGGGAGATATTGAACAATTTCTTTTCTTCGGTATTCACCAACGAGAAGGATATTGAACTCTGTGAGGTAAGGGAAAAAAGTAGAGTAGCTATGGAAACTATGAGATTCAAAGAGGAGGAAGTACTGACACTTTTGAAAAATATAAAGGTGGATAAGTCTCCAGGTCCTGATAGGATATTCCCTAGGACATTGAGGGAAGTTAGTGTAGAAATAGCAGGAGCTATGACAGAAATATTTCAAATGTCATTAGAAACGGGAATAGTGCCGGAGGATTGGCATACTGCGCATGTTGTTCCATTGTTTAAAAAGGGTTCAAAGAATAAACCTAGCAATTATAGACCTATTAGTTTGACGTCAGTGGTGGGCAAATTAATGGAAAGGATACTTAGAGATAATATATATAAGCATCTGGATAAACAGGGTCTGATCAGGAACAGTCAACATGGATTTGTGCCTGGAAGGTCATGTTTGACAAATCTTCTTGAATTTTTTGAAGCGGTAACTAAGGAAATTGATGAGGGTAAAGCAGTGGATGTTGTCTATATGGATTTCAGTAAGGCCTTTGACAAGGTTCCCCATGGAAGGTTGGTTCAGAAGGTTCAATCTTTGGGTGTTAATGGCGGAGTAGCAAGATGGATTCAACAGTGGCTGAATGGGAGATGTCAGAGAGTAATGGTGGATAGCTGTTTGTCAGGTTGGAAGCCGGTGACCAGTGGGGTGCCTCAGGGATCTGTGTTCGGTCCACTGTTGTTTGTCATGTACATCAATGATCTGGATGATGGGGTGGAAAATTGGATAAGTAAGTATGCAGATGATACTAAGATAGGTGGTATTGTGGATAATGAAGTAGATTCTCAAAGTCTACAGAGAGATTTGGGCCATTTGGAAAAGTGGGCTGAAAGATGGCAGATGGAGTTTAATGCTGATAAGTGTGAAGTGCTACATCTTGGCAAGACAAATCAAAATAGGACGTACATGGTAAATGGTAGGGAATTGAGGAATGCTGTGGAACAGAGGGATCTAGGAATAACTGTGCATAATTCCCTGAAGGTGGAATCGCATGTAGATAGGGTGGTAAAGAAAGCCTTTGGTGTGCTAGCCTTTATAAATCAGAGCATTGAATATAGGAGTAGGGAAGTAATGTTAAAATTGTACAAGGCATTGGTAAGACCAATTCTGGAGTATGGTGTACAATTTTGGTCGCCTAGTTATAGGAAGGATGTCAACAAAATAGAGAGAGTACAGAGGAGATTTACTAGAATGTTGCCAGGGTTCCAGCAACTATGTTACAGAGAAAGGTTGAACAAGTTAGGTCTTTATTCTTTGGAGCGCAGAAGGTTAAGGGGGGACTTGATTGAGGTCTTTAAAATGATGAAAGGGATAGACAGAGTTGACGTGGATAAGCTTTTCCCATTGAGGGTAAGGAAGATTCAAACAAGAGGACATGACATGAGAATTAAGGGACAGAAGTTTAGGGGTAACGTGAGGGGGAACTTCTTTACTCAGAGGGTGGTGGCTGTGTGGAAAGAGCTTCCAGCAGAGGTGGTGGAGGCAGGATCGATTTTAACATTTAAAAGTAAAGTGGATAGGTATATGGACGTGAAGGGAATGGAGGGGTATGGTCTGAGTGCAGGTAGATGGGACTAGGGGAAAACAAATGGTCGGCACGGACTGAAAGGGCCGAGAGGGCCTGTCTCCGTGCTGTAATTGTTATATGGTTATATGGTTATATGAACCTTGGAATCCTCACTTTACATCATCTCCTTCTTGGATTTGACAACTGCTAACTTTGTGGCTCGTTCCAGCTGATCCTTTTGTTGCCTCATTTCTAATTTCAGCTGTTCTTCTTGTCACCTCATCTCTCCTTTCAGCTGTTCTTCTCGTTGCCTCATCTCTACTTTCAGCTGTTCTTCTTGTTCCCTCATTTCTCCTTTCATCTGTTCTTCTTCTTGCTCAATCATGTTTTTTCTCCAAGGCATCCACTTCTATGGAGAGAGCAGCTAGATCAGCTTCAACTCCCAAAAGAGCAGAAGCCCTTGATGCTGAACTGGCTATAGAACCAGATTTATGTCCTGATCTTTGTGTAGATACATTTGAGATACGATCTTGTGATGTAATCTCCTCTTCCATTTCCATGTCAGCACCTTGTTGCATAGGTCTTTCAACTGTTGAGTGTTTAAATTGTGGTATAATTTCAGATAACCACTCCTCAACATCCATGAAATCATTCAATAACTTCAGCCTTTCTTTCTACCACTAGATGTATCTTTCACGTTCTTCCTGAGATGGCTGTAAACATAGCAGTACATTTTGTTTCTCCCCAACCTCATGGCAGAGGTTGAATAGTTGGCTCAGATTAGATTCCATTTTCTCCACGTTCTTATCTGATTCCATTAGTTTCTTCTGGTTTTCAATTGATTTGGTAACCTGTTTCCATAACTTGTTTCTCTCCCTCTGGATTTCTTTCAGGTTGGCAGCTTGGGTATTATTTGCATCTTCTCGGTACTTTAACCTGGCTCTGCCACCTTGTGGTTCTTCTGACTCACCTGTTCCTTCTTGCTTCATGGATTAAACAGGTCTTGGCAGATTGCCAAATCTTCAAATTGGACGAACAATGACTTCTTAAATTATCTCCTTCTGGGTTTCTTTCAGGTGGGCAGCTTGGGCCTTTTCGGTGGGCCTAGTTTGTCTCTTTGGATATCTTGGCTTGACTTCGCCACCTTGTGGCTTTTCTGACTGACCTGTTCCATCTTGCTCCATGGATTTAAACAGGTCTTGGCAGATTGACAAATCTTTTAATTGGATGAACAAGGACTTCTTCAGTTTGCTTCAGTCTTATTCATAAACATTGAGCAATGTTTATAAGCATCAGATGCATTTGTAAGCATCAGATAATAAACAATAACAAACTGGACTTTCATAAAACATCCAACATAGTTTTGGAGTTTAGTAATGTTCTTAGTTCACAAAGAACATTACTAAATGTCTTATCTCAACATCAAAACAACTCAAGGAAAATCACCTGGATCACTATCCAGGCTGAACTGACAAACAAGCGTCTTGGCTACATTTCAAGGTTAGCAGAACTAGCTTTTTTTTAATCATTTTTCAGAAGCCGTTCGAATTAAAGTGTTCCAGCTTCTGAATTCAATATTGTATAATATTCAATCTACTCCGATTCTGTGGTAAAGTCATCAATCTGCAGATAAGTCACAATAAATCTCGAAGCCTGTCTGGCTGAGATCTATTTCCTTCAGTTCCTATCCCTAGGAACTGGTCTTCAGTACCTCTTTTGGAACAAATTCTTCTGTCCAAATGTCTCACCAGAGATCCAGCCCAATCTTCTGGCCATCTTCTTTGGGACGGATTCTACCACCTCCTGTCTGTGAGGTATTTTTCGACTCGATATAGTGGCAGATTATTATATCGTTCAAGAAATTGCTCCCTCCAGCCACTAGGAGAAAACATAGGTTGAGGAGAGTCTGTCGTTTTACGCATGGGAGCTATCCATGAGACATTCAAAGCCTCTCCAGAGATAAATGTTCATAACACAGTCTCTTGATTAATAGTTTCTTTATTGTTGAAGAAAAACAGTAAGATATTGTAAGGACTCCATCCCCTACTCCCAATTCCTCGGTCTACACCACATCTACACCCAGGATGAGGTGTTCCATACCAGAGCATCGGAGATGTCCACATTCTTCAGGGAACGGAGGTTCCCCTCTTCTACCACAGATGAGGCTCTCACCAGGATCTATTCTATACCCCGTGACTCTACTCTCTCCCCCCCACCCCCCCAACTCATAACAAGGGCAGAGTCCCCCTTGTCCTCACCTTCCACACTACCAGCTGTCACGTACAACAAATTTTTTGCCATCATTTTTGCCACTTCCAATGTGACCCCACCACTTGCCACATCTTCCCATCTCCTCCCCTGTCTGCTTTCCACAGAGACCGCTCCCTCTGTAACTCCCTGGTCAAGTCGTCCCTTACCACCCGTACTACCCCCTCTCCTCGCACTTTCCCTTTCAACCGTAAGAAATGCTACACGTCGCTTTACCTCCACCCTTGACCATTCAAGAACCCTAGCAGTCTTTCCAAGTGCAGCAGAGGTTCACCTGCACCTCCTCCAACTTCATCTATTGCATCCGCTGCTCTAGATATCAGCTGCTCTACATCGGTGAGACCAAGCGTAGGCTTGGCGATCGCTTCGCCGAACACCTCCGCTCAGTTCGCAATAACCAACCTTATCTCCCCGTGGTTACAACTCCCCTTCCATTCTGAATCTGACCTTTCTGTCCTGGGCCTCCTCCACGGCAGAGTGAGGACCACCGTAAATTCAAGGAGCACCACCACGTATTTTGCTTGGGCAGTTTGCACCCCAGCGGTATGAACATGGGCTTCTCTAATTTCAGGTAGTCCTTACTATCTCCTCCCCTTCTCAGCTCTCCCTCAGCCCTCTGGCTCCACCTCTTCCTTTCTTCTTCCCTCCCCCCCCCCCCACCCTCACATCAGTCTGAAGAAGGGTTTCATCACGTAACGTTGCCTATTTCCTTCGCTCCATAGATGCTGCCTCACCCGTTGAGTTTCTCCAGAACTTTTGTCTACCTTCGATTTTCCAGCATCTGCAGTTCCATCTTAAACTAGATATTCATCCAACCTTCTTCTTTGACTCGTACATTTTAACCTTAGTCAAACTCTGTATGTCTCCGCATAGCGCCGCATGGTCGAAATATATTCCTTCTCCATGCCTCCTCTGAACAAAACTAAAGAGCTAACAGCTTCTGCTCAAGATTTCCAGCAGCAACCACGCCTCTGAATACGTAATAAACCCCACCAGCATAATTACAGGCAGACAAAATTTAAAGGCAAGTGCCATAATTTATGACACACAAAATTAAGCCAAATGGCCACTACAGGTGCCAAAGTAGAGGTGGTTGAATGCTTCAAGATCTTAGGAATAAATATCACCAGAAATTTGTCCTGTAGCAGCCATATCAAAGCCATGGCCTAAAAAGCACACCAATACCTCCACTTCCTCAGAAGGTAGGAAGTTTGGCATGTCCCCAACAACCATCACCAACTTTTACAAATGACCCACATAAAGCATTTTATCGGGATGTATCACAGCATGGTTTGGTAACAGTTCCATCCAAGATTGCAAGAAATTGCAGAATTGTGCATGTAACACAGACCATCGCACAAACCAACCTCCATTCTATTGACTCCATCTACACATTACGCTGGCTGAGCAAGACCACCAGCATAATCAAGGACCAGTCTCACCTGGTCTCTCCCTCTTCTCCCCCCTCCCATCAGGCAAGAGACACAGAAATTTGAAAATAGCTCCAGATTTAGGGACAGTTTCTTCTTAGCTGTTATCAGGGAATTGAACCATCTTACCATCAACTGGAGAGTGGTCTTGACCTATCTTAAGGGGTTGGTCAGGCAAGATGCAGGAAGATTGTTCCTGATGTTGGGGAACTCCAGAACAAGGGGTAACAGTTTAAGGATAAGGGGGAAGTCTTTTTGGACCGAGATGAGAAGATCATTTTTCACACAGAGAGTGGTGAGTCTGTGGAATTCTCTGCCACAGAAGGTAGTTGAGGCCAGTGCATTGGCTATATTTAAGAGTTAGATGTGGCCCTTGTGGCTAAAGAGATCAGGGGATATGGAGAGAAGGCAGGTACAGGATACTGAGTTGGATGATCAGCCATGATCATATTGAATGGCGGTGCAGGCTCGAAAGGCTGAATGGCCTACTCCTGCACCTATTTTCTATGATTCTATGATTCTATGATCATCTACCTCATTGAAGACATTTGAACTATTTTTAATCAGACTTTGTCTAGCACTAAACATTATTCCCTTTATCCTGAATCTGTATACTGTGGATGGCTGATTGTAATCATGTGTAGAATTTTGGAATACTGGTTAGCATACAACAAAAATCATTTCAATGTACCTCGGTATACATGACAATAATAAACTAAACTAAACTATCATCCACAAATTAACTATCAAGCGTCCTACATCTACATACAAATAATTTTTTATATTACAAATAATAATGATCCTTGGAATTTTTTGAGGATGTAACTAGGAACATTTGACAAGGGAGAGCCTGTGGATGTAATATACCTGGATTTTTTAGAAAGCATTTTATAAGGTCCCCACATAGGAGATGAGTGGGAAAAATTAGGGCACATGTTATTGGAGCTATTTACATTATATATTAATGATTTAGATGAAGGGATTAAGTAACATTAGCAAATTTGTAGATGACACAAAGCTGGGTGGCACTGTGAAATGTGAGGAGGAAGATATGAAAATGCAGGGTGACTTGGACATGTTGGTTGAGTGGACGGATGCATGGCAGATGCAGTTTAATTAGGATAAATGTGAGGTTATCCACTTTGGTAACAAAAACAGGAACACAGATTGCTATCTAAATGGTGTCAAGTTGGGTAAAGGGGAAGTACAACAGGATCTGGGGTTCCTTGTTCATCAGTCAATGAAAGTAAGCATGCAGGTACAGCAGGCAGTGAAGAAAGAGAATGGGATGTTGGCTTCTATAACAAGAAGAGTTGAGTAAAGGATCAAAGATGTCCTTCTGCAGGGTTTTGGTATCCAAATTTGAGGAAGGACATTCTTGGTATTGGGGGAGTGCAGCATAGGTTCACAAGGTTCATTCCCAGGGATGGCGAGACTGTCATATGCTGAGAGAATGGAGCGGCTGGGCTTGTATACTCATGGAATTTAGAAGGATGAGAGGCTATCTTATTATTTCCAACCTCTGCTTACGTTTCAGATTTTCAGCAGCAACAATTATATTTGTTTCTATATTCCACAGACTTAACAACATTGACAGATAACTATACAGGAGCATGGTTTCACTGCTCAACAAAAGCATTGTCAGCACTTTTGTGAATAAGGTTTATTCTCGCTCTGTTCAGTTTCTCAGGACCGACCAATTGGATCCCAGATGCATTTTAGTCTCACAGTTCCGAATCAGGTAAAGCCTCTGTCCCACTTTCACGACCTAATTGGCGACCTCTGCCGAGTTTGCCCTTGACTCATGCTCGCAGCATGGTTGTCACGAGGGTGTAGGAGGTCTTTGTAACTCTTCCTCATGCTCGTGAGTTGTCTCCGCATACTTGTGGCATCAAGTAGGTCGCGGCGTTTTTACCAGCCTGATAAAAAATGTCCACGAGTAAAAAAAAGGTTGGCATGAAAAAAAATGATACTCTTACTCGTAGGTAGGTTGTAGGTAGGTCATAGTAGCTCGTGATGATAGTCATAGGTAATCGTTGGTAGTCGTTGGTCAGTAACTGGCCGAAAAAAAAAAAGCAAACATTACATAATTTTATCATGTGATCATTTCCACTCGTAGCTAGTCGTAATTGGTCTTAGATGTGGAAGACTAAGGTCAACGGGGGTAGTAGGAGGTCGTAGACATAGTTGTAGTGGATCGTAGGCGGTATTTTACTTTGGTGAGTCAATACGACCTTGACATTTTTTTCAACTCGTCTAGGGTCTTCTAAACTCATGGATTAGGTCGTCCAAGTGGGACAGGCCCTTTGGACACAATGTTGTACATTGTTGTACATTGTTGTACATTGTTACACATTGTTACACATAGATGTGTAATAGATGTAATTAAATATAGAGGGTACACAAAAGGCTGGAGAAACTCAGCGGGTGCTGCAGCATCTAAGGAGCGAAGGAGATAGAGACCCTTCTTCAGACTGGTCAGGGATCAGGGAAACGAGAGATATAGACGCTTGGGGAGTCTGCATCCTTTGGGCTTGAACATTGAATTTTCTCAATTCTGTTAACCCTTGCTGCCTCCTCCCCTTCCCATCTCTCCCTCAGCCCTCGGGCCCTGGCATTCCCTCTCTCTCTATCTCCCTCCCCCACCCTAGTTGCAATAGCTTCTCATTTCACACCACAAACAGCTTACAATGGCTTGTTCCCTTTATCATCGATACTTTATTGCATATCTTTCATTCATTGCTCTTTATCTCTCCACATCACCATCTATATCTCTCATTTCCCTGATCCCTGACCAGTCTGAAGACGGGTCTCGACCCGAAACGTCGCCTATCTCCTTCGCTCCTTAGATGCTGCTGCACCCGCTGAGTTTCTCCAGCCTTTTGTGTACCCTCGATTCTCCAGCATCTGCAGTTCTTTCTTTAATTAAATATAGCTGTGTAATTGTTACACATTGTTACACATAGGTACAGCAGGCAGTGAAGAAAGCTAATGAAATGTTGGCCTTCATAACAAGAGGATTTCAGTATAGGATTAAAGAGGTTCTTCCGCAGTTGCTTAGGGCTCTGTTGAGACCACATCTGGAGTATTGTGTACAGTTTTGGTCTCCTAATTTGAGGCAGTGCAGTGGGATGGCGGGACTGTCATATGAGGAAAGATTGAAAAGACTAGGCTTGAATTCACTGGAGTTTAGAAGAATGAGGGAGCATCTTATAGAAACATATAAAATTATAAAAGGACTGGCCAAGCTAGATGCAGGAAAAATGTACCCAATGTTTGGAGAGTCCAGAACCAGGGGCCACAGTCTTAGAATAAAGGGGAGGTCATTTAAGAGGTGAGAAAAACAATTTCACCCAGAGAGTTGTGAATTTATGGAATTCCCTGCCACAGAGGGTAACTCCCTCTAGGGATAGAGCTCTAGGGGCTAGTGGAATCAAGGGATATGGGGAGAAGGCAGGCATGGTTTATTGATGAGGGATGTTCAGCCATGATCACAATGAATGGTGGTGCTAGATTGAAGGGCCGAATGGCCTCCTCCTGCACCTATTTTCTGTGTTTCTATGTATATTGGTGTACATATTTGCACATTGTCACACATTGTCGCACATTGTTGCACATTGTTGCACATTTTTACTCATTGTTACACATTGTTACACATTGTTCCGCATTGTTACTCATTGTTGCACTTTCTTGCACATTGTACACATTGTTACACATTGTTACATATTGTTGCACATTGTCTCACATTTTTACACTTTGGAACACATTGTTGCACATGGTTACACATTTTTGCACATTGTTGCACATTGTTGTATATTGTTATATATTGTTGTACATTGTTATAAAGCGTTGGGACTGTCCCACTGCAGTGACCTAATCCGCGAGTTTAGAAGACTTTAGGAGAGCTTAGGGCCTGACCCACTTGGATGACCTAATCAATGAGTTTAGACCCTAGACGAGTTGAAATAGATGTCAAGGTCGTGTTGATTCGCCAAAGTAAATTACCTCCTATGACCTCCTACGACCAAGCCTACTACCTCCTACAACCCCCCTCAACCACAGTCTTCCACAACAACAACTGACTACGAGTGGAAAATGATCACATGATAAAATTATATCATGTTTGCATTTTTTTTTCTCGAGCCAGTTACTGACCTATGACTACCTGTGACTACCATCACGACCTACGACGACCTACCTACGAGTAAAAACTATCCGTTTTTTCCAAGCCAACCATTTTTTTACTTGTGGACATTTTTTATCAGGGTGGAAAAAAGCTGCGATCTATTTGAGGCCACGAGTACACGGAGACCACTCACGAGCATGAGGAAGAGTTATGAAGACCTCCTACGACCTTGCGGCGACCATGCTACATGAGTCAAGCAGAGGTCGCCAATTAGGTTGTGAAAGTGGGACAGGGCAGCTCTACCAGCTGCAGCACTCTGTTACTCAGGTCTAAGAATATCTGTAGAGATTATATGGCATAGAATTCCTGAATGTATACAGGCAGCAAAGCAAAAGATGAGTATGGGTCAGAGCTGGAAGTGATCAAACAAGGACCGAGGTCTTTTAAGAGAATGAATGGGAGGACGATGAGGCTCATGAGTGAGGCCAGTGTTCCATTGTCTTGTGTTAAATTCACTTAACCACTTCTGCCTTTCACTTTATTGTTGTCCTCTATCCACCTTCACAACATCTTAAAACCTGGTTTATTCTTTGTTCTGATTGAAGGTTTTTGTCCTGAACAGCTAATTTAGTTTCCCATTTCACACATAATGCCTCACCTACTGAGTATTTCCAACCTCTGCTTACATTTCAGACTGTCAGCAGCAACAATTATATTTGTTTCTATATTCCACAGACCTAACACCATTGACAGATAACCATGCAGGAGCATGGTTTCACTGCTCAACAAAAGCATTGTCAGCACTTTTGTGAATGAGGTTTATTCTCACTCTGTTTGGTTTCTCAGGACTGACCACTTGGATCCTAGGTGCATTTTAGTCTTACGGTTCTGAATCAGGTAAGATTGGATGATAGGAATCTAAACAATGAGTGGAAGTGCAGGCTTCTCTCTTCAGAGTCTCGGACAAAATATTAAATTGCAGCACCATTCTTAAAAGTACATTTTGATGCTTTGATGATAATTCTACTGCAATAATATTTGCTGCTGGTTCTTCTCAAATAATGGACATAAGTATGTAGTCATATAATTGCTAAGTAAACAAATATTGTCCCAGAATATTAACATTGAAGTGCCTGCTGCTGTATTTTTATTGCTTGGGCAAATATTGTAATCACTGTTATATTACTCATTTAGAATAGTGGTTTTTGGAATCTTGAATAATGACAAGATCATGCCAAAATGCAAAGGTTTGTGTTATAAAAATGACTCAATGAATCGCTCAGGCACTGTGGTCTGATGGCATGTTGGAAGATTCCAAACTTAGTTTTGCATAAAGGAGATCAACCAACCAATATGATTCTATCTTTTTTGAAAATCAATCGGCGATACGCTGGCGCAGCAGTCAGGTTGCTGCCTTACAGCACTTGCAGCACCAGAGACCCGGGTTCAATCCCTACTACTGTTGCTGTCTGTATGGTGTTTGTACCTTTTCCCCATGACTGTGTGGGTTTTCTCCAAGATCTTCGGTTTCCTCCCACACTCCAAAGGCCTACAGGTGTGTACGTTAATTGGCTTGGGTTTCTATACTTGGTAAGTGTAAATTATCCCGAATGTGTGTTGGCTTGTGTGAATGTTTTGCTGGTCAGTGAGGACTCTGAAGGGCTGAAGGGCCTGTTTCTGCACTGAATTTCTAAACTAAACTAAACTAAATCTAATCGCCTTTATACTACAGCCTCCAGCTTTCTGTTAAATGAGTTGACTGACCTCAGTTGACCAAGGTAACCATCAAAACAGCATAAATGGTGCACACAATTTGCCTGCACCATAGGTTTCCGGTAGATAAAATTGTCACTGATGATGCATGCATTGAACTGAATTCAGCATACAAGTATCTGCTGATTGAAGCTAACCTATGTCCTCTTGTTAATAGTAGGGAGAGCTGATCATTTAATTAAAGTCATCTAGACATAGAGGGATATGGCAGGAAAAATGAAGTGTTAAATGGGATGTTTTTGAATAGTGGGGCAAGCTGATGGGCTGAATGGCCTATTCCTCCTATTTGTTGTGTAATTATTTTCCATGTTGCTGCCTTATACTCTTCACATACTCAATCTCACTTGCCAAGTATTGTTTCCATTATCCCAATCTCTTGGGATAATAGGTTAGCTTCAATCAGCAGCATTTTACAGGCCCAACACTGGTCGCCTCCATCTGAGGTGGGTAAAGCATTCAGGCCATGAGATGTTTCTTGCAAAACTGTTTCACATATAACCTGTTTGTGAATTGGAATGAACAAGTCCCCACTGAGGCACGTCTAGGCTGTGTTTATTTTGTTTTATTTTTCTATTCTTTAAATTTTAGTTAAAACATCTCAATATGCTTCACAATTTAGAACACAAGATCAATGACTTGCTTAAAGTAAATTAATATATTTCATAATTTCAAATATCAAGCTACATTAAATATAACAAATCACAGGAATCCCCACATGAACCAAAACTGAACACACCACGCCTAAGGCAAACCACCTCTCTTTCTGCTCATTATATAATCTACACCAATCAGATTCCAATAGATATCCCATTTCCACCTACAACAACAGAACTAATAAAGGCCAGGACTTCTGGAGGGGATCTCCCAGCCTGTTGTAACCATATTGTAATACTGTGGATAGCATGGGTCTCAGCTGGTAGAGCTGCTGACTTAGAGCTAACATTACCTGTTTTCAATCATGTCTGATGCTGCTGGAGTGGAGTTTGCACATCCGCTTATGATGGCTTATGATGGTTTCTGCTGTGCTCCATTTTGCTCCCATATCCAAAAAATGCTGAAATGTACAGCTCAGTTAGTTGGTCAGAGTATATTGGCCATAGGGTGTAGTTGAATGGTGGAATCTGGTGGGTGTTGATTTGATTGGGGGTGGAGTGGGTGTTGAATATGATGCAGGGAAAACATGTGAGAAGCTTGCACAGACCTGATGGGCTGAATGGTCAGGATTTATATGGTATGGATATATTCCATTAGATGATATTGAGAAGAACAAGTATAGAGATGATTAGAATAATCCGTTGAACTGATTTTTTTCTGTGGGGTGTTGATTCTGATAATAGAATTAAACGGAAAATAACATTATGGGAAATCAAAAATGCAGAAGAGCAATGGAATACTAATAAAAATATGTATCCGAAAAAGAAATAAAAATATGAAGGAGACCTTAGAAAAACTAAAAATAGCAAAAAATGAAGGTAAAGTGCTGTAGTTAAATACATGGACAGCATAAAACAGTCAAGAAAATATGAATTAAATATGTCAAAAAAGGCAAGAGGAATTGATGAAATTAAATTTACGTGGAATATAAAATAGTAAAATATTTTATAAGAACATAAATGGATTAAAAAAATGATATGTTATAAATCTTCAATAAATGAATGGAATGAATAAAATGATGGACAGCATCAGTGGAATGACAGATATTAAATTATTACTTTACCAGGGTCAGGTGGACATGGCTTTAGTAGATGAGATTCAAAATGATATAGCTCCATTTAAAATTAATAAAGGAGGAAAAATATTAAATAAATCAATCATCTTAAAAATACTAGATAAGAATAGATTATATCTGCAAATGTAAAATAAAATCTAAGGAAGAAACAGTGAGACACCCACCATTGCACCAAATAACATTCGAAAAAGATGAAACTCCAAAAGACATGCATCAGATAAGTTAATACATATATTCAAGGAAGATGATGGTACATGTTCAGAGAATGACAGGCTGGTTAGTTAAATATTTTTGTTGGGAACAATAATAGAATCCTTACAGAAAGAAAATATGGAAAAATATTTTTGAAACAAAAACAAAATACAAATATAGCGTCAATTTATATGCCAAAATGTAAAGTCTTCTTTGACTAATTTAATTTCTTGAAGTAATCAGAGAGACTGCGGACAAGGAAAATGGAGTGGATCTATTCTTTGCAGATTTCTGAAAGTGTGTTTCAAAAAGGTGACATGCAATAGATTAATGAATAGGTTCAAGTTCTACAGAGAGTAGTGTGACATTCAGTAGAATAGGGCTTGTTGGTTGAGAAAGAAAAAAAAGAATAGGGATAAATGATGACTATTTGGAAAAGCACGGATGGGGTGGGGGTTGGGGGGAGGGTATAGGAGTCCAGAAGATGCCTCACCATGATCACTGTTGGTCACAATTTGTATGGACCATTTGAGCTTTGTCATCAAAAATAAAACTTCAACATTTTCACATGGCAACAAATTAATGGAGAAGGTATAATGTTGAAGAGAAACAACAGATCACAAGGAGGGGTCAATAAGTGTGCAGAATTGAAATATTTTTGACAAATTAATTTTAGTGTGTATATATATAGATCATTGTAATATCTCGAGGCCATATCGAACTTGGAATAAAGAACCTATGTGATAAGGAAAAGTAAAGATTTATATATAAATCAAAACAAAATAGAGAGAGTACAGAGGACATTTACTAGAATGTTGCCAGGGTTCCAGCAACTATGTTACAGAGAAAGGTTGAACAAGTTAGGTCTTTATTCTTTGGAGCGCAGAAGGTTAAGGGGGGACTTGATTGAGGTCTTTAAAATGATGAAAGGGAAAGACAGAGTTAACGTGGATACGTTTTTCCCATTGAGGGTAGGGAAGATTCAAACAAGAGGGCATGACATGAGAATTGAGGGACAGAAGTTTAGGGGTAACATGAGGGGGAACTTCTTTACTCAGAGGGTGGTGGCTGTGTGGAATGAGCTTCCAGCAGAAGTGGTGGAGGCAGGATCGATTTTAACATTTAAGAGTAAAGTGGATAGGTATATGGACGTGAAGGGAATGGAGGGGTATGGTCTGAGTACAGGTAGATGGGACTAGGGGAAAACAAATGGTCGGCACGGACTGGAAGGGCTGAGAGGGCCTGTTTCCGTGCTGTAATTGTTATATGGTTATATACCAGTGAATAAAACTGGCATTTTTGGGGTTTGTAAAACCATAAATTGGTCAACCTAAGTTCTGTTTTGTTTGTGGAAGGATAGAATTTAGAAGCAGAGAAGATATTTTAAATATGTATCATTCATTGTTTAGTTGGCAGCATACAGTCTGGAGGCCATATTAGGAAGAGGATTTAGAGGACATTTTGAGATGCAGAAAGAAAAAATACGGATGTAAAAATGCAAACTTCAAAAAAGTTGAAAGATTGTGTCTCTTTTCTCTTCCACACTATGTACAGCTTTGATGAAATAAACATAGGGAGTATTTTAATATTTATTGTAACGAGGAATACCAAAGCTATCAATGCAGACCAACATGCCTAAAAAGCACCAATAATTTGAAATGATCATAGAATCATAGAAAATAGATGCAGAAGTAGGCCATTCGGCCCTTCGAGCCTGCACCGCCATTCAATATGATCATGGCTGATCATCCAACTCTGTATCCTATACCTGCCTGCTCTCCATACCCCCTGATCCTTTTAGCCACAAGGGCCACATCTAACTCACTCTTAAATATAGCCAATGAACTGGCCTCAACTACCTTCTGTAACAGAGAATTCCACACTCACCACTCTGTGTGAAAAATGATCTTCTCATCTCGGTCCTAAAACACTACCCCTTATCCTTAAACTGTGACCCCTTGTTCCCCAACATCGGGAACAATCTTCCTGCATCTAGCCTGTCCAACCCCTTAAGAATTGTGTAAGTCTCTATAAGATCCCCCCACAATCTCCTAAATTCCAGCGAGTACAAGCTGAGTCTATCCAGTCTTTCTTCATATGGAAGATCTGCCATCCCAGGAATCAGTCTGGTGAACCTTTTCTGTACTTCCTCTATGGCAACAATGTCTTTCGTCAGATTAGGAGACCAAAACTGTACGCAATACTCCAGGTGTGGCCTCACCAAGACCCTGTACAACTGCAGTAGAACCTCCCTGCTCTTGTACTCAAATCCTTTTGCTATGAATGCCAACATACTATTCGCTTTCTTCATAGCCTGCTGCACCTGCATGCCTACTTTCAATGACTGGTGTACCATGACACCCAGGTATCGTTGCATCTCCCCTTTTCCTAATCGGCCACTGTTCAGATAATAGTCTACCCTCCTGTTTTTGCCGTCAAAGTGGATAACCTCACATCTATCCACATTATACTGCATCTGCCATGCATTTGCCCACTCACCCAACCTATCCAAGTCACCTTGCAGCCTCCTAGCATCCTCCCCACAGCTAACACTGCCCCCCAGCTTTGTGTCATCCACAAACTTGGAGATGTTGCATTCAATTCCCTCATCCAGATCATTAATATATATTGTAAATAGCTGGGGTCCCAGCACTGAGCCTTGCGGTACCCCACTAGTCACTGCCTGCCATTCTGAAAATGACCCGTTTACTTCTACACTTTGCTTCCTGCCAGCCACTTCTCTATCCACATCAACACTGAACCCCCCAATACCGTGTGCTTTAAGTTTGAATGCTAATCTCTTATGTGGGACCTTGTTGAAAGCCTTCTGAAAGTCCAGATATAACACATCCACAGTTCTCCCTTATCCACTTAGTTACATCCTCGAAAAATTCTATAAGAATCGTCAAACATGATTTACCTTTCATAAATCCATGCTGACTTTGTCCAATGATTGCACCACTTTCCAAATGTGCTGCTGTCATATCCTTAATAACTGACTAGCATTTTCCCCACTATCGATGTTAGACTAACTGGTCTGTAATTCCCCGTTTTCTGTATCGCTCCCTTTTTAAAAAGTGGGGTTACATTAGCTACACTCCAATCCTCAGGAACAACTCCAGAATCTTAAGACTTTTGAAAAATTATCACTAATGCAGCCACTATTTCTGGGGCTACTTCTTTAAGTACTGTGATGCAGCCTATCTGGCCCTGGGGATTTATCGACCTTTAATCTATTCAATTTACCCAACACCACTTCCCGACTAACCTCCATCTCATTTTACCCGCAGTCCCCTGCTATTTCCGGCAGATTATTTATGTCTTCCTTAGTGAAGACAGAACCAAAGTAGTTATTCAATTGGTCTGCCATGTCCTTGTTCACCATGATCAATTCACCAGTTTCTGACTGCAAGGGACCTACATTTGTTTTAACTAACCTTTTTCTCTTCACATATCTATAAAAACTTTTGCAGTCCGTTTTTATGTTCCCTGCCAGTTTTCTTTCATAATTTATTTTCCCTTTCTTAATTAAGCACTTTGTCCTCCTCTGCTGGACTCTGAATTTCTCCCAGTCCCCTGGTAGGCTGCTTTTTCTGGCTAATTTGTATGCTTCATCTTTAGCATGATGCGACAATGGAAGATTTAGATGAAAGTATGGTTTCTTCATCACTCTCAACCTGCACTCTCATTGTTGCTTGGCTGAGTGAGACCTGTTTAAGAGGCAGAAAACCTGACTCTTTCCCCCACTTCTAGAACTACTTCTGAAGATCAGGAGGCAGCTAAATGGACGCAAGATGTTGGAGTAACTCAGCTGGATGAGACGTCTGTCACTCATTCCTTCTCTCCAGAGATGCTGCCTGTCCCGTTGAGTTAATCCATCATTTTGGGTCTACCTTTAGTGTAAACCAGCATCTGCAGTTCCTTCCTACACACCTAAGCTTTTCTCCTTGATGGATTTGATCAAGTTTCTGACTCCTTTAGAACAGTTGTAAATAAGATAACTTCCCACTAAGAGACAAGGTAATGGGTTCAACCAATACTTGCTCACATCAGTTGGTGCTAGTCATCATGAAATTGGACTGCAAAGATATGCACAAAGATGACAGTCTGCTTGAAGAAACTAGTCAGTTGCTATATCTATGATAAACATTCTGCATTGGGTTAAATCAGCAAGAATTAATTTTGCACTTTTGGGATTTCAGTACATTTTCCAGAGTGATCCAGTTGAAAATCCAGTTATGAGAACTGGATTTTCAACTCATAGTAGTAGTAGTAGTAAGGGATAAGTGTCTGCAAGTTTGAGGCCATCAGAAAACAAAAAAAAAAAAACGTTCCTAAATGAAGAAAGATGAATAACATTGATTTATTTTGGAACAAAGTCTAAGTAAATAGTTGGACAAATATAAGGACAAAATGTACATTGAAGGAAAGGAAGTTTGATTGATCCAAGATTTAATTGGATGGATTAAAATCGATTAAGAACAAAATTAGTTAATGTTTGTTTTACTTGAAGCATAGTACATAGTAATAAAAGCTGACTGATTATATCAAGGGATAGTACAGTTTGGATTTTACAAAGTCTTATGGGCCTGTCCCACTTAGATGATTTTTCAGTGTACTGCCAGCGACTGTCAAGTTATCAGCAGTCACCTGAAAAACCAGGAACTGGAACGGCGACTGTCAGAGTGGAACCCACAAAAACACATCACAAAGGCGTGGGACAGGGCAAGCGGGGGGAGCGCTGTCTGAAATTCACACGGTGAAAATACAACATGATACAGAATCGCCAGAGGATTGGTGTGAGCAGAGTGGTTGCGAAAGCTCTGATATGCAGAAAACTTCACTGCATTTTTTAAAATTTACAATAAGTAATTTAAACATCTCAATAAGCATATGAAGTTAATTAACTTACCTAAACACTCCAACAAAATATATTTGAAGCCATTTAATTAAATTAATTAAAAAATTGATATTTTATCTTGTCACATGCTCTGTTGAAGTCCACGCGGCATCCATATGGATACACTGACTAAGTACGGTAGCCCCAGCAGTAGCAGCTTCTATCATTCAGTAATGCCCCTGTCCCACTTAGGAAACCTGAACGGAAACCTCTGGAAACTTTGCGCACCACCCAAGGTTTCCGTGCGGTTCCCGGAGGCTTTTGTCAGTCTCCCTAATGGTCAAAAGTGGTTTCCGCTTCTTCTATAGAACATATAGAACATAAAAGAAGTGGAAACCACTTTCGACCATTAAGGAGACTGACAAAAAACTCCAGGAACTGCCTTGGTGGGGCGCAAAGTCTCCAGAGGTTTCCATTCAGGTTTCCTAAGTGGGACAGGGGCATAAGTGGGACAGGGGCATTAGTCTTGGAGTGAGATCGGTTCTGTGCAATTTTGGCGCAATACACAATGACGATACACAATGGACAATAGACAAGAGGTGCAGGACTAGGCCATATGGCCCTTCAAACCAGCAGCATCATTCAATGTGATCATGGCTGATCATACGTAATCAGTGCCCCGTTCCTGCCTTCTCCTTATATCCCCTGACTCCACTATCTCCAAGAGCCATATCTAGCTCTCTCTTGAAATTATCCAGAGAACCGGCCTCCACCACTCTCTCAGGCTGAGAATTCCACAGACTCACAATTTTCTGTGTGAAAAAGTGTTTCCTCATCTCCGTTCTAATTAAGGAGGTTCAGATTAAGAAGGTTCTGTGAGCAGGTTCACTTTGGAGCAGGTTCAATTTCTCAGTGATAATCTTGCCCACAAGGATAATTCTTTATTATTGAGGTTTTTTATCGTTTTACAATTGCCAATTTATCAACTATTTGGCAGCAGAATTATTGCTAGCAGTCTACTGGCTACTTTAAAGATTTTAGACTTGTGATTGAGGAAAAGGGTGTGCATAAAATTGCTTACAAGTCTTATTGTAGATTCTAAACTTTAGAAAAAAGAGTCTTAAATAGCAGATGTGTTTGATTGTTAATGTATTATTGAAAAATAATTTAATGAACAGAATACATTCAGAGAACTCTTAATTTAACACCAAAATAATATTTCATGCATCCTTTGAAAAACATTTTCTTGACTAGGAGATGGGAAATCTTTAACAAATTAAACACTCAAAATTGATAATACTAAATTATATCTTTGTAATAGGAATTGTACAAATCAAAACAATAAAAATTCACTAGTGACTTTGCTTTAATGGTGTGTGTAGGAAATGATCAGACTCACACATAGTGATTAAAATCCATAATAATTTATTCGCAGCTCTGTGGAAGAAACATAAGGTGCTTTCGTCTCCAACATGCATTCAGCTAGTCTACTAGAGAGAGAGAGAGCTCACTAATAAGCCTGTGGGTGGACCAGTAGTATGAGTGACATAAGGAATGTGCAACAAACATAATCTGTGTGGTAACATATATATATATATATAGTATCGACACACTAATCTGTATCCTCCCTCTTAAATAATTAAATGCAAATGCAAAACTAATGAGTACTACAAAGAATTACATGCAAATGTATACTGCTGACTGTATAAAGCACACATAGTATGTGGCAATAAACTGGAGAAAGTTCAAACATAGCCCAGGTACTTTACAGTGGGCTTACAAACACGACCAGCACGTGTACCATACAGTCCAGCATCTCCTTCCGTCACCGGGGACACGCTCGGTGGTGAAATAGGTGTATCTAATAGGTGACTAGATTGAAACGGCACTCCTGGGGATGAAAAAGGAGACTTTGGCAAAGGTGGAGGAGGCGTGGCCATTGGCAAAGTAACCGGATCTGAAACAGATTGTCGTGCTGGTGCAGTCGGATCGATGCCGCTGGATGTGGATGGAAGTACACATGGAAGTCCTGTGGTCAGGATAGTACAGAGGTGGTGCTGGCTCATTCACAGGCAGGATTACGTCTGTAGGTGCCGCCATTGGCATTGACCAAGTATGAACTTGGCTCAAGGCAGTTCCAGAAATTACACTGATGCGGTCATGAACTTTGTCAGTTTGTGGACATACCATTTGTCCCTCTGCTAATGGTGAAAGCCTTCTGTTCGTTTTGTCATACCATCCTTTCTGAATGTTGTGCTTTTGTTGTAGTCTGGACTGGACTTCTAATGGTGGGAACACATGCGGAACCAATGTCTGCTTAGCAACAGGCAATGTGGCTTGGGTATGCCTTGACATCAGACGGTGGGCAGGTGAACCCAATATTGGGGCACGGGAGATGTTGTGCAGGTTAAGAGGTCCAGGTACACATCTTTATTTTGCTCTGTGAGACCGTTCCATTAATTGTGATGGCACGTTTAGCTAGTCCATTCGACTGACGATATTTAGGGCTGCTGGTGATGTGACAAAAATCTCAGTGTGTAGCAAAGTCTTTGAAGTACTGGCTGGTAAATTGACTGTCATTATCAGATAGTAGTTGACATGGAGCTCCGTGGTCAGAGAAATGGCGTGCCAGCTTGAACTACCCCACGAGAAGTGGGGATACTAAAAAGATCGATGTCAAACCAACCAGAATACGAATCGACAAGATCCAGGTATTGTTTGCCATGCCACTCAAATATGTCAGTTGCCACTTTGGACTATGGGAGAGCAGGAACAGGGTGTGAGAGAAGTGGTTGCTTTTGTTGATGTGGTGCCAAACTGTTGCACACTGCACAGGATTCCACAATCTCGTGAATGTAATCAGTCATGCCAGACCAGTAAAACACGGTTTTTGCTCGCAGGACAGTTTCTTCTGTGCCTGGGTGTCCCGCATGTACAGCATCAAAATACTTGCCGTGTAGAGAGGCAGTAACTACAGTTTTGTGGAGGAAACACAAGGTGCTTTCGTCTCCCATATGCATTCAGCTAGTCCACTAGAGAGAGAGAGAGAGAGAGAGAGAGAGAGAGCTCACTAATTAGCCTGTGGGCGGACCAGTAGTATGTGACATAAGGAATGTGCAACAGCATAATCTGTGTGGTAACATATATATAGTGTTGACACACTAATCTACAGTGTGCATGCTGTGTCTCCATTCAAAAGCTCAAGTCTCTAGACCTGCTGTCACTGATGATGCGCTTGAGTTGCCTCATGGCAATTAATGTTTTGTGAATACTGATAATCAATTTGCACTATCATTGCCCTACTAGAATCTCAAAACTCAATGGTTCTTATGCAGCAAAACACCACAGTCCCATGGAGATCAGCTGCATTTCCCGATGAGACGTGGCATATTATATTGGCAAGAAATTATCAGTTGGCAAAACAAAACAATGATATTTTGGGAAGATAGACACAAAATGCTAGAGTAACTCAATAGGACAGGCAGCATCTCTGCAGAGAATGTGTGACATTTTGGATCGAGACCCTTTTCGAGACAGTCTTTCTCTCCAGAAATGCTGCCTGTCCTGCTGTGTTACTCTAGAATTTTGTGTCTATCTTCGGTGTAAACCAGCATTTGCAGCTCCTTCCTACACAATATTAATATCAATATCAGTTTTATTCGTCACTTGCACATAAAGTACAAGTGAAATGAATTTGCCAGCAGGGGTACAATGAAAAAGAACACACATAAACACAATAATTTTTTTTTAACACAAACATCCACCACAGCATTCATCACTGTGGTGGAAGGCACAAAATGTAGCCAGTCCACCTCCATTTTCCCCCGTGGTTGGGACCTCAACCCTCCGCAGCCACCACTGTGGGCGTCCAGCAGTTTAGACAAGGCAAAGTCCAGATAAAGTCCAGATAAGTCCTGAATCGGTGCTGCCCCACTGGAGACCGCAGCTTCAGGTTGGTGTAGGCCACAGGCCAGCAGTCGAAGATTTAAAGTTCCCGCTGTGCTGCTGCCAGAAGCACCGCAGATCGCAGGGTCGGCGGTCAGAGCTCCTCTCCAGCTCGCCCAGTCCGCGTCGAGAGTCCGCGCTGCGCCCGCCACTGAAGCCCCGGCCGCTTCTTCAGGAAAGGCCGCCCGATCCTCGATGTTAGGCCATCGGTGGAGGAGGCGACCGAAGGACCGAAGGTACACAAGGATATTTTAGGATTGTCCACATGTTCTTCTCATTCAGGTGCAGTATATCAACACTTCTGTTGTTTTTGAGAAGAATATGGAAATAAACAAAAAAAATACAAATAAAGTTATGGACAACTTATCCAGAATATTTTTTTTTTTTACAAATCAAAGTGTATCTGGGAATCATGGAGAAACATTGTGTGTGTAAAATTATGCTAACATACAACTAGGCATTTTGATTAATCTAGTGATATAGCAATTACCTCTGTTCTTGACTGAAAGCAGAACACAGAACCTCTGCAATAAAAGGATTTATCTTTCTACGGCTGTGGTGAAAACACTTTATGTGGCATAATTCTTGTTGCATGGAAAATAAAATGTTAATGTTTCAGTCTTCACATTCAATAATGTTTTATTTTCTAATGAGAAGATGAATAAACATTGATCAGAACGATAAACAGCCTGTCATAGTCACGGTAGAAATTCATTCTACTACACTTACTTTGATAAATATCTATGCTCCTAATTTTGACAACCCCCAATTCTTTCGTAAAATTCTGG
This sequence comes from Okamejei kenojei, assembly GCA_035221665.1. NCBI lineage: Eukaryota > Metazoa > Chordata > Chondrichthyes > Rajiformes > Rajidae > Okamejei > Okamejei kenojei. The sequence continues at coordinate 93,527,215 of CM069136.1, read as the reverse complement.
ATACAATTTCAGAACTTAACTATCAAAATGTGATAATAGGGGGAGATTTCTACTGTGTTTTAGATCCATATCTGGATAAATCAGAAAAACAAAAAAGGATTAACATAAAATCTAAAACTAGTGAACTCCTAAATACATACGTGAAAAATACCAACATAACAGATGTATGGAGGATCGCTAACCCAGTACGTAGGGAATATTCATTTTATTCAGCGGTACATAAAACATATTCACGTATTGATTATTTCTTAGTGGACACTAAATTAATTCCATATACATATAATTCTAAATATCATAATAGTATTATTTCTGATCATTCCCCGTTAACTTTTTCTTTAAAATTAGAAGGAATGCCTGAGAAAAAATAGTTCTGGAGGTTTAACCCCCAAATCTTAAACAACTCACAAGGTTGCACATATTTAAAAGAGCAGATAATATTCTTCTTTGAGACAAATGATACACCAGACATTTCACCTTCCTTATTATGGGAAACATTTAAGGCATTTATTAGAGGAACTGTAATTTCATATCAAGCTTTCCAAAATAAAAATAATAACACTGAACAATTGCAGATAGAACAAAAAATTAGACAATTCGATTTAGAAAATGCCAAAGAACCAACTATAGATAAACATAATAAGATAACAATACTAAAATATAAATTAAATACAATTTTATCGGCCAGAATAATAAGATTATTTAAAATTTCAAAAAAAGAAAATTTCGAATTTGGTGATAAACCACATAAACTCTTAGCATGCCAACTGAATAAACGGGAAACAGAAAATACAATCACTAAAATTAAATCAGACAAAGGTGAATTACTAACACTACCTAAAGATATTAATAAAATATTTGCTCAATTTTATCAAAATGTATATACATCGAAAACCTCTGCAAATAATATTCAAATTACAAATTTCGTAGACAATTGTAATCTTCCAAAATTAAATATGGTGGAACAAGAGGGATTAGGAGCTCAGATTGCACTTCAGGAAATACAAGAAACAATACATTTGTTGTAGAATGGCAAAACGCCAGGACCAGATGGCTTTAATAATGAATTCTATAAAAGATTCTACGAGATAATTTCTCCACGCCTCCAAGATTTATATATACACGCTTTTAAAGACAATAATCTACCAGAAACACTAACTGAGTCAACAATTACACTTATACCTAAAAAGGATAAAGATCTAGAAGACCCAGGCTCATATAGAGCCATAACACTCTTAAATACAGATCAAAAAATATTAGTAAAGACCCTAGCGAGAAGATTGAGTAAATATGAAATCACAGAGAATTCAAAGAAAACACTTGTGTAAATCTAAAGAATCAGGGGGACTGACACTCCCTAACTTAGTGTTTTACTATTGGGCAGTGAACATTAAAAATATAATCTACTGGTTGGACAGTTCTGCCCAATAGCTAGATTGGATAAGAATGGAGAAAGAGGATTGTTCCCCTTATAATATAGGAGCAATCCTTCTTTCCCCGATGAAACTGAACAATATAATATATAAGAAAAATCCAATTATTCACAGTATAATACGAATTTGGAAACAAATAAAATTAAGTTTAAAATCAAGAAAACTATCGCTTCATTCTCCTATAGCTAATAATCCCTCATTCAAACCATCTATTATTGATAAAACGTTTAATTAATGGGAAAGAATAGGAATTAAAATGATGGGAGATATGTATGAAATGAGAAAACTTTTATCATTCCAATAATTACAACTAAAATATAATTTGAAAATTAATCAATCTTTCAAATATCTTCAAATTCAAGATTATTTGAAAAAATATATACAAGGATATCAAACTTTAACCCCAGATTTATTGGAGGAAGGAATGAATAGAAAGGCAGAATTAAGAAATGTAATATCTTACATATAATATAATTCTAAATATAGAAACACCAACAACAGAGGCAATTAGAAGGGACTGGGAACAAGAGTAATTGATAAAAATTCGGAACGATAGATGGGAAAAAAATCTATTATATGTAAATAAATGTTCAATTAATGTAAGACATAACCTAATTCTATAACCTATGTAAAATTTTACATAGATTATACTATTCAAAAACTAGACCGAATAAAATATTTTCAAATGTTTCCTCATCTGTGATAAATGTCTAACTCAAAATGCCACTATAGCACATTCCTTTGTCTCTTGTACAAAACTGCATAAATTTTGGAATTACATTATTGGAATTTTTACAAAACTATTTAACACAAAATTGAACCAAAATACAGAACTGATAATCTTTGGATCAATGGAAGAGGGAAGTAAACTAACTATATTCCAAGAAGCTTTTCTTAATTACGGTTTAATAATAGCAAAAACACTTATACTCAAAATTTGGAAAAACGCAACCACGCCAACATTCAAAATGTGGATTTCAAATATGTCGGAAACGCTACATCTTGAAGAAATGAGATTCCTCTTACTAGGCAAAGTAGACCAATTCTTAAAGACTTGGTCTCCTTTTATCAACTTTTTACAAGTAGATGGTGCAACATAACATAACCTTTCAAATTAAATGGTTTAGAACTGGGTGACGGATGGGCAAAAATACGAAATAGGTAGATCTCTCCTAATCTCTTTTCTCTACTTTCTCCCTTTTTTTCAATCTTTTTAGCTTCTCATCTCTGTCCCTTATTTCTTTTGCTATCTGTTTCTACTCGCTTGTCTATCTATTCCGACACTTTTATTTATTTTTTCTCTCACTGTTCTTTTATTATTAAATTAAAAATACGAAGTTGTACAAGAATGGAAATATGTATTTATGTATTAGGTACTCATGTACCACACTATTGTACTTATTTCTAACAAAAATAAACAACAACAAAAAAAGAATGATAAACAGCCTGTATATATTTATTCTTTGGATTTGCACCAATGCTTGGTATCCTCAATTGAGCAAGTAGTATGTAGGATAGCACTTCAAAATTCTTCTTGTAAACATAAATCTAGAATTCTGATCTCAACAAGATTTGGAAGAGCAGTGGTGCACAGAATAGCATTTTGCTAATAACAGTCAAACTCTGCATGCAGTTCTTGTATTCTAGATAATTAATGTTTCAACACTGCTTAAACAAGAATTGCCGACCCCAAGGATGACCATATGGTGAGTAAGTAAACATGTTGCAGCCTTAATTCATTACAAAAAAATCAGTAAACTGAAGCCAAAAAGAATTGCAAACCAGACATCAGAAAACAAAAGAGCTGTGGGTGCATTCAATTATTCAAAGAGTTACCTGATAAAAGAAAGTAGAACTTTCTGATCGTCTTGCACAGCACATGAAACGCACTGTGACAAACAATGCATAAACCATGGAATCTCAAGAACAAAACTATCAATGGTATAAACTAACAGGGATTGTTTTTGATATCATATAGATGAATAAATATATATAAAAATCTACATCAGTTAAATGGATTTATTTCAGGAGTTGAAATGACATCTTTACATATATATATTTAGTGTTTAACAAGATTCCAGGCAGATGCCAGTTAAGAAGCTGCCCTTATTCCATCCACGTAAACTGACAGTAATATTCCACATTCATAGTATTTATTTAGTTTTTAAATTATTCTAGGAATAAACTAATGTAAACTAAATTTCAAATCCACAGTTTCAAATGATTTATCTTTCCATATATTCATTTCACTGCATTTATATGTGTATGTGATAAATAAAACTGATTGATTGATTGATTGAAATATGACAACTGGACGTAAACAACATTTCAGGAGAGGTTATCAGATAATAACCTCTCCCTCAATGTTGGCAAGATGAACGTGCTAGTTATTAACTTCAGGAAGCAGGGTGGAGTACATGTCCCGACCAGCATCAATGATGCTGAAGTGGAAATGGTTGAGAGATTCGAGTTCCTTGGGGTTAATATTACCAATGATCTGTTGTAGACCAACCCAATTGATGCCACAGCCATGAAGGCACACCTAATTCTTTATTTCCTGAGGAGACTGAAGGGATTCAGAATGTCTGCAGTGACACTTGCAAACGCCTACTGATGCACAATAGAAAGCATTTAATTAGATTGTAGATGTAGCCCAGTCCATGATAAATAAAAAACAGGCTTTCCAGCATTGACTCCATCTACACCACATTGCCTTGGAAAAGCAGCAAAAATAATGAAAGAGTTAATCCACTCCGGTCCTTCCATCTTCTCCCTGCTCCCATTCAGCAGAAGATACAGAAGCTTGAAAGTGCGCACTGAGGAACAGCTTATTCCCCCTCCATGATCAGACCTCTGAACGGTCCCTCCATTAGCTGGGGTTCCGTTTGATTCACCTAACTTGATTGAGACTTTAATTTAATTGCTCACATTCCACCCTATACCCATTGTCTGATTTAGTTGACCTTGTATGAGTGGAAATATATATTGATAATTCATAGGAGCAGAATTAGGCCATTTAGCCTACCAAGTCTACCTCACCATTCAATCATGGCTGATCTACCTTTCACTCTCAACTCCATTCTCCTGCCTTCTCCCTGTAACTTTTGACACCCATACTAATCAAGAGTCTGTTAATTTACATTTTTTAAATACCCAAAGACAATCTCTACGGACATCTGTAGCAATGATTTCCACGGATTCAGCACCCTTTGGCAAGAAAAATTCCTCTGCATCTCCTCTCTAAAGGTAGGTCCTTTTATTCTTGGGCTGTTCCCTCATGCCCTAGATTCTCCCACTAGTGGAAAATTTCTCTCCATATCCAATCTGTTCAGGCCTTTCATTAATTGCTAAGTTTCAATCAAGTCCCCCCTCATCATTCAAAACACCAGTGAGTACAGGGCCTACAAACGCTCATCATATGATAACCCAATCATCCCTGAAATCATTCTCATAAACCTCCTCTGGACCCTCTCCAGTGCCAGCATATCCTTCCTCAGATATCATAACTCCTGATAACATTCCAAATGCAGTCCGATCAGTGCTCTACTAAGCCTCAGCACTAATCACAGATATCTTAAACTTTCTGAGTTTAATCTTTTAGACAGGAGATAAGTTTTCTTCAGGTGATTTTTTTTTCATCTGAAATATATCACACATATGAATGCTACCATACCACTGAGCTTGTGGCTAATCCCAGATACATAGCGTGTTGAACCATTACTGTTATTGTCCTGATATTTATTTTTTTTAAAGCAGGTGTTCATCTTGTTCAGATTGGAAGTGGGGAAGTGAAGCTAACTCATTAAAGAATATTGGCTGTCAAAAACCTTTTCAAAAATAGTGATTGGAAAGATATATTTTTTAATACTCATGCACTGCAATCCATCATTTAAATTGAGTTCCATTAATTCAAGTTAATCAATTTTCAGTGGTGTAATAACTTCAATTGCTATCACTTTGAGCAAGAAACAAAAATGACAAAGAATAAACATTAGCCCTTCTATCTTAAAAGTTAAGTATTAAGTTGTATATTACCAGCTTTCTGATCATGAACCAACACTAGGCCTAATGATAACAATTGTGTTAATCTTAACTTAGCATTTGCTACCTTTAACTTAACAATTGTGAATGGTTGCAGGCATTTTGTCTGCTGTCTATTTTGGTGTCCAGCCAAACATGTATATAAGGAAGAGAGTAAAACAAGAGGGAATATATTTTAATTCAATTTACAGTAAAGATAGAAAAAAAAATGATGTTAAACATTATTTTCTCCTCTGTGATATTCTATAGTGTTTTCAGCTGGCTATACCCAGCCAGCTTACTGCACTAACCTTAGAACGTATAACAGATAACTGCAATTGCTTTCAAATACTCATATACTCAAAGTATTCAAATACTTTCCTAGAACTTATCCTCTCTTAAAACAATGATGCCAAAATCATAATGGTGATTCTAAAGATTCCTGCTTTGGAGTCTAATACTCCATTCCCATAAAAGACGATATTTCAATATTTTCCAATGTTATAAAAGAATGACATATCTCGTGCAAACCATTTGATATTTTAATACTGTTGTTTTGAAGCTTCACCATTAATACCACAATTTGTTTTCTTCTGTTTTCAGTTGTATACTGACTGTCAAAGCATAAATTCCATAAACATTCCCTAATTCATCTTCAACTACCACCAGCAATAGTTATGTGCTTTAATATGGTCTTGCATTGAAATTCTATCCAATGCTTTGTTACGAGTAAAATTATAGTTGTGCTGATTATTGTAATGAGCACTTATGGAGAAATTGGCTTAGCAATCAGATGCTGTTAATGACTTTTTCATAATTAAGAGTTTCAGTATTATAATGGAGAGAAGCAAATAAAATGTTGAGAGCATCACACCATTCATTGTCAGAAGTTGTAATTCATAAGCTTATGGCAATAAAGAAAGCAGCTCAGAATGAAGGGCTTCAGGCATGCCATATACCAGGAATGCCAAGGAACTTAACAGCATCCAGGATGTAGCAACTAATTTAACTGAGATCTCAGCCACTGGAGTCAACATTTTATCATTGGTACACAGAGGCTTAAGTATGTGCATGCCGTCCAAGGAGAGACCTGCAAAATGTGGAAGCGTGAAATAGACAATAGACAATAGGTGCAGGAGTAGGCCATTCGGCCATTCGAGCCAGCACCGCCATTCAATGTGATCATGGCTGATCATCCCCAATCAGTACCCCATTCCTGCCTTCTCCCCATATCCCCTGACTCCACTACTTTTAAGAGCCCTATCTCGCTCTCTCTTGAAACCATCCAAAGAACCTGCCTCCACCGCCCTCCGAGGTAGAGAATTCCACACCACTCTCTGTGAGAAAAAGTGTTTCCTCGTCTCCGTTCTAAATGGCTTACTCCTTATTCTTAAACTGTGGCCCCTGGTTCAGGACTCCCCTAACATCGGGAACATGTTTCCTGCCTCTAGCATGTCCAAACCCTTAATGTTTATGAACTAGCACGATTATTTCTATTACAAATTTTTCCATTGCTGGGCCCATAGCACAAGAAGATTTGATTATATGCAATCCAGTCATGAGAAAATAGACAATGAAGTCTGGTCATTTGCTGAAGTTGGGAACTGTTTTTAAATGCAGGTCTTGAGGAGGTGAGAGATGGAAATGAAATGCCTCAGGCTGTCATTGTGCTACATTAGCTGGTTCTTCAAAAATGTATTCTACATGATACATTTTATTGTCAAAACGCATCTTCAATTCGGCAGCTCTATTACTACAAGGAGCAGAACAAAAGGTATTGCCAGGAAAACTAAAAATAAACTACAAAAACAACAAATCTAGGCAAAAAACTAAAGAAATTTATAAAAGGCTGAATGATGCACTCTTGCTCATTGGTGATAGCTACCCATCCGCATGGAGACTATGGAAGAAAATATAGGACGGAAAATGTCAGTTATAATGAAGACCAATAATTTACAGGAAGTTTATTGGATAAAAAATATATATATTCTGCTTTATTAAAGGTATTTATCCTATTCCAATTAATTTTTTTGGAAGTATTCTGATATTGTGATTGTGTAGTTCCAATTGTACGGAAGCAAGCAATTCCCAAGACATTCTTGTAATTCTGACTTGATGAAGGAAAAAAGTTTCAAAATATCTCAATTGTTACAGAAAGATCCTGACAAAATCAGAACTACAGTAATTGCAACCTAGTTTATCGAGCTCCATTTAAATTATTGGAAGGTTTATTCTTCGCTCATCAAATCGTTCATCAAAGAAGTGTCAGTTCTTATTTTATTACCTTCAGTTTCTTATGTACTTTGATATGCTCCAGTTAATGTTTGTATTTGTATTCCAATTAACATTTCCATTACATGTCACATGTGCAATGTATCATTATGGCATAATTTAAATGTAATTATTTGCACTATGGTATAATTAGAGACCTTATCGCATATTATCTGCTGTGAGGCCGTTTTTTAAAAATGACGGAAATCAAAACGAGTATTTTTTTCCTGGGGAACTGTTCAAAATGTGTTTAAAATGTCTTTCCATCTACGATTTGGAAAATAGCCCAGAGGTGATTCAAGCAAGGTGACAAATACATCAGTGTTACAAACTCCACAGTGTGATTTTCAAGGTACATTGAAGAGTTCACAACTGACATATATAAAACAATTCTTGGAACAGGTTGACAGATAGCAACATTTAGTAAATGTAACTACATGTACCTTACATATAAGTAATGTTCAGAAATGCATAGAATCATTAGAAAATTGTCAATTTTCCCATACACATTTTATTTTGACAAATCTTTCACCCATTTAATTCCAAACTTGAGAAATTCAATTTTCCCAGAAATATGATGACCTTGAAATTGTCATTCGCCTTCAACGGTGAGCTACAGAGCAGTTGCATAATGTGTTAAGGACTGGTCATTGGTCTCTGCTATAAATTATAATAGAGTTCCATGTTCAAGGTGTCAGCACTGCTGTGTGGACTGAGAGTGGAATGGAGTTCGTGTACCAATAATGTGGTAAGTACATTTTGTGTTTATGTTTTTAAATACTGTATTTCTGGGGGTGGGGGGGAGAGGTCCCTTCACAGCGTTTGGGGAGTCTGGCCCGGGGTAAAGTTGCGGGGAGGGCACGAATGTTGTGAAGGAGGGATCGGGAGCATGCCACTTGCGACGCTCCTTGCACGGAGCCACCGCATTGAGGCCGGGAGGGAGAAGCAGCTCGGGTGGCTGTGCCGGAGAGCGGAACCAGCTGCCACCTTAGCTCCTTTGCCAGCTCCCGCTCACCTCTGGCAGCTCTCCGTCTAAAAACCTCTCCTGCCGCTCGCTGGTCTCACTCATGTCAGGTTGAGGTTGAGGTTACTCGGCTGTGGGAATTTAAGGATTTGCAGGAAGCCGCTGACATGAGCGAGCGGCAGGTGAGAGGTGTTCAGACGGCGAGCACTGCCAGAAGTGCGCGGGCTGGCAGAAAGCGCTGAAGTGGCAGCCAGTTCTGCTGCCAGCTCCCGGCAGCCGCTCACAGCTACCCGAGCTGCTTCTATCCCCGACTACAGTGCGGTGGCGCCCAGAACGCCGCAGCAGCGGTGAGTGAGTTACTGGCATTATCCCTGACCCCCTCCTTCTCAACACTCCTGCCCTCCCTGCAACTTTACCCCTGGCACAGACTCTCCACACGCTGTGAAAGGAACTCTCCCCCCAATTGGTCCCTTGAACAAGTGTTGTCTTTCAATTAGATGACAACTGGTTCAACTTTTCCCTGTACTCCTGTTTTTACCACCATCTCTCCACCTGCCATCACCCTTCACCCCCCACCCATTCAGTAATTCAGAATAAAGGAGACTTGGAAGCATTGGGCAAATTGAATTGTTACTGTCTTTATTTTAATTTTTTCGGAGAGAACAATCTGCGCATGCGCGGTTTAATTTTTTATTAAAAGCTGACCGAGTGCCTACCTTGAGTAATTACTCATGGCACGTGCCTGTCATAGAAGGATCCATATGAAAAGCTGAAATGTGTACAGATAAGTCAAATAGCATGTTACAGTGTTTATCAACACATTTTAATAACAAACTGCTTGAGGAACTCAGCGTGTCAGGCAGCATCTGTGAAGGGAAATTTACAGGTGACTTTTTGGGTCAGGTCTCTTCTTCTGTCTGTCCATTTTCCTCTACAGATGCTGCCTGCCCCACTGAGCTCCTCCAGCACTTTGTTTTGTACTCAAGATTTCAGTATCTGCATTCTCATGTGTTTCCAAAATGGATCACTCTGCCACTGGATCACTCTATTTTTTAAAAAGAGGCTTAGATTAGTGGATATCGGGTTAAGAAGAGAAGATCGAGCACCTCCAATCTTGCACCCAAATCATCACAACCTATGATTTAAAGAAATGTTAGCAGATTTTTGGGAGAATGGGCTGGATGTGCATTGTGGGCTGTATATCTAAAGACTGATGTTATTAACTCAGGAGAATAGTAAGATTAAATGAGAACTTACCAGTTTGAAGTTTGATCTTTATTTTATGAGGAGTCGAGTTGAGGGACTACGTGAATAGAAGCCCGTACAGCCGTTGGTGCGTCAATCTTCAAAGCAGCGGAATGAATTCACAGCTAACAATGCCCAGGCGGGACAAATTATATCTCAAGCGGGAGAGCGGGAGATTTTGCGAAAATGCCCTTTCAGCGGGCGATCTCCCGCCGAAAGCGGGAGAGTTGGAGTCACTGCAGGTGTACCAGACGGGCCTCCATCCTCAACACTCTCCTGCCACTTTTCCTTTCCACCCCCGGAGCGCCTCGCCGACACCTTCTTCACTTTCTGCAACATATCTACCAGAACTCCAAACCGTCGCAGAAAATGACCTGTGGTAAAAAATTTTTTAAAACCTTACCTCCGTTTAAACTTACCGCTTGGAGGAGCGCTGCTGCTCCAACCGGCCGACTGCACCAGCGTCTGACATCATGACGCACCAACGGCTGTACGGGCTTCTATTCACGTAGTCACTCACGTGACTCCGAAGTAAAATCAGCTGTAAAGGACCAAGTGATGGTTGCTCAAATTTTTGGCAGTAATCACCCTCTGCCAACCTCCATCGGGTGCACAAAGAAATTGATAAACAAAGTCAAATTAAAATTAAGAGAAAAGCTGCATGAATACAAAATAAGAATATATGTTTCTAGGTTGGATAAAAGGAAAAGAGTTTGCATTTGAGTTTAATATTGTTCATTGTCACGTGCACTGAAGTACATTGGAAAGCTTCTGTTGCCTTACCAACCAGTCAATGAAAAGACAATATATGATTACACTAGAGACATAAACAAATACTAGAACTGCCCAAAGTGTGCCCCTTATCTATGACAGAGTAACATATTATTATCAATATCCAACTGGCAAGATAATAGACTTTGTGTTCATGGAAAAAGACACAAAAATCCTCATGGAATTATCGGAGAATCAATGTTCCGCAGCAAATAAGGCAGTAAAATCAATTAATATTCACAAAGTTATATGACCAGAAAAGTTAATAAGCCTAAACATGATAAATCCCAAGGACCTGATATTATACATCTCAGTGTTATGAAATAGGTGACTGTGAAGAGAGCAGATGCTCTGTTTATTATCTTCAGGATTTTGTAAAATGTGGCATGTTTCCTGCAGTTAGGCAGCTAATAAACCTAACTCGTCAATTATAGAAAAAGGAGAGAGAGGAAAAAAGGAACTGCCATCCAACAACCTGGTGGGAATCGGGAAATGCTGGAACCTATAATATAATTTAAGAATGTGCAAAGTTAGTATGAATTTATGAAAAGATCATATTTAATTGATCAATTGGAGTTGATGAAAATGTATCTAGAAGATTACTAGTGGAGTGAAAACAGAACATTTTGAAGACACTCAGCAGGTCAGGGAGAATATGTGGACAGTGGAACAGGTAATGTTATAGATCCAGTATCTCTCACCAGAGTGAAATCCATCACTGAGAATATTTTCAGGCCCCACATAGAATATGACAGCACAGTATTTGCTCATAGAATTGGAAGTAATACACATGTGAATACTGAGGAAGATGGAAAAAAGAGTAGGAATGATTGGTCCATTGCTGATTGACAGACTATGTTCCAAGTGTTATAAGATATTGGTCAGGCTGCACTTGGAGTATTGCATGGAGTTATGGTTGATACGTTGGAAATGGTAGAGAAAAGATTCACAAAGATGTTACTGAAACTGGAGTCCTTGAGTTATAAGAGAAAATGGATATGTTTGAACTGTTTTCCTTGGAGCACAGGATGTTGAGCAGTGACCATATAAAGGTTTATAAAATTATGAGGGGCATAGGTAACATGGTCACAGTTATTTTTTTTCCTAGAGAAGCGGAGTCTGAATCTAGAGAAGAGAGATTTAATGTGAAAGAGAGGAGATTTCAAGAAGTATAACATTTTTACAACAGAGGATGGTGGGTGTGTGGAACAAAATGCCAGAAGAGGTGGTGAAGGTGGCTACAATTACAATTGTTTTAAGATATTTGGATAGGTATGTGGATAGGAATGGTTTAGAGCGATATGAGCCAAACACAGGGAAATGGGACTCAGTGTAGTCAGCAACTTTGCAACATAGGTGAGTGGGGCTAAAAACCCTTTTGTCCATGCTGAGTGATTCTGAGTGATTATTTCTTGGACCCCAACTATTAATAATTTATGTCAACAATTTGAGTACATTAAATTCCATAATTTCACATTTACTGAACATGTTAACCTCAATAGAAAGGTGAGTAATTATGTAGAAGCAAAGGAGCTTCAAAATTGAATTGACAACTACGTGGTAGTACTATGTGGAAAAATATGTGCTTATCTATTTCACTAGAATAAAATAGAAAAGCTGAGTGTAAGGCTTTGAGTAGCGAGAGATTGGAAAATATGAATGCTCAAAAGAGACCCGCGCTCTTGTACAAGAATTGTTAAAAACTAATGTGCATGTGCAGCAGGCCACTAGGAAGGTAAAAGGTATGTTGGAATTTGAGTACAAAAATAAATATATCTTGTTACATTTAATTAGAATTTAGTGGGACTGCACAGTGATTGAACAATGCAAGTCTCTTTGCCTAAAAAAAATGGTGTATTTGCTATGTTGAATGGGACAGATAGCACTGGCAGCTGGATTGAGCTAGAAAAGGTTCAGGGAATGGTAGTTTTCACGGCTCTGCAAAGGTATTCAGACAGGAATTTTAACTTACAAATGTCCTTTACGTGTTCTGACGTAGAACAATTGAGATCCAGAATAGGCATACTCCTATTAGTTAGCATTGGCATCGGAATCAAAATTGATTTTCCTAGTTTATAAATTAAAAAGCAAAAGCCACATAACTTCAATAGTCAAGCCATTGATTCATATAGCACAGCAGAAAGCCCTTCAGCCCATCGTCCATACGGACCATCAATCTGTACTCTTCAATTAGCGCGGTATCAAATGACACAAGTTTTAAATAGTGTCCTTTGGATCACAGCAAACTACCACATTAATGTGAAATAAAAAGAGACTTGCATTGTTTCTGGCGACTGCAAAAACGTTTATTTCTGCTCCTTAAAATAGTGATTTAATAATAATGCAGAATATAAAATTGGACCTCTGTAGTGCTGCAAAATATCCAAAACAAAATCACTTTCAATAAAATTGGTCTAGTTATGTGTGGGTACCTACATAGCATAAATGTTTCCATAATGTGGCATTAACTGGATAATTGCATTTAGATCTGACCAAGCAGATGGATGCGACTGATACATACAATCTACTGCGATGAGTTGAGACAAGTTATTAAGGATAACGTTAACTCTAACCTAATTTTCTTCATTTTATATCTAATATAGTTTCTAAATTCAGATCACTCTCAATTTAACAAGACAAGTTTTTATTGTTTATAATTATTTTCAGGCAAAGCATCAATAGTGCTGTATAATTGCATTACCAAGAGGAACTTGCTGAGCTAATAAAACAACTGTGGTAATCCAACCTGATGATAAGAAGGAGAATGTTAATTTGGCTAGATGGTACTGGATATGATCTGTGCCTCCTGTTGTCTCTTGACTCCTATGTAAGATCTACAGTCATCTTACTTTTGTGGTCACATATTTCTAGCTTCCTTAAGGCATAATCTCTGTGACTTTCCAGTGAAAGATCGACAGACGTGCCTTGGCAGCAGAGCCTAAGGTTCAGCCCATTAACAGCATGGAAGGTACTCTCACAGCCTGTGTTGTTAGATAGTTATTTCCACTGTTTCTCATTATGCAGTGATCAGAGGCTCATAGAAAAAGTGAACAATATTGAAATTATTTTTTAATATAATGAATATTAGTACAAGACTACTATGTGTCCTCTATAGTGCTTTCCAATATATATTACTGAGGCCTGAATAAGCCAACATCTTTGAGAAACTCACCACTGTTTCACAAGATTATTTTTTGTACTGTTCTGATCTGATAATTTAGAGGGTGACTGGACCGTACATGATTCAGGGTACAAGCCACAGGGTAAACAAAACAAATCCCACCAACAAATATTAACCAATCAATTCTGAAAGCCACCAATGCCAATAAGGTCCCAGAGTATAAAATCATGAGAGGAATAGATCGGGTAGATGCACTTGCCCAGAGTAAGGCAAATCGAGGACCAAGGGAGTGAAGAGTTGAGGGTGAAGAGATTTAATAGGAATCTGAGGGTGACTTTTTCACACAAAAGGTCGTGGGTGTATGGGACAAGCTGCCAGAAGAGGTAGTTGAGGCAGGGACTATCCCATCATTTAAGAAACTATTAGACAGGTGCATGGATAGGACAGGTTTGGAGGGATATAGACCAAACATGGGCAGGTGGTACGAGTATAGCTGGGACATGTTCGCCGGGCTGGGCAAGTTGGGCCGAAGGGTCTGTTTCCACACTGTATCATTCTATGACTGCATGACTCAGGAGCAGGACATAAAACATACATAGAAAATACGTGCAGGAGTAGGCCATTCGGCCCTTCGAGCCTGCACCGCCATTCAATATGATCATGGCTGATCATCCAACTCAGTATCCCGTACCTGCCTTCTCTCCGTACCCTCTGATCCCCTTAGCCACAAGGGCCACATCTAACTCCCTCTTAAATATAGCCAATGAACTGGCCTCAACTACCTTCTGTGGCAGATAATTCCAGAGATTCACCACTCTCTGTGTGAAAAATGTTTTCACATCACGGTCCAAAAAGATTTCCACCTTATCCTTAAATTGTGACCCCTTGTCCTGGACTTCCCCAACATCGGGAACAATCTTCCTGCTTCTAGCCTGTCCAACCCCTTAACAATTTTGTAAGTTTCTATCAGATCTCCACTCAATGTTCTAAATTCCAACGAGTACGATCCAGTCTTTCTTCAACTGAAAATCCTGACATCCCAGGAATCAGTCTGGTGAACCTTTTCTGTTCTCCCTCTATGGCAAGAATGTCTTTCCTCAGATTTGGAGACCAAAACAGTATGCAATACTCCAGGTGTGGTCTCACCAAGACCATGTGCAACAGCAGTAGAATCTCCCTACTACTATACTCAAATCCTTTTGCTATGAATGCTAACATACCATTCGCTTTATTCACTGCCTGCCGAACCTGCATGCCTACTTTCAACGACTGGTGTACCATGACACCCAGGTCTCGTTGCATCTCCCCATTTCCTAATCGGCCACCATTCAGATAACAGTCTACTTTCCTGTTTTTGCCATCAAAGTGGATAACCTCACATTTATCCACATTATACTGCATCTGCCTGCATTTTCCCACACACCCAGCCTATCCAAGCCACCTTGCAGCCTCCTCGCATCCTCCTCACAGCTAACACTGCCCCCCAGCTTTGTGTCATCCACAAACCTGGAGATGTTGCATTCAATTCCCTCGTCCAAATCATTAATATATATTGTAAATAGCTGGGGTCCCAGCACTGAGCCTTGCAGTACCCCACTAGTCACTGCCTGCCATTCTGAAAAGATCCCGTTTACTCCTACTCTTTGCTTCCTGTCTGCCAGCCAGTTCTCTATCCACATCAGTACTGAACCCCCAATACCGTGTGCTTTAAGTTTGTATACTAATCTCTTATGTGGGACCTTGCTGAAAGCTTTCTGAAAGTCCAGATATAACACATCCACTGGTTCTCCCTTATCCTCTCTACTAGGTACATCCTCGAAAATGCCATAAGATTCGTCAGACATGATTTACCTTTCGTAAATCCATGCTGACTTTGTCCAATGATTTCACCACTTTCCAAATGTGCTGCTATCCCATCTTTAGTAACTGGCTCTAGCAGTTTCCCCACTACCGATGCTAGACTAACTGGTCTGTAATTCCCCGTTTTCTCTCTCCCTCCATTTTTTAAAAGTGGGGTTACATTAGCTACCTCCAATCCTCAAGAACTACTCCAGAATCAAAAGAGTATTATCTTTATTTTGAAAAATTATCACTAAGGCATCCACTATATCTGGAGCTACTTCCTTAAGTACTCTGGGATTCAGCCTACCTGGCCTTGGGGATTTATCGGCCTTTAATCCATTCAATTTACCTAACACCACTTCCCGGCTAACCTGGATTTCACTCAGTTCCACCATCTCATTTGACCCACGGTCCCCTGCTATTTCCGGCAGATTATTTATGTCTTCCTTAGTGAAGACAGAACCAAAGTAGTTATTCAATTGGTCTGCCGTGTCCTTGTTCCCATGATCAATTCTGTTTCTGATGGCAAGGGACCTACATTTGTTTTAACTAATCTCTTTCTCATCACATATCTGTAAAAACTTTTGCAGTCAGTTTTTATGTTCCCTGCCAGTTTTCTTTCATAATCTATTTTCCCTTTCCTAATTAAGCCCTTTGTCCTCCTCTGCTGGATGTTGAATTTCTCCCAGTCCTCTGTTAGGCTGCTTTTTCTGGCTAATTTCTACACTTCTGGCTAATTTGAAAAGAGTAGCAGTGAACGGGTCCTTTTCAGAATGGCAGGCAGTGGCGAGTGGAATGCTGCAAGGCTCGTTGTTGGGGCCGCAACTGTTTACCATATATATTAATGTTTTGGAAGAGGGAATTAGGAGCAACACTAGCACGTTTGCGGATGACACAAAGTTGGGTGGCAGTGCGTACTGCGAAGAGGATGTTAGGAGGTTGCACAGGGACCAGGACTGGTTGAGTGAGTGGGCAGATGCTTGGCAGATGCAGTGTAATATAGATAAATGTGAGGCTATCCACTTTGGCTGCAAAAACAAGGGGGCAGATTATTATCTCAATGGGGTTAGGTTAGGTAAGGGGGGGTACAGTGAGACCTGGGTGTCCTTGTGCACCAGTTGCTGAAAGTTGGTGTGCAGGTACAACAGTGAAGAAAGCTAAAGGAATGTTAGCCTTCATAACAAGAGGATTTCAGTACAGGAGTAAAGAGCTTCTTCTGCAGTTGTCTAGGGCTCTGGTGAGACCACATCTGGAGTATTATATATAGTTTTGGTCTCCTAATTTGAGGAAGGACATCCTTGTGATTGAGGCAGTGCAGCGTAGGTTCACAAGATTGATCCCTGGGATGGCGGGACTGTCATATGAGGAAAGATTGAAAAGACTAGGCTTGTATTCAATGGAGTTTAGAAGGATGAGGGGGAATCTTATAGAAACATATAAAATTATAGGTTCATTGGGTTAATCCCCGAAATGGCGGGACTGCCATATGAGGAATGATTGGAAAGACTGGGCTTGTATTCACTGGAATTTAGAAGAATGAGAGTGGATCTTAAAGAAACATATAACATTCTAAAAGGACTGGTCAAGCTAGATGCAGGAAAAATGTTCACAATGTTGGGTGAGTTCAGAACCAGGGGCCACAGTCTTGGAATAAAGGGGAGGTCATTTAAGACTGAGGTGAAAAAAAACAAATTACCCAGTGACTTGTGAATTTATGGAATTCCCTGCCACAGAGGGCAGTGGAGGCCAAATCACTGGATGGATTTAAGAGAGAGTTGGATAGAGCTCTAGGGACTAGTGGAGTCAAGGGCTATGGGGAGAAGGCAGGCACGGGTTATTAATAGTAGACGATCAGCCATGATCACAATGAATGGCGGTGCTGGCTCGAAGGGCCGAATGGCCTCCCCCTGCACCTATTTTCTATGTTTCTATGTTGCTATGCTTCATCTTTTGTTTTGATACAATCCCTGATTTCCCTTGTTATACACAGATGCACTACCTTCCCTGATTTATTATTTTGCCAAACTGGGATGAACAATTGTAGTTCATCCATGCAATCTTTAAATGCCTTCCATTGCATATCCACCGTCAACCCTTTAAGAATCCCTTTAAGGAGCTCTATAACAGAAATTAATCAGATCTAAAATCCTACAACCATTGACCCAAGCAGTCCTAGCTGCCAGAACGTTAGAGTTAACTCCAGCAGCAATGAAGCAAGTATCAAAGTCTTCAAAGAAAGTTTGATTGCTGGAAGATTATTGATCATTTTGAGTTATAACTGACTAAATAAAAAACACCATAAAATTCTGCAATTCATTTTGTCCATTTTAGCATCCAACAGTTTGAAATATCTCCGCATGTTTAGTTCAAATATTTCACTGGTCACATGATCTGTTGTATTCTTTTATCTGTTATTTTGTAACCGTCTGCCTAGGCTGACACATTAAGACCAGATGTAAGTAAACTGCACAAGATTTGGCAATTCCATTAAAAATCAAAAAGCCATGCACTAACTATGCTTGGTGAAAATATGAGAGGTCAGATATGAAAGGTATTTTGACCCTAAACTTACAAAATGCCTTTGAATCAATGATAAGCCCATGGTCAAGCATCGGCCCTTAAAATCAATGGTGAATCTATGGGTAAACAAAGGATATGCTGCATGAGCATTAGATCTCCAATCAAATGGAGACATTAAAAAAAATCACAATTTTACAGAGGCCAAATAATCTACAAATCTGCATGTCTTTGGGATGTGGGAGGAAATTGGAGCACCTGGAGGAAACCCACACAGTTACAGGAAGAATGTCCAAACTCTGCACAGACGGCACCTGAGGATCAAACCTGGGTCACTGGCATTGTGAGGCAATGGCTCTACTGCTGAGGCACTCACTTTTTTAAAGAAAGGTGAGAGACAAAACATTAGACACCACCCAAAACCCCCTGTAGTTCCCTAGATCATTGGTGCATGCTAACTGAAAAAAAAGATGCAGTTGTCACCAAGACGTCGCTGATAGTGTCTCTCAACCCCCAATTTCTGCCACTAATGCCTGCAACAACAAGCGGGAGTACCGCTATAAACATGTTCCCCACAAACTCATTCATCTTCTTGACTTGGAAATACATCTTCAGTCCTTCATCATCACTGGCTCTAAGTCTTAGAACTTCAATGCCTAGTAGATACGATGTTATTATGACTGGCCGAGCTAGTGATGCGCAGATCTTGAATAACAAATAAATAATAACAATTAGAATTAATCATTTCATAATCTATTTACTGATATGTCTCAGTACAATTTTTTAAGCATTATGCAATCATACCAACAATCATTTTATAAGGACATGCAATTGTTTCTGCATTGTTCATATCAGTATGGGTTTTTACACTTGGAGCCATCTCTTGCTGGGTTTTTTCTACGTGGGACTAGATCTCTTGGATCTTGGTGCATTGAACCTCACTCTTAGCATTTATTAATTTATTTTATTCTTTTAGAGAATCAGTGAAAAAAATGGACCTTCAGCCCACTGAGTATGCGCTAATCATGATCATTTGTACACTTGTTTGCTCCTACATACTAGAGACAATTTACAGTAGCCAATTAATCTACCAACCCACATGGAATGTGAGAGGAAACCAGGTCACAGGGAGAACTTACAAACTACATACAGACAACACCCATAGTCAGGATCGAACCTGGTTCTTTGATGCTGTAAGGCAGCTAGTCTACTGCTGCACCACTGTGCAGCCCCATTTATGTTATTAATGAGAATGCCAGGTCTTTTGTTAAAATTCAAGAGCTCTCTCATTCACCCCCAGCACCTTCTCCTTGTTCCCTGGCATACAGTGGTGTGTTTTGCTGGTGTCTAGCTGCTCTGGATCACAGGTTTCAGAGTTAGAAACATAGAAACATAGAAAATAGGTGCAGGAGTAGGCCATTCAGCCCTTCGAGCCTGCACCGCCATTCAATATGATCATGGCTGATCATCCAACTCAGTACCCCTTACCTTGCCTTCTCTCCATACCCCCTGATCCCTTTAGCCACAAGGGTCACATCTAACTCCCTCTTAAATATAGCCAATGAACTGGCCTCAACTACCTTCTGTGGCAGAGAAATCCACAGATTCATCACTCTCAGTGTGGCAGGTACACAGTAACCTGTAGGAAAGACGGTACAATTAATCCTGACCTCATCGGGAACTACACAGATTTTGTCTGCGAATGGCTCTAAGTGTTACCCTACTTTTAATATGTTTTTAGCCATTTTCACCATTCTTGTGGGCTATATGATCATATAATGATATGAACACATTTAATGCATCTAAAAAGGTGGTCCAATTTCTGAGAAAATGCATTGCCACCTGCTCACTTAGCATTGTTGATCAGGAATGTATGTGGGTGATGGGCCACCTTGGTTCTGAAAACTACTGTTTACATTTTTTTTCCCGATGAGCCAATGAAATTCACCGGTCAGCACCGGGGACACCCTACGAGAACCTACGACAACCTACGACCTCCTGGCGACCCACTACGACTGCACCTATGGCACGAGAATTCTCGCTACTCTCCATGGCAGCTTCAGTCTGGTCGCTGCAGATTTTTCAACGTTGAAAAATTAGCCGCGACCAGAATGAAGCCGCGACTAGTTCCGAGAATGCGGGAACTACTGACGACCATGAAGGCGAATCCCCGGCAACCACCCGCGAACATGTGAACATATTAGTCTCCTGTAGTCTCCTAAAAGTCACTGAAGGGGGACAGCAGGCCCATTAGGCTCTTTTCTATTGTACTGTAATGAAAGGTAGGTCCAATATTTTAGCCGTATAATATAACCAATCTAAAGGGACTGTTCCACTGCGGCGACCTAATCTGCGAGTTCAGAAGAGTTTGCCCTCGACTCAAACTCACTATATGGTTGACACGTGGTCCTAGGAGGTCCTATGAAGTCATTGGAACTCTCCTTCATGCTCGAGGGAAGTTCCCGCATACTCGCTGCCTCTGCTAGGTCGCGGAAAATGTTTCAGCATGTTGAAACTTTTTCCGCAAGTAAAAATTGGTCGGCATGGTTCTTTTTAACTCGTAGTGCAGTGGAGTGGGGTTGCTATGTAGTTACAGGCAGTCGAGGGCAGCTGTAGGCAATCTCCTTCGCTGACCGGGCATTTTAATTGGCTCATTGGAGTTTTCAGGACCGGAAAACCGACCGGTTTGTAAAATGCCCCCTAAACTTTATTAATCGTTCAAATCAAATCAAATCACATACGTTTTATTATCATTGCACAGCAACTGTACAACAAAATTTCAATGCATCTCCTTCAGTGGTATACAATAAAAGACACAGGATAAAAATATTTAAAAGAACAAAAACACAATCAACTATTAACTGTCACATTTACCGGCAAGATCAATGCATAAAATAAGTAAATAGATGGTAGAAATATTGCACATTATCTTGCACACTACAGCAGACACATTTTTATTTTGCACCATGAATGGGTTTAGTTCTTCAATGGCACATGGGTCGAAACTGTTAATTAGTCTACAAGTGCGGGCCTTCAGAGACTTGTATCACCTCCCAGAGGGCAACAGAGTGAAAAGGTGGTTGGCAGGGTGGGATGAATCCTGTGTGATGTTTGTGGCCCGACGTAAACATCGGGCCCTGTAAATGTCTTCCAGGGAGGGTAGTTGAGCGTTTGTGATGCACTGTGCTGTTTTAATAAATCGCTGGAGTGCCTTCCTTCCAGCCGCAGTGCAGCTAGCTTCTTAAAAGTGTGTCCAGTCCTTTCACCCCCTTCCCCCCTTTCCCCCCCTTCTCCCCCCTTTCTTTCCCCCTCTCCCCTGCCCCCCCCCCCCCACGCTCTCTAATGGAATAACGGTACACTGTGCAGCCGTCTTTTACCTTCCTCTTCATCGCGGGTATGAATTTCAGCCAGTGCTTCCCCGCTTTCTCTAGCCCCTGCCGTGTGCGTGTGCGTGTGCGTGTGCATGTGCGTGTGTGTGTGTGTGTGTGTGTGCGTGTGTGTGTGTGTGTGTGTGTGTGTGGTCAATCCAGCTCACGGTTTCATTGCTGACGGTCGATGCAGCTCGAGGTTTTTCGGGCAAGTGCCCTCGAGCTTGAAGGTCGAAGACACACGCTTCTGAACTCGCGGATTAGGTCGCCACATTGGAACAGCCCCTTACTGCTCCCTCAATCCTTGTTAACATGCTCTGCTGAGTGGAGTAAGAACTACCTGTAGAACCTACAATCCTCTTATTCAGTGCTAGTGTGCTGCTAGTATGGAGTGACTATTTTTTATCTACTGCTCTATACTTACGAGATAGCAACAGATGGATTGGAAAGTACCAAGAAAAACAATTATTCGCAATATTTTGTGTTCATTTTATTGCCCTTTTATATTCAGTGCCTGCTGCTACACAGTCAGCTGTGCTGAAATTTCATTAACCTGGAACATTAACTTATTTTTTCACAGAGACTCCCTGATGGCTGAGTATTTCTCACATTTTCTACTTTTTTTTCAAGTAGTTCATCCTGATTGGAATGCTCTGGTGAATTCAGAGAGTACTATCTGATATCCGAGAACTGCATCAGTCCTCAAATGACTACCATCTGACGAGAAGGGTCTTGTGCCACTGCAATGCTATGAATGCCCAACAATACCTCAATAGATAAAGGGAACCAAATACTATTTTTACACAATAGGCCCAAACCAGACAATGTGTTCCAAATTCTGCCAGGCAGACAGAAGGAAATATTCAAGGATGTGCTCAAAATCTTCTTGAAAACATTTCAACATTCCAACCAACAATTGGAAACCCTGGCCATTGGCCATTAAATTGCAAAAGGAACACTTCAGATTGTATTTCCTTACAATGGGATAACAAGGAAGCTCTTTGTAAATAACAGAAGCAGCAAACAACCTCAAATTACCTGATCACTAAACCAGTGATCACCAACTGCCTCATCTGTGGAATAGCTGCAGTGCCCATATTGACCTTAGTGACCTGAAAACCCACAATTCTTGGATGGAAGCAAGCCATCAGCAATCCAAGGAACTGCCTAAGAAGAAGCCGATAGTGTAATTTTGACCAATATATGAACAACAGATATACATTCAACTGAGGGTATATTTTACAATTTTCTCAGATATTCTATGACATTTTGTTTATTTTGCAGTAAGCAAATAAACAAATATTTATGATTTGATCAGATAGATCTGTGATTATATTCACACATTTCTCACATTTAGTTTCTCATTAAAAATGATGGGTTGGATCACTACTGATTCATTCCACCACCCAAGCTCAATCCTGCACTATTGTCATGGCCACAGAGTTGTTATGGCCTGAAAGATGAACCATGCTTGACTTCCCACGTAAAGTAGTGTGCTCCACAAACTAACTCGGCCTCAGACAGTACTTGACCGAATTAGACTTTACTGTTGGATATTCAGATACAAATAAAGATCAAAGATAATTTTATTTTAATAAATTCACTATAAAGACATCTGCAAATGCTAAATATTAATGGGAAAAATAATAACCATTTAGCTTTTTCAGTCAAGTTGGTATTGCATTATTTTCCATTCAATTTGGCGTCTTCTTCACTTTTCATTTCCAAATCCACAGAGCATATGTGGAATAATCATGGCATTAATACGAGAAGTCATAGCCAGTTTAAATGTGCCAATTGCACAAGGAAGAGAAGCATATTTCAGTCTAATTTTCGAGGTGGAGATTTTCTGTTTATTGTCTTTCCAGTAAAATCTTCAGTGCCTGACATTAATGTAAACTCGTCTACATAACTGTAGTTGCTTGTCAATGATAATGCTCAATACACAAAACTCCAGTGACTGCACATTATGGAATCTAGAGCAAAAATACAAACTGTTGGAGAAATTTAGCAAGTCAGACAGCATCTGTAGAGGCAAATGGATAGGGTGTCTCAGGGCAAGATGTTACATCAGGAATCACTTCTAAATACTACCACAAATGTTCTTGACCTGCTGAGTTTCTCCAGCCGCTTTCTTTTTGCTCCCTCAATATAGGTGTGTTTGCACATTGTTCTTTGTTTTCAAAATTAGATTCCATGTAAATCAGTTTTAGAACTAGATAAAAAGCCAAACATCAGTGTCTATCTTCAGACACCAACACAATGTTTTCAGTACATGCAACCAGGACTGAAATTCTTATGGTTAGTGTTGATCATCCATTGTGTTCATTGTGGTGAGTAAGTCATAGAGACATCTACCATGGAAACATGCCCAACTCTTCCATGCCGACAAAGGTGTGCCATCTAAGGTAGTCCTTATCCCTGTAAATCTTTCCTATCCGTATTCCTGTCCAAATGTATTTTAGAAACATAGAAACATAGAAAATAGGTGCAGGAGGAGGCCATTCGGCCCTTCGAGCCAGCATCGCCATTCATTGTGATCATGGCTGATCATCCACAATCAGTAACCCGTGCCTTCTCCTTATACCCCTTGATTCTACTAGCCCCAAGAGCTCTATCTAACTCTCTTTAAATGCATTCAGTGAATTGGCCTCCATTGCCTTCTGTGGCAAAGAATTCCACAAATTCACAACTCTCTGTGTGAAAACTTGTTTTTCTTATCTCAGTTTTAAATGGTCTACCCTTTATTCTTAGACAGTGCCCCCTGGTTCTGCACTTCCCCAATATTGGGAACATTTTTCCTGTGTCTTGCTTGTCCAGTCATTTTAGAATGTTATATGTTTCTATAAGTTCCACTCTCATCCTTCTAAATTCCAGTGCATGCAAGCCCAGTCTTTCCAATCTTTCCTCATATAGCAGTCCCGCCATCTCGGGGATTAACCCCATGAACCTACGCTGCACTCTCTCAATAGCAAGGATGCCCTTCCTCAAATTAGGAGACCAAAACTGCGCACAAATTGTTATTGCACGAGCAACTGACCTGAATGAATGCGCTACCATTGTTACAGGCATTAAGAAAATATGTGAAGGACAGTGTTCCTGCAAAACCATCTGTGTTTCCTAACCAGAAGCTGTGGGTGAACCAGGAGATCCGCATTCTTCTGAGGACCAGATCCCGGGCATTCAGGTCTGGTGACGCAGAGGTGTATAAGAAGTCCAGATATGACCATGACAAGGCCATCAAAAAGGCTAAATGGGACCTGCTCAAAGCTAGAGGGTGAGGCGGATGTTCGGCAACTGTGGCAGGGCTTGAATGCCATTACTTCCTACAAGGCAAAATCCGGAAGCAGCTCAAGCGACAGAAAATCATCACTCCCTGACAAGCTCAATGCATTCTACGCATGTTTTGATTGGGAGAACACTGATGTGCCTTACCAAGCCACCATACGCCCTGATAGCATTGCAGTCACAGTTACAGAGGCCGACGTCAGCAGGTCCTTCAAGGGGGTGAACCCACGGAACGCATCCGGACCTAATGGTATACCCGGTTGAGTTCTCAAAATCTCTGCAGACCAACTGGCTGGCATTTGTCCGGACATTTTCAACCACTCATTGCTGAGGTCCCCACTTGCGTTAAGAGGGCATCAATAATACCGGTGCCCAAGAAGAGTATGGTGACATGCCTCATTGACTATTGACCAGTTGTACTAACATCCATAGTGATGAAGTGCTTTGAGAGGTTGGTTATGGTGCATATCAACTCCTACCTCAATAAGGGAAGAAATGCAGGAACATCTTTCTCAATGTTAGGTGAGTCCAGAACCAGGGGCCACTGTCTTAGAGGGGAAGCCATTTAAGACTGAGGTGAGAAAAACTTTTTCACCCAGTGAGTTGGGAATTTGTGGAATTCCCTGCCAAAGAGGGCAGTGGAGGCCAAATCACTGGATGGATTTAAGAGCGAGTTAGATAGAGCTCTATAGGCTAGTGGAATCAAGGGATGTGGGGAGAAGGCAGGCACGGGTTATTGATTGGGTACGATCAGCCATGATCACAATGAATGGCGGTGCTGGCTCAAAGGGCCGAATGGCCTTCTCCTGCACCTATTTTCTATGTTTCTATGCTTCAGAAAGTGGTGTGCTTCTGATGATTATATATCATCAAATGATAGATTTTAACTCAAGCTTCATAAGCTAATTTCCTGAGAACACTTACAGGGATGGAAAGCTTACATTTTGTTTGTTTTTTAATTTCTGTTCAGCTGCCTTAAATCATCTTCCAGATTAATTCCCCTTTTAAAACCTTGTTAACAAACTGGATCCTAGTCTAGTGTTTCCAGTACAATATTATTCCCAAGTGTTATCAATGCTCCAAGTTATTCAGCAAATAACTCTCTAAGTGCCAAGGATCATTTCCTAATTTTCACAGCAGCCCAGGATCATTTGTCAGTATTCTTTTAATCCAGGATATTTCTACGCTTACCAGGATCACAATCATTCCCTGCTGTTGGCATTGCCCAGAATGACTCCCTGTTATTGTAATGACCAAGATTTTTCAACATGAAGGACATTACAATAACCCTGTCCATCTTGCTACTAATCTTTGGGGTTACACACTACCTTTATCAGCACACAGGATCATTGTATGGCATACAATGCTTATAACATTAGACTAGCTCACTCTGCTCAAAACTTAAAACTGCATAAACCTCAACAAAACCCATTGATCTCTCAGTATAAAGAAGTAAGGGACAGTGTTTGAATGGAAATGTACATCATGATTAGTGAATATGCAAATGACACTAACACAGGTGGTGTTGAAGACAGTGAGGAATTTCAGTCAGGAATTTGGTCAGCTGGTCAAGTGGACCAAGGAATGGCCAATGGAGTTCATTTCAGATAAGTGTGAGATGTTGCAATTTGGGAAGTTGAACCATGGAAGGTCAGTAAAACCACACTCACAGTTTCATAGAAATGTGTTCAGTGTTATTCACAGCTCAGACTGAGAGACGTGGCCCTCTCGCTTTCCCCATGTTGCAGAGACTGACTGAGGCACTCAACACTTCTGGGTTTTATAGTCCCTCCGGAAGGGGCATGGCCTTCAGGAGAGGGAATCTCAACATTTTTTAAACACTAATAACTCTTTTATTTTTCTTTTTTTTTTTTTTTTAATTTTTTTATTGTAGAAACAATATATACCGAGTACACTGGTATACGACATTGAGAGTTGTGTAATATACAAAATTATATCATATTGATTATCAATTAATACTATTTATGTTAATTGTAATATTATCCATTATACATTTCGTGGTTATTTATTTTATATAATTGGGAGTATATGTAGTATATTCCTAAAATAAGCAATACACTTAGATTTCTCAAATCATAGATATTCTTCTAATTACCAAATAGAAATCCCCGCTAATATAACTACGTAATACCCAATCTTAAACAAAGTTTTATGATATTCATAATGTTATCAAAATATTAATAATGTTTGTATTATTGTTAACTTTATATTTCATAATTATTGTATAATTGAAAATACATAGTTTTATATAATTACAAGTTTAAGACATCTATAATCTTTTCATACGAACAGAAATAAGTGTGTACGTATTAAAAATTTATATAATATGTTTCTATTTTTTTTTCCTTAATTAAAGATAGGAAGATAGAGAAAAAGAATAGAAAATAGAAAAGAAAATGTGAAAAGTTTGATGGAGATTGAAGTATTACTAAATAATCCATTCTTGGAGATACATTCATGATTTGTTATATGTATTTCTTCATCCATTCAGATATTCAGGCCTCAGTCAAGTCCCTGCGCCGAACCATTGTGACCCTGTAGATATTTAATATAGGGAGACCATATCTCCTTGAAGAGATCTAACCTGTCCATAAGGACAAGTCTCAATCTCTCCAAGTGAAGTGTCTCCGTCATTTCTGTATTCCACATTTTAATTGTTGGGGATACAGGGCCTTTCCAAAATTTTAATATTAATTTTTTCCCAATTATTAAAGAATAGTCGATAAAAGTTCTTTGATTCCTTGTAATTATTTGTTCCGTTTCCGGTATTCCAAGTATGATTAACTTTGGGTCATGAGTCATAGTAATATTAATAACTTTCGAGATTATCTTAAATATTTCATTCCAATATTCTAGAATCTTCGTACAATTAGTAAATGAATGTGACAAAGTTGCTTCTAAGATTTGACATTTATCACATATAGGTGATAGTTTTGGAAATATATTATGTAATTTAGATTTAGAATAATGTAATCTATGTAAAATTTTAAACTGTATAAGAGCATGTTTAGCATTTAAAGAACAGTAATGTATATGTTGTAAGCTTTCTTCCCATATTTCTGGACTTATTATTTGACTTAATTCATTTTCCCAGCGCTGTCTATGTATTTCCGATGATGGAATATCACTTTCCAACAAAATATTGTAAATGTATGATATCATTTTTTCTGTATTTGGATGTTTATTCAAGCATTCATCTAAAATTTCACTCTTTCTATTTCTGAGTTCTTGTGTATTTGCAGAGATATAGTTTCTGATTTGTAAATATCTGAAATATTCATTATTATGAAGCCCGTAGGTTTGTTGTAATTCTTGAAATGAAAGAAAAGAATTTTCCTTATAAAGATCCCCTATATTTAAAATTCCTTTATTTTTCCATTGTATAAAAGCTTTATCCATCATTGACGGTTTAAACGTAAAGTTGTTGGCAATTGTAAGACCTAGCGGTATACATTTTAGTTTTAGTGTTTTCTTTATTTGTTTCCAAATACGTATTCCACTTTCTATTATCAAATTTTCACTATAAATTTTCTTAGGTACATTAATATTAGCAAATATTATAGAGCTAATTTCAAATGGAAAACAGTCTTCTCTTTCCATTTTTAACCAATTTGGTTTATTATCTATTTCTCCTAACCAAAAATTCATATTTTTAATATTAACTGCCCAATAATAAAACATAAAATTTGGTAAAGCTAAACCCCCGTTTATTTTAGCTTTACATAAATGTTTTTTATTTATTCTATGATTCTTATAATCCCAGATAAAATTAGTGACTATTGAATCTACTTTTTTAAAAAAATTTTTAGAGAGATATATCGGGATTGATTGAAATAAATATAATAATTGTGGGAGGAAAATCATTTTTATTGCGATTATTTTACCTAACATTGAGATAGGTAAGCTTTTCCAGTATAAGATATTTTTATTTAATTTATTCAATAATAACGGGAAATTAGACTTAAATAAAGAGTCAAATCTTTTTGTAACAAAAATACCAAGATATTTAATATTTTCATTTGTTATCTTAAAAGGAAATTGTTGTAATATCTGTAAATTATTCATGGTTATTGGCATAAGTTCACTTTTATTCCAATTGATACTGTATCCTGAAATTAAACCAAATTCCGTTATTAGTTTTAACAAATTACGGATACTTATTTCCGGTTTAGTAATATAAAGTAATATATCGTCCGCATATAACGAGATTTTATTCTTAGTATCTTTAGTATCATATCCATATATTTCTGGGTGCAATCTTACCCTTTGAGCAAGAGGTTCGATTGCTAACGCAAACAGTAATGGTGATAAAGGACAGCCTTGTCTACAACCTCGAGATAAACTAAACTTAGTTGATAACATATGGTTTGTTATTATTCTAGCTGTTGGGTTTGCATATAATAATTTAATCCAAGTAGTAAACTTATCACCAAGCTTAAAGGCTTCCATCACCGAAAATAGATAAGGCCATTCCACCTGGTCAAAAGCTTTTTCTGCATCCAACGAGATGACTACTAAGTCTTTTTTATCACTTCTTTTCGAATATATGATATTAAATAACCGTCTTAGATTATATGAAGAATATCTTTTAGGTATAAATCCTGTTTGATCAGGATGAATTAATTCGTTAACAATTTTGCTTAATCTTTGTGCAAGAATCTTTGTTAAAATTTTTTGATCCGTATTTAATAAAGCAATTGCTCTATATGATCCTGGATCATCCAAATCTTTATTTATTTTGGGTATAAGTGTTATAATAGATTCGTTCAGTGTATCTGGTAATTTCTCTTGTGTATATATCTGTTCATATAATGATTTTAAATATGGGACCATTTGGTCATGAAAAATTTTATAAAATTCCGAGCCTATACCATCTGGTCCTGGAGTTTTACCATTTTTAAAGATTTAATAGATTCTTGGATTTCTTTTATTGAAATATCGGCATTTAATAATTCTCTATTTTGTAAATCTAATTCTTTTAAGTTACATACATTTAAAAAGGCATCTATTTCTGTTTTATTTACTGTTGTGTTACCAGTATACAAATTTTTATAATATTGCATAAATCTTTCATTAATATCCTTGGGTTGTATTAATAATTCACCGTTTTGTGATTTAATCCTATGTATAATTTTTTCAGCTTCAATTTTCCTTAATTGTCGAGCCAATAGTTTTTGTGGTTTGTCTCCAAATTCAAACAACAATTGTTTAGTATGTTGGTAGTATTTTAAAACTTGATCAGTATATATTTTATTTAATTTATACTTCAATGCTACAATTTTATTATGTATTATTATATCTGATTTTGTTGCATTCTGTATATCTAATTGTTTAATCTCCCTTTCTAAGTCATGTTGTTCCTTCCGAATCTTCTTATTATGGAATGCTTGTGAAGAAATCATAATTCCTCGAAGATATGCTTTAAATGTTTCCCATAGTAAAGAGCGAGATATTTCTGGTTGATCATTTATTTCAAAAAACATCTTAATCTGAGTTATAATGTATTCCTGAGTGGTTTTATTTTTTAAAATTTGTGGATTAAGTTTCCATTGTCCTAGATTTTCTGTTTTACCATTTATTTTTTATTTATTTTTTTTTTAAATTTATTTATTATAGAAACAAAATAACAACCAGTTACATTATATTTCAGTAGTAAATATACATAGTCCTAATAACTGATTCATACTAATAATATTATTTATACTGTATTATCCTTAGTTATAGATTTCAGAGTTATGTATTTTATATAATTAAAGATACATAATACTACTAATACATTCACAATATTAGCATTATACTCGTACTATTAGTAATTATCATTTTATTTCTAATTTTATTAAGTATAAGACCAAATTTTATGATATTATTGATACAAAAAGTTAGTACATCTTATATAATTCTTATTATTTCTTCCTAATGTTAACAATATTTTTTATCGCTAAATTTAAAATTATTGTACCATTAAAAGCATATAATTTTATATAATTAAAAATATAAAATACTAGGAAATGCTAATAATACTAACAATGTTCTTATAAATCTAATGATATTTATATTCATTCTAATATTAAGCTAGTGTGTTTCTATATTATTTTTTTATTTTTTTATTTAGATATAAGAAAATAGAGAAATTAGGAAATAGAATAAAGAATAAGAAGAGGTTTGATGGAGAATAAAATATTCGTCAATAATCCGTCCTTATAGATATATTCATGATTTATTATACGTATCTCTTCATCCACTCAAATGTCCAGGCCTCAGTCAGGTTCCCGCGCCGAACCATTACGACCCTGCAAATATTTAATATATGGAGACCAAATACATCTGAAGAGATCTAACCTATCCATAAGGACAAGCCTCAATCTCTCCAAATGAAGTGTCTCCGACATTTCTATATTCCACATTTTGATTGTTGGGAATGCAGGGCCTTTCCAAAATTTTAATATTAATTTTTTCCCAATTATTAAACCATAATCAATAAAAGTTCTTTGATTCGTTGTTATTAATTGGTCAGTTTCAATTATTCCAAGTATAATCAGCTTTGGGTCAGGGATTATATTTATATTAATAACAGTCGAGATTATTTTTAAATATTTCCTTCCAGTATTCTACAATTTTTATGCAGTTAGTGAATGAATGTGTCAAATTTGCTTCTGAAATTTGACATTTGTCACATATTGGAGATATTTTTGGAAAAATATTATGTAATTTAGATTTAGAGTAATGTAATCTATGTAATATTTTAAACTGTATAAGAGAATGTTTAGCGTTTAATGAACAATAATGTATATGTTGTAAACTTTCATCCCATATTTCTGGTCTTATTATTTGGCCTAATTCCTTTTCCCAAGATTCTCTGTATATTTCTGTTGATGGAGTATCGTTTTCCAGTAAAATATTATATATATATGATATCATTTTTTCCATATTTGGATGTTTATTCAAACATTCATCTAAAATTTTCTATTTTTCTATTTCTAAATTCATATATATTTACAGAGGCATAGTTTCTAATTTGTAAATATCTGAAATATTCTTTATTATGTAGCCCATAAATTTGTTGCAACTCTTGAAATGAAAGAAAAGTATTTTCCTTATAAAGATCACCCATCTTAGAAATTCCTTTATTTTTCCATTGTAAAAAAGCCTTATCCAAAATCGAAGGTTTAAACATAAAATTATTAACAATCTTAAGACTTATTGGTATAGATTTTAGTTTTAATGCTTTCTTTATTTGTTTCCATATGCGGATTCCATTTTCTATTATCGGATTTTCACTATAAACTTTCTTAGCTACATTAATATTAGCAAATATTATAGAGCTAATTTCTAATGGAGAACAATCTTCTTCTTCCATACTTAACCAATTTGGTTTATTATCTATTTCTCCTAACCAAAAATTCATGTTTTTTAATATTAACTGCCCAGTAATAAAACATCAAGTTTGGTAACGCTAATCCTCCATTTATTTTAGACTTACATAAATGTTTTTATTTATTCTATGAATCTTATAATCCCAAATAAAATTCGTAATTAAAGAATCTACTTTTTTTTAAAAAATTTTTGGAAGATATATCGGGATTAATTGAAATAAATATAATAATTGTGGAAGAAAAATCATTTTTATTGCATTAATTTTCCCTATCATCGAAATAGGTAAACTTTTCCAGTATGAAATATTCTTATTTAATTTATCTAGTAATGGGGAAAATTAGATTTAAATAGAGAATTAAATCTTTTTGTAACAAAAATCCCAAGATATTTAATATTTTCATTTGTTATCTTAAAAGGAAATTGTTGTAATATATGTAACTTATTCATTGTTATAGGCATAAGTTCACTTTTATTCCAATTAATACTGTATCCTGAAAGTGATCCGAATTCCATTATTAGTTTTAAACAAATTTCGAATACTTATTTCTGGTTGAGTGATATAAAGTAATACATCATCTGCATATAAGGAAATTTTATTCTTAGTATTTGCGGTATCATATCCATATATTTCCGGGTGTAGTCTTACCCTCTGAGCAAGTGGTTCTATTGCTAATGCAAACAATAAAGGTGATAAAGGGCAACCTTGCCTACAACCTCGTGATAAATTAAATTTAATTGATAACATTCGATTTGTTGTTATTCTAGCTATTGGATTTGCATATAATAATTTAATCCAAGTAATAAACTCCTCTCCTAATTTAAAAGCTTCCATCACCGAAAATAAATAGGGCCATTCCACTTGGTCAAAAGCCTTTTCTGCATCAAGCGAAATAACTACTAAATCTTTTTTATCACTTCTTTTCGAATATATAATATTAAACAATCGTCTTAGATTATATGAAGAATATCGTTTTGGTATAAATCCAGTTTGATCCGGATGTATTAATTCATCAACAATTGAACTCAATCTTTTTGCTAATATTGTTGTTAATATCTTTTGATCTGTATTTAATAGAGCTATTGCTCTATATGATCCTGGTTCGTCTAAGTCTTTATTTATTTTAGGTATGAGTGTTATAATCGATTCGTTCAATGTATCTGGAAGCTTCTGTTCTGTATATATCTGTTCATATAGTGATTTTAAATATGGAACTATATATTCATGAAATGTTTTATAAAATTCCGAACCTATACCATCAGGTCCTGGTGTTTTACCGTTTTTTAATGATCTAATAGATTCTTTAATTTCATTTATTGAAATATCAGCATTTAATAATTTTCTATTTTGTAAATCCAGTCCTTTCAAGTTACATTTTTTTATAAATGCATCTATTTCTATTTTACTTACTGTTGTTTTAGCAGTGTATAAATTTTTATAATATTGCATAAATCTTTCATTAATATCTTTAGGTTGTATTAATAAATCACCATTTTGTGATTTAATCCTATGTATAATTTTTTCCGCTTCAATTTTCCTTAATTGTCGAGCCAGCAGTTTTTGGGGCTTATCCCCAAATTCAAACTGTAATTGTTTAGTATGTTGGTAAAATTTTATCACTTGATCTGTATATATTTTATTTAATTTATATTTCAATATAACAATTTTATTATGTAATGTCGTATCTGGTTTTATTGCATTCTGTATATCTAATTCCTTAATCTCCTTTTCTAGATCTTGTTGTTCTTTCCGAGTCTTTTTATTGTCAAATGCTTGTGAAGAAATCATTATTCCTCGAAGATATGCCTTAAATGTTTCCCACAATAAAGAACGCGATATCTCTGGTTGATCATTTATTTCAAAAAAAGTTTTAATTTGAGTTATGATATATTCCTGAGTGGCTTTGTTTTTTAAAATTTGTGGGTTAAATTTCCACTGTCTTAAATTTTCTATTTTATTATTAATTTTAATTTTAAACGTTACTGGAGCGTGATCTGAGATTATTATATTATCATATTTAGCTTCATAAGTAAGTGAGATAAGTTTTGCATCCACCAAAAAATAATCTATTCTTGAGTAAGTTTTATGTACTGGGGAGTAAAAAGAATATTCTCGTCCTGTAGGATTTTCTGTTCTCCAAACATCTTTAATGTTGGTTTGTTTGCATATATGCATTTAGCAAATCACTAGAACGTGATTTGTTTTTTCTTTGTTTTGTAGATCTGTCTAAGTAAGAGTCTAATGTACAGTTGAAATCTCCACCAATTATCAAATTATATTGTGTTAATTCCGGAATATTATTAAATACTTTTTTAAAAAACAATGGACTATCAAAATTTGGTCCATATATATTAACAAGAATTACTTTTTCTGTATTTAATTCTCCTATCACAATAATATATCTACCATCTTTATCATCTATGGTTAATGTATGCTTAAATAAAGTACCTTTACGAAATAATATTGCTACGCCTCTTGATTTATGTGTAAAAGAAGAGTGATATATTTTATCTATCCATTTAGCTTTCAACCTGTTTTCCGCCTCTTTTTTTAGATGGGTCTCTTGAATGTAAATTACATCAGCTTTACTTGCCTTTAAGTATGTCAATACTTTTCCTCTCTTTATCGGTTCATTAATACCTTTAACATTCCAACTGCAGAATGTTAATCCCTCATTCCCCGTATTTCTTTTTAAGTCTTGCATTTTAGATTTATGGGGATCTGCAGGATCTAAGGATCAGCGCGATAAACCCAACCTTACACCTGAACCCCGAGTGGATGTAGTTTAAATCTCTTTTTTGCCCCTCATGAATATATCTCCCTTGGTACATTACATTACTCCAATCAAACCAAAAAATTACTATAGATATAAAAGATAGAAAGAAAATAAATAGAAGTACTGTGTGTAAAAGAAAAAAGAACTACATCTAGAATCGATGTAGTTTGTGCCAGCCATATTAAGATGACTATATATCTAACGACTTCCGTCATCGATGTTATCAACACGACCAGCTCCTGGAATTAGGGAATTACTATTCCTTAACAATATTTTAACGGGGGTATAATATATATAATGTAAAAAAGGGGGGGGGAGGGGGAATAATAATAAAAAAAAAAAAAAAAAACCAGGAAGGGGAGAGAAAAAGAGAAAAGAGGAAGAATAAAAAAAAAAGGTTCTTCCTTTAAAAATATCAATATCTAAAGCTAACTTAGAAATCTAACTAATATTAGACATAAAAAATACAAAGGCTATATAAAAAGATGAATAACATACAATTAATTCAGTTCAAAAAAGGGAAAATTAGTTATTAATTATTAGTAATAGTGATTAGTAATAATAGACATTCCTAATTAATAAAAAAATAGGGTGGGAAAAACTGATAATAAAACCGTATTATAATCTTAATGTGTGTATTAATTATTTTTGTTAGTTATATGTTAGAACTAATTATCAATGTCCAGATATCCAGATGACGTTGTCAAATCTTGTTTTATTCCCCTCCATTCCATTCGACATTGTCTATTCCATCAAGTCCAATATCCTCTTGAAGAGTCTCAGTAAATATTAAAAGTTCATGTTGAGTATCTGAAGATGGGTAAAAGTCAGTATAACTTGCTTGTAGGTATTCTTCAAGTCTTGAACTGCTGAGCAAACTCCAATGCTGTGTTTGGGGTCTTAAAAAAGTACTCCACTTTCTTATAAGAAACTCTTAAAGTCGCTGGGTAGTTCAAACCGTATCTCAGATTTTCTACTCCACGCATAAGACTTTTGGCTTCATTGAATGCTTTTCGTTTCCTGGCGACCTCTGGTGGATAGTCTCGATAAATACTAATCCTTTGACCTTCAAATGTCAAGTTTTTAGTTTTCGAAGCTTTCCGCATAATCTCATCCAGAACAAAATCAAACTGTACTTTAATGATCATTTGCCTGGGAGGAGCGCCGGGTCTGGTCTGACGTCTACTGACTCTGTGAGCACGAGCTAATAAAGGCATCTCTTCCAGAGATAAGACTTCTTTGAGTAATTTAGTGAACTCTCGAGGGCCGTCGATATTCTCTCGACCCTCAGGAATCCCTACAATTCTCAGATTTTGCCTTCTCTGATGTCCTTCTAGCTCAGTACATTTCTCGGCTGTTTTAGTCAGCATACTCATCAGACGTTCATTTTCTGTAATCAAATTCGCTGTAGTCAAAGCATTCGCTTCTGCTGTCTGTTCAAGGTCTTTTATTGCAGCCATCTGTTGTTTCTGCATTTCTTCAATAGGTTTAAATCTGTTGTCAATGTCTTTTTTAATGTCTTTTTTAAACCTTTCCAGTTTTTTATCCAGCTTTTCCTCCATGTCATTAAACGTGTCAATAAACTCTTCTTTTAAATCATCCGACATTTTCTTAACCTTTTTTTCAATAATTGTGTTTGTTTCCTTTTTTAACTCCATCAGTTGAGTTTTCATCTGATTCATCTGTATATCAATCGAGCTATTTATTTGACTTATATCTTCCTTTAATTCTTCCTTTAACTTAACTATCTGCTGAGAAATAAAGGATTTCAATTCCTCACCTTCCACTTTTGTCCCTGGTTTCTTGGACACATCTTCCTGGGATCGAGTCCTAGTCGACACATCTTCCTGGGATCGAGTTCTAGTCGACTCCCAGGCTTCACTTGGGCCTTCTCCCAGTTTCGGCTTTCGAGCTTTACTCTTATCTGTGGGGCTCCGTGGAACCGACATAGCTGTCTGATAACGTCACTCGGTGAGGAAACTACAAACAGCTCGTTGCAGACAGCCGGTAAGTCTTCTAAAACCCCGTTTTTTAACAATTGTTTTGCAGAGCTGGCTGGCACTATACTCTAGGGCTCCATAGCGCCACCGGAAGTCCCATTTATTTTAATTTTAAATGTTAATGGTGCATGATCTGAGATTATAATATTATGATACTTGGATTCGTAAGTAAGTGAAATAAGCTTTGCATCTACTAGGAAGTAATCTATTCTTGAATAAGTTTTATGTACTGGCGAGTAGAAGGAATATTCTAGATCAGTAGGATTTTCTGTTCTCCAAACATCTTTAATGTTAGTCGTTTGGATGTATGCGTTTAATAAATCACTAGTATGCGATTTAGTTTTCCTTTGTTTTGAAGATCTATCTAAATAAGGGTCTAATGTACAATTAAAATCTCCTCCAATTATCAAATTGTAATGTGTTAATTCTGGAATATTATTAAGTACTTTCTTAAAGAATAAAGGACTATCAAAATTTGGTCCATAGATGTTAACAAAAATCATTTTTTCCCTGTTTATTTCTCCTATTACAATAATGTATCTGCCATCTTTATCAGATATAGTAGATATATGCTTAAATAAAGTACCTTTACGAAATAATATTGCTACGCCTCTTGATTTATGCGTAAAGGAAGAGTGATATATTTTATCTATCCATTTAGCTTTCAGCCTATTTTCAGCATCTTTCTTTAGGTGAGTTTCTTGAATATAAATTACATCAGCTTTCATTGCCTTTAAGTGTGTCAATATTTTTCCTCTTTTTATTGGTTCATTGATACCTTTAACATTCCAACTGCAAAAGGTTAATCCCTCGTTCCCCATATTTCTTTTTAAATCCTGCATTTTAGGTTTGTGGGAATCTAGAATAGGGTCCAAGGGTCCGCGCAGTAGACCTAACCTTACACCCGAACACCGAATAGATGAATTTTAGATCTCTTTTATGTACTTCACGAATATATCTCCATTGTTCCAGTGTATAGCTCCATTCAAACTGAAAGATATAGTAAACATAAAAGAATAATGAAAAGTAAGTAAAAAGCTTAGTAGAGTGCATAAAGAGTAGAAAAAACTACAAATAAAATATTTGTAGTTTGTGAAAGCCAAACTATATTGGCTATTAATCTAAAGGCTTCCGGCATTGATGTTATTAATTTAGCCAGCTCCTAATTTTAAGGAATTATTATTCCATGATAATATTTTAACGGGAATATAATATTAAAGAAATGAAAGGAGTGATATTAATCATCATAAAAGTATATATATCTAAAATTAGTTTAAAAAAAATCTAATTATAAAGCCACAGATAAAGAGTTTTTTTTTTAAATACAAAAAATAGAAATCATTATTAAAAGAGGAAAAAATACATTAAGGGGAGGGTATCTCCAAATGTAACAAGACATAAAATATTAATTATTAGTAGTATTAATTAGCAATAGTGAACAGTCTTGGTTAATAACAGTCATAGTAATAATAAAACCGCGTTATAATTTTAGTATGTGTGTTATTTGTTTGTGTTAGTTATATATTATGAGTAATTGTCAATGTTCGGTGAGCTTCTTCCAATCCGGGAAAACATTTCGTTCCATACGACATTGTCCGTTCCTTCTGATTTCTTCTAATTCCATATTGTCGTATGAAGTCTCATAGAATGTTAAGAGACCGTACTAGGTCTTTAAAAATAGTAAAAGACAGTATATTTGCTTGTAGATGGTTTTCAAGTGTCAAACTGCTTTGCAATTTCCATTGCTTCTGTTGGAGTCTTGAAAAAGTGTTCCACGCTGTTATAAGTAACTCTTAGGATGGCTGGGTAATTCAGACCGTATCTCAAGTTTTCTACACCCCTCATAAGGTTTTTGGCTTCGTTA
The DNA here is from genome assembly GCA_035221665.1 of Okamejei kenojei. Taxonomy (NCBI): domain Eukaryota; kingdom Metazoa; phylum Chordata; class Chondrichthyes; order Rajiformes; family Rajidae; genus Okamejei; species Okamejei kenojei. Next base: position 93,488,345 of record CM069136.1, on the reverse strand, counting down.
AACGCTTTTCGTTTTCTGGCAACCTCTGGGGGATAGTCTCGATAGATACTGATTCTTTGTCCTTGAAACATCAGATTCTTTGTTCTCGAGGCTCTCCGCATAATATCCTCGAGAGTGAAATCATATTGTAACTTTACAATGATTTGTCTTGGGGGGGCGTTTGCACTGGTCTGTCTTCTGCCGACTCGATGTGCACGAGCTAAAACAGGCATATCATCCAAAGATAAAACAGCTTGCAGTAATTTAGCAGTGAATTCTCGAGTGTCTTCGTGTTTCTCTAGACCTTCAGGAATCCCTGCAATCCTCAAGTTCTGCCTTCTTTGATAGCCTTCTAGCTGCGTGCATTTATCTGTTACTTTGGATAACAACTCCAGTAGACGTTCTTGCTCTGTTATCAGCTTTGCTGTAGACACAGTACTAGCCTCCGCTATCTTTTCAAGGTTTTTAATGCCATCAACTTGTTGTTCGACCACATTTGCAATAGGGTCAATCTTATTTATAAAGTCTTTTTTAACATTTTCAAGTTTAGCCTCCATCTTGCATTCCATATTATTAATCATATCAATGATTTCATTCTTCAATATTTCTGATTCTTTCTTGAACTTATTGTCAATTTGTGTCTTTGTATCTTTTTGAAATTCACTCCATTGATTTTTCATCAAGTCCATCTGATTATTAATTTGAGAGATTTCTTCCTTTATATCTCCCTTTATTTCTTTCATTTCTTTCTTTATATCTTTCATTTCTGCCTTGAACTCACGTTTTAAATCAGCCATCTGGTGAGAAATAAAAGTTCTCAAGTCCTCACCTCCTGTGTCTGCTTTCCTGGAGACGTCTTCCAGGGAACTGGCCCTACTCGAGTCCGAGGCTTCTCCCAGGCCTTCTCCCGCTCTCGCCCGGGTTTTTCGACCCTTCGTTTTATCGGTAGGGCTCCGTGCCGTCATGATTTGTCGCAGGCTGATGACGTCAGCCGGTACCGTCGATGTTGAAGCGGCAGACAGTAAAAGCAGGCGATCGGTAAGTTCTTTTAAATCCGTTTAAATCCCCGTTTTTTCAAAATTTTTGCGGAGCTGGCTGGCGCTATGCTTTAAGGCTCCATAGCGCCACCGGTTTTTAAAGTCTAATAACTCTTTTATTTTTCATCAATGCAAAAATCGTCTTGTCCTGCAGGGCGGAGGGGGACTCTGAGTAAGATGGCCAAAAATCACAGCCGTAATTGGCAGTGTTTTTTCTAAAATCAATATACAGAACAGCAGGAAGTGGTCAAGATCAGACTTTTAGTAATATAGATATAGCAAGTAATATCAAAACTGTTTGAAGATTCCACATTATTACTTTTAATGGGGTGATAAATACAGTACATACCACCATTCTTTACAATCGTTAATAACACCACAAAAGATAACACCTGCTGATGTTAAGAAGAGAGCGGGAGGTAGTGGCTCCAAGTTTAAAAGGAAGGTGGGAGTTAGAGGGCCCAATGTTTAAGGGAAGTTCAAACAGAGAAGCCCCTTGTGTTTAGGGTCATCGGGTAATGGGATTTTCTTCCACTACAGCTCTGAGAAATGGAAAATACCAAAGTATGACCAATTGCAATGTTCCTTTACTCACAAGATGAATCCACTCACACTGCCCAGATGGTTGCATACTGGGACACATCCAATGTGGAGTATTGTGTGCAGTTCTGGTCACCTAGACCAGTATTGTTATCTTCTATATGAAGGAGATCTCTATATCCTATACGAAGGCTGCCATTAAGCCGAAAAATTGCACAAAAGATTCACATGGTTATTAACAGGACTGAAGGGGTTGCATTATCAGGATAGACAATATGTTAGGACTGCTTTCCCTGAGCAGGCTGATGGTGCCCATATATAGGTGTCATGAGGTAGAAAAACTTGAGGTAGTTAGATAGGATACACGGTTGTACACTATTTCCTGAGAAAGGGGAGTCCAAAACTAGAAAACATAGATGAGATGGTCAGGCAGGAAAGATTGAAAAGGAACCTGATGAACCTCACATAGAGGTTGGTAGGTATGTGGAATAAGCTTCCAGAGGAACTGGATACAATTACAGGCACTCTTTGTCTTGCTTTATAGGTGACTTAGGTTAACTTACACTTGCGTAAGCAATTCTTTAAGCCCACTGACGCCCACGTAGTTTCTGACTCGGAACTTCCACGTGGTCTCTGCATTGAATACTGAATTTATGTGTGCGTAGTAGCACTTGTGTATTCCTGCTGATGGCGCCTGCCTGTGGTGACATTTTCCCAGTGGCTCAACAGAACATAATCAAACACAAGCAAATGGGACTGGCTCGGTTGGCAGCTTGGTCAGTAATGTTGAGTTTTGCCAAAGGCCCTGTTTCCGTGTTTATAGCTTTTTGATTCTGTCCCATCCACAGGGCTCCAGGAGATCACTATCTGCTGACAGCAGTCTGAACCAGTCTGTTTGAAGGCTCTCCACAGGTTTTCTGGGATGGGGTCTAGGGATTCTGTACTGGGCCTGATGCCATGGACATCATATGTCCCCAAATAAGAATAGGGAAGGAAATCAGCAATTGATGAATGACTATGAAGAAGGTCAGTGACAACAGCCAGTTGGAGAAACTGAGCAGCAATAATTGGAAAATTGGAGATATGGTAGGGGAGAGGGAACTGAATGGGAAAGGAAGAACAGGGCATACATGCTGAGAGTGAACGAGAATTAGAGTGACAAAGAAGGTATTGAGTAAGAGTCAGGAAGTCTTGATGCAGCATTATAGGTTTGGTTAGACCGCAAATGGGCTATTACATGCAGCTCGTTAGTTCTGTTGTATATTTATTTCATTGAGTTTCTCTGCTTCATCTAACCTTATATCTATTTAATTTTCCCTTCCCCCCAACTCTTTCATTTCACTTATTTTTTTCTTTTCCTGGTATAATTTTCCCAATTTTCAATTCACAATTTATTTTTCCTTCACCCTCATTTATCTACTGAACATTTTAGTTTCCATGGCTTGGATTTTTCAGAGAAATCTCGTTATATTTTCCATGCAGCAATGGGCAAGTTGAGCCCCTAAGGAATTTATGCATAAGCAGCAAGTCAAGTTGCAGTCAACTATTATCATTTTCTTTGGAACACACTCTCTGTCGGAATCTTCATTAAAATTCCATGTGAAAAATAGTACAGGAGAATCTATTTGCAACATATTACTGCCAATTAACATGAGCAATTTGCAAGAACAATGTGCATGTGGTTTGATCTTGGAAATGGGCAAGCCTTTCTGTTGATTTCAATGGAGGGGAATAATTAGCAGGAAAGAAATGTTAATTTAGTTTCATCAACAATGATAACATACAGAACATAGTTACATCCAGATGTTGTCTAATGTACAATAATGGCGTCAACATGTGCAATTACCCAGCTAAGAACTTTTAGTATTCAGCAAATAACTTTTCCTCTCAAGGATGGGTTTTACTGTTTCTGATGGTAATGAAGCTGGAAGATCAAAACATCTAGTCCCTAAGTATATTCTGCTGTTTAGTGAATTCATGGATAACTTGTGACCTAACTTCCTCCGCACATCCATGTGTCACATTTCTTAATGAATTCTTTAAACAAAAATCAGTCCTTCATATAAAATGAATAATGTTATTTGCATAAATGAGCTATACATATCACCTATATACCTACAGGTAAATATTTTCTACATTGAAAATGTAGCTGGGTGGCACCGCGAGCAGCAGCCTCGCCAGCAGCTCGTGTATTTTTTTCAAATTATACATTCAAATTTCACTTACCATCGCGGAGCGGGTGATGGCATCCTTTGCCGAGGTTCGCTAGTGTTGGAGCGCCGATCGTGGGGGACTTTAACATTGTGAAGCCACGATCTCCGGTGAGAAGCGGCCGATTCGGGAGCTCCATGCCACGGTGTGTGTTCCGATCCAGCCCGACGTCGGAGGTTCTATCATCCCGATGAGAGGGCCTGAACATCTGTAGCAGCGACTGCGGAGGTTTCAAGGTCCCGACCAGGATGAACAAAGGAAGAAGATGACTGAACTTTATTGCCTTCCATCATCGTGAAGAATGCTGATTCCACTGTGGTGGATGCCTATGTTAAATTCTATTGTGTATTGTGTGCTCTTTACTTGTATGGCTGCATAGTAACTCAAATATCACTGTACCTTAATTGGTGCATGTGACAATAAATGTGAACTTGAACTAAAGGCCCTGACTAATTCTTTGAATACACTTCATGTCCTGTATTTTTTTTAATACACTCAAATCTGGTGTATTTACATTTATCTTTTCAGTTTCTCCTTAAAGGTTTGATCAATCCATTAATAACATATTTTTTCCAAATTCCAAGGAATAAACTCCTTGATGGTGATGTAATCAAATAATATTACATTCCAGGCATCAATCTGCGGTAAATCTTTGTGATGCTCCTTACCATATATTATCCTTAAGGTGGGGCATCCACCGAAGCTATACTTAGGACTTTCTATATCAATGGCATAATCTCATTCCTTTGTATGGTCATCCCCTAACTATAAAATACAGCATTCATTTAGCCTTCATTTAAATCCATTCCAGTTTCCACCTGTGGCAGTTTCATCATCATTAAACCTGGCTTCATTCGTTTATTTGGACCTCCCCTGCTGTTAGCACCTTGCTGTTTAGAAAGTTTTGTAGTTATCATATATAAAACTAAAGTAGATATCTTAATGTTTGTTTACACTAATAGCTGTGCACCAAAGTTTTAATATTTCTATCATCCATCCATCTGCTGAGTTAATGATTAAGATTACCAAAAGCATTTTTGGTTGAATGGTTTTCTGTTTATCATCTAATTTGGTGACTACTATTAAACCCCCATGTGGATCTTTAAGTAATACTATTCACTGAGTGCCAATTTGATTTTCTGTTCATTGAGACATGATCAAACCTTCAATTTCACCTAGAATCTCTTAAGAAATTGATCAGATGCCTTCTTGAAATAAGTCTAAATGATATCCATGTGTGTTCCCTGACTGCAAATTTACTAATTTGTTTGAACTATCCAGTGATATAAACATTACAATGTGTTAGAAACTTTGCCTCATATATTGGGCTGATTTGGGATGGGTTTGTCCTGTTACGATGATGAGGCCAGCATGATGTCAATGTTCCAGATATAAAGAGAACCGGCCCATGCCCAATTCAATTTAATTGTGATAATTTTTTACTTGACACAAATCCAGGTTCCCGATTGCTGTGAATAGTGGATATTATTTTAAGAGGAATTAAAGTAACTGGCAACCGTGAGTTCCAGGTGGTCGTAGAAGACAGAGTGTAGGTGCTTGACAATGCAGTTGTGTAGTCTGCACTTGGTCTCTGTTGAAAAACCATTTAAATCTTCATTTACTTAATTTTGATTGGAATTAAATAAGATAACAAAAGGGTATATGGATGTGGCAATTGGCATCTCTTCTTGACCAGCTGCAGAAGAAGATCATGGGAAGATCATGAGAATCTGGCAAAACAAATTTCAGACGCATTATTCATACTAGAATTGACCCTGTCTGTTTTAGTGAATGCGCAAGAGAGGCCCAGGAGCCATTGGAGCGGTTGCAGTGGGATGAGTAACGTCCGAGCCGGGTGAGTTTAAAACCCGATCGCAGGGCTTTGCTTTACAGAGGCCCAGGAGCCATTGGAGCCATTGCAGTGGGAGGAGTAACGTCCGAGCCAGGTGAGTTTAAAACCCGATCGCGGGGCTTTGCTTTACAGAGGCCCAGGAGCCGTTGGAGCGGTTGCAGTGGGAGGAACCCAAATCTGTAACGTTCCAACGTTCCATTTGCATTCAAAAAGAAGTGGGCTTGAGGAAGCCGCTGATTGGTGGAAGCGGACAGGAGTGAGCAGCTGATTGGGAGTCAGATCCCTGCTGATTTCTTCCAGCAGTTTGTATTGTATTGTATTGTACTTTGTATTGTATCCAGGGTAAAGGGGGAGTATGAGGGCCAGGGCAGTTTACTGTTCTGGATGTCAGATGTGGGAGGTCAGGGAGTCTGATAGCCTTCCAGATGTCCACATCTGCCGTATTAGGATCCTGGAGTAGCAGCTCGATGACCTCTGTCTGGTCAGGGAGAGTGAGGTCATAGAGATGAGTTACAGAGAGGTGGCCACTCCAAGACCACAGGAGGCAGACAAGAGGGTCACGGTTAGGAGGGGCAAGGGGCAGAAGCAGTGACTAGAGAGTACCCCAGAGGCTGTACACCCTGGCAATAAGTACTCCTGTTTGAGTACTGTTGAGGGGGACAGCCTACCTGGGGGTAGCAACAGTGGCCGGGCCTCAGGTACAGAGACCGGCCCTGTTGCTCAGAAGGGTAAGGAAAAGAAGAGGAGGGCAGTAGTAATAGGGGACTCTATAGTTAGGGGTCAGATAGGTGATTCTGTGGATGCAGTCAGGAAACCCGGATGGTCCTTTGCCTCCCTGGTGCCAGGGTCTGGGATGTGTCTGAACGTGTCCAAGATATCCCGAAATGAGAGGGAGAGGAGGCCGAGGTCGTGTTACATACAGGTACCAATGACATAGGTAGAAAAAAAGAAGAGTTCCTGAAAGGAGAATTTAGGGAGTTATGAGGAGAGTTAAGGAGAAGGACCGCAAAGGTAACAATCTCAGGATCACTGCCTGTGCCATGCGACAGTGAGAGTAGGAACGGAACGAGGTGGAGGACAAATGCGTGGCTGAAGGACTGGTGCAGAGGGCAGGAATTCACGTTTCTGGATCATTGGGACCTCTTTTGGGGAAGGTGTGACCTGTACAAAAATAACGGGTTGCACTTGAACCCGAGGGGAACCAATATCCTGGCCGGGAGATTTGCAAAGGCTACTGGGGAGACTTTAAACAAGATCGGTTGGGGGGAGGGACTCAAATAGAGAAAGCTAGTAGACAGTGTGTGAGGCTGGAGGCAGTGAAGGGAAGCACTCAGAACTAACATGTGGGGGGGAAAGAAGAAAAAAATAATAAACAGAGATTAAGAGGTGGTGGGTTTCTTAAATGTGTGAGCAGAGAGACAGAGGGGTGTAAAATGAAGGTAGAAGCAATAGGTGGCACGGTGAAAAGTAAAAGTGGTAGGCAGACAAATCCAGGGCAAAAATCAAAACGGGCCACTTTACAACATAATTGTATAAGGGGTAAGAGTGTTGTAAAAACAAGCCTGAAGGCTTTGTGTCTCAATGCAAGGAGCATTTGTAATAAGGTGGATGAGTTGAATGTGTAGATAGCTATTAATGATTATGATATAGTTGGGATCACGGAGACATGGCTCCAGGGTGACCAAGGCTGGGAGCTGAACATCCAGGGATATTCAATATTCAGGAGGGATAGACAGAAAGGAAAAGGAGGTGGGGTAGCAATGCTGGTTAGAGAGGAGATGAACGCAATAGAAAGGAAGGACATTAGCTTGGAAGATGTGGAATCGATAGGGGTAGAGCTGTGAAACACTAAGTGGCAGAAAACGCAGTTGTGCACAGGCCACCTAACAGTAGTTGTGGAATTGGGGATGGCATCAAACAGGAAAATAGAAATGTGTGCAACAAAGGTAAAACAGTTATAATGGGTGACTTCAATCTACATATAGATAGGGTGATCAAATTGGCAGGGGTGCTGAGGAAGAAGATTTCTTGGAATGTATGCGGGATAGTTTTCTAAACCAACATGTAGAGGAACCAACGAAAGAGCAGGCTATTCTAGACTGGGTATTGAGTAATGAGGAAGGGTTAGTTAGCAGTCTTGCTGTGCGTGGCCCCTTGGGCAAGAGTGACCATAATATAGTTGAGTTCTTCATTAGGATGGAGAGTGACATTGTTAATTCAAAAACACAGGTCCTGAACATAAAGAAAGGTAACATTGAGGGTATGAGATGTGAATTGGCCAAGGTAGACTGGCAATTGATTCTTAAAGGGTTGGCGGTGGATATGCAATGGAAGGCATTTCAAGACTGCATGGATGAACTACAACAATTGTTCATCCCAGTTTGGCAAAATAATAAATCAGGGAAGGTGGCGCATCCGTGGATAACAGGGGAAATCAGGGATAGTATCAAAACAAAAGATGAAGCATACAAATTAGCCAGAAAAAGCAGCCTAGCAGATGACTGGGAAAAATTCAGCCCAGCAGAGGAGGACAAAGGGCTTAATTAGGAAAGGGAAAATAGATTATGAAAGAAAACTGGCAGAGAACATAAAAACTGACTACAAAAGTTTTTATAGATATGTGAAGAGAAAAAGATTAGTTAAAACAAATGTAGGTCCCTTGCAGTCAAAAACAGGTGAATTGATCATGGGGAACAAGGACATGGCAGACCAATTGAATAACTACTTTGGTTCTGTCTTCACTAAGTAAGACATAAATAATCTGCCGGAAATAGCAGGGGACCACGGGTCAAATGAGATGGAGGAACTGAGTGAAATCCAGGTTAGCCGGGAAGTGGTGTTAGGTAAATTGAATACCCGATAAATCCCCAGGGCTAGATAGGCTGCATCCCAGAGTACTTAAGGAAGTAGCCCCAGAAATAGTGGATGCCTTAGTGATAATTTTTCAAAACTCTTTAGATTCTGTAGTACTTCCTGAGGATTGGAGTGTAGCTAATGTAACCCCACTTTTTTAAAAGGGAGGGAGAGAGAAAACGGGGAATTACAGACCAGTTAGTCTAACATCGGTAGTGGGGAAACTGCTAGACAGTTATTAAAGATGGGATATCAGCACGTTTGGAAAGTGGTGAAATGATTGGACAAAGTCAGCATGGATTTACGAAAGGTAAATCATGTCTGATGAATCTTATAGAATTTATCGAGGATGTAACAAGTAGAGTGGATATGGGAGAACCAGTGGATGTGTGATATCTGGACTTTCAGAAGTCTTTCGACAATGTCCCACATATCAGTATACAAACTTAAAGCACACAGTATTGGAGGTTCAGTATTGATGTGGACAGAGAACTGGCTGGCAAACAGGAAGCAAAGAGTAGGAGTAAACGGGTACATTTCAGAACGGCAGGCAGTGACTACTGGGGTACCGCAAGGCTCAGTGCTGGAACCCCAGCTATTTACAATATATATTAATGATTTGAACGAGGGAATTGATTCTAACATCTCCAAGTTTGCAGATGACACGAAGCTGGTGGGCAGTGTTAGCTGTGAGGAGGTTCTAAGGAGGCTGCAAGGTGACTTGGAAAGGCTGAGTGAGTGGGCAAATGCATGGCAGATGCAGTATAATGTGAAAAAATGTGAGGTTATCCACTTTGGTGGCAAAAACAGGAAAGTAGACTATTATCTGAATGGTGGTCAATTAGGAAAAGGGGAGATGCAACGAGACCTGGGTGTCATGGTACACCAATCATTGAAAGTTGGCATGCAGGTGCAGCAGGCAATGAAGAAAGCGAATGGTATGTTAGCATTCATAGCAAAAGGATTTGAGTATAGGAGCAGGGAGGTTCTACTGGAGTTGTACAGGGTGTTGGTGAGACAACACCTGGAGTATTGTGTACAGTTTTGGTCTTCAAATCTGAGGAAATACATTCTTGCCATAGAGGGAGTACAAAAAAAGGTTCACCTGACTGATTCCTGGGATGTCAGGACTTTCATATGAAGAAAGACTGGATAGACTCGGCTTGTACTTGCTAGAATTTAGAAGATTGAGGGGGCATCTTATAGAAACTTACAAAATTCTTAAGCGGTTAGACAGGCTAGATGCAGGAAGAGTGTTCCCGATGTTGGCGAAGTCCAGGCCAAGTGGTCACAGTTTAAGGGTAAGAGGGAAATCTTTTAGGACCGAGATGAGAAAAACATTTTTCACACAGATTCAGTGGTGAATCTCTGGAATTCTCTGCCACAGAAGGTAGTTGAGGCCAGTTAATTTGCTATATTTAAGAGGGAGTTAGATGTGGCCTTTGTGACTAAAGGGATCAGGGGGTGTGGATAGAAGGCAGCTACGGGATACTGAGTTGGTTGATCAGCCATGATCATATTGAATGGCGGTGCAGGCTTGAAGGGCCAAATGGCCTACTCATGCACATATTTTCTATGTTTCTATGTATCTAGCACCTTAGGACATAGATAACGAAGCCTGTTTCTCAGTGGAAAGTTACTGAATGCTGGATTACAGTAGTTAACTCTGTAATGTCAGTAACTATTGTGATCAAGAAACACATCAGCAAAAGCTGGGTAGACCACTCCCCTTACCACTAGTAGCGCAGACACGTTGCAATAAATGGGACTTATGATTGGCTCGTGAAGGAGGCAGTGGCACGGTTTGCTTGAAAGATGAAATAGAATAATGTCAAGATACCCTTGTATTATGTTTGACTTGTATTAACCATCTGTTGTTGAATAAGATTAACATAAACAAAAAGTATATTATGATTAGTGAAATAATTAATACCCATGTAATGGATAGTAATAACAGGAAAACATATAGCCAAGATCGGACTCTATTTTCATATAGTTGTATAGAACAAGAAAATGTCGTTTACTGCACTGTATAACTGTTGGCTAATTCTGCTGCAAAGACAGACATCTGGAGAACAGTTAATGGCCGCCATCTCTCCATGATATCATGCAATAAAGTCTCTTGAAGCTAAACTCGAAATCCCAGTTTTTCCTTTAATATTCCTCTGTCAATTTCCTTGACAGTCTCACCGATGTAGTGGAGACTACATTGAGAGCACTGAGGTAGTTGTAGGAATTCTTTCTCACCTGGAACGGCTGCTTAAGTCTCCTTAGTTGGGATCCTTTCCACATTTTGTTTAATCTGACGATCACAGGAGTTTCCCATAAAATCTGGACCTGATTTTGTACCTGGTTGCATTCTCAAAACATGTGTAGACCAACTGGCAGGAGCTTTTGCAGACACCTTCAACCTCTTATTACTAAGCTCCAACGTTTTGCACCTGCTTTAAAAGGGCATGAATAGTACCAGTGCCCAAGAAGAGTAAGGTGACATGCCTCAATGACTGCCAACCAGTGGCACTAATATCCATGGTGAAGAAGTGATATGAGATTGAACACCTCAACTCTGTTAGATGTGATCTCCCGGTTGCCAAACAGTTTAACTCTCCTTCCCAATCCCATACTGACCTTTCTGTTCTGGCCCTTCTCTATTGTCAGTGTGAGGCTAAATGCAAATTGGAGGAACAGCGTCTCATATTTTGCTTGGGCAGTGCACAGCCCAGCGGTATGAAGATTGATTTCTCTAACTTCAAGTAACCTTTGCATCCACTCTCTCTCCATCCCTTCCCCACTCTGGTTGTTGTACCAGTGTCACTGTCGTCCTGGTGAGTTTCATTGTCTATATAACTCGTTTTAACCTAGCTCACAGCTAACAATGTATCATTTCTTTATCATCATTACTTTTTTGCATATCTTTCATTAATTTGTTCTATAATCTCTCTGCATCACCATCTATATTTCTTGTTTCCCTTTCCCCTGACTCCCAGTCTGAAGAAGGGTTTCAACATGAAATATCACCTATTCTTTTTTTCCAGAGTTACTCCAGCTTTTTGTGTCTATCTCTAATTTAAACCAGCATCTGCAGTTCCTTTCTACCCAAGTGCATTGAGATGTTGGTTATGGCACATATCCACTCCAACCTTAGCACAAATTTTACCCACCATAATTTACCCATCTCCACAATAGATCAATCAGGGAAGTAATCCCGCAGGCTCTCCACTTGATATTAGACCGCTTGGACGATAAGAACACATACATCAGGCTGTTGTTCATCGACTATAGCTCGGCATTTAACACCAACATCCTTGATAAATTGTTATCTAACTCATAATACAAGGGTATCTAACTCATGGAACTAAGTCCTTGCAATCTGTGCATCCCTAAGCAACTGGATACTCGACTTCCTAATCAACAGACCACATTCAGTATAAATTGGCAACAGCACTTCCTCCTTGATAACTATCGAAACAGGAGCTCCTCAGGGTTGTGTGCTCAGTCCCCTGCTCTGTTTCTGCTATACCCATTATTTTATTGTCAGGGACAGTTCGAATTCCATATTTATATTTTACTTAGGAGTCACGTGAGGACAAGTCCAAGCATGGAGAAATCGTTGAGAGCAAGGATAGCCGTTGCGAAAGTAACTAAACACCGCGGGAGTGCGGGTAGCAGGCGGCTGCCTAGTTCATCTACCGAGTCGCTAATAGTAAGACCAGTGACTACAGACTTGGTGTCTGAGGGCACCGTGGCTGCGCCGGAGGGGCGTAAGGCTACCAGAAAGTCTGCACGGTCGATAGACTCGGACGAGTCCGGTAGGGAGGGTTCCCCCTGGAGAATGGATACCACGTCACGGATATCCAGGATGGAGCTCCTAATGGAGAGGATGCTCCATCAAGAGTGCCGGCCTCTCCAAGAGCCCGCGCCAGCAGCACCTACAGGGCTGCCTAGTATCACCCTCTTGGAGGAAGAGTGCATAACGGGTCAGTATGATTCTGACGCCGAATCTGTGGGCTTAGCATTGGAGGCTGCTCCAAGGGATGAAGGGCATGAGCCAGAGGTCCCCTTCCTGGCAGCAAGGTTTGCCATCCCAACAGACTCCGGAGAGCTGCTGGGTGAAGAGATGGCTGCGAGTATAAATTACTTGGCCTCACACCAGCTTCAGGAGCTGACCATGGATGCAACGGCCAAGAAGTACGAAACCCCGACTAATTGTATCCTGCTTAAAGTGCTGGCGTAAACCATGCCATCTGAGGCCATATGGGCGTAGGCATCAGGGCGCAGGAGATAAAGCTGCAAAGGGTGCTGAAGCTGCTCGCATCGGGCATTACGGCTTTCAGTAGGTCGGTGGATGGTGGGCACCTGACTGACGTTCAGCAGGATGCCTTGTCTCTCATGTGCAATGTGCACTTTGAGTTAAACTGCCTTAGGAAGAGCGCCATTCACCCTACCATTAACCCGAAATTCGCTGCCCTGTGTAAGCCTAGTAACATCCAGCCACCGAATCTGCTGTTCGGGGAAGACCTAGCAAAGCGGGTGAAGGAGCTGGATGATGAGGAAAAAACCATCGGGCTCATCAAGGTGCCAGTGGCCAGCAGAACCCTTTGGAGGCAGTACCCCGACAAGCGGTTTGCTGAAACCGGGTCCGGTCAAGGACCAAGCCGGCCATTCAATGTGCGCTGCTGGCGCACTCCAGCAGGAATATGGGCAAACATGCATTTTCCCACCAGAACCAGGGGACAAAGAATTCCACCAGTAAAAATGGAGGTATCAAATCGAGACATATTGAGTGAGAATTACCTACCAGTTGGGGGGAGGTTACACTGGTTTCTGAAAGAATGGTACGAAATAACATCAAACTTGTTTATACTGCAAAGTATACAAGGGTTTCGAATTGAATTTATTCCCAATTTGGTCCACCCACACAGCATATATCAGAGTGGGCACTCATTTTCTCACAAAAGGAGAATTTGGAGGTTCAAGCTGAAATTGGAAAATTATATTTAAAAGGTGTAATTGAGAAGACAGTTTATCAAACTCACCAATTCGTATATAATATATTTTCCAGACCAAAGAAAGATGGCAGGAGTCGGATTATTTTGGACCTGACAGGACTTAATCCATTTGAGCAGTATAAACATAAAAAAATTGAAGCATTTGCTACTGCCAAGCAATTGGTTTCCAAAGGGTGTTATATGGCATATATTGATCTTAAGGATGCATATTACTCAGTACCTGTTCAAAAAGAGTATCGGAGATATTTGAAATTTAGCTGGATGGGGCAATTATGGCAATTTAAAGCATGCCTAATGGGTTAACCTCAGCCCCTAGATTATTTACAAAACTGCTAAAACCAGTACTGGGCTTACTCCGGGCTCAGAGTCATATTGTAATGGCTTATTTGGATGACATCTTAATAATTGGAAAAACCCGGGAGGCAGCTGAGTTATCGGTTTCAGCTGTTAAACTCATGGTTGAGAGATTGGGGTTTCTCATCCATCCAGCTAAATCAAAATTGGTACCGGTTAAAGTAATTGACTATTTGGGATTCACAGTTAATTCAAGGGCAAGAGATTAGATTTAATTGAAGGCTATATCAAGCTCTTGGCGGAGCAATCACCTTCAATTAGATATGTGGCCAGCTTGATTGGCAAATTGGTAGTTTCCTTTCCAGCTGTGCAGTATGGACCTTTGCATTACCAACATTTACAGAGGGCAAATGTACAGGCACTCAGGATACATGCAGGTCATTTTGTATATGAATGCGCAAAGTTTGTATATGAATGCGCGAAGTTTGTATGTGAATGCGCAAAGTATAAGAAGTAAAGTAGGTGAGCTTGAGGCTCAGTTAGAGATTGGTAGATATGACATTGTAAGGATTACTGAGACGTGGCTGCAGGAGGATCTAGCCTGGGAATTTAATATTCAGGGGTGTACATCCTATAGAATGGACAGGCAGGTGGGTAGAGGAGGGGGGGGGGGGTAGCTCTGCTGGTGAGGGATGGAATTCAGTCCCTTGCGAGGGAAGACATAGGAACTGACGAGGATTGAGGAGGAATTGTAAAGGCAAGAAGACACTAATTGGTGTTATTTACTGACCCCCAAATAGTAGCTCGGATGTAGGGTGTAAGTTGCAGCAGGAGTTAAAACTGGCATGTAACAAAGATAATGCCACTGTGGTGATGTGGGATTTCAATATGCAGGTAGTCTCGGAAAATCAGGTTGGTTCAGGACCCCAAGAAAGAGATTTTGTAGAATGCCTCTGAGATGGATTCTTAGAGCGGCTTGTAATGGAGCAGACCAGAGAAAAGTCAATTCTGGATTTAGTGTTGTCCAATGAACCAGATATGATAAGAGAACTCGAGGTAAAGGAACCTCTTGGAGGTAATGATCATAATATGTTTAGATTTAATCTGCAATTTGAGAAGGAGAACATTAAATCGGAAGCAGCAGTGATGCAGTTGAACAAAGGGGATCATGAAGGCATGAGAGGGGAGCTGGCCAAAGCGGACAGGAAAGGGATCCTAGCAGGAATGGTGGTGGAACAGCAACGGCAGGGATTTCTGGGCATAATTCGGAAGACGCAGGATCATTTCATTCCAAAAAGGAAGAAAGATTCTAAGGGGAGTAGGAGGCAACCGTGGCTGACATGAGAGGTTAGGGATAGAATAAATCTAAAAGAAAAGATGTATAACACAGCAAAGAGTAGCCGGAGGATTGGGAAACTTTCATAGGACAACTGAAGGAAAAAAACGGGCAATACGGGCTGAAAAGATGAAGTACGAGGGGAAACTGGCCAAGAATATAAAGAAGGACAGTAAAAGCTTCTTTAGATATGTTAATGGAAAAAGAGTAGCAAAGTCAAATGTGGGTCCCTTGAAGGCAGACACGGGTGAAATAATTATGGGAAACATGGAAATGGCAGAAGAGTTGAATAGGTACTTCGGATCCGTCTTCATTAAGGAGAACACAAACAATCTCCCAGATGTACTGGAGGACTGAAAGACATTTTAGGCAAGAAATAGTATTGGGTAGGCTAATGGGACTGAAGGATGTTAAATCCCCTGGGCCTGATGGTCTACATCACAGGGTCCTCAGCGAGGTGGCTCTAGAAATAGTGGACGCATTGGTGATCATTTTCCAATGTTCAATAGATTCAAGATCAGTTCCTGTGGATTGGAGGATAGCTAATGTTATCCCACTTTTCAAGGAAGGAGTGAGAGAGAAAACGGGGAATTACAGACCAGTTAGCCTGACTTTGGTGGTGGGAAAGATGCTGGAGTAAATTATTAAAAAGGTAATAATGGAGCATTTGGGTAGCTGTAAAAGGATTTATAAAAGGGAAATCATGCTTGACTAATTTTCTGGAATTTTTTGAGGATGTCAAGTCAAATGGATGAAGTGGTGCCAGTGAATGTAGTTCATCGAGACTTTCAGTAAGGTCCCGCACGGGAGACTGGAGACTAAAATTAGAGCACATGGTATTGGGGGTAGTGTGTTGACATGGATAGAAAATTGGTTGGCAGACCAGAAGCAAAGAGTAAGAGTGAACGGCCCCTTTTCAGAATGGCAGGCAGTGGCGAGTGGAGTGCCGCAAGGCTCGGTGTTGGGGCTACAACTGTGTACCATATATATATTAATGATTTGGAAAAGGGAATTAGGAACAACACTAGCAGGTTTGTGGATGATACAAAGCTGGGTGGCAGTGTGAACTGTGAAGAGGATGTTAGGAGGTTGCAGGGGGACCTGGACAGGTTGAGTGAGTGGGCAGATGCATGGCAGATGCAGTATAATATAGATAAATGTGAGGTTATCCACCTTGGCGCAAAAACAAGGGGGCAGATTATTATCTGAATGGGGTTAGTTTAGGTAAGGGGGAGTTACAGTGAGACCTGGGTGTCCTTGTACACCAGTCACTGAAAGTTGGCGTGCAGGTACAGCAGGCAGTGAAGAAAGCTAATGGAATGTTGGCCTTCATAACAAGAGGATTTCAGGACAGGAGTAAAGAAGTTCTTCTGCAGTTGTATAGGGCTCTGGTGAGACCACGTCTGGAGTATTGTGTACAGTTTTGGTCTCCTAATTTGAGGAAGAACATCCTTGTGATTGAGGCTGTGCAGCGTAGGTTCACGAGATTGATCCCTGGGATGGTGGGACTGTCATATGAGGAAAGATTGAAAAGACTAGGCTTGTATTCACTGGAGTTTAGAAGGATGAGGGGCGATCTTATAGAAACATATAAAATTACCCAGAGAGTTGTGAATTTATAGAATTCCCTGTCACAAAGGGCAGTGGAGGCCAAATCACTGGATGGATTTAAGAGAGAGTTGGATAGAGCTCTAGGGGCTAGTGGAGTCAAGGGATATGGGGAGAAGGCAGGCACAGGTTATTAATAGCGGACGATCAGCCATGATCACAATGGATGGCGGTGCTGGCTCAAAGGGCTGAATGGCCTCCTCCTGCACCTATTTTCTATGTTTCTATGTTTCTATTTCAAAAGGCCCATGCTATTGCCACCTGAAGCCATTGTTGAAGTACAGTGGTGGATAAGAAACATTTCAAATTGTTCTTGCAAAATTCTGATGGAAGCACCTTTAACTAAAAGGTTTTGCAGACTGATATTAGTCCCCCAGGTTGGGGTGCTACTGATAACATTTCTAGCTGTGGAGGCAGATGGAATATGCATGAGGCATTTATTCTCCAATCACGTAGAACTTTTGGGAACATTTTACGGGCTCAAAGCTTATTGTATCACGAAGCATCACTTACATGTTCAGCTTCAGACTGACAACACCAGGGCAGTGGCGTATGTTAATCACATGGGAATCAAGTCGGAATCTTGTGACAGATTGGCTAACCTTATTTGGCACTGGTGCATTAAACAAAACATTTGGCTTTCAGCTGTCTACTTGCCAGACGATTCAATATGGTGGCAGACACTAGGTCACACAAATTCAATGACAACACAGAATGGAGGTTGAATATGTTTCATGGGAACCAGATCCAGGGGCAGTAGCGGTAGATACATTCTCGCTACACTGGGGCGGAGTGTTTTTATATGGATTTCCCCCATTCTGCCTCATCATGTTGGTGCTTGACCAAGATCAAGCAGGACTCCGCTTCAGGAGTTTTGGTGGTACCCGACTGGTCTACACAGCCATGGTTCCCTCTCATTTCAGACATTATTACACAGCCTATTATGGTGGTCCCAAAACGTCATGATCTATTGGTGCGCCCTGTGACTGGAGATTAACAACCGTTGTATTATCGTATTAATCTGATAATTTGCAGTTTCTAAGAAGGCCAAACCTGGGTCTGGAACTATCCAATCATACCGTGGATGTCATCACATCATCCTGGAGGGATAGTACAAAAAAGCTGTGCATCCTTCATTTCAGGAAATGGGAGGAGTTTTGTTTACATGGGAACATTACATACCACATAGATTCCATCCCAGATGTGCTCGAATTTCTGTCCAAGTTATATTTTGATGAAGGGTTGAGCTATAGTTCCATCAATAGTGCCAGAAGTGCCCTGTCGTCGAACCTATGCCTGGGGTTGGAACTTCAGTCTGTAGGATCTCATCTGTTAATATCCCGATTTATGAAGGGTGTTTTTAATTCCAATCCCCCCAGACCTAGGTACTCTGAAATCTGGGATGTGAGCGTGGTACTCACGCTGCTTCATCAGTGGGGTCCAGCCACATCCTTGTCATTGGCAAAGATTACCCAAAAGTTGGTCATGCTCATGGCGCTGGTGTCAGCACAAAGGATTCAGACTTTGCACAAACTGCATCTGATCAGGATGGTGTCATCAGGGAATGACGTTATGTTTTTCATCTATGATCAAATTAAACAAAGCAGACCAGGGGTGTCAGCATTCAAGCTTGTACTGTCAGCATATCCCACCGATTTACGGGTGTGTGTAGTGGTGCACTTGTGGTGTTACATCGAGGTCACCAAGAGCCTCAGAGGCTCCAAAGTAGCATTGTTTATAAGCCACAAAAAGCCACATATGAAGGTGTGGTTCAGACCATTTCAAGATGGCTGAAACAAGTGCTGGGTTGTGCAGGAGTTAATACTGACAATTTTAAATCTCACTCCATTAGAGCGGCATCAACGTCAGCAGCAAGGGCAATGGACGTCCATCTAGACCATATCCTCGTGGTCAAATGAATTAACTTTTCAGAGGTTTTATAATAAACCACTTATTGAACCCGGGGTGTTTGCCCATTCCGTTTTAAGTTATGTTTCATAGCTTCCCCAGGGAGAGAGGAGTCTCTATTGTGTTTTCTTTTGTTTGTTTTTTGTGAGTTAAAGCATCAACATGTTAATCTGTACCATGTTTCAATGTATTGCTCATTATTTTACTTCGGAGTCACGTGAGTGACTACGTGAATAGAAGCCCGTACAGCCGTTGGTGTGTCATGACGTCAGACGCTGGTGCAGTCGGCCGGTTGGAGCAGCAGCGCTCCTCCGAGCGGTAAGTTTAAACGGAGGGTTACACGAAGAGCTGGAGAATTCGGCGGGTGCAGCAGCATCTAAGGAGCGAAGGAGATGGCGACGTTGCGGGTCGAGACCCTTCTTCAGACTTCACCCTCGATTCTCCAGCATCTGCAGTTCTTTGTTAACAAGTTTAAACGGAGGTAAGGTTTTAAAATTTTTTTTACCACATGTCATTTTCTGCGACTGTTTAGAGTTCTTAGAGAATGTTGCAGAAAGTGAAGAAGGTGTCGGCGAGGCGCTCCGGGGGTAGAAAGGAAAAGTGACCAGGAGAGTGTTGAGGATGGAGGCCCGTCTGGTACACCTGGTCCGGTGCTGGCTACACAGCCAGTGGTTGCGGACCCACTGCCAGGGGGCAGTGGAGGCTTGCCAGTAGGGAGGAAGGCCACTGGCAAGTCTCTGTGGCCCGTAGATGAGTCGGGCCTGGAGGTTATACCCTCCATAGGAGAGTCCGTTTGCTCACGGCT
Organism: Okamejei kenojei; assembly: GCA_035221665.1. Taxonomy (NCBI): domain Eukaryota; kingdom Metazoa; phylum Chordata; class Chondrichthyes; order Rajiformes; family Rajidae; genus Okamejei; species Okamejei kenojei. The sequence goes on along the minus strand of CM069136.1, from coordinate 93,468,913 downwards.
CTCCCACGTCGAGATTCTATTACAAAAGAATGCTCGACAGGGACCAGCTCCGTGAGGAGGAGTGGTGCCCAAGCCAGGCTGATGGAGAGCTTGTGCTAGCAGCACCTGTTTCAGGGCTGCAGAACTATCCTGCCTGTGAGGAGGATGTTCTATCAGTGCAGTTTGCTGACACTGATTCTATGCTGGGGGAGAGCAGTAAAGGAGTTCGGTTGGAGGTAATTCTGAACATTGCTGGGAAGTTTGCTGAGCGTAGAGAGGCAGGAAAGGCGATTGATGTAGAATTGGCCGAAGCAATTCAGTATATGCTCTCCCACCAGTTACAGGAGCTAGCTATGGTGAAGTAGCAAAAAACTATAAAGCTCCTGTTAATTGTGATCTACTGAAGGTACCGGTGGTTAATCACCAAATTTGGTCATAGATGGGTATGCCTGCTAGGGCCCAGGAGATGAAGTTTAAAAAAGTGCTTAAACTGTTGTCAGCAGGTATTACAGCTGTGGTGAAAGTTATTGATACAAACAATATGGTTGAAGCACACCAGGACGAACTGGGATTCCTTTGTAATGCATTTTGAAATTAATAATATCGGGAGGGCCGCTATTAGGCCAGAGCTAACCCGAATTTGGCGAGTTTGTGCAAACCGACCAGTGTACCACCACAAAATCTGTTGTTTGGTGGTAACCTTGCAAAAAGGTCAAAGACTGTCATGAGGTTGTTATAACCATTGCCCTCATTAAGCCAGCTGGCAAGCAAGGCAAAAAAGGTTCTCTACAAGAAGTCGAGGACAACAAGGTCCGCAAGGAAAGATGCACGTAAGGAATATAACATTGACAGACGATGAATTAACAGATGTTCCTGTTCAAATTGGGGAAGGTTTAAAAATTGTTTCTCAAACAATGGCAGCAGTTGACATCAGATTTGTTCATACTTAGTGTATTGAAGGGGTGAAAAATTGAATTTTACTCTAAGGACAGTCTACCTAATCAACATTTTCCTAGTCGTAAACTTATTTTCAGATGAGGAAAATGTGCTTATTCAAGCAGAGATTCAGTCGTTACATAAGAAAGGGGTAATTGAGCCTTCTGTCTATCAAAGTCAACAATTTCTGTCAAGTATATTTCCCAGATCTAAAAAGACTGGGGGATGTAGAATTATTCTGGATTTATCGAATTTGAACAAATTTGTTTGATATAGGGATTTCAAAATGGACACCTTTACCACGGGCAATCATCTAGTGTCCAAAGGGTATTATATGGCGACCATTGATTTAAAGAATGCGTATTACGCAGTGTCTATTCATGGTGATGATAGAAGATTGACTGAGCTGTGGCAATTCAGGGCATTGCCGAATGGATTAACTTCAGCTCCTAGATTATTTACTAAATTGGTAAAACCTGTGTTAGCATTACTTAGAGCTCAGGGGCATGTGGTAATGGCCTATTTAGATGATATTCTGATTGTTGGAAAGACTCATGCTGAAACTCAATCATCAGTTTCAGTTGTTAAAATCACTTTTTGAACAAATGGGATTTGTTATTCACCCAGATAAATCTAAATTATCACCAGTCCAAATTATTGATCATCTGGGATTTACCATTAATTCCAATCACATGTTGGTAACTTTGCCCAGGGATAAATTGAATCAGTTAATTGAGGACTGTGTTAATCTCGTTGAAGAACAACGGCCTTCGATTAGACAAGTAGCCAGTTTAATTGGGAAGTTTGTTGCAGCCTTTCCAGCTGTGCAGTATGGTCCTCTGCATTATCAACAATTACAACGATCAAAGGAACAGGCACTGAGAATACAAAGGGGCCATTTTTGATAGGCCTATGCAGTTGTCAGCTGGGGTGATTGCTGACATACAATGGTGGATAGTACATGTTTAAAAAAGTTTAGGAAGGTTTTGGTGGAATCACCGTCACTGATATTACAGACTGATGTAAGTGCACTTGGTTGGGGTGCAACAGATATGTCTTCTAGTTGTGGAGGCAGATGGAATGTGGATGAGACATCGCTTCCTCAATTAAGAGGGATTAATTATTTAGAGTTGTTGGGCACCTGGTATGGGCTCAAAGCTTATTGTTCTACAAGGAGGGATCTGCATGTGCAGGTCAGATTGACAACACCACAGCAGTGGCATATGTAAACCACATGGGTGCAGTTAAGTCACAGTCTTGTGATAGACTGGCTAACCAGATTTGGAGCTGGTGTATTGACCAAAATATCTGGCTTTCAGCACTTTATTTGCCAGGAAGAGGTCACGTCAGTTTAATGACAACATTGAATGGATGTTAAATCAGGATGTTTTTAACCAAATGATTGATCAGTATGGATTACCAGATATTGACTTGTTTGCATCTCGATTAAATCATCAGTTACCTAGATATGTTCATGGGAACAAGATTTTGGGGCAGTAGCAGTGGATGCATTTTCGCTGCATTGGGGAGGAATGTTTGTGTATGTATTTCCTCCATTCTGTCTCATCAGCAGATGTTTGCAAAAGATTAAGGAGGACTCCGCTTCAGGGGTATTTGTAGTGCCAGATTGGCCTACACAAGCATGGTTTCCCGTTGTATTATAAATGGCTAGGGAGCCTTACATGCTTATGCCCAAGAATAAAAATCTACTGGTAAATCCAGTCACTGGGGATCAACATCCTTTATATGATCGTATTGATCTGTTAATTTGCAGATTTTAAGGAGGCCATTCCCTGGGGAGAGGACTGTCTCATCGGACTGTGGATGTTCTCACGTCGGCCTGCAGGGATAGTACACAGCAGCAATATTGGAGTTTGTCAACTCTTTATTTTGACCAAAAAATTAAGTTACAGTGCGATTAATTCAGCCAGAAGTGCACTGTCTTCTTATTTACCTATGAATGCAGAATTGCATACAGTAGGGACACATCCGTTAGTTTCACGATTCATGAAGGGAGTTTTTCAATTCTAATCCTCCTAAACCCAGGTATGCCGGTATTTGGAATGTGAGTGAGGTTTTATGGTTCTTCGCCAGTGGGCTCCGGTTACAAGCCTATCAGTAGCCAAATTATCTATGAAGGTGGTCATTCTTATGGCGTTGGTTTCAGCTCAACGTGTACAAATGTTGCAAAAGCTACGGCTATATAGAATGCATGTGTTGGCTGATGCCATTATATTTTATGTCTATGACTTGCTTAAACATAATAGAAGAGGCATGACAGGATGTAAGATTGTGTTTGCAGCATACCCCGCAGATGATCGCTTGTGTGTAGTCTCACATTTATCTCGTTACATTGAGATTACTAAACCTCTGAGAGGAACAGAGTCGGCTTTGTTTATTAGTCACAAAAAACCACACAGTAAGGTGTCGGTGCAAACGATTTCAAGGTGGCTAAAGCAGGTCCTGGCAAGTGCTGGAATTGATACTGATAAATTCAAATCTCATTCCACCAGTGCGGCATCAACTTCCGCGGCAAGGGCGATGGACTTGCCAATAGACCATATCCTCGCGGCCGCAGGATGGTCCAGTGAGCTAACTTTTCAGAGGTTTTATCACAAGCCGATTTCAAGGCTCGGGGTGTTTGCTGATTCTGGTTTCAGTACTGTTACACTTTTCCCCTGCGTTAGAGGGGTTTGTTAGGATTTGTTTGTAAATAAACTGTTATTTCATTTAGCAAATGTATTACTGATGCATGATTGATTGTTAACGACTTTTGAGTCAATCCAGGCAGTGTGAACGTCGGATTTGGGTCTGCGGCGTGAATTCACAGTGCTTTGAAGTCTTCACGTAGTCACTCACGTGACTCCGAAGTAAAATAGTAAGATTAAACGAGAACTTACCAGTTTGAAGTTTGATCTTTATTTTATGAGGAGTCGAGTTGAGGGACTACGTGCCCTCCGCTCCCACCCTCATAGATCTCATCTGGTAGTTCTAGTTTTATCATCTTACCGTTATACTTCGGTCGTTGTTAGCTGTGAATTCATTCCGCTGCTTTGAAGATTGACGCACCAACGGCTGTACGGGCTTCTATTCACATAGTCCCTCAACTCGACTCCTCATAAAATAAAGATCAAACTTCAAACTGGTAAGTTCTCGTTTAATCTTACTATTCACTCCTCCTGAGTCAACTAATGCAGTGTGAGACGCCTGGATTCGTATCTACGGCATGAAATCGCAGAGCTTTGAAATCTTCACGGAATCCCACGTGACTCCAAAGTAAAATAGTAAGATTAAATGAGAACTTACCTGTTTGATATTTATTTTATGTGGAGTTATGATGAGCGATTACGTGCCTACTGCTCCCGCCCCTCAATATCATAAAGGTCAACTGGAAGGTCTGGTTTATAATCTTACTATGTTACTTCAGTTACTGTTATCTGTGATTTCACACCGCTGCTTTGAAGATTGACGCGCATGCCGACTGGGTGGGTCTTCACGTAATCGCACATCGTAACTCGTCATAAAATAAAGATCAAACTTCAAACTGATAAGTTCTCATTTAATCTTACTAATCCCCAACCACAACACCAAAAGCGCCTTTGTCCATGCTGTATCTTGAAAACGAAAACCAAACAAAAAAAATACAGGATAGGATAGAGTAAGAGAAGATCCAGCATCTAAAAATGATATATGTACGAGATTTTTGGACTTTGAGCAGTAAGAGGATTGAATTCCATTCGAATCTGTAACTACAAGAGCCTGCATGTGTCGTATGCTACCACTGCCATCAATGTAACAGCTGGTGGTCAATTAAAGCAGGACGAGGACCATGTATATTCACAGCGGTGAAAGTATAGAAAAAAATTATGCACACACTATGCAGAAAACTTAGCACATTTGAGTTGCATCCAAGTCACCTCCTTAAATCCCTCCACCAACAGTGCACTATGGTTGTAGTACTATGGTGTCCAAGATGCATTGCAATGTCTCGTCGTGGCTACTTTGACAACATGTTCCAAACCTGCAAACTCAAGCACCAAGCACAAAGACTGTGACTGCTTGTGGAATTACCAAATTATACATCATCTTTGGAAATACATTGCTGTACCTACATTTAAATGTCTTAAACATCTGCAAATCACTGCCCAACAGCATTGTGGGAGTATCCTCTCAATAAAGACTGCAGACGTTCAGGAAAAGTGGCACCTTACCATTTTCTAATGGGCGGTAGCATTGGACAATAAATAATAACATATGATGAGCGTTTGATGGCACTGGGCCTATATTTGCTAGAGTTTAGAAGAGCGAGAGGAGACCACATTGAAATGAACAGAATAGTGAAAGGTTTATAGAGTGGATGTGGAGAGGATGTTTCCACTAGTGGAAGAGTCTAGGACTAGAAGTCATAGCCTCAGAATTAAAGATTGATCTTTTAGGAAGGAGATGAGAAGGAATGTATTTAGTCAGAGGGTGGGGAATCTGTGGAATTTCTTGTCACAGAAAGTTCCGGAGGCAAAGGTAGAGGATATATTGAAGGCACAGATAGATAAATTCTTGATTAGTACAGGTGTTGGAGGTTATGGGTGGAAGGCAGGAGAATGGGGTTTAGAGGGAGCAATAGATCAGCCATGATTGAATGGCAGAGTAGACTTGATCGGCCAAATGGCCTAATTTTAATCCTATCACTTATGATCTTAAGACTTATGAATAGCATCATCTGACAGCACCTAAATAGCTTAGATCTGACAGCATCTGGTCTATGGAGCTGTGAAACAATACTTCTTGTAAAACATCTCCAATATTGTTTTTTGTTTTTCTTTCAATTTTCAGCTTCTGTATTTTTGTTATATTTTGTATACCAGGACATATATAAACTGGACAATTTATGCCCAAGCAGCCCACTCAATCTTCAAAGCAATGGATGGTGATATCACTAATGGCATCAATGCAATGCCATTTACTCACAAATTACTTGCCAATGATGCCATTTGAATTCTACAAAGAAGCTGGGCTCCTGATAAAATTACAGCTTCTGCATTGATCGCAGAGTTCAGTTCCAGTCTCATTATCTCAGATAACAAAGTAATCAATGCCTGTATAAACATTGTGGAAGGAGACTTCAGACACAAATTAACAGCTTGTGCATCTAGGAAGGACCAAGTGTTTTCAGAGACACCACGATTGTGACCAGCATCAAGGAAGGAGACACATCCAATTGTACAAATTACTGAGGGATCTCCCTGCTACCTGTCACAAGTCAAATAATTAAACAGGGTTTTGTTAACCACTTCCACCCCATGCCAAAAAGTCACTCACGTCATAGATTTCATTCACTTGGAGGCAGAATGGACATGATCACCAGGGGAAAAGCAGGGAGCAGCAACAATCACTCTACATGGCATTTTCCAACTTCATAATTCTATCAATTACGAGAGACTGTAGGGAATTCAAACTAAGCAAATTTGCCGATGGGTAGAGTACAGAAGCAATCTCAGTGCAGAGTGGTGTCGAGGTTGGCTGCGTAATTATCTGACGCATATCTCAGTCTGTCTCATTGCAACACTGCACCTCATTTCCGCCACACAGCACTCTGGAGCAAAGCTAATCAACTGGGCCAAAACAAAATGGTTCACCCTATTTTGTTTCAATGCCAGTAATAAGACATGACAACTACAAACTATGTTTGGCAGTTATTGCATGTGTTTTTGTACATTTTGTGGCTGAGCACTAAGTCATCATTGACTTGTTTGCAGAAGCATGAGAGAGTGGGTCTTACACTAAGCAAATTCAAAACAAAGGTCCATGTATCTGCCTTGATGTTCAAAATGTCACGCAACAATAAATATCTATGGTAAAACAAGTAGACAATTTTAATGAGTACGTTTACAGATGACATGAACATAGGTGGGGTGCTATTAATAGTAATGAGAACTGTGGGCTATAGGATGATATACTGTAGATCAATTGGTAAGATAGGCAGATGGAATTTAATCTTGTTATGTACAAGGTGATATATTTTGGGAGGACTAATAAGGGTAGAGCCTACATAGCAAATAGTTGGACTTTGGAATGTATTGAATAACAGAGTGACAAGAATCTCTAAAGGTTAATCAATTGGGTTGTAAAGAATGCAAATGGGATGTTAATCCTTATTATCTAGGACATATACTATAAGCGACGAGAAACTCTTTAATAAGGCAGCATTTAAAAGTTTTCTGAAATGTACACTGTGACAAGAGCATTATCAGATCAAACCACTTCATAGGAAAGAGCAGACAATATCAATTCATCCCTAAGCCAACAAATTCCCCAATGTTACAGTGCGACTAACATCCTTGAGGAAGGACATTCTTGCTATTGTGGGAGTGCATAGTAGGTTCACAATGTTAATTCCCGGGATGGCGGGACTGTCATATGTTGTGAGAATAGAGCGGTTGGGGTTATATACTCTGGAATTTAGAAGGATGAAAGGGGATCATATTGAAACATATAAGATTATTAATGGTTTGGATAAGTCAGAGGCAGGAAACATGTTCCCGGTGTTGGGGAAGTCCACAACCAGGGGGAGTCCAGAACCAGGGGCAAGAGTTTAAGAATAAGGGGCAAGCCATTTAGAACGGAAATGAGGAAATAATTTTCCCACAGAATCTGTGGAATACTCTGCCTCAGAGGGCAGTGGAGGCCAGTTCTCTGAATACTTTCAAGAGAGAGCTAGATAATGGCTCTTAAGGATAGCAGAGTCAGTGGCTATAATGAGAAAGCATGAACGGGGTACTGATTGTGGATGATCAGCCATGATCACATTTAATGTCAGTGCTGGCTTGAAGGGCCAAATGGCCTGCTCGTGCATCCATGTCTATTGTCTACAATGTCTTTACATGGTTATTTCAAACAGATCAAAAATATATTCTGATATTTCCTAGAGTAATTGTATCCCTGGACATAAATTTTTAGCCCATCTATTCCCTCTTCCTCATTTGGATGCTGCTTCCATTTGACATTGAACCTTGCCTGTTGGTTATAATAAATATGTCTCAAGAAAATCTTTAAACTGATCAAAGTTAGATCAGTAAAGTAAACCATGTCTCTGATGCCCAGAGACCTTGGATGTTCAAATGCCGCTGGTAGAAAAAAAACAACTCAATTATCCTGCTATTCAGTAAGTGCCAGAGATCACGGTCAATCATGCTACCTGAGTCAGGTGAAGTGCTCATGATTAAAGGATTATCATTGAGAGGGACAAGGCCACATAACTCAGTGTTAACAGGAATGGTGGATAAGGGTGTCAAAACTTTCCAAACAATTATGTAGCAAACATCCAGCAATGAAATCAAATGCATTAGATTGGATGCTATGAATAGTAAAATCAAGCCTATAGGATTAACCCAAAAAGCAATATAGGGAAAGCAAATTAACAAAATTGATTCTCCGATTCAGCCAAAGCATAGCACCTCAATACCTCACTCTCCCAATTATAATCAATTGACAACTTTCTTCCTTCCTTTTAACCTTCCTTCACAGTCAAGTGTCATCTAATTCCAATCTTCCATTTGCCAATACTTTAACAATATTGATCGTTGTCTTTTGCTGCAGACCTCATTTGTTGTGGTCTTGACCTGCGGACAGTCCAGATTAATTGCAGACAATTCACATTAGTGGTACTAAAACATCATACCAAAATAAAACTCAAAGCTCCACATTTTCTGAAACATACAGATACAGTATCGTCTGCTGATCTACCACCACACAACAACGGATGTGTGGAAATGGGATTTTTTTAAAAGAGATACAACATAGAAACAGACCCTTGGCCCAACAAGCATACTGACCATTGATCACCTGTTTACACTAGTTATATGTTATCCTATTTTCTCATCCACGCCTTACACACCAGGGGTAATTTAGATAGAGGCCAATTAACCTACTCATTCACTCGTCTTTGGGATGAGGGGGGAAACTGGAGCACCCTGAGGAAACCCATGTGTTCACAGGGATAACATACAAAGCACACACTGGCAGCACCTACAGTCAAGATCGGACCAACTGAACCACTTTATGTAACCAAAAATGTACTTCCTATTTCCACCAAGGTTTAATACAGGGTAAGGCTTCATGTTTCATGTACCATCAAAGATTCCCAGGGCACATGCTTTAAAGACTAAATGCAAATTAAGTTATTTTTTACGTTATCCCACTAAGCATGTTCAGGAACATGGATTAGCCATATTTTCAATTCAGCACTGTCCACTATATACCAGCAGGCCAGATACACAAGCAGGCCAGATACACAAGCTATCTAAAGCTGTGTAAAGCTCTCATTAAATTGTTTAATCCTAAGAAAAAGAAAATACATCGATTGCCCATAATCTTGACCATACCTTCACATTAAAAATAACGCTTCACTACCTGATGATGAATGGGCTAATTTTAAGTATCAGTTATGCTCTGCTAAATTTACAGTATCAAATTAAAGAAATGCAGTTTCTCTTGGGATTCTCTCCTTAGCAAAATCCTTATGCTCACATTGATATTTATTGTCATTTATTGATTTAACCAAACCTCTGAATTGGAGATCTTATTCCCATCTAATGTGACCAGCTACAATTGATCACTGCCAATTAGTACAGTGATGTTTCAGCCTCTTCCTTTTTTATTAAAATAAATATTAATTTCAATTATCTGTTAATATAAAATTTAAATTAATTTTTGAACATGTAGCTAGAATACTATGAGAATTGTTTGATGAATATAGTTTGAATGTTTGTGACTGATATCTTTGATTACATATTTTTTACTTCTATATTATTTAGTGTTATTCTATTCATTTCACTATTTATGTGGGTTCACTATGTTTATTCCTTGATTGCTGTTCCCACAACTCTCCCACTTATAAATCCATTGACTATGGGTAACCAGTGGACATCATAAAGAAACCAAGTGTCATTTTCACTGGAACGAGCATCAATATCACAAAACAATGTTTGCAACTCCCTCACATATGGTCTTTGGTCGCTAGAGCAGATTGGCTCTTATGCTCGTAGGCATTTGAATGCGGATTGACTATTCGGACCCCTGTCCAACCATGCTCAGATGTCCAAAATTATCACAAATGCTTTTCCTACAATTCTGTGATTCCTTTTTTTTCTGCAAGAATGTCTCCCTTCTCTTTTCATTATATAATTTTGCTCTCTCATGAACTCGCAGTTTGGTATAGTTTGAGAGAATAATTGACGAGCCACAGATTTTGCTATTATCTCTCTACTCTGAAACATTTCTCTTCTTGACAACACATCCTGGGATCATTGGGTGTTATGTGGAGAGACTATAGGAGCATTATTAGGTGAGTATATCTTGATCCTGATTCTCTTAATCATCCAGTTGACCATTTGTTTGAAATAGAACAAAGATTCCTCTACTTTTTATCTCAAGCACACACAAGGCAGACACAGTACAAGTTAGATATAGTGCAAACCTTATTTTAATTGGTCCATCAAATGTAGCCAACTCAGGTACAACATATGTTATACGTAACATATTTTTAATAGTTCTTCTGACACTATTTACAAAAGTACAGCAGCTCGAATCCAGTCTGGAATGAACAGAGCATAAAAATCATTAATCTGCATTTAATTATCAGGTACAACTTGCTGATGTGCAGAATTGTCCTATTTCCAAGTGAATCTATTTAATCAATGATGAGATAAGGCAAATGTGCTGCTAATTTGATGCTGATTTCCGTGAAGTTTCACTTCCTTAGAATCACTGAAGTGTGCTGCTTCATGCTACCTTTAGTAACTGAACAGGCACAAATTATAACAGATTGAGTACAATGATGAAATAGATTTCCATTGCAATTGCTGAGTGATTTTAATTGAGAAGATATTGAGAAATGTTGATTCTCAAAGAAAACTGGGTGCTCTTGAACCTGAGCATTAAACATGTAGGCAAGGTAAGAAATTACAAATACAAATAGTATGTTGGCTTTAGTGCATAATGATTTGAGCAGATATGTAAAGATGTAATACTACTAATAAATAGAGGCTTAAGGGCCTGTCCCACTTACTCGATTTTTTTGGCGACTTGCCAACACCCGTCATAGTCGCAGCAGGTTGCCGAAAATTTTCAAAATGTTGAAAATCCAGCGGCGACCAGAAGTACAACTCTTTGGGCGACTACTCACGACCATACAGGAGTCACCCCCGTGACCTTTAGTATGGCTAAACTGCAGTATAGTATGCAGTTTTTGTCTCCTTATCTAAATAAGAATAGTCACTAAAGAGGAAAAACAATGACGATGGACCATATTGTTTCTTGGAATCCTGTCAAATTCTCTAAAGTTTAAGAATACTGAAATGTGATAAAAGTGATCTAATTGAATAATGCAAAATTCGTAGGGGACTCGAGAGGACAACAAGGAGGATTGTCCCCATAGATGTAGCATTTAGAAGTAGAAATCTTTCTCAACATAAAATCCAGCTAATGTAACCCCACTTTTAAAAAAAGGGGGGAGAGAGAAAAGGGGGAATTAAAGACGAGTTAGTCCAACATCGGTAGAGGGGAAACTGCTAGTCAGTTATTAAAGATGGGATAGCAGCACATTTGGAAAGTGGTGAAATCATTGGACAAAATCAGCACGGATTTACGAAAGGTAAATCATGTCTGATGAATCTTACAGAATTTTTCGAGGATGTAACTAGTAGAGCGGATAAGGGAGAACCAGTGGATGTGTTATATCTGGACTTTCAGAAGGCTTTCACCAAGGACACACATAAGAGATTAGCATCCAAACTTCAAGCACACGGTATTGGCAGTTCAGTATGGATGTGGATAGAGAACTGGCTGGCAGACAGGAAGCAAAGAGTAGGAGTAAACGGGTTCTTTTCAGAATGGAAGGCAGTGACTAGTGGGGTACCTCAAGGCTCAGTGCTGGGAGCCCAGCTATTTTCATATATATTAATGATTTGGATGAGGGAATTGAATGCAACATCTCCAAGTTTGCGGATGCCACGAAGCTGGGGGGCAGTGTTAGCTGTGAGAAGAATGCTAGGAGGCTGCAAGGTAACTTGGATAGGCTGGGTGAGTAGGCAAATGCATGGCAGATGCAGCATAATGTGGATAAATGTGAGGTTATCCACATTGGTGGCAAAAACAGGAAAGTAGACTATTATCTGAATGGTGGCCGATTAGGAAAAGGCGAGATGCAATGAGACCTGGGTGTCATGGTACACCAATCATTGAAAGTAGGCATGCAGGTGCAGCAGGCAGTGAAGAAAGCTAATGCTATGTTCGCATTCATAGCAAAAGGATTTGAATATAGGAGCAGGGAGGTTCTACTGCAGTTGTACAGGGTTTTGGTGATTCCACACCTGGAGTATTGTGTACAGTTTTGGTCTCCAAATCTGAGGAAAAACATTCTTGCCTTTGAGGGAGTACAGAGAAGGTTCACCAGACTGATTCCTGGGATGCCAGGACTTTCACATGAAGAAAGACTGGATTGACTCAGCTTGTACTCGCAATAATTTAGAAGATTGAGGGGGGATCTTATAGAAACTTACAAAATTCTTAAGGGGTTGGACAGGCTAGATGCAGGAAGATTGTTCCCGATGTTGGGGAAGTCCAGAACAAGGGGTCACAGTTTAAGGATAAGGGGGAATTCTTTTAGGACTGACATGAGAAAAACATTTTTTACACAGAGAGTGGTGAATCTCTGGAATTCTCTGCCACGGAAGGTAGTTGAGGCCACTTCATTGGCTATATTTAAGAGGGAGTTAGATGTGGCCCTTGTGGCTAAAGGGATCAGGGGGTATGGAGAGAAGGCAGGTACAGGACACTGAGTTGGATGATCAGCCATTGTCATATTGGCAGGCTCAAAGGGCCGAATGGCCTACTCCTGCACCTATTTTCTATGTTTCTATGTTTTTAAAAGTTGGACCATTTAGGACTGAATGAGGTGAAATGTCTTCACTCAGAGGATGGTGAATCTTTGGAATTCTGTCTCCTTAATGGCAATGATTCTCTGTCATAAATTGTCAAAACAGAAGATAATGGCTAATGTGTGGCGTCAGCTGATGGTCAGACCACTTACGGTCGAACCCTCGTCAGTGGTTACGAGGGCTGTCACGTGATGTCATGGCTTTAACGGAGTGTCCAGCTACATAAGCAGATCTCACCTTGAGATCAGGAGTCGACAGGTAGCTGAGCAGGAGTCAAAACCCTCACCCAGCAGCAGCAGCCAATACTCCGTATGTTAGAGGACCAAGCTTGGACGTACACCAACCATGTAATGTCTGAATAAAGCAACTGTTTGTTGACCACGTTTGGTATCGTTACTTTGGTGACCCGCGACGATCCAAATTGGGATTTTGGATTTCTCCCGACGCACGCAGCCTCGGGAGACCTGATGTCTGCAGCTGACAGCACAGTCCTGCTGAACGACGCTGCGCCAACTTGGCCGCTACCGTAATATATTGCACTGACGTCCGCTCCTGTACCTGGTCTTGAAGGCACTAGCGATATTGTGATCTCCCGCAGCTGCGGGAGCCCCCGACTGCAAGCATTCTCTCGATCGCTGGAGAGCATCCCAACCCAACCAATGATCACAGGTACTGTACCTGGAAACACCAGGAAGACCTTCGGAGCCTGACTGGCAGGAGCAATGGGGCTGGAGCAGAAATAGCAGGTACAGTAGGAACAGTACCATTGTGTAAGGAAACGTGTTCAATGGGAAGGACTTAAGGTCAGACTGAAGCGCAGGGGACATCGACCCCCTTTCCCTACCATCTTACTGGCCAATTTACAGTCCCTTGAAAATAAAGTGGAGGACTTAAGGGCAAGGCTACTTTACCAAAGGGAGCTGAGGTAATGCTCTGTGTTCTGTTTCACAGAGACATGGCTCACCCCCAGCTCCCCAGACTCAGCGGACAAGCCTGAAGGTTTCTCCATCCATCATGTAGACCATACACAGGCATCAGGGAAAGGGTGAGGAAGGGGCGTTTGCCTCATGGTCAACTCTGCGTGTTGATCTGATGTGGTGGTCCTATCCAACTCCTGCTCTCCACACCTGGAAAACGTGGCTGTGAAGTGCCATCCCTTTTACCCACCGAAGGAATTCACCTCCATCATCCTGACCACGGTCTACATCCCACCCCAGGCTGATGTCCATTTGGCACTGGGGGAGCTGCATGCCGTGGTCAACAAGCACCAGACAGCTTACCCCGAAGAATTTACCACCACTGCCCGGGGCTTCAACAAAGCCAACCTGAAGAAATTGCTCCCAAACTTCTACCAACATGCCTCATAGAAACATAGAAACATAGAAAATAGGTGCTGGTGGAGGCCATTTCGCCCATCGAGCCAGCACCATCATTCATTGTGATCATGGCTGATCATCACCAATCAATAACCCGTACATGCTTTCTCCCCATATCTCTTGATTAAACTAGCGCCTAGAGCGGTATCTAACTCTCTCTTAAATCCACCCAGTGACGTGGCCTCCACTGCCCTCTGTGGCAGAGAATTCCACAAAATCACAACTCTCTGGGTTAATTTTTTTTTTCTCACCTCAGTCTCAAATGGCCTCCCCTTCATTCTAAGACTGTCGCCCCTGGTTCCGGACTCGCCCAACATTGGGAACATTTTTCCTGCATCTAGCTTGTCCAATCCTTTTATAATTTTATATGTTTCTATAAGGTCCCCCCTCATCCTTGTAAACTCCAGTGAATACAAGCCTAGTTTTTTCAATCTTTCCTCATATGACAGTCCCGCCATCCCAGGGATCAATCTTGTGAACCTACGCTGCACTGCCTCAATAACAAGGATGTCCTTCCTCAAATTCGGAGACCAAATCTGGACACAATACTCCAGATGTGGTCTCACCAGAGCCCTATACAACTGCAGAAGAACTTCTTTACTCCTATACTGAAATCCTCTTGTTATGAAGGCCAACCTTCCATTAGCTTTCTTCACTGCCTGCTGTACTCGCACGCCAACTTTCAGTGACTAGTGTACAAGGACGCTCAGGTCTCGCTGCACCTCCCCCTCGCCTAACCTAACCCCATTGAGATAATAATCTGCCCCCTTATTTTTGCTGCAAAAGTGGATAACCTCACATTTATCTATATTATACTGCATCTACCACGCACCTGCCCACTCACTCAACCAGTCCAGGTCACCCTGCAACCTCCTAACATCCTCTTTACGGTTCACACTGCCAACCAGCTTTGTGTTATTCGCAAACGTGCTTGTGTTGCTCCTAATTCCCTCTTCCAAATCATTAATATATATGGTAAACAGTTGCGGCCACAACACCGAGCCTTGTGGCACTCCACTCGCCACTGCCTGCCATTATGAAAAGGACCCGTTTACTCCTAATCATTGCTTCCTGTCTGCCAACCAATTTTCTATCCATGTCAATGCCCTACCCCCTAATACCATGTGCTCTAATTTTTGTCACCATTCTCCCGTGCGGGACCTTATCGAAGGCTTTCTGAAAGTCTAGATACACTACATCCACTGGCATCCCCTTCATCCATTTTACTTATCACATCCTCAAAATATTCCAGAAGATTAGTCAATCATGATTTCCCTTTTAGAAATCCATGTTGACTTGGACTAATCTTTTACTGCTATTCAAATGCCCCATTATTACCTCTTTAATAATTGACTCCAGCATCTTTCCCACCACCAAAGTCTGGCTAACTGGTCTGTAATTCACCGTTTTCTCTCACGCTCCTTTCTTGAAAAGTGGGATAACGTTAGCTATCCTCCAATCAACAGGAACTGATTCTGAATCGATCGAACATTGAAAAATAATCACCAATGCATCCGCTGTTACAAGAGCCACCTCCCTGAGGACCCTGGGATGCAGACCATCAGGCCCAGGGGATTTATCATCCTTCAGTCCCATTAGCGTACCCAGTACTATTCCTCGCCTAATGAAAATATATTTCAGTTCCTTTACCTCCTTAGATCCTCTGTCCTACACTACATCTGGGAGATTGTTTGTGTCTTCCTTAGTGAAGACAGATCTGAAGTACCTGTTCAACTCTTCTGCCATTTCCTTGTTGCCCATAATGATTTCACCCGTTACACAAAAAGCTGGAGAAACTCAACGGGTGCAGTAGCATCTAAGGAGCGAAGGAGATAGGCGACGTTTCGGGTCGAGACCCTTCTTCAGACTTCACCCGTGTCTGCCTTCAAGGGACCCACATTTGATTTCATAAGTTTATAAGTTTATAAGTTCATTTATTGTCACATACACCAATTGATATATGAAATTCACTGGCCAAGTCAGTCATACAATTTATAAAAGCAACACTCAGAAAACACATTTTAACATAAACATCCATCACAGTCCTACACATTCCTCACTGTGATGGAAGGCGAAAATAAAGTTCAAAGTCCTTCCCTTGTTGTTCTTCCTTGGTCGGGGGCCTCGTGTCTCTGTTGATGAGATGGACTTGACTCCCGTAGCCGGCGGTGTTCTTCCGCTTCGAGGTGTTCAGCTCCCGCATCGGGGGATGTCAGCTCTACCGCGCCGGGCGATCAAACCTTGCGTCGGTGCTGGACTAACCTTCTGTGGCATTGGAGCTCCTGACTTGCCTCTCCCAAGACTGTGAACCCTTCATGGTAAGTCTGCAGGAGCAAACCCAGGCAAGGGATCCGCTCCGATGTTAAGTCCGTGCCCTGCGGTGGGGCTCACGACAGTCCGAGGTGGCTTCCACCTCCAGCGATGGTAGTCCGCAGAGCCAGGGGAATGTGATCCGAAACTTGATCATATCTCCGGGAAGATAAGAACCTGACAAAAAAAAAAAAATCCCTCCCTCCCCCCACATAAAACAAACAGAAGAAACTAAACAAACGCTAAAAATAACTAAAAGGATGAAAAAAAACTAACAGACTACTGGCAGGGCTGCCATCCCCCTCCTCCAGCGCCCCGTAATAGACTTTGCTACCCTTTTTCCCTTAACATTTCTAAATAAGCTTTTACTGTTCGTCTTTATATTCCTTGCCAGCTTCCCTTCGTACTTTATCTTTTCAGCCCGTATAGCCCGTTTTGTTTCCTTCAGTTGTCCCATGAAAGTTTCCCAATCCTCTGGCTTCCGGCTACTCTTTGCTGTGTTATACATCTTTTCTTTTAGTTTTATTCTATCCCTAACTTCTCTTGTCAGCCACGGTTGCCTCCTACTCCCCTGAGAATCTTTCTTCCTTTTTGGAATGAAATGATCCTGCGTCTTCCGGATTATGCCCAGAAATTCCTGCCATTGCTGTTCCACCATCATTCCTGCTAGGATCCTTTTCCAGTCAACTCCTGCACCACCAGAGGATCAAACACCTTCGACCTCTGCTCCACGACCCATTGCTCTATACTTCGCCCTCAATTTGGTAAATCCGACCATTCAGCAGTGCTGCTTCTTCCTGCAATTGCTGCTTCTACAGGCAGCAATTGGAGAACACACCCCCAGAGGTGAGGAATGTACAGAGCTTGGGGGGGGGGGGAGCAGAGGAACAACTCTAGGAGAGTTGTTCCTCTGGACAATGACTGGACAATGTTCAGGGACTTAGCAATGGACCTGAATGAATACGCCACAGTCATCATAGCCTTCATTACGAAATGTGTGGAGGACTGTACCCCAACAAAAACATTCTGAGAGTTTCCTAACAAGAAGCTTTGAATGAGCCATGAGATCCGCATTCTTCTGAAGTCCAGATCCCGGGCATTCAGGTCTGGAGATGCAGAGGTCTACAAGAAGTCCAGATACAACCTTGGTAAGGCCATCAAAAATGCAAAAAGGGACTTCTGCTCCAAGCTTGAGGATGAGACGGATGTTCATCAACTGTGGATGTGCTGCCTTCACTGAACACAGGCTGCTCAGCTATTCAGTCGAGTTACACACTCCTTCCATCTCCCTCCAAAGGAACAGGCAGTTGTGTGTTTTGAGAATTTAATGGAATAAAGTGTGAAAAGACAATGCTGTGTTTGGGATTGACAGAGATGAGGATGGCACTAGATTTTGTCCACGTCTTGACAGAGATGAGGATGGTGGTTTGTTTTTAAATTTGAAAGGTGGCCACCCAACGTTTCACATAGGTAATCACTAGATGGCCAATCAAAACATTACACAGAATAAGTACTAGATGGCCAACCAAAGTCCAGGAAGTCCGTAACATTCCCCGCCTGGCATCACTAGATGCCACACATACATCTCCTAACTCTCTGGAGTCAAGAGGAGGATAACCTCTGAGATAGGTCTTGAGAAGGTCTTCACATTTTCTTGCCGTGTCACCTTGACTTCTACCTTTCGGCCGATCCCATCTTTGCTGGGATGAGTCTTAACAATGACACCCATTGGCCATTTGCTCCTTCTTGCCTGGTTGTCCTTCATGAGAACAATGTCTCCTTTTCTCAGATTAGGCCTTTTGGTTTGCCATTTCTGATTACTTTGTAGTGTACTGAGGTACTCTCTACGCCATCTGGCCCAGAATGTATCCGCAAAGACTTGAACTCTCTTCCACAGGTCCCCATTGGAGATATCCACTGGAGCGGGAGGGAGAGAGTAGATCTTCTGAGTCAGGAGCATGGAAGGTGTTAAAATGAGGGGTGACTTTGGATCACATGAAGCGGGAACCAGGGGTCTTGCATTGACAATGGCGATGACTACAGTCATCAGAGTGGTTAGGACCTCGTGCGTGAGATGAGAATGCCCGATCTGAAGAAGCATGGAATCTAGGATGTGCCTTGCAATCCCTATCATGCATTCCCAGGCTCCACCGATGTGCGATGAGTGCGAAGGGTTGAACACCCATGTGTATTTCTGCTCAAGAAGGTAGTTATCAATACTTGTCTGCCCTTGTTTTGGAGGATCCAAATTGAGCTCCTTGTTTGCTCCAACAAAGTTGGTTCAACAGTCAGAGCGCAACTGTTTGGCAGGCCCTCTGATTGAGAAGAATCTTCTGAGTGCATTGATGAAGCTGGATGAGCGTATTGTTTCAATTACTTCAATATGGATAGCTCTAGTAGACATGCATGAGCACAGCACTGCCCACCTTTTACTATTGGCATGCCACCCTATTGTGCGACATGCTGCTACTTCCCATGGTCCAAACACATCCAGGCCGACGTAGGAGAATGGTGGGTCTGTCTGTAGACGTTCCGCAGGCAGGTTTGACCTTTGCTGCTGCTCTGTTTTTCCACAAAGTTTCTTGCAGATTAAGCATTTGTGGAGGCCACCACTGATGCACCTTTTTGCTCCAACTATCCACAAACCACCATCGCGGATGGCACAATCAGTAAGGTGTCTTCCCTGGTGCTGCACACATTCATGATGGTGGAGAATGAGCAATGTTGCAACATGATGCCGACCTGGGATGATGAGAGGGTTGGCTTCACTCTTCGGGATCTCCACCTGAGTAAGACGTCCTCCTACTCGCAGTAATCCTTCCCTGTCAATGCGTGGGTGAAGCTTGTACAGAGCACTGTTTTTAGAGAGGTTTTGTCTTGCTTAAATGCATTTGAACTCCTCAGAGTATGCTTCTTGTTGAACACTTCTGATACCTCACTATGACCATCTTGAGCTGTAAGCTTCAGGTAAGCGACTGCTGCTATAGCCTTGACTGAAGCATCAGAGAAAACATGCATCGCTTTGTTCTGGGCCTTTGCCCTGGAGAAGGATGAGTAGGTGCGTGGAACATGCAACTCTTTCAGTTCTTGCAGCGATGCTTGCCATCTAGTCCAATCTTCTTGCTTGTCTTCAGGGAGAGGCATGTCCCAGTCTGTGGCTTCAGAGGTAATTTCCCTGAGAATGAGCCTTCCTTGAATGGTTACTGGAGCGAGGAACCCTAAGGGGTCAAATTTGCTGTTCACTGTTGAGAGAACACCTCTGCGAGTGAAAGGCCTTTGACTTTCAGGAACATGGCATATGAATGTGTCTGACGTGATGTTCCAACTCACACCAAGGCTTCATTGAATAGGTAAGTTATCCGCTGAAAGATCTAAGTCTTTGATGTCTTTGGCTCGGTCGCTTGCAGGAAAGGCATCCAGTACTTCCTTCTTGTTCGAGGCTATTTTGTGAAGCCTAAGATTGGAGAGTGCCAACGTTTCCTGTGCACGTTTCAGGAGGCTGATGGCTTCTGCCTCTGTAGGGAGTGATTTCAGTGTGTCAACCACATAGAAATCTCTGTCGATGAAGTGTCTCACAACACTACCGAAGTCCTTCTCTTTTAATCTTGCAGCCTTCCTCAGCCCGAAGATGGCTAGTGTTGGGGATGGGCTGTTTCCGAAGATGTGGACTCTCTTGCGGTAGTCAACAATTTCATTGTCCAAGTTATTGTCATGGTACCACAGAAAGCGCACAAAATCTCCACAGTCTTCTTGTACCAGAAAACAGTGGAACATCTGTTGTATGTCCGTCACGATGGCCACTTGTTCTCGTCTGAACCTCAGGAGTACACCTAACAGGCTGTTGTTAAGATCCGGTCCAGATAGCAGCACATAGTTCAGGGAGACACCATCATATTGTGCACTGGAGTCAAAAACCACACGGATCTTTCCAGGTTTCTGGGGATGGTATACTCCAAATATGGGAAGATACCAGCATTCTTTGTCCTCTTTGTGCTGGTGCTCTCTCTGCACGGTTGCTGTCAAATATATTTTGCATGAACTCCATCAAGTGTGTTTTCATTTCTGGTTTCTTTTCCAGATTGCGCCGCAGTGTCTTCAAACTACCGTAGGCGTACTCTCTGTTATTAGGTAGCGATTTCCGAGGTTTGCGGAATGGTAGGGGGGGCAATCCAACTGTTACTGCTATCTTTAAAGAACTCTCCTTCCATAATCTGCAGGAAGAGCATATCTTCAATAGACGGTGCAAGCTGGTTGTCGTTCTCTTGTTGATGGAAAACTGTCTGACCCAAGCTGTCTTCATCGGGTCTCACTTAGAGGTTATGCATTGGAAACCATGAAGAAGAGATTGTAGACCGGTTCTGAAGGCTGTAGTTCGCCTTTACTTTGATGTAGCTCTCGCATGGGCTCAGATGACGTGGGCGTACATTTTCCAAAATGCAGTTCTTCAAGGCACTAACTGTAGCAGGCTGGTGGGCTCTGCCGAGGCACAAATTGCCTATGATGACCCAGCCCAGATCCTATTTCTGTGCATAAGGAGCATTGTTGGTTCCATTTTACTGTCTGCGGACTTTGTGGACTCGTAGAATATCTCTTCCTAGCAGCAGAAGATGTCCGCATCAGGATCGAGTGGTGGTATTTCCTCTGCAATGGACCGCAGGTGAGCATGATGGTAAGCCGCTTCAGGAGTCGGGATTTCGTTCCTGTTATTAGGAACTTGGTTGCATTCAATCAAAGTAGGGAGAGGGATGCTTGTTTTTCCATCTGCAGACTCCACAATGTAGCCATGAGCTCTTCTGCCAGCTGTTTCGGCTACACCAGCACATGTTGTTAGGGTATAGGCAGCTGCAGGCCCCTGGATGTTAAATATGTCAAAGAATTCTGACTTGGCTAATGACATGTTACTTTGATCGTCTAAGATGGCATACATCTTCCTGGCTTCTGGCTTGCAGCCATAAGGATAGACGTTTACGAGGCATATTTTTGAGCAAAATTTACCTCTGAAGTCTCCACTACATATCTCTGTACATGTGGACGTGATCTCTGGCTGAGGTGCATCTTCTTCCCCCCCGCCGTGCTGTGAGGAGGGTAGCTCGGATGGCTGTGGAGCAGGACCTGGATGGAGGGCTGCTAGGTGTTTGTCACTGCTGCGCTCAGCACATTTGATGGACACGTCACAGTCCTTGGCTTGGTGAGTGGTCGAACCGCAGCAGCAAAAACATATAGAATTCTCCTTGAGGAAGTTCTTACGGTTACCCAACAACATGTGTCTGAAGCGTATACATTTCTTCAAAGGGTGAGGTTTGTGATGAATGGGACATTCTTTATCTGGAACGATTGTTGTCTTGCTTGCGTTGTGTGACTCAGACTTGGTGTCCGTGAATGATACATTGGTTTTGTGTACTGAAACTGGTGTTCTCTGATTAACATATGACCGCTCTTTCGTAAGGTTGGCCATGGGATGCGGTGAGGTGATGAAACCAGGGTAATTTCTTCCATCTGCTTCTCTGACGATGAAGTCTACAAAGAAAGAGAAAGGAAGATAGGCGACTTTGTGTTATCTCTTGTAACATGTCTCTTGTGTCCTCCAATTCTCTTGAAGTTTGAAAGGCAGATTGTCCAAGATGAGACTCACCCCTTTGGATGTGTCAAGATATCGGAGGCCTGGTAAGTAGCCATCTTGTTTTGCTGATTCCAACTCAATCAACAAATCTCCAAGTTCACGGAGTCTGCTGTGATCTTTACTTGTGGTCTTTGTGAAGTTCTCTATCTTAGAGAATAGAGCTCCCTCGATAGCCTCAGGAGAGCCATAACATTTTTCAAGTCCTTCCCAGACCCTATACATGAGGATGATTCACATTGACGACCTGATTCTTGAAGCATGGCCACTTGACTCCTTTCCTAGCCATTTGACAAGTAGGTCTAACTCCTCACTGGCGGTTAGTCCTAGGTCTGCAGTGGCACTGAAAAAGCTAGCTTTTCAGGCTAGGTAGCTGTCTGGCTGGTCATTGAATTTAGTTAAACCAGCAGACACAAGCTGACTCTTTGCTAGGTATCTGGCGAGGTCGGCTATGCAGGTGTTACCTGTCGCGTTGCCTCTAGATTGCGACCTACTTTCGACTACATGGCTGTATAGTTGGCTATCGTCCAATTCAGATGAAAAGCTGTTAGCACGGGGTGGGGAGAGGTGATGTTCTGTGTGCCTCCTCTACGTTGAGCCATAGAGTGGAACTCTGGAAGATTGGCCGTCTACTCTGTAGGATGATCTTGCAAATCAGCGTGGAGAGTTAGAGCACTGTCTCTCTCTCCACTGTAGGACGGCCTCACATTGCGGAAAGGAGAGCTGGAGCACTTTTCAGCTCCACTGTAGGACGGTCTGGTGTCACGAAGTGGAGAGCTGGAGCGCCTTTCAGCTCCACTGTAGGATGGTTTGGTGGCACGGAGTGAAGAGCTGGATCGTTTTTCAGCTTCACTATGACCAGAGTAAACACGGTCTACCAGAGATTTCCCATCTTGTTCTTGACTGCTCAGGTGAGTTTTTTAACTAGTATGGTCTGTATGACACGTAGCATCTATCTGCCTTTCAAGCCTTCCCGAGCCCCCATTCGCCATGATGATATTTCAGTCACAGTCACAGAGGCTGACGCCAGTAGATCCTTAAAGCATCTGGACCTGACGGCATACCCAGTTGTGTTCTAAAAACCTGTGCTGACCAACTGACTGGAGTTTCTACAGACATTTTCGACCTCTCACTTCTGAGGTCTGATGCTTCCACCTGCTTTAAAAGGGCATCAATAATCAATACCGAAGGTTACTTGTGATTGTTGTGCCACATACTCACTGGTGCACTGCAGTGAACTCTCTGGTTGTGAAGGGGATTCTGTATAATTAGAATATGCTGCAGGTAGGCCCAGTTGTGTAGCAGCTGCCTCCATAACATCAACCTCACCTTGAGCAGCTTCTACTTCTTTCTGAACTTTTATAGCTTCTAGCTTGGCTTCTAGTTTTGTCTTTTCCATCTTCAAATCCAGTTCTCTTTTCAGCTAAGACGCTCTAGCTTTAGCTGCGCCTGCTTAGCTCGGGCTTTGACTAGGGCTAAGCTAGCTCTGGATGCTACTGATGAGCGTCCTGATTTAGTTGATGAAGATAAAGATGCCACTGATCTTATCCGGAGCAGCAGTTTGTAGTAATCATCCTTGTTGGTAGCCTCCATCTTGCCAAAGCCTGGATAGAGCTGATTTTTCACTGTGCTGCCTTCACTGAGCACAGTCTGCTCACCTATTCAGTCGAGTTAAACACTCCTTCCATCTCCCTCCAAAGGAACAGGCAGTTGTGTATTTTGAGAGTTTAATGGAATAAAGTGTGAAAAGACAATGCTGTGTTTGGGATTGAAAGAGATGAGGATGGCACTAGATTTTGTCCACGTCTTGACAGAGATGAGGATGGTGGTTTGTTTTTAAATTTGAAAGATGGCCACCAACGTTTCACAAAGGTAATCACTAGATGGCCAATTAAAAAATTATACAGAATAACCACTAGATGGCCAACCAAAGTCCAGTAGGTCCATAACAGTGGAAGGGCTTGAACGCCATCACCTCCCACAAGATGAAATCAGGAGGTAGCTTAATTGTCAGTGAAGCATCACTCCCTGATTAGCTCAATGCATTTTACACATGCTTTGATAGGGAGAACACTAATTTGCCTTCCTGAGCCCCCGTTCGCCATGATGATATTTCAGTCACAGTCACAGAGGCTGACGTCAGAAGAATCTTAAGGGGGTTGAACACTCAGAAAGCATCTGGACCTGACGGCATACCCAGTCTTGTTCTAAAAACATGTGCTGACCAACTGGCTGGAGTTTTTACAGACATTTTCAACCTCTCACTTCTGAGGTCTGATGCTTCCACCTGGTTTAAAAGGGCATCAATAATACCAGTGCCCAAGAAAAGCAAGGTGACGTGCCTCAATGACTTTTGACCAGTGACACTAACATTTGTGGTGATGAAGTGCTTTGAGTGGTTGATTATCGAGCATATCAACTCCTACCTCGACAAGAACCTCAACTCACTGCAGTTTGCTTACCGCCACAACAGATCAATGGTGGATGCGGTCCCACTGGTTCTCCACTCTGCTCGGACTACTTGGACAACAAAAACTCTTATGTCAGGCTGTTATTCATTGACTACAGCTTGGCATTTAATACAATCATCCCCTTCATGCTGGTTACTAAGCTCTCAGATCTGGGCCTCTGCACATCCCTCTGCAATTGGATCCTCGACTTCCTCATCCACAGCCCACTGTCTCTCCGCTTGGTGGAAATATGTCATCCTCTATAACAATCAGCACGGGAGCACCTCAAGGCTGCGTGCTCAGCTTTACTCACTCTATACTCATGACTGCGTAGCCATACATAGTGCGAACTCTATCATCACGTTTGCCGACAATACCACTGTTGTGGGATGAATCACTGGTGATGAGTCAGAGTACAGAAATGAGATCGACTGATTGACCAAATGGTGCCAGCACAATAACCTGGCTCTCAACACCAGCAAAACCAAGGAACTGATTGTGGACTTTGGAAGGGGTTGGATAGTGTAGATTAGTGGCGCATGCTACGAGTCATGCTTTTGTAGTTATGCCCACTAGCTTGTGAGCGTTGCGATCTGCTGCATTCCGTTAGTCTTAAAGTGAACTCTCAAGTGAGAAGTTGTATTGCTTGTACCTAATAAACTCTGTATAACCTGACATGGTGTGAGGCCACTGTTATTATAAGGGACACGAATCGACAGATAGGGACCCAAAATTCCATTTATATCAATGGGAAGATGGCGGAAAGGGTCAAGAACTTCAAATTCCTGGGGATGCATATTTCCGAAGAACTTTCCTGGTCCCAGCACACTGATGCAACTATAATTGTTCATCCCAATTTGGCAAAAGAATAAATCAGGGAAGGTAGTGCATCCATGAATAACAAGGGAAATCAGGGATAGTATAAAAACAAAAGATGAAGCATACAATTTAGCCAGAAAAAGCAGCGTACCAGAGGACTGGGAGAAATTCAGAGTCCAGCAGAGGAGGACAAAGGGCTTAATTAGGAAAGGGAAAATAGATTATGAAAGAAAACTGGCAGGGAACATAAAAACTGACTGCAAACGTTTTTATAGATATATGTGCAGATGAAGAGATTAGTTAAAACAAATGTAGGTCCCTTGCAGTCAGAAACAGGTGAATTCATCATGTGGAACAAGGACATGGCAGACCAATTGAATAACTACTTTGGTTCTGTCTTCACTAAGGAAGACATAAATAATCTGCCGGAAATGGCAGGGGACCGGGGGTCAAATAAGGTGGAGGAACTGAGTGAAATCCAGGTTAGCCGGGAAGTGGTGTTGGGTAAATTGAATGGATTAAAGGCCGAAAAATCCCCAGGGCCAGATAGTCTGCATCTCAGAGTGCTCAAAGAAGTAGCCACAGAAATAGTGGATGAATTAATGATAATTTTTCAAAGCTCCTTAGATTCTGGAGTAGTTCCTGAGGATTGGAGGGTAGTTAACGTAACCTCATTTTTTAAAAAAGGAGGGAGGGAGAAAACGGGGAATTACAGACCAGTTAGTCTAACATCGGTGGTGGGGAAACTGCTAGTCAGTTATTAAAGATGGGATAGCAGTACATTTGGAAAGTGGTGAAATCATTAGACAAAGTCAGCATGGATTTACGAAAGGTAAATCATGTCTGGCGAATCTTATAGAATTTATCGAGGATGTAACTAGTAGAGTGGATAAGAGAAATGGAGGACATTTAAAGGGGAAATTGTAAGAGTACAGAATCTTTATGTCCCTGTTAGGTTGAAAGGAAATAGTAAAAATTGGAAAGAGCCATGGTTTTCAAGGGAAATTAGACACTTGTTTCGAAAAAAGAGAGATATCTACAATAATTATAGGAGGCATGGAGTAAATGAGGTGCTAGAGGAGTATAAAGAATGTAAAAAGAATCTTAAGAAAGAAATTAGGAAGGCTAAAAGAAGATATGAGGTTGCTTTGGCAAGAAAGGTGAAAGTAAATCCAAAGGGTTTCTACAGCTATATTAATAGCAAAAGGATAACGAGGGATAAAATTGGACCATTAGAGAACCAGAATGGACAGCTATCTGCAGAGCCAAAATAGATGGGGGAGATATTGAACAATTTATTTTCTTTGGTATTCACCAAGGAGAAGGATATTGAACGCTGTGAGGTAAGGGAAAAAAGTAGAGTAGCTGTGGAAACTATGAGATTCAAAGAGGAGGAAGTACTGACACTTTTGAAAAATATAAAGGTGGATAAGTCTCCAGGTCCTGACAGGATATTCCCTAGGACATTGAGGGAAGTTAGTGTAGAAATAGCAGGAGCTATGACAGAAATATTTCAAATGTCATTAGAAACGGGAATAGTGCCGGAGGATTGGCGTACTGCGCATGTTGTTCCATTGTTTAAAAAGGGTTCAAAGAATAAACCTAGCAATTATAGACCTATTAGTTTGACGTCAGTGGTGGGCAAATTAATGGAAAGGATACTTAGAGATAATATATATAAGCATCTGGATAAACAGGGTCTGATCAGGAACAGTCAACATGGATTTGTGCCTGGAAAGTCATGTTTGACAAACCTTCTTGAATTTTTTGAAGCGGTAACTAGGGAAATTGATGAGGGTAAAGCAGTGGATGTTGTCTATATGGATTTCAGTAAGGCCTTTGACAAGGTTCCCCATGGAAGGTTGGTTCAGAAGGTTCAATATTTGGGTGTTAATGGCGAAGTAGCAAGATGGATTCAACAGTGGCTGAATGGGAGATGTCAGAGAGTAATGGTGGATGGCTGTTTGTCAGGTTGGAAGCCGGTGACCAGTGGGGTGCCTCAGGGATCTGTGTTGGGTCCACTGTTGTTTGTCATGTACATCAATGATCTGGATGATGGGGTGGAAAATTGGATAAGTAAGTATGCAGATGCTACTAAGATAGGTGGTATTGTGGAAAATAAAGTAGATTCTCAAAGTCTACAGAGAGATTTGGGCCATTTGGAAAAGTGGGCTGAAAGATGGCAGATGGAGTTTAATGCTGATAAGTGTGAAGTGCTACATCTTGGCAGGACAAATCAAAATAGGACGTACATGGTAAATGGTAGGGAATTGAGGAATGCTGTGGAACAGAGGGATCTAGGAATAACTGTGCATAGATCCCTGAAGGTGGAAATCGCATGTAGATAGGGTGTAAAGAAAGCCTTTGGTGTGCTGGCCTTTATAAATCAGAGCATTGAATATAGGAGTAGGGAAGTAATGTTAAAATTGTACAAGGCATTGGTAAGACCAATTCTGGAGTATGGTGTACAATTTTGGTCGCCTAGTTATAAGAAGGATGTCAACAAAATAGAGAGAGTACAGAGGAGATTTACTAGAATGTTGCCAGGGTTCCAGCAACTATGTTACAGAGAAAGGTTGAACAAGTTAGGTCTTTATTCTTTGGAGCGCAGAAGGTTAAGGGGGGACTTAATTGAGGTCTTTAAAATGATTAAAGGGATAGACAGAGTTGACGTGGATAAGCTTTTCCCATTGAGGGTAGGGAAGATTCAAACAAGAGGGCATGACATGAGAATTAAGGGACAGAAGTTTAGGGGTAACGTGAGGGGGAACTTCTTTACTCAGAGGGTGGTGGCTGTCTGGAATGAGCTTCCAGCAGAGGTGGTGGAGGCAGGATCGATTTTAACATTTAAAAGTAAAGTGGATAGGTATATGGACGTGAAGGGAATGGAGGGGTATGGTCTGAGTGCAGGTAGATGGGACTAGGGGAAAACAAATGGTCGGCACGGACTGGAAGGGCCGAGAGGGCCTGTCTCCGTGCTGTAATTGTTATATGGTTATATGGTTATATGGGAGAACCAGTTATATCTACACTTTCAGAAGGCTTTCGACAAGGTCCCACATAAGAGGTTAGTATACAAACTTAAAGCACATGGTATTGGGGGTTCAGTATTGATGTGGATAGAGAACTGGCTAGCAGACAGGAAGCAAAGGGTAGGAACAGGTCCTTTTCAGAATGGCAGGCAGTGACTAGTGGGGTACCGCAACACTCAGTGCTGGGACCCCAGCTATTTACAATATATATTAATGATTTGGACGAGGGAATTGAATGCAACATCTCCATGTTTGCGGTTGACACTTTGTGGTTGGGGAGTAATGTTAGGTGTGAGGAGGATGCTAGGAGGCTGCAAGGTGACTTGGATAGGCTGGGTGAGTGGGCAAATGCATGGCAGATGCAGTATAATGTGAATAAATGTGAGATTATCCACTTTGGTGACAAAAACAGGATGGTAGACTATTATCTGAATGGTGCCAAATTAGGGAAAGAGGAGATGCAACGAGATCTGGATGTCATGGTACACCAATCATTGAAAGTAGGCATGCAGGTGCAGCAGGCAGTGAAGAAAGAAAATGGTATTTTAGCATTCATAGTGAAAGGATTTGAGTATAGGAGCAGGGAGGTTCTACTGCAGTTGTACAGCGTTTTGGTGAGACCACACCTGGAGTATTGCGTACAGTTTTGGTCTCCAAATCTGAGAAAATACGTTCTTGCCACAGAGGGGGTACAGAAAAGGTTCACCAGATTGATTCCTGGCATGTCAGGACTTTCATATGAGGAAAGACTGGATAGACTTGGCTTGTACTCGCTAGAATTTAGAAGACTGAGGGGGGATCTTATAGAAACTTACAAAATTCTTAAGGGGTTGTATAGGCTAGATGCAGGAAGATTGTTCCCGATGTTGGGGAGGTCCAGAACAAGGGGTCACAGTCTAAGGATAAGGGGGAATTCCTTTAGGAGCAAGATGAGGAAAACATTTTTCACACAGAGAGTGGTGAGTCTCTGGAATTCTCTGCCACAGATGGTAGTTGAGGCCAGTTCATTAGCTATATTTAAGAGGGAGTTAGATGTGGCCCTTGTGGCTAAAGGGATCAGGAGGTATGGAGAGAAGGCAGGTACAGGATACTGAGTTGGTTGATCAGCCATGATCATATTGAATGGTGGTGCAGGCTCATAGGGTCGAATGGCCTACTCCTGCACCTATTTTCTATGTTTCTATATTTCTATAAAGAAAGCACATCAGCGACTCTATTTCCTGAGAAGGTAACGGAGAGTCATTATGTCAAAGAGGAAACTCACGAACTTCAACAGGTGCACAGTAGAGAGCATGCTGACTGGTTGCATCGTTGCTTGGTTCGGCAACTTGAGCTTTGAGGAGCGAAAAAAAATGCAGAAAATTGTGACCACTGCCCTGTCCATCATCAGCTATGACCTCCCCACCATCTCAGGGATCTATCACAGCCTCAAAAAGGCTGCCAACATCATCAAAGACCCACACCATGCTGGCCACGCACTCATCTCTCCGCTACCATCGGGTAGAAGGTGCAGGAGCCTGAAATCTAGTACAGGTTTGGGAACAGCTGCTTCCCCACAGCCATCAGGCTATTAAACTCGTCAACAAACAGACTCTGAATTATAACAGCCTATTGCACTTTATCTGTTTATTTATATGTGTATATACATGGTCTATGCTATATAGACACACAGAACTCTTCTGTATCTTTTAAGTGCTTACAATATTATGTTGTGCTACAGCAAGCAAGAATGTAATTGTCCTATCTGGGACATATGACAATAAACTCTCTTGACTTGACCTGACTTGTCTTGGAGCGTCGACTGCGCCTGTGGGCCCCACCTTCCCCACCCACTGCCAGGGTGCCCCCGTCCCACAGCAGGAGACTCCCTCGACTATGCTTTCACACCTTCTAGGGGAAGGTGAGCATGTTCTGTCCTTTTCCCTTGTGCATTTACGAGTTTTGGCTGCTGCGTTTCGTTGACCTGCTCGTTTCCTTCCTCCGGTTCTGGGGTGAGGGTCCTGTGGCGTCAGCGGATGGTCAGACCGCTTACAGTCAAACCCTCATACGTGGTTATGAGGGTTGTCACATGGCCTCATGGGTTTAGGGGAGTGTCCTGCTGCATAAGGAGATCTCACCTTGAGTCCAGGAGTCAACAGGTAGCTGAGCAAGGGCCAACACCCTGGCTCAGCAGCAGCAGCCATGACAGTATGTTAGAGGACCAAACTTGCATGTACACCAACCATATAATGTCTGAATAAAGCAACTGATTGTTCACCACATTTGGTACCACTACAAATGTTTTGATATTGGATATATTTGGATGACAGAAATAAAAATGATCGGAGACAATCAATGGCCCACTTACCCTTGTTTCTTATGATTTTATTCACAAGCCATTCAAAGCATCGATTTAAAACAGAAAAAAAAGATGTTATGTTTTCTCCCATCTATCACACGTAGGGCAACTAAAGCATACATGGAATTTAGTGTAAAGCCACTGAAAACTTCGATCAAGCATTGTAACTCAGGTACAACCTGGATTAAGTACAAGAAATCCTTAATAGTCCCTTTGACATTATAAAAGGTAGTCGCAATAGCTTAGGGCCAGCCTGGGATGAATGCACAATAAAATCCTTTAATATTCTTCTGTCAAGAGTAACCTGCTGGAATGCAGGATAGTCCTACAAATAAATTAAACTCCAGTCAAATTGTCTTATCAATGGAATGGAATTGATGTAAGTAGAAAATGCTCCAGATGATTTGTCATGGCCATTGAAAACTTTTGATTTGATAGCAATCACAATAAAACTGTTCACCTTTACAATCATTGAAGTTTTCATCGCATTTACAAATGTAAAAATTGTGGAAAAATCATGTGCACTGACTAGATCTAACCTTTCTCTAGTACTTGTTAGTTACATAATAATTCAAATTCCTTTCCAGGATCCAGAGGCACCATTCGCATAAAAAATAGAAATGTAATACAAATTAAAATTTGAACCAGTACCTGGTTTATTTTAGTGTCAACGACTATTTATTGTGAATACGGTCTTGCAATTAAAAAGGTTTGGTTCAAATATGTACTTTACTATTGAACTGCTCTTTTCAAAATCTGTATTTATTTGGGAGTAAAATCACCATCAATTGAGATAAATCTTCAGGTCTGCCTCTGACTTCACTGATCACCGGTAACTAGGAATATTAAACTTCAAGTGGCATCATAAAAGACCCTGTAACCAAACAATCAGCATTCAAAGCCTACCTAGGTCCTCACCATTCAAGGGATCACATATTCCATTCCCAATGCCTTTTACTGATTTGCTGTTTTGTGCATAATGGCCAATTAATTTTTCCCCCAGTTGACTGCCATGAACACCAGGTTTTGGCAGGCAGTACAGACCCAAATTAACAAATTAATGCAATCAGTCTGAAGAAAGGTTCCAACCCAAAACATCACTTATCCATGTTCTCAAGAATGTTGCCTCTGAGCTACACTGTCTTTCCTTAGTTAACCAGCAGTTTCTTGGTTCTCCTACTTAACAAATAAAGTATTTTGTCATATTATCTTTTCAATTAATTTCAAGTTTGTTTCTTGTTATATACAAGAACATCTCTTATTGTCCTTTTATGCCAGACAGGCTTTTTTTTCTTACCCATTCTATGAATAAGAGATTGTTTGAGGGAATCTAACCTGAGAGGTAGCTGTGATATTATAATAGATTAGATGGGGCATCTTGGATAGCCTGGACATGTTGGGCCAAAGGACCGGTTCCTATGATGCATGGCTCTATGTCTTTGTACATTTTGTTGTGAAATGAGCCTCTGGCCCAGATCAGCAATAGATGTCAAATTCAATATGTGAAGGCATACACCAGAGGCATTATTTGATGCAACTACAATGAAAGGGCAGTCTTCGATAATAAAATGGTAGCAGCCATCTTCACTATCCCATCAAATATCACCTGGAGAGGTGCAGTGTAGTTTAGAAAATTAGTAAATGTCCACCTACAATATATTATCAAACTCTGCTGGGATAGGTACAGGGTGCATTTATTATAAATTAAAACTTCTTCTCAGCTATGCCATTTAACAAGCACAAGCAAACACATTATATATAGTGCAACACACTCTCACTAAATTCTTGCTTTTTTTCAATTACATCACATGTTAAATGCACTGCACAAATTCTTTGACTCTATCCTACAAAATAAACCACCTTTGTTACAGCAGAATCAAACAGAATGTAAAACTGCCCACTTGTAATTGAGGCAAGGGCAAACCTTTGACAGAAATTCAGCCAGTGTCGATTTGCTTTTGAAGCTGAACAATACGATCACTGAGTTTCAGATCTCATTGGCCCATTACACTCTCAACTCAGCAAGTGCCTCTTTTGTTGTCAATCGCATGGAGGTTCCCCATATTTACAATCATCAAAGCAGATTGCATCATGCTATCCTCAAAGCTTTGGGCCGGTGTCCAATTGAATGTCCTTTGTAAATCCTCCAAATATCCTCAGGTACCAATTAATGTGGTGATGATTCATTTCTATCTTCCTTCCTGAGGCACATAGATCAAAATATAATCAATTTTATATCAGATTGATTAAAAACCTTCCCTGAAAAAGCTGAAATATGATTGGATTATTTTTAGTGTCTATGACTTCCAGTTAAAATATTTACTTTAATATTAAATTATTTTTTCCTTGTTGTATGAACTGAAATCTCTCATTTTAACAGCACTGTCTTACACTGATTCAATTGATCATAGGAAACCAGGTGCTTAAAATGTATTCTTGTGATATCACAATCACACCAGGAAACAGCTAATCAGCATTCAGGTCTAAATCAGCAAACCCCAGTCATTCAAATGGCTACAAGATCACAGGATAAACTCTTGGTCCCTGTGAGACCTTCAACATTTGGATAATCACAAATCTGTATCACAGATTTGCTTATATGTTTGCCTCCCTCCATCTTTGCTAACTAGAGTTAGTTTAAGGAAATTATAAATATTTATCCTGTTACTAATTTCCTTAAACAAACTCTGAGAAGAATAATACAAGTAAATCATGCCATTAATGTCTGGGAGGTTATGCAGTCACATGACCAAGATCTGTTGTTGATGCACAGCCTCAGTCGGCTGCATATGTTGAATAATTGTTTACAAATCTGTTCATACATCTTAAGATGACGGACAGGATGTAAAAGCCCCTGAAATCATCATTTTATTTTTCATCACCCTGTTCAGTTAACTCCATATTGAACACCACAATTCAACTCTCTCTTTATACCACACAGATGAAGTTTTTCTTGCTCTATTAGTAAAAGACGATTTCAAGGAATGAAATTTTTGAAAAGGCAATTATACTTTAACCATAACTTTTCTTTGAATTCAGTCTATTCATTATGGAACTTAGAGCAACATACGCCTGTGGAGATCAGAGCTTCATAGGTAATAAATGTTGTATATCTGGTGAGTCTCATTAACAAACCTATTGTAGACAGTACTTCCCATTGTGGATGCAAAGTTGTTGTTTTTTTAAAGGAATAACTTCTGTCAATGTTTTGTTCTTTCATAGCCTGAAGGAAAACCTTTCTGATGTATAATTGTTTAAAATGTCAATGATGTTAATCGAAGATTATGAGCGAGCTGCGATCTGTGCATCTTAAGTATTGATTTGAAAGAATACTCAGCATTGATCCTAGGGTTTTCATGGGCCTTATGGCAATAAGCATTTGCTTGATATTTATGGTGTCGAAAGAGTATCAACATAATCAAGATATATTTGGTGTTTTAGGAATCATTATTGAATTGAATCATTTACAGAAAATATGCCATAAAATAAATGAATCCTGACAACTTCTTGGGAGTTGTTTTTAACGTACACCAACTTTAGTTGTTGACACTGACTTACAAACAGAGAATAGTTTAAATATTCTACAGGTCAGGCAGTACACGTGGAGAGGAAGAGGCTAGATGTTTAAAGTCAATGACCTATCATCAAATTTCCAGTATCTGCTGTTTTTTAATTGATTTTTAAGCATTTAACTTGGTTATCTGATCAAAGGAGAGAAATTCTTTGCAGCTTATGAACTCTATATAACTAAAAGTCTCATCTTGACCACTTCTTGTCTACACTGTTACTTGATTTTAGAAAAAAACGCTACCCTATATGATTTGTTGCCATCTTACTCACAGTCCTCCACCGCTGCAGCAGCCCCAAGGGTTTTTGAGGAGGGGCAGGAGTATAAAACTCCGGTTGCCTGGATGTGAGTCAGCCACTCTGGAAGATCATGAGGGAGAAGCCAGAACTGTGATTCTGCTGTGATTCAACTGTACTGTGAGTCTAAGGAACTGTGAGTCTACTGAACTGTGAGTCTACAATGTGCTTGTAATAAATGATGATTTGTGAACACTTATGCCTCTGTCCCACTTAGGAAACCTGAACAGAATCCTCTGGATACTTTGCGCATCCACTCTGGAAACCACCCAATGTTTCCGTGCGGTTCCCGGAGGTTTCTGTCAGTCTCCCTAATGGTCGAAAGTCGTTTATGTTTTAAAATTCGGTAATTTTTTAGTCAAAGCCAGTTGCAATGCTAGTTGAAGGTGGTTTCCGGAGGACAAAAACCTCCGGGAACCTCCGGGAACCGCACGGAAACCATGGGTGGGGCACAAAGTCTCCAGAGGTTTCTGTTCAGGTTTCCTAAGTGGGACAGGGGCATAAATGTGCTTGCAATATATGATTTGCTAACCAGCAATTTGCTTGCAATGAATTATGATTTGATACCCCTCAATGTGCTTGCACTAAATGATGTGTTAGTCCTAAATGAAAATGTAATGAGTTGTTTGGCCTGCCCTGTGCTTGAAACTGCAATGGACCCACTTGACTTGAAATGGATTGACTTGACTTGACTTGAAATTGATTGACCTGACTTGATTTGACTTGACTTGAAATAGATTGATTTGGAATGGATTAACTTGATTTGACTTGACTGAACCTGACTTGAAATGGTTTGACTTGACTTGACTTGAAATGTGTTGACTTGACTTGACTTGACTTGAAATAGATTGACAACTTGAAATGGATTGACTTGAAATTGATTGACTTGACTTGACTTGAAATGGATTGACTTGACTTGACATTGAAATGGATTGACTTTAAATTGATTGACTTGACATGAAATGTGTTGACTTGACTTGACATAAAATGGATTGACTTGAAATTGATTGACTTGACATGGAATGTGTTGACTTGAGTTGAAATGGATTGACTTGACATGACTTGAAATGGTTTGACTTGACTTGACTTAAAATGGATTGCCTTGACTTGACTTGAAATGGATTGACTTGAAATAGATTGACTTGACTTAACTTGAAATGGATTGACTTGACTTGACTTGACTTGAAATGGATTGTTTTGAAATGGATTGACATAACTTGACTTGAAAATGATTGACTTGAGTTGACTTGAAATGTATTAACTTGAGGTGAAATGGATTGACTTGACATGGATTGACATGACTTGACTTGAAATTTATTTACTTAACTTGACTTGAAATGGATTGACTTGAATTGACTTGACTTGAAATGCATTGACCTGACTTGACTTGACTTGACATGGATTTACTTGACTTGATGATTTGAAATGGATTGTCTTGAAATGGATTGTCATGACTTGACTTGAAATGGATTGACTTGAAATGGATTGACTTGACTTGAAATGGATTGATTTGAATTGAATTGAATACAAATGCATTGACTTGACTTGACTTGACTTGTCTTGAAATGGATTGATTTGACTTCATATGGATTGACTTGACTTGACTTCACTAATCACCAGTAACTAGGAATATTAAACTTTGTGGCATCAAAAAAGACCCTGTAACCAAACAATCAGCATTCAAAGCCTACCTAGGTCCTCACCATTCAAGGGTCACATATTCCATTCCAAATGCCTTTTACTGATTTGCTGTTTCGTGCATAATGGCCAATTAATTGTTCCCCCAGTTGACTGCCATGAACACCAGGTTTTGGCAGGCAGTACAGACCCAAATTAACAAATTAATGCAATCAGTCTGAAGAAAGGTTCCATCCCGAAACATCACTTATCCATGTTCTCAAGAATGTTGCCTCTGAGCTACACTGTCTTTCCTTAGTTAACCAGCAGTTTCTTGTTTCTACTACTTAACAAATAAAGTATTTTGTCATATAACCACAAGATTATCTTTTCAATTTATTTCAAGTTTGTTTCTTGTTATATACTTGAATTGAGGTTATATGACTTGACTTGACTTGACATGACATGAAATGGATTGACTTGACTTGACCTGAAAGGGATTGACTTGAAATGGATTGACATGACTTGAAATGTATTGACTTGAATTGACTTGAAAATGGATTGACTTGAATTGACTTGACCTGAAATGCATTGAACTGACTTGACTTGACTTGACATGGATTGATTTGACTTGACTTGACTTGAAATGGATTGATTTGAATTGACATGAAATGGATTGATTTGAATTGACTTGACATGAAATGCATTGACTTGACATGTCTTGAAATGGATTGACTTGACTTGACTTGACTTGAAATGGACAACACATGCCAACAGGTAAAATGGTTAATAATGGAGTGAGAGGATTGTTCGCCTTTTAATATGGGCGTGATTCTTCTCTCCCCAATAAATTTGAAGAAAACACTATATGAGAAAAATCTGATTATGCACAGTACCCTATGAATCTGGAAACAAGTGAAGACATCCCTTAAACTGAGAAATGTATCTCTTCTATCACCAATTGCCAACAACCCTTCGTTCAAGCCGTCCATTTTAGAAGATTAGGAATTTAAAAATTGGGAGATCTTTAAAATGGGAACCCTTCTCTCATTTCAATAATTGCATTTGAAATATCATCTGAAAGGTAGCCAATATTTTAGATACCTTCAAATACGAGACTATCTGAAATCACATATCTAAGACTATCAATCTATGTTGCCAGACACATTAGACGAATGTATGAATAGAAACTCGGATTCAAACAAGTTAACATCATATCTGTATAACACCCTTTTAAATATACAAACCCCATTGACAGAAGTAATTAGAAGAGCTTGGGAAGATGAGCTTGGCCTAGAAATCTTAAAAGACAGATGGGAGGAACACCTTCTATATATACACAACTGTTCTCTTAACTGTAGGCATTCGTTAATTCAATTTGAAATAATGCACAGACTCTATTATTCAAAGTCTAAACTGAATAAAATCTTTCCAAATGTATCTCCTATTTGTGACAAATGTCTCCTTCAGGAAGCATCTAAAACCCATTCCTTTGCCTCTTGATAAAATTACACAATTTCTGGAGAGGAATTTTTGATTTTTTTTCTAAAACACTAAAAATAAAATTGGATCCCGACACGGAACTGATCGCTCTAGGTACTTCTGAAGCTTGTTCTGAGGTATCAATATTACAAAGACGTTTCCTTAATTATGGCCTGATAATGGCGAAAAAACAAATACTTACATTTTGGAAACATACATCAGTCCCTACTCTTAAGATGTGGATTATAAACATGTCCAAGACACTACATCTTGAAAATATTAGACTTGTTTTGGCAGAAAAACCAGATAATTTTTCCAAGGCCTTCACTGATTTCTTACAAGGATAGTATGGCGCAACATAAATTTGGATTTAAATCTAACTATGGGTTCGGAACGGTGGGTGGGGAGGGATGAGAGGCAGGTATATCATCACTTATTTTTCTCTTTTTCTTTTTGCCCTTTTCTTTTTTTCTATTCTTCTCTTCTTTCTTTTTTTATTCACTCTTTGGCTACACTACTTTGGTAGTCTAGGGGTCCTATCATTGCACATCTCACTCTTTCTCTCTTGCTTTTTCTCCTTTCTTTTCTTCTAACAAAGATAAAAAGTTAAAATTGAAGCTGTACAATAACTGTATCATTTTATATGCCGTTGGTTCTAATCTTGTACATTTGCTTCTAATAAATCAATAAACAAGCAAACACATGAATAAATAAATAAATAAATAAATGGATAAATAAATAGATAAATAAATAAATAAATAATTAAATGGATTGACTTGAAATGGATTGACATCTTGACTTGAAATGGATTGACATGTCTTGACTTGAAATGGATTGACTTGACTTGACTTGAAATGGATTGACTTGACTTGACTTGACTTGAAATGGATTGATTTGAATTGACTTGACTTGACATGCATTGACATGACTTGACTTGACATGTCTTGAAATAGATTAACTTGAAATGGATTGACTTGACGTGACTTGACTTGAAATGGATTGACTTGACTAGACTTGGATTGAAATGGATTGACCCGACTTGAAATGGATTGAAATTGATTGTTTTGACTTGAAATGGATTCACTAGAAATGGATTGACTTGACTTGAAATTGATTGACTTCCCTTGAAATGGATTGACTTGACTAGACTTGAAATGGATTGGCTTGACGTGACATGAAGTGGATTGAGTTGACTTGACTTGACTTGCAATGCATTGACTTGAAATGGATCTAGGATGACAGAGATACTGAAGGAAATCCACATTAGGCAGGAAATGGTGTTGGATAGGACTGATCGGACTGAAGGCTGATAAATCCCCAGGGCCTGATGGTCTGCATCTGAAGGTACTTAAGGAAGTGGCTCTAGAAATTGTGGATGCATTGGTGATAATTTCCAATGTTCTATAGATTCAGGATCTGTTCCTGTTGATTGGAGGGTAGCTAATGTTATCCCACTTTTTAAGAAAGGCGGAAGAGAGAAAACGGGGAATTATAGGCCAGTTAGCCTGACATCGGTGGTGGGGAAGATGCTGGAGTCAATTATAAACGATGAGATAGCTGCACATTTGGATAGCAGTAACAGGATCGGTCCGAGTCAGCATGGATTTACGAAGGGGAAATCATGCTTGACTAATCATCTGGAATTTTTTGAAGATGTAACTAGGTAAATGGACAAGGGAGAGCCAGGTCCCACATAGGAGATTAGTGGGCAAAATTAGGGGATATGGTATTGGAGGTAGAGTGCTGACATGGATAGAGAAGTGGTTGGATGACAGGAAGCAAAGAGTAGGGATTAACGGGTCCCTTTCAGAATGGCAGGCAGTGACTAGTGGGGTAACGCGAGGCTCGGTGCTGGGATCACTGCTATTTACAATATACATCAATGATTTGGATGAAGGGATTCAAAGTAACATTAGCAAATTTGCAGATGACACAAAGCTGGGTGGCAGTGTGAATTGTGAGGAGGATGCTATGAGAATGCAGGGTGACTTTGACAGGTTGGGGGAGTGGGCAGATGCATGGCAGATGAAGTTTAATGTCGAAAAATGTGAGGTTATCTACTTTGGTAGCATAAACAGGAAAGCAGATTACTATCTAAATGGCGTCAAGATGGGAAAAGGGGAGTACAACAGGATCTGCAGGCAGTGAAGAAAGCAAATGGCATGTTGGCCTTTATAACAAGAGGAATCAAATATAGGAACAAAGAGGTCCTTCTGCAGTTGTACAGAGCCCTAGTAAGACCATACCTGGAGTATTGTGTGCAGTTTTGGTCCCCTAATTTGAGGAAGGACATTCTTGCTATTGAGGGAGTGCAGCGTATACTTATAAGGTTAATTCCTGGGATGGCGGGACTGTCATATGCTGAGATAATGGAGCAGCTGGGCTTGTACACTTTGGAGTTTAGAAGGATGAGAGGGGATCTCATTGAAATGGATTTTGAAATGTATTTACTTGACTTGACTTGAAATGGATTGACTTGACTTGACTTGACTTGAAATGGATTGACTTGATCTGTCTTGAAAAGGAATGACTTGAAATGGATTGACTTGACTTGAAATGGATTGACTTGACTTGTAATGGATTGACTTGACTTGTAATGGATTGACTTGACTTGGCTTGAAATGGATTGATTTGAAATTGATTGACCTGATTTGAAATGGTTTGACTTGACTTGACTTGACTTGAAATGGACTGTCTTGAAATGGATTGACTTGACGTGAAATGGATTGACTTGAATTTGATTGACATGACTTGACTTGAAATGTATTGACTTGACTTGGCTTGAAATGGATTATCTTGAAATGGATTGACTGTCAATCCATTTCAAGATAATCCATTTCAAGCCAAGTCAAGTCAATCCATTTCAAATTAATCCATTTCAAGTCAGGTCAATCCATTTCAAGTCTATCCATTTCAGGTCAAGTCAAGGCAATCCATTTTAAGTCAAGCCAATCCATTTCAAGTCAAGTCAATCCATTTCAAGTCAAGTCAATCCATTTCAAGTCATTCCTTTTGGTTTAGAATCTTCGATAGTCCCGTGGTGTGGCTCTAACATGTACCGTACTTGCTTTTCTAAGAAATCGACCATGTCTGGTAGCATGGCTACCCGTTTCTTCTCATCTAATATTCGGTCTGCTTCATCTCTCCACTTTTCTCTCAGTCTTCGGGGCAGCTTACTAATGATGACTCTTGTATTTCTTGCAAGATTCATATCCTCCATGTGGCCCAGATTTTTCATCAAGCTGCAACAACCTTGAAGAAATATTGCATAATTACTCAATGTCCCCGTCTTCTGGCTTGATATCTTTCCAAGCATGGGCCTTTTCCATGTATGCATTAGCAATCCTGTGTTCATTACCAAAACGTCATTTAAGTAACCTTAAAGAACTCTCAGGTTTAAACTGGCTCTCAGGCTCATTTTAACAACTTCCTACAAGTACCTTAACACTTGTTATATGGTTATATGGTTGTGTAATGCACCAGAAATTGTAAGCACTCTTTATATCCGGAACTTTTGTTTCTAATACTTCTTCTAATGGCCTTATGAAAGCTTCATACCAGAAAGGATCTCCATCATATGTATGAAATTATACTGGTGGTAGAGTGAGAGAGGGATTTTGTCGAGCTATGAATTCAGCTTGCCTATTCGCCAATGCCAATAATCCATCCTGATAACATTGGCTTGGTGCCAACGGAGGATAGACAGTCTGTGGCTCATACTGGCTTGCTCGAGCCTGTATATCAGACCTCGAAAAGGCAGACTTCACTGTTGCTTTATCCCGAGCATCTACAGCTGCCCCATAAGTAGTTTGTTTTGTTCTAGCACCCATTTGCTGAGATGAAGTTTTACCCATCTACCACTGTTCCAATGGGTGTTCAAAACCATGAAATCCGGTGGACCTCGATTGTGGAATTGATCCAACTGCTGACACACTTGGAGCAATTCTTTCTCTCAAACCAGAGTTCATCGGCTTCGATGCTTTAGAGCTGCATCTTGAACCCTCACTTTCCAATATCTCCTTCTTTGATTTGACCACCGGCACCTTTGTGTCTAGTTCCAGCTGTTCTTTTTGTCGCCTCCTCTGCTCCTTTTGTCGCGTCATCTCCACCTTTTGTCATGTCATCTGTTCTTTCATCTATTCTTCTTCTTGCTCAATCTCATGTTTCTTCTTCAAGGCATCCACTTCTATTGAAAGAGCGGCTAGATCAACGTCATCTCCCAATCGAGCATAAACCCTTGCTGCCGATCTGGCTATGGAACCAGATTTATGTCCTGATCTACATATAACCATATAACAATTACAGCACGGAAACAGACCCTCTCGGCCCTTCCAGTCCGTGCCAATCATTTGTTTTCCCCTAGTCCCATCAACCAGCACTCAGACCATGCCCCTCCATTCCCTTCCCGTCCATATACCTATCCACTTTACTTTTAAATGTTAAAATCGATCCTGCTTCCACCACTTCTGCTGGAAGCTCATTCCACACAGCGACCACCCTCTGAGTAAAGAAGTCCCCCCTCACGATACCCATAAACTTCTGTCCCTTAATTCTCAAATCATGTCCCCTTGTTTGAATCTTCCCTACTCTCAATGGAAAAAGCTTATCCACGTCAACTCTGTCTGTCCCTCTCATCATTTTAAAGACCTCTATCAAGTCCCCACTTAACCTTCTGCGCTCCAAAGAATAAAAACCTAACTTGTTTGACCTTTCTCTGTAACTTAGGTGCTGAAACCCAGGCAACATTCTAGTAAATCTCCTCTGTACTCTCCCTCTATTTTGTTGACATATTTCCTATAATTTTGCGACCAAAATTGTACACCATACTCCAATATTGGCCTCACCAATGCCTTGTATAATTTTTACATTACATCCCAACTTCGATACTCAATGCTCTGATTTATAAAGGCCAGCACACCAAAAGCTTTCTTTACCACCCTATCTACAAGGGTTCCACCTTCAGGCAACTATGTACAGTTATTCCTAGATCCCTCTGTTCCACAGCATTCCTCAATTCGCTACCATTTACCAATACGTCCTACTTTGATTTGTCCTGCCAAGATGTAGCACCTCACACTTATTAGCTTTGAACTCCATCTGCCATCTTTCAGCCCATTCTTCCAAATGGCCTAAATCTCTCTGTAGACTTTGAAAATCTACTTCATTATCCACAACACCACCTATCTTGGTATCATCTGCATACTTACTAATCCAATTTACCACACCATCATCCAGATCATTGATGTATATGACAAACAACAGTGAACCCAACACAGATCCCTGAGGCACCCCACTAGTCACCGCCCTCCAACAGCCATCCACCATTACTTCTCTGGCATCTCCCATTCAGACACTGTTGAATCCATCTTGCTACTCCACCATTAATACTCAACAATTATTCTCCTTAACTAACCTTCCATGTGGAACCTTCTCAAAGGCCTTACTGAAGTCCATATAGACAACATCCACCAATTTACCCTCATCAATTTCCATAGTAACCTCTTCACAAAATTCAAGAAGATTAGTCAAACTTGACCTTCAGGCACAAATCCATGTTGACTGTTCCTAATCAGACCCTGTTTATCCAGATGCTTATATATATTATCTCTAAGATTCCTTTCCATTAATTTGCCTATCACTGACGTCAAACTAACAGGTCTATAATTGCCAGGTTTACTCTTTGAACCCTTTTTAAACAATGGAACAACATGCGCAGTACACCAATCCTCCGGCACCATTCCCGTTTCTAATGACATTTGAAATATTTCTGTCATAGCCCCTGCTATTTCTACACTAACTTCCCTCAATATCCCAGGGAATATCCTGTCAGGACCTGGAGACATATCTACTTTTATATTTTTCAAAAGTGTCAGTATTCCTCTTTATTAACCCTCATAGTTTCCATAGCTACTCTACTTGTTTCCCTTACCTCACATAATTCAATATCCTTCTCCTTGGTGAATACCAATGAAAATAAATTGTTCAATATCTCCCCCATCTCTTTTGGCTCTGCAGATAACTATCCACTCTGACTCTCTAATGGACCAATTTTATCCCTCGTTATCCTTTTGCTATTTATATAGCTGTAGAAAGCTGTAAGCATATTATGGAAAGATAATATGTAAAAGATAGACAGAAAAATCTGGAGTAAAGCCCGTCCCACTTAAGGAAACCTGAACGGAAACCTCTGGTGACCTTGCCCGTGACACAAGGTTTTCATGTGGTCGCCGGAGGTTTTAGTCACTCTTCCTAATGGTCGAAAGTGGTTTCCGCGTGGTCGAGGCTTCTTCTAGTTTGCTTTGATTGTTTCAACATGACCAAAACTGGCCTCGACTAAAAATAAGTTGCCATTTGGTCAAAGGCAGTGGAGTGGGATGGCTATTTACTTACAAGCAGTCGAAGGCCACCTCCTTTGCTGAGCTGCCATTTTGATTGGCTCATTGGAGTTTCATGACCTAGAAGACCCACCGGTAGGTAAAATGCCCGTTAAACTTTATTAAACTTCTTAAAACTCCTTCTCCCCTCCCTTCTCTCCCCTTCGCCTCCCCTTCTCCACACTTCTCTAACCCTTCACTCTCCCCTTCTCTCTCGTTCTCTCCCCTTCTCCCC
Organism: Okamejei kenojei; assembly: GCA_035221665.1. Taxonomy (NCBI): domain Eukaryota; kingdom Metazoa; phylum Chordata; class Chondrichthyes; order Rajiformes; family Rajidae; genus Okamejei; species Okamejei kenojei. The sequence continues at coordinate 93,424,551 of CM069136.1, read as the reverse complement.
CCCCCCCCTCCCCCCCGTGTTCTCTAAAGGACTTACCATGCTCTGTGGCAGGCGTTTACTTTCCTCTTCATCGCACAGAGAGTGCTCCTCCGCTCTCCATGGCCCTCACCTTTGCGATGTGTTTGTGTGTGTGTGGTTGGTAGATGCAGGTTATGCTTCAGTCGATCCGGGTCGAGGCCTTCCAGGCGAGTGACCAAAACCTCAGTTGACCTCATGGAAACCTTGGGTCGCCAGCAAGGTCACCAGAGATTTCCGTTCAGGTTTTCTAAGTGGGACAGGGGCTTAACTCAGCAGGTCAGGCAGCATCTCTGGAGAAATTCACTTGTTCTATATCTCTCTATTTCACCATCTATGTCTCTTGTTTCCCTTTCCCCATACTCTATCTGAAGGGTCTCGCCCCAAAATGTCACCTATTCCTTTTCTCTAGAGATGCTGCCTGACCCACTGAGTTACTCCATCTTATTGTGTCCACCCTTTAAACCAGTATGCTTCCTACAGATGGTAGTTATGATGACTGAATTTAATTTTCCAAATATTGACTGTGATTCCCACAGTGTCAAAGACTTTGACCAAAACACATTTGTGTGTTCTGGTCACTGCATTACAGTGAAGAAGGTGGAGCAGTTGTTTACCAGGTTGTTGCCATAATTAGTGGGTAATAGCTATCTATTACCCCCACTCTTTGGACAATCATCAGCTGACCAATGTCCTGAATGAGTTCTACTGCAGGTTTGACAAGCAGAAATGTAACCCTGGTAACCCCTCTCCCACACCCCAACAAACAAAGCCTGACCCCAGTCTGCAAAGATTGGACCCTCCTAACCCCGCTCTGCCCCAAACACAACCACACCTACTTAAAGCAAGGCTCCAGTCTGAAAAGACTGGACCCTTTCCCACCCACCCCTCTCCAATAACCACTTCACAGCCAATTACCCTTTCCCTCCATGCTGCACAACATCACTTCTCCTTCATCAACAATAAAAATAGAAGAGGTGGAGAGGTTGTTCAGAAGACAGAAAAGCCGGAAATCTCCAGGACCGGACAATGTTTCCCCTCTACTCTCAAGCACTGTGCCAAACAACTGGCACCGGTCTACACAGATATTTTCAACCAGTCCCTGTAAACCTGTACTGTCCCTGCCTGCTTCAAAGTCTCCACTATTGTTTCTTTACCCAAAAAGGCAAGGATTACTGGTCTTAATGACTACAGGCCTGTCGCACTGACCTCTGTAGTCATGAAGACCCTTGAAATGCTTGTGCTGGCCAAGCTGAAAAATATCACACACCAAGACCCTCTGCAATTTGCATATCAGGCCAATAGATCTGTGGATGATGCAGTCAACCTGGGCCTGCACTTCATCCTCCAGCACCTAGAAGGGGACCTATGCAAGGATTGTGCTTGTTGATTTTAGCTCTAGCTTCGTGTTGATTCAACACCCAGAGCTACTACACTACAACCTTTCTGAGTTGTCTGTGCCTGAACCCCTCTGTCAGAGGATCACCAGCTTTCTGACAGACAGGAAGCAGCATGTGAGGCTTGGAACGCACATCTCGGTCCCGCAAACCCTCAGCATAGGAGTACCGCAAGGCTGCGGACTATCTCCTCTCCTCTACACTCTATACACCAATGATTGCACCTCCGCTGACTCCTCTGTCAAGCTTCTCAAGTTTGCGGACGACACAACCCTGATTGGACTGATGCAGGATGGGGAAGAATCTGCCTACAGACAGGAAGTGACACAGCTGGCATCCAGGTGCCATCGCAACAACCTGGAGCTCAATGCTCTTAAGACAGTGGAATTGATAGTAGACCTTAGGAGAGATCCCCCTCCCCTCACCCCACTCACCATCAACAACACCACAGTCACATTTGTGGAGTATTTTAAAGTTCCTGGGAGTCATTATCGCCAAGGATCTTAAATAGGGGGCTACCATCGACTCCACAGTCAAAATGGCAGAACAGAGGATGTACTCCCTGGGGCAGCTGAGGAAGCACAATCTGCCACAGGCAATGATGGTCCAATTCTATACGGCCATCGTAGAATCTGTCCTCACCTTCTCCATCATGGTCTGGTTGGGCTCAGCCACCAAGCACGACATCCGGAGGCTGCAGTGAAATGTCTGATCAGCTGCGAAGGTTATTGGCTACAACCTTCCCTCCATTGATGAACTGTACACGTCAACGGCCAGGAAGTGAGCAGGTAAGATCATCTCTGACCCCTCTTACCACATCCACAAACTCTTTGAATCACTTCCCTCTGGAAGGCGAATTCGGACTGTTAAAGCTACCACAGCCAGACATAAAATCAGCTTTTTTCCATGAGTAGTAGCTCTACTCAATAACCAAAAATATGTAGCCTCCTTTTGCACTGGTATTTTACTTAATTCACATGTTTAATCAGTAATGTTTTATTATTAATGTTTAATGTTTTACGTGTCATTCCTAACTGTCACTGTATGTCATGTTGTCACTTGTGGGCGGAGCACCAAGGCAAATTCCTTGGATGCCAGTACTTGGCCTATAAACTTATTCATTCATTCATAAAGTTTATAAAATCATGGATTTTCTTCTGAATTGTTGGAGGGTGAAGGGTGACCTTATAGAAATGTATACATTTATGTGAGGCATAGATAGGATATCCATTTTGTCAGGGTAAAAATGTTACATTTTGGAGGGCTTAGCTTTAAAATGAGAGGGGGAATCTTTAAAGGAGAGCGCGAGACAAAGAGAGAGTTTTAGGTATCTTTTTAAAGAGAGAGAGTGATAGGTATCTGGAGCACACAACCGGGGGAAATGATGAAGACAGATACAAAAGCAACATTTAAGAGGCAGGTACGATAGCACCAATTAGGAGATACTTACACAGACACATGCACAGAAAGGGAATGATGAGGGAGTTTATAGATCATGTGGAATTTAAATTGGCATCAGGCACAGCACAGACATCATGGGCCTAAGGGCCTGTTCCTGTGCGGTACTATTTTATGTTCTACATACCTAGGACTTTGATACATATATTACTTTCAAAGTAGTAAACTGTCTTAAAATTGATCAATTGAATAATTTATTTTGTAAACTTCCACCTCACTAAATCTTCAAATGTGAAGAAGTTCATCCATAATCAATGGTTGAGCTTGTGATGAAAAAGAGAGACTGAAAAAAGCCGATGATAACCGATTGCAAGCATAATTATTTTACATTGGCTTTGCTTTGACATATTTTGCTTTGACATATTTTTACTTGGAGCATCTCATAGTTTCTGCAGTGTATCTTCCTTAATTGTTCACATAACATTTAGCACATTTTTTTAGAGACTACAATCCTAGATTCTGTTAAAATATTAGACATGGCATGGTATGGATGTGGGAATCACAAATAAATGCAGAAACAAAATAAATTGTATATTTGGGCAATTCTGTTGAGAGATTAGTATTTTACTTCAGAGTCACGTGAGTGACTACGTGAAGAAGCCCCGTCTGGCGCATGCGCGTCATTACGTCCGCGCATGTTGCACTGAACGGGCTGGAGGGCACAGCTTCACCAGCGGGTAAGTAGAAACTTTGCAGGTAAGTGTTTAAACAACTTTTCCTGCAAGGTATTTAGCTCCGTAAAGCTGGCTCGCGAAGTCAGTTGGAGTTGGAGATGGATCGGTCCGGACGGAGGGTGCGCTCTAAGCGTGTGTCTAGCGAAGAGTCGCATTCTCGATTGGGTCGGGAGATAACAACGGGACCGATTCCGATACCGGATGCCGTTTCACCGGTAGCACCTGTTGAAAGTGGTTCCAGGACAGTGCCTGAAACTCAACAGGCTGTGGCTGCTGAGAGTCACAGAAAGGAAAACCAACAGGCCAGTATTGTCTGATGACTCTAATGATGGTGGTGATTCTCCCCCAGTTAATAAAAAGCTGTGGGGCAGAATGCAGCAAATGGAAAATATGCTCCAGGTTCTAATACAGCAAGGGGCTAAGGCCACAGTGATTCCTCAGGCAGTTCAGCAGCACGGCCCTTATGAAGAGGATTACCTTGAATACCGCTGTGGGGAATTCCTTCCAGCACCTATTATAGGACTGGGGGAAGCCTCTCTTGATTATCAAATGGGAGATGCGGGGCAGGATGCAGCTGACCCTATGTCTGGTGTTGCTGCTTATGTGCAAACACCAGAGCACAAGAGCCTTGCTCTGGGTGTACCGGACATAGCAATGACTTTTGCTATTCCGGAGGGAACTGGTGAGGTGATGGAGGACTACCTAGCAAATAATATCAATTACTTAGTTTCTCACCAGCTACAACAATCGGTCATGCAAGAGACAAGTAATAAATATAAAACACCTGTAAACTGTGCGTCGATAAAAGTGCCAATGGTGAACCCAGCTAAATGGGCATGCATGAGTCCTTCCATGAGGGGGTAGGAGGTTCGTTATCAGCACGTCCTCAAATTGGTGACGGCTGCGATCACTGCATTTGGCACCATGGTCCGAGGGACCGTGTTAACTCAGTTACAAAAAGACATATTGGGTATGATCTGTAACGTCTTTTTCGAGAACAAATGCATTCGGAAAATTGCAATCAGGCCGACCCTGAACCAAAAATTTGCTGCGCTCTGTAAGGCGACCAACGTCCAATGACCTGAAATCCTCTTTGGTTCTGATCTCATAAAACAAATTTGTGATATTGACGAGGAGGCGAAAACCATTGGGCTAATGAAGCCGGCCACAGGTAGCCAGTTTATTCGGAAGCCCGGTGTGATTTACCGGAGGTTGGATCCGGGTCCTGGGCCCAACAGAGGGAGGCCAGGGCGGCAACGAGGGTATCCACCACATCAGGTTGCCTATAACCCCAACACGGCCAGACAACAGTCTTCCAAACCACAGGCAGAGGTACAGGGACTTTGTGTTCAGGTTACAAATTCTGGTGTGCAACCTCCTATTGGAGGTCGATTACAATTGTTTTATAAGCAATGGTGCTGTATAACGTCTGATATGTTTATACTAAATACTATTGAGTTTATCTCAGGGATAGATCCACCTCACCAGCATAAGCCTTGTAAAGTGTTGGTGTTTTCTGTTCAGGAGACTGAGCAAGTCAATGTGGAGATTCAGAATTTGTCCTGTAAAGGGGTGATTGAAAAATATATGGCCACCATTGATTTACAAGATGCTTATTATTCGGTGCCAATTCAGGTTGATTATCGCAGGTACTTGACATTTAATTGGATAGGACAGCTGTGTCAATATAGAGTATTGCCTAATGGATTAAGTTCTGCACCTAGGTTATTTACTAAATTGGTGAAACCTGTGCTGGGGCAATTGAGGCCCACAATCACATTGTCATGGCCTATTTAGATGATATCTTAATTGTCGGCAACACTAAAGAGTCAGCTGAAGACTTGGTTACAGCAACCAAGAATCTCTTTGAATCATTGGGAATTTTGGTCCATCCACTTAAATCCAAGTTACAGCCAACCCAACAGATTGAGTATTTGGCTTCTTGATTCAGTTAATATGACAGTCACATTACCAGCCGCCAAGGTAGTAGATATTGTTAATGTCTCTATTGGTATTACACAAAACCTTTATCCTTCCATCTGAGACTTTGCAAAGGTCATTGGGAAATTGGTAGCAGCCTTTCCTGCAGTACAGTTCAGGCCTTTGCATTATCAACATTTGCAAAGAGCAAGAGAACAAGCATTGAAACACAATGCAGGCCATTTTGATCCGGTTATGCAGTTACCCACCACGGCTCTGGCAGAATTGCAGTGGTGGATTGTTCATGTTAGCCAAGTCACCAATCACATTTTGGTGGACGAACCTTCAGTGATTTTACAGTCTGATGTTAGCACTCTCGGACGGGGGGTAGATGGACTGGGGGCAGAGTCTAGCTGTGGGGGTAGGTGGACTGAGCAAGAGGACTTGCTTCTTCACACACATGGTATTAATTATCTGGAATTATTGAGTGCTTTTTATGGATTCAAAGCATATTTCTCCACAATGTCTGATTTACACGTTCAACCCCAGATTGATAACACCACAGCTGTAGCATATATTAATCATATGGGAGGAGCTAGATCTGTGTTATGTGATAACTTGGCTAATACTATCTAGCATTGGTGTATTTCACGGAACATCTGGGTTTTGGCCATCTATCTACCAGGTATGGATAATGTGGTAGTAGCACTTAGGTCAAGAAAGTTTAATAGCAATATAGAATGGATGTTGAATGTCAGCATATTTCAAACCATTGTTACTCGATTTGGATTGCCAAATGTTGATCTCTTTGCATCCCGACTGAATCACCAGTTGCCTAAATATGTCTCCTGGGAGCCAGATCCAGGTGCAGTAGTTGTAGATGCGTTTTCGTTACACTGGGGACACGCATTCTTTTATGCGTTTCCTCCATTCTGCCCGATTGCGAAATGTCTCACCAAAATAGAGTGAGACTCCGCCACAGGTGTTTTGGTGGTCCCAGATTGGCCAACACAAATCATGGTTCCCATTGGTACTGAGAATGATGGCACAGCCATTCATGAAGATTCCCAGCGGCAGTCATTTGTTGGTGCATCCGGTTACAGGAGAAAGTCACCCATTACATGACCGTATCAATTTGTTGGTCTGCAGGTTGTGACCAGACCATTCCAAAGGCTTGGATTATCAAACAGGACCATGGAGGTTATGACTGCAGGCTGGAGAACCAGCACTAAAAACCAATACCTCGTGCACATTAAGAAATGGGAACTGTTCTGTGTACAATCTAATATATCGTATGATACTGCTAGCATATGTGATGTGTTGGAATTCCTTGCTAATTTATATTTTGATGAGCACCTTAGTTATAGTGCTATTAACACTGCTCGCAGTGCTTTGTCCTCTTATTTAGGGCAGTCTTCAGCACGACAACCTATTGGGTCTCATCCATTGGTTTCCCGTTTTATGAGAGGAATTTTTAACAAAAACCCTCCTCAACCCAGATACACAGCAATCTGGGATATCAGTATAGTTCTCACACTGCTTCGGCAATGGGCTCCAATTGCGTCTTTATGTTTGCAAAAATTGACTCTTAAAGCAGTGATGTTAATGGCGTTGGTTTCAGCACAACGTGTACAAACATTGCACTTGTTAAGAATAGATTATATGCATTTCTCTCAATATGATATTACATTTTATGTCTGTGATTTAATCCAACAAAGTAGACCAGGAAGGTCAGGAATCAAGGTGATGTTTAAAGAATATCCTGTTGACCAACTGTTATGTGTAGTGAAACATTTAACCCAATATATTGTGTTAACAAGGAGTCTGAGAGGTTCTGAGACAGGACTGCTCATTAGTCACAAAAAGCCATATAAGCAAGTGTCAATACAAACTATTTGTAGATGGTTGAAACAGGTTCTCAGCTCTGTGGGAATCAACACTGATGTGTTTAAATCTCACTCCACCAGGGCGGTGTCTACATCCGCGGCGAAGGCTCAGGACGTGCCGCTAGATCAAATCCTCACGGCCGCAGGATGGTCTAGAGAGTCAACTTTTTCTCGTTTTTATGATAAACCTGTTCAGGCAGTGCCACGGTTTGGGCCTGCTGTTTTGGGTTCCCTTTAATTTTATTGCTTTGATAATATCAATTATTGTTTGTAATTTCCCCCTGGGACAGAGGGGTCATTAGTCTGTTTGTTATTATTAAAATCGTTAGTGAATTATTCATGCAATGTTCAATATCTTCTTTATTTTACTACTGTGTCAATCGAAGCAGCTTGTCGTTTGGAGTGCATCTGTGGCATGCAAACACAGAGCTTTGAAATCTTCACGTAGTCACTCACGTGACTCTGAAGTAAAATAGTAAGATTAAATGAGAACTCACCAGTTTGAAGTTTGATCCTTATTTTATGAGGAGTGACATTGAGGGATTACGTGCCCTCCGCTCCCACCCTCATAATCTAAGAGATCATCTGGTAGTTCTAGTCTTCTACGAGCCTTACTATGTTACTTCGGCTATTTGTTTTCTGTGTTTTCATGCCGCTGCTTTGAAATATGACGCGCATGCGCCTGGCGGGGCTTCTTCACGTAATCCCTCAACGTCACTCCTCATAAAATAAGGATCAAACTTCGAACTGGAAAGTTCTCATTTAATCTTACTGTTTTATTTATCACGTTAATAATTATTATCCGATTTAGAAAATATGTTTCTTAAGAAATACAGAGCAATGGAAATTTAGAGCATACAGCCAACAGAAGGGAATATCTGCAGGTGAGATAAATGTTGTCAATTGTGTTTGGGACAAATGAGCATTGTTTGCTTTCCATGCCAAATGCATTGCTGTTGCAGTGTGTGCTACTTACAAATGAAATGGCTAGGATTTGGCAAAGTTTTGCTGCAGCACATGGGAAGGGGAAAGCTTATGTATTTACTGCCAGCACAAGATGGCAGTAAATGTCTCGGAAATTAATCACCTTTTCAAGGTGGTCTATTCTGGAAAGCTCACAAATAGCCCTTTGGGCGTCATCTTCAAGATAAGCACAGAGAGTTGTCAGTAAGGCGGATCATCACCACTTTCTGAATGATTATTATGTGCAGATTTGACAATAATACCACGTCACGTGACTAATTGAGGATAAAAACTCATTGAAAGACCCCATAGCAACAACTATCGGACATTTTGTTTCTAATCACCTCGTGACAACTTGAGCACAAACCAAGAACACAAGAAAATTAAAATCAAAGAAACTGTCAATGTTAAAATTGTAAAATAAAAACAGAAAATGCTCGATTTACGCCGCAACAGACCAAATATGTGGGAAAAGAACACTGTTAACATTTCAGGTGAGAGACCATCAGAACTGGGAGGGAAGTAAATTAAGTTTGTAAAACTGCAGGAAATGTTTAGAAGGGGGACGCCTCTGACAAGGTAAAATCAAGGTGACATAAGGATAAGCATGAAATAAAATTTACTGGTCAATGAGTAAATGAGAGGAGTGAGCACATTGACAAAATAATGTCATAGTTGCTAAAAGCAGAGTAGGAAGTCATGACATCAGTTGCTTTTATCTGACCTATTACATATGGGTGGTGATATCTCAGGGACTTTAACCAGGATCATGATAACTGCACCCTTGCAATGAGGAGGCTGGATGATCATGACACCAAGGAGCTCTGGGTCCAACTGGCTCATGTTTAAAAATCCACTCTCTTGTTATAATAGGCTGCAGTACAAATTGGAAGGCTTTTGATGGGTCACCATGAAATCTTTGACATAGTTATCCTGGACGAAGAATAACAGATTCATAATCCTCAAAATTAGTCTCAACCTAATCATAAAGATGTTGATTTTTACCTGTGTTACTTTAGAAATAGAAACCATAAACATCAACATTTGTAGCATATCTGTCTCCAGAAATGTTGTCATACACTGCAATCCACTTCCACACTGATAAGATTAACCTTCACTACATCTTACGTGTGATGATCTCTCACAACCTTTTTCATATTTAGGGATTTGGGCAGCCTTGACAATACCCCAAGCAACTTGATGTGCTTTCCAATTGCTCTTGTTCTGTATTTAACTGAGTATTTCAGAATGGAAAACTTAATTGACTCTGGTCTTCAAGGATCTGTCATGTGGACTGAATTTACCTCAGTTTTTGTTATGCATCACTAATTTTTAGGATAATCATATGCTCTAATTCCTCTTCCAAGTGGCTCTTCACTTTAAATGTAGTATTTGCAGAATGTCAGATTGAGCAACAGGATATCTTAGTCCAGCTTTTTCCTGCCATGACCTGAACAGTCAAAAATCATGTGAAATGTAAAATGAAATAAAAACACAAGAGTCTGGTGAAAGGTTGGGCTTAAACCGCCCGCATCTTGTAAATCAGAAGAGATTCCCCATTTCAGTTTCAGTTTCAGAACAATCCATACTGCCTGTTGCCACAGCAATGGACCTTGGATGAGACTGGGCTGCAGTGGAATGGATTGCGTTTTGAGCTTAAATCAGAGCTAGAAACTGGATCCCCTGCAGAGGCTACAAGCTAATGAAAAGCATGGCTTGGTCTGTAATTATTTCAATATGTAGCAGCATAAATTTAGTGATAACAGTTCATAAAGTTATGCTGCTCCTAGGATCAGATTGCATGGATGAAGGTCAATTGTGCATCACATTCCCGGGGAAACATATGGAATAACTTCAATACCCAGTGGGAATGACTGCTTCCCTACAGTGCTGCAGCCATAGCTTTAATCAGCACCTGCCAGCTTTAATTGGGGTTAGGCACTCACAAAGTGGGCCCTGGGGATAAGCACAGAGTCCAGTAGCAGCATGGTTAGTGCTGACTGGGCTCTGAAACCTGGATAATGAGATGAGTGCAAAAACTCTCTTTGTAAATCCAGTTAGATTAATCAGGTCTTGCAGATTTTATAATGCGATCTAAAACCTGTGAATTCATAATCTCACTAATATTTGGTCATTGGGTTTTATAATGCGTACCACAGCATTTATTTTTTCTTACCATGACAACATTTCAGCCAAGGAAGAAATGTTCAAAAATTGTCACTTTTAATTCCAAAACTAATATGTTTTAGCATAAAATACTGTTAGCTCATGCAAAACCTGACTTTCCATATTTCCTAAACGATTATTTGTGATTTCTGAAAACCTGTGTGCTTAACCTATTGCTTTTACATTTCATTAGAACATTTCATCATAATTCGTACTGAATAATGTTTTTAAGATAAAAGTAGAAAATACAGTTATTTTTCTCAGTCTGGTTCTGTAATGACTGTTCCATTCATTTCCTCATCTCTGATGTTGAGCAAATGTTTGCCTTTGCCATATTGTTTGTAAGCAAACAATAAAAGAACACAGTATTCCTGTTTCGTGGACTTGAGAAAGCTCATTTCCTGCAAAAGGAATAAATATTCTGGCATATTTTTATGCTGAATAGGGGATAGATATCTTGTTAAAATACCAGGCACCATTGAGTGAATTGAGCACTTTGAGATCTCTCTCTCCAGTATAAAGGACACTACAACATATAGTCACCTTCAGTAACACCATGCACTTGCATCATCTGATGGATGCCAAATAGGTTCCTCTTCATAATTTTTTGTGTAATTTACTTAAAATCCATAGATCTATTTATCAATGTAAACATTTGAGTACCAGGCATGGAATAATCTTATGCATACTTTGGCTACCGATAGTCTGAGAATTTCATGTGTCATTGGAAAAAAATACAAATTAATGATTTAGAATTAGGCACCCAAACTCAATATTCAAATTCACAGGTGACACGAAAACCCAATAATATAATGAATACAGACTGTCCATTCAAAATTAGGAGAAAGAAGTAAAAATCAAATTCCTGAATTAAATTTCCCAAGGCCAAGCAGATAGGAAGGTTAGTACAGTCAACTGAAAGGCAGATTTCTGATGAAAAATTCAGAAAGCAAAGCTCAGATGTATTGTTGGATGGCCTTTTTAACATGTTAAATGGACCTTCAAGTGACAGCTTGTCTCTGAGGTAGCATTAAGTTGCCCAGGTGATCAAAGAAAACCACACAGCAATTGTGTTGGAAGATTGTTTGATCACTGGAACAAATAGAATGACAAATTATGACAGGCTTTTAAAACAGCTGGTATGTAGGGCCAGTCTTTCAGTTTTGTGAACTGAGAGATATTAAAGTCTTGAACAAGCTCAGGAAGTCACAATTGCTTAAGGATTAATAAAAGACATGACACAAAATATTGCTGTTTTTTGGTAATGTGCACTTCATTATGATTTGTAAATGCAGTCCAACTGATCCATGCACGTTTTAGATGTGAGTAACACCAAATGACAAATTGGCAGAGATATCTGGGCATGAGCCACTCATATTTGCCAAAATGTGTAGAATGTGACATCAATCAAGGTGCAAGGCTGAATTAACACCAGCTATACCAGTTTGGACCATAAATATATGGTCAACAGTAGACAGAATGTCTAGGAAGAACTTTATAAATGGAACATCAGTATTGTTCAGGTGAGTGTGAAAGATTTTTTCAAGAAAGTTGGATATAGCTCTTACTAGACTAAGTGGGACCCATTGGGTCCCAGCATCACAAGGGAGGGCTGGTCACCCAATGCAATATTCCACCTCTCTGCCAATTCCAATATTGCTGACCACTGGGGGTGCTTTCTGTTGTGCTAGTATGGGTGCTGTGGGCCGAAGGGACTGGTTTCCAAAGGGTTAGTATGGACATTGTAGGCCACATGGATGCTTGGGGTGGCAGCTCAGTCACTGAGGCCAGGTAGCTCAGTCACTGAGGCCTGGCAGTACATTCACTCGGACCTGGCAGGCTGGCAGCTGAAAAACGGCCAGAAATTCTGCCCAAAACAGGTGACAGACTCTGTGTGAGAGAGAAGGGGGAGAGGAAGGACTGAATGGATTATTGGGCTGGCACATCAGTCACTTATAGCTGGTGGGCTGGCAGTTCACTTACTCGCGGCTGATGGGCTGGCAGTGCAGTCACTCACGGCAGGTGGGCTGGCAGTTCACCTACTCACGGCTGGTGGGCTGGCATTGCAGTCACTCACGGCTGGTGGGCTGGCAGTTCAGTTACTCACAGCTGATGGGCTGGCAGTATCCTTAAAAATAATTGCAAACCGTACGTGGGTTTTGAATTACATTTTACCCCAATGCATGCGAAGGAATGGCATAATTGTTAGCTGTTAATTGGACATAATCAACCGCAGCAAATTGACACTATCCTATTGAAAGGGAGTGGGTGTTTAAGCTGTCAGGACATTTTATTATATGCCAAAATATACATCTCAATATCATAATGATAGAAAACTTACTTTTCCACACACCGCTCGTAAGTCTGGAGATGTTTTTAATGATAAATTTGGCTTCAGAAGCGTTTTCTTTTTGCATGTACAAACCCCTTCTGAACCATGGGTGATTTTTCAATTTTACAGCCCGATTTATCACTTCTGAAACTTTTTAGATACCAAAGCAATCAAGAAAAACACAAATAATGCCTTACTGTTGATGAAATGTGGTGAGCAAACACGATTTTTCCCAATATTTTCAATCTCGATATCTGCACGGCCAAGCACTAGCTGTTGTTGTCCCCTCAGCTCTCACTTCTCTTTACCTTAATTTCTCTTCACTTTTGGAATTCTGAAGTAGGATAGATGTCTCCCACGGTTACCCTGACTTCCACAATTATTTACAGTGCAAAATTTCACCATTTTGTCGGTTTTTAACAGGAAGGAAAGTACACATATTGTGTATTAACAACATAAACTGGAAGCTGCGATGTCCTCCAGATGGATTAAGCGGTTCCATTCTTCAAGCCCTTTCACCTCTAGACCTTACCTGCAACCCCTACACACACACACACAGACTCCCATACACTCACTCACACACAGACACACACACACAGACAAGCAGACTCACACAAATTCACACACACACACACACACACACACACACACACACACACACACACACACACACACACACACACACACACAATACTAAAATGCCAAGTAACTTCAGAACATGGTGAACATAAAGTGTGTAAACCAATTGATTCAAACATTTAAAGCCTCCTGGTGAGGCTGCTGCTGATGCAAAAACGTGCTTTAAATAACATCCAACAAACACACTCACCATTGACAGAGCAGTAAGCTCTCTTGAATTATTCAATTACATCTTCACTCTGTGCCTTCTGCAGTCAGCGCCATCTTGCCCCAACCCGAAATGATGCACTCAGCGCCATCTTGCCGCTAACCGGAAATGACATCATCGGCGCCATCTTGCCACTAAGTGGAAGTCACGGAATGAGCGCCAATTTTGCAATTAAACACAGTCCGGATCTAATAAAATGTTTATTCATGCTTTATCCATCCGAAAACTGTTGCAAGCAAGCCCTTTAAATGCCAAGCCAATTGAGCAAACACTTTGCAAGCCAACAAAACATGTTTTCTCAGAGCCCTTTGAAAGCCAAGCCAGACTTCCGGTGGTGCTATGCAGGGCTAGAGACCAGTGCCAGCTAGCTCCACACAAAATCCGCAAAAAAACGGGGAAAAAAACGGACCTACCTGCTGTTACTGCACCGGCTGCCTGCAACGTGTGAGTGACGTCATCAGGCGCGCGACTCCGGTATGTCTCTGCAACATACCCCCCCCCCCCCCAAGCTACCAAAACGGACAGCCAAGCCGAAACAGGCACCGGAAGAAGTAGGCCCGACTGAAGCCTCGGGCTCAGGTACAACGTCATCCCAGGAAGATGTTTCGAGGAGGCCAAAGCCTAAAAAATCTGAGATAGAAGATCTTCGGATTTTTTTATCTCAGGAAATTAATGATATAAAGGAGGAACTGAAGAAATTGAATTGTAAAGAAGAACTTCAAACTTTTAAGGAAGAGTTTAACGAGGAAATGAAGGAAGAAATCAACTCCACCGTCCTTGAATTATTGGAAACATGGAAGAAGGAAACGGAAGAAAAGCTGGAACAACAGATTGTGGAGATGGATGTCAAAATCAACTCGAAGGAGTCCAGCTTTAATGACAGGTTGGATCCCATTGAGAAAGCACTGAATGAACATAATATAGCAATAACCCATTTAGAGGAGATTGTTTCAACAAGTGCTGATACAACAAAATAGCTTATCAGAGAAAACCAACGCTTATCAGAATTACTGAGTAAAATAACTGAAAAATGCACTGAACGGAAGGACGTCAGAGGCATCAGAATTTAATCGACGGCATTCGAGAAGGAAGAGAGGGGAATTGAGACCCCCGCGAATTCACTGCAGACTTATTGGAAAAGGTCTTAAATCTGGATCAAAAGCCTCTGCTAGGTCGAGCACATAGAGTGATGAGACACCACCCATGGGCCGATGCCCCACCAAGCCAAATGATAGTAAAGGTGCAATACAACCATGTACTGGAGGAGATGATGAAAACAATTGTTCGTACCAGGAATCTCCTATATGATGGTGATAAGATCAGTATCTACCGAGATTATCCTGTGGAGGTCTCCAGGAAGATAGCACTGTTTAAAGAGACAAGAAGAATACTTAAGGATGTGAAAAATCTGAAGTATGACTTGATGTACCCGGCTACATTAAGAGTTACCTACAAGCAGAATGAACACATCTTTACCAACCCTAAGGATGCATTGGAGTTCACCCAGAACATCGAGAGTATGCCCGAAGACTGAACATTAATTACAAAGTAACTGACGTCAACGAACAATGTAACTTTGTAAAGATCGGAGGGAACTTAAGCTGTTATACCTAAGGACAATTGAAATTGGATAAGGATTGCTGAATAAGGCTTTCCCCATGGACATGTTACACTCATAGTTACTATTAACATCAATAACTGATAAATACTAATTATAAGTGCGCGGTACTACTAATAATTATTACTAACTGTTATTAATTACTTATAATTGAATTAGAATTAGTTGAAATGGCAATTATAAGTACGATTGAATTTAAAGCTTGATTTCACTTTTTTTTTCTTCTGTTATCTCTTTTTGATATAGATGAGATTTATACTATATGTTGACAATAGTTACCTTTTTATTTTTTTGTTGTTGTACTTTTTACTAATGGATTATGAATACTTTGGAACTTTAAATGTTTCCCACCCACCCCCCCCCCCCCCCCCCCCCCCCCCCCCCCCCCCCCGACAAAATATCATTATGGAAATGTCATCTTAAAGAGAGCATGGAGCTACTTGTTTTTGGGGTTTTTTCAAAGGCTACGGAAGTCGGTAGATGGCTAGTCATGTTAGTATGGCTATCACTAACTGAACTACTTATAGATGTAGGGTACACAAAAGGCTGGAGAAACTCAGCGGGTGCAGCAGCATCTAAGGAGCGAAGGAGATAGGCAATGTTTCGGGTCGAGACCCTTCTTCAGACTTGGGTTTTTTTTAAATGCCGGGTGGAAGTTAACCATATAACCATATAACCATATAACAATTACAGCATGGAAACAGGCCCTCTCGGCCCTTCCAGTCCGTGCCGACCATTTGTTTTCCCCTAGTCCCTAGTTGGTGGTGAAATGGATGAAGTCAGTCAGTTGTGTGTGGGTGCAGGAGGTGACACCAAAGCAGTTGTCGATGTAACACAGGTAGAGGTCAGGGATGGGGCCCTGGTACGCCGAGAACAATGATTGTTTGACGTACCCGACAAAGAGGCAAGCGTAGCTGGGGCTCATGCATGTGCCCATAGCTACGCCTTGTGTTTGGAGGAAATGGGAGGAGTCAAAAGAGAAGTTATTGAGGGTAAGGACCAACTCCGCTAGGTGGAGGAGGGTGTCAGTGGATGGGTATGGGTTGCTCCTCTGGTCGAGGAAGAACCGGAGGGCTTTGAGACCGTCCTGGTGGGGGATGGAGGTGTAGAGTGACTGGACGTCCATGGTAAAGATGAGAGGATGGGGGCCTGGAGAATGGAATGCATGGAGCCGACGGAGAGTGTCTGAGGTGTCTTGAACATAGGTGGGGAGGGATATAACAAAGGGGGATAGGATGGCGTCAAGGTATGTAGAAATGTGTTCGGTGGGGCACGAACAGGCAGAGACAATGGGTCTGCCAGGGCAGTCGGGTTTGTGGATTTTGGGGAGAAGGTAAAATCGGGCCGTGCGGGACTGGGAAACGATGAGGTTGGAAGCTTGGGGGGGTAGGGAGCCGGAGCTGATGAAGTCGGTTATGGTGCTCGAGATGGTGGCCTGGTGTTCGTCAGTAGGGTCATGGTCCAGGGGTAAGTAGGAGGTGGTGTCCGAGAGTTGGCGTGCGGCCTCCGCTTTGTAGAGATCGACGCGCCAGACTACCACGGCACCTCCCTTGTTGGCGGGTTTAATAACCCAGTCTGGGTTGTTACGGAGTGAGTCAATGGCAGTGCGTTCGGGGCTGGAGAGATTGGATTGAGACAGGGGAGTGGAGAAGTTGAGGCGGTTGATGTCCCGACGGCAGTTCTGGATAAATAGTTCCAGAGCCGGAAGGCTACGAGGGGGGGGGTCGAAGTGGAGGGGGTGCGTTGGAGACAGGAAAAGGGATCATCAGTGGGGGGGCGAGGACTTCTTCCCGTGGAAGAACGCTGTGAGGCGGAGGCGACGGTAGATGAGCTCCAAGTCGTGGTGGGTGCGGAACTCATTGAGGAGCGGACGGAGGGGGACAAAGGTAAGACCTCTGCTGAGGACAGACCGTTCAGTGTCGGAGAGGGGGAGGTCCGGGGGGATGGTGAACACGCGACAAGGATGGGGGTTGTGGCCGGAGGAAGGCAGGTGAGTGCACTGAGGACGGAGCCTTGTGTGGTGCGGGGGTGTAGGGTGGTCAGGGGGTGGGGGGGTATGGGGGTTGTGGTGTGGGTGGGGAAGAGCAGGGGTTACATGGTAGGGGCGGGATGGGGAAGACCCAGTGGAATAGCCACTGAGGTTACTGGGGCTGGGGAGACAGGCACTAGGACCCAGTGCCGTTAAAGACAGAGTGGTGGCAGGAGTTAGCAAAGTGGAGGCTTCAGGCCCGCTGCAGAGTCCAGTCTGCAGGTGAGGCGATGGCTGCGGGCTGCTGGAGCGCGGTGGAGAGTCATGGGTCGGCGGACCCGAAGGTAGGAGTCCACGGGCAGTGGAGTCGGGGTCGGCGGGCGATGCATTGGAGGTCCCAGTGGACGGGTCGTCGGTCCTGACCGGTGAGGGCAGGTGAGGCGACGGCTGCCCTCTTATAGATGTAGTTTTTTCTCTCTTTTTTCACTTTACTAACCGCTTATTCTATCACTTTTTCAATATAATACCTTATTATAATTTTAAGTTTGAATGGAGTCATAAGTTTTATCAAAGGAGATATGTACGCGAGAAAGACCAACGAGACTTAAAATTAATCTATCTGATGTTCGGGTGTATGTCGGGCTTATTGAGCTGAACTATCTGCTCTTTTATAGACCACCCTAAACAAAAGATGCAAGATTTGAATATGAAGATTGAGGGTGAAGGAATAACATTTTGTAGTGGGAACGTTAAGGGTATTAACAAACCAATCAAGAGAGGTACAGTATTAGCA
Organism: Okamejei kenojei; assembly: GCA_035221665.1. NCBI lineage: Eukaryota > Metazoa > Chordata > Chondrichthyes > Rajiformes > Rajidae > Okamejei > Okamejei kenojei. The sequence continues at coordinate 93,406,513 of CM069136.1, read as the reverse complement.
CATTTAAAAGCACTTAAAACAGATGTAATATTCCTTCAGGAAACTCACCTTAAAAAGGATGCAGAGCATAGATTGAAAGCTAAATGGATTGATAAAGCGTATCATTCCTCATTTACACATAAATCCAGAGGTGTTGCAATACTAATCCGTAAAGGGATACCTTTTAAACACATATCAACTATAACAGACAGTGATGGTAGATATATTGTATTAATAGATGAATTATATGCACAAAAACTGATTCTTATTAATGTTTATGGACCAAATTTTGATAGTCCCTTGTTTTCTAAGAAAATATTTAATACAATTCCGGAATTAATACAACACAATTTAATAATCGGAGGAGACATAAATTGTACAATGGACCCCTATTTAGATAGATCGTCAAGACAACGGAAAATAAAATTGCAGTCCAGTGACTTACTAAATGCATATATAGATACTAGTAATATTAAGGATGTCTGGAGAATAGAAAACCCAACTGGATGAGAATATTAATTTTACTTCGGAGTCACGTGAGTGACTACGTGAAGAAGCCCCGCCTGGCGCTGGAACGGCATTACGTCAAAGCTGACGGCAGAAGCAAGAGTTGCAGAGCGCAGCTCCTCACAGTGGCCGGAACGGACCCGCAGGTAAGTGTAAGGAAAAGTGGGGACGTTCTAAAAAAGACGTTACGCTGGTAAAACCAGCAAAAGAGAAAGTAAAAGTTAAAATCAGAGTCACGCTGGCGTACTGATTTAGCCAGATAAATGGAAAAGAAAATGGAGAAGTCTCAAACGAAAATTTCGCGGGTAAAAAGATCGTCCCGGGGTGAAGCTAAAGATACGGGACAAGAGTTTAGTGCGGATCCGGTTCCGATACCGGTGGCCGCTGATTCACCCGTTAGTGAGACTATAATTTCTCCAGAAATACAAACCACGGAGGAAAATGTTCCTAGAAAATGTAAAAAGAAATCCGTGAGGCCCGTGGATTCTGATAATGATTCTGATAATGAAAGTCCTCCGGATAATAAAGCTATATGGCTAAAAATGGAACATATGGAGAAAGTGCTCCAAAATATAATGAGACAAGGGTCACAGTACCCAGAAGTTTCCCAAAATGACCCTGAGGGGGTTGAATATACAGAATATGGCTATGTGCCGAATTGTGAATTTGAAACTCCGGACCCAGGATTAAGGGCGGAGGAAGTCTCATTGGATATAATTCCAAGTGTATCAGGGCTGCAAAAGACAGACCCTGCAAGTGGTGATGTGGATTATGAGTGCACACCACGAATAAAAAAAGAGAAGGCCAGATGTGCCTGAGATGGCAAAAGATTTTGCTATACCTGAAGGAAGTGGTGAGGCTATGGAAGAAAACCTAGCTGCCAGTATTAATTATATGGTATCTCACCAACTTCAAGATTCTGTGATGATTGAAACAGCAGAATTATATAAAACACCGGAAAATTGCACCTCATTGAAGGTACCTACGGTTAATACGTCTATATGGACGCCTATGACTCCAGGCATGAGAGGACAAGAAATAAGATTTCAAAGAATCCTCAAATTGATTTCTGCTGCCATTACTGCTTTTGGAAGGCAAATGGAGGGGTTGGAGATGGATAAAATTCAAAAAGATACTTTGGGCTTATTATGCAATTCCTTCTATAAAATTAATTGTATGAGGAAAATTGCGATTCGGCCCATATTTCATCCAAGGTTTGCAGGTCTGTGTCGATCAAGTGGTGTTCAAGCTCCTGGTTATCTATTTGGAGAAAACCTGCCTAAACAAATAAGAGCAATGGATGAAGAGGCTAAATCTATTAGCCACATGAGACCTTTCGTCTTTGGACAAAAAAGGTATTTTTCGTCAAGAAGGGGATTTGATTTTGGAAACAGAGGCATGATAAGAAAATATTATCATCCGACACAGCCTAATGTTCACCCGTATACGGGGAGAAGGAGACCACCACGTTCATATGGAGAGGTACAAAAAATGTATTCTATGCTTAAAGAAACTGTGGACAAATCTCCAGTTGGAGGGAGATTACAAATATTTTATGATGAATGGCTTGCCATCACATCTGATCGGTTTATTTTACAAACAGTTTCAGGAGCTACTATTAATTGAAGAAGCAGAAATAAATGTGGAAATTGACAAATTGTTTAAAAAAGGTGTTATTGAAAAAACTGTTGAACATGAGCATCAATTTGTGTCAAATATATTTCCAAGAAATAAAAAAGATGGTGGTTGCAGAATTATTCTGGACCTTACAAATCTTAATAAATTTGGCGAATATAAACATTTTAAAATGGAAACATTTAACACTGCAAGTCATTTGATATCAGCAGGTTGTTATATGGCTACGATTGATTTAAAGGATGCATACTATTCAGTACCAATACATCAGTTCTTTCGAAGGTATTTAAAATTTAATTGGCTGGGACAGCTGTGGCAATTCAAAGCTTTACCAAATGGGTTAAGTTCAGCTCCCAGGCTCTTTACAAAGCTGTTGAAACCAGCTTTAGCACAATTAAGAGCACAAAAGCACATCATTATGGCTTATCTGGATGACATTTTAATCATCAATAGTAATCAGGAATCAGCTGAAAAATCAGTTTCAGCAACTAAAACTTTATTTGAGAAGTTAGGTTTGTTGATTCATCCAATTAAGTCCCAGCTGCAGCCAGCACAGTCAATTAACTATTTGGGGTTTGTAATTAACTCAGTTACTATGTTAGTAACTTTGCCAACAGATAAGATTGATGATATTTTGGTGACCTGTAGGGGTCTCATTCACAAACCTTATTCCTCCATCCGAGAAGTAGCAAAGGTTATTGGTAAACTAGTAGCAGCATTTCCTGCAGTAGAATTTGGTCCATTACATTACCAAAACCTTCAAAGGGACAAAATAAGAGCTCTAAAAAAGAGAGCAGGCCATTTTGATAGGCCTATGCAATTAACAAAATAAGCTTTATTGGAATTACAATGGTGGATTGAAAATGTCCCACAAGCTGCTAAAAACATTCTGATACAACAGTCTGAAGTATTTTTACAAACAGATGCTAGTGCTCTCGGATGGGGGGCGACAGATTCATTCACCAGCTGTGGGGGCAGATGGACTGTCCAAGAGGAAATGTTTCTCCAAACATATGGTATTAACTATTAAGAATTATTGGGTGCATTTTATGGGTTGAAGGCATATTGTTCTACAAAAAAGAATCTGCATGTACTGATACAATTAGACAATAAAACAGCTGTTGCATATATTAATCACATGGGTGGAGTCAGATCGGTATCATGTGATTGTTTGGTCAATCAGATATGGCAATGGTGTATTAACCACCAAATTTGGATTTCGGCAAATTACATCGCAGGTAAAGACAATGTGGTGGCAGACAATAGATCAAGGATGTTTAAAGATAACACAGAATGGATGTTGAACCCAGTAATTTTCAGTAAAATTGTGACTCAATATGGGTTACCAGACATTGATCTGTTTGCATCACGACTTTTGCCTTCCACCACAGTGAGGAGGTGCTTGGTGAACTCACTGTGGTGGATGTTAAATTATGTGTTTATTGTGTGTTTTGTTTTAATTTATTACATGTTATGACTGCAAGGTAACAAATTTCGTTCAGACCGAAAGGTCTGAATGACAATAAAGGAATCTGAATCTGAATCTGAATCTGAATCATCAATTGCCTAAATATGTGTCTTGGGAACCAGATCCAGACGCAGTAGCAGTAGATGCTTTTTCACTAAACTGGGGGAATATGTTCTTTTATGCTTTTCCGCCATTTGCTCTGGTTCAGCAATGCCTGAAGAAAATAGAACAAGATTCTGCCACAGGATTATTGGTAATTCCAAATTGGCTGACACAACCATGGTTCCCATTGATGTTAAACATGATTTATTGATAAAACCAGTAACCAAAGAAATTCATCCATTACATGCTTATATGAATTTGTTAATCTGCAGGTTTTGACCAGACCACTACAGGAGCTTGGATTGTCGGATAGAACTATGGATATTATAGTCGCATCATGGCGAGATAGCACTCAGAGACAATATATGACACATATAAAGAAATGGGAAAATTTTTGCAGTCAGTCAAATATATCCTATCATACTGTGAACATTGCAAACATATTGGAGTTCCTTGCCGAGTTGCATTTTGAACAACACTTAAGTTACAGTGCCATTAATAGTGCACGTAGTGCCTTATCATCTTATTTAGGACAAATCTCTGACCAGAAATCAATTGGATCACATCCATTAATATCCAGATTTATGAAAGTAATCTTTAACAAAAATCCACCCAAACCAAGATATACAGAAATTTGGGATGTTAGCATTGTACTTGCCTTACTTAGGCAATGGACTCCAATCGAAGTTTTGTCATTGGAAAGGTTAACATTTAAATTAGTAATGTTAATGGCATTGGTTTCAGCTCAAAGGGTGCAAACATTACAAATGTTACGTTTAGACTGTATGCATGTGACTGCAGATAACATTGTGTTCTATGTTTATGATCTGATCAAACAAAGCAGACCAGGGAGAACTGGAGTGAAGGTAATGTTTCAAGCTTATCCCATTGATCCAACGTTGTGTGTAGTTAAACATTTGAATCATTATGTAAAAGTTACCAAAACTCTTCGAGGAGATGAAAAAACATTAATGATTACGCATAAGAAACCACACACAAAAGCTTCAGTGCAAACAATCTCAAGGTGGTTAAAACAGGTGTTACTTTTAGCAGGAGTAGACACTGATGTGTTCAAATCTCACTCCACCAGGGCAGCAGCTACATCCGCGGGGAAGTTATAGGACGTACCACTCGAACATATTTTAGAAACCGCAGGGTGGTGTAAAGAAGAAACTTTTTCAAAGTTCTACAATAAACCTGTTCACACAATGACAGGCTTTGGACACGCGGTGTTGGGTTCACTATAATCACCTGCTTTGTTTCACTATTGATTGATATTATCAATTATGTTATCACTTATATCTTTTATCACTTTGTAATGGTTCCCTCAGGTATAAAAGAGGGTTATTATATGTTCTTTTATCATTAAAAGATTTATGGAAAGAACTAAAACTAGTCTGGTTTTCTCATGTATGTGTTGACCTAGCCGGACTGTCGTATGGAAGAATTCTACGACATGAAAAACACAGAAGCTTCAAAATCTTCACGTAGTCACTCACGTGACTCCGAAGTAAAATAGTAAGATTAAACGAGAACTTACCAGTTCGAGGTTTGATCTTTATTTTATGAGGAGTAACGATGAGGGATTACGTTCCCTCCACTCCACACTCTCATAAAATAAATGATCATCTGGTAGTTCTAAATCTATGATGAGCCTTACTATCTTACTCCGGCTATTGTGTTCTGTGTTTTTCATGCCGCTGCTTTGAAGTATGCCGTTCCAGCGCCAGGCGGGGCTTCTTCACGTAATCCCTCATCATCACTGGTAAGTTCTTGTTTTTTATCTTTATTTTATTCATCGGTACATAAAACATATTCAAGAATAGATTATTTCTTGGTGGACTCCAAGCTTATTCCATTTACTTATAACTTGAAATATCACAATATTATAATCTCGGACCATGCTCCCTTATCATTTAAGATTAAATTAAATTGAAGGATGGAGAAACAGTCACAATGGAGACTTAACCCACAAATTTTAAAGGAAAAAGTATGTCAGGAATATCTCACTAAACAGATTAATATGTTCTTTGAAATCAATGATAACCCTGAAACGTCTGCCTCCCTACTTTGGGAAACATTTAAAGCATTTCCTCGAGGAGCTATGATCTCCTCCCAAGAATTTCATAATACAGAGAATCAAACTAAACAACAGGCATTGGAAAGGGAAATAAAACAATTATACATAGAAAATGCGGCTGCACCAACTATGATAAAACACAATAAAATTGCAGCATTGAAATATAAATTAAATAAAATATATTCAGACCAAGTTATAAAATTTTACCAATACACTAAACAACTACATTTTGAATTCGGTGATAAACCTCAAAAATTATTGGCTTGTCAACTTTGGAAACTGGACGGGGAAAAAACAATTCATAGGATTAGATCAGAAACAAGAGAACCACTAGAACAATCTAAGGATATTAATGAGAGATTCCTGCAATATTATCAAAACCTTTACTCAGCTAAAACGATAGATCATCGGACAGGAATAGAAGCATTCTTACAAAAATGCTATCTTAAAGGGTTAGATTTGAAAGATAGAGAATTACTAGATGCTGAAATAACAGTAAAATAAATTGAAGAGTCTATCAGATCTCTAAAAAATGGTAAGGCCCCAGGTCCCGATGGTATAGGCTCTGAATTCTATAAAAAATTCTATGATCTGATTGCTCCACATTTAAAGACACTGTATGAACATATCTATGTCCAACAGAAACTACCAGAAACACTAAATGAATCTATAATAACACTTATACCAAAAATAGATAAGGACTTGGATGATCCAGGTTCATATAGAGCTATAGCTCTCCTAAATACTGATAAAAAAAATATTAACTAAAATCCTAGCACAAAGATTAAGCACAGTGATTAATAAATTAATGCACCCGGACCAAACAGGATTTATACCAAAACACTACTCCTCATATAACCTGAGACGATTATTCAATATTATATACTCAAAGAGAAGTACTAACGAAGATCTAGCAATTATTTTGTTAGATGCTGAGAAAGCATTCGACCAGGTGGAATGGCCCTATTTATTTTCGGTCATGAAAATTTTTCAATTGGGCGAGAAGTTTAGTACATGGGTAAAACATTTATATACTAATCCAACAGATAGAATATCAACAAATCAGATGTTATCAGCTAAATTTAATTCATCTAGAGGCTGCAGACAAGGATGTTCATTATCCCCATTATTATTCACAGTCGCAATAGAGCCACTCGCAGAAAAAGTTAGGTCCCATCCTGAAATATATGGGTACAATACTAAAGATTCTGAGAATAAAATTTCCTTATATGCAGATGATGTATTAATCTACATTACAAAACCTGAAGTTAGTATCCCAAACTTATTAAATTTAATAATTCAATATGGCACATTTTCAGGATACAGAATTAATTGGAGTAAAAGTGAAATCATGCCAATAATGGAAAGTAATCCACATATATTACAACAATTTCCCTTCAAAATAGTAAATTAAAAATTTAAATATCTTGGAATTTATGTAACAAAGACATACTTCTTTATTTAAACTTAACTTCCCGCCTTTATTGAACAAATTACATAAGATTATTTTATATTGGAAAACATTACCTATCTCAATGTTTGGAAGAATTAATGCAATAAAACTGATTTTTCTCCCGCAATTATTGTACCTCTTTCAATCAATCCCGATATATCTCCCAAAAACTTTTTTTTAAAAGGTTGACTCTATAGTCACTAATTTTATCTGGGATTATAAGAACCACAGAATGAATAAAAATCACTTATGTAAATCAAAAATAAATGGAGGTTCAGCCCTACCGAATTTTATGCTCTATTTTTGGGGAGTTTAAATTAAAAATCAACAGTAAAAATATGAATTTTTGGTTCGAAGAACTGGACCAACAACCAGATTGGTTAAAAATGGAAAGGAAGACTGTTTACCTTTTGAAATTGTGTCGATCTTATTTGCTATTACTAAATTAAGCAAAAAAAAACCTATAGTGAAAACTCCATAATATATAGTAGAATACGCATTGGGAAACAATTTAAAAATACACTAAAATAGTAAGATTAAATGAGAACTTACCAAGTTTGAAGTTTGATCGTTATTTTATGAGGAGTTACGATGAGGGATTACGTGAAGAAGTCCTGTCTGGCGCATGATCGGCATACTTCAAAGCACGGCATAAAAACACAGAACCAATAGCCGGAGTAAGATAGTAATGCTCAACATAGACTAGAACTACCAGATGATCATTTATTTAATGAGGGTTGGGAGTGGAGGGCACGAAATCCCTCATCGTAACTCCACATAAAGTAACGATCAAAACTTCAAACTTGGTAAGTTCTCGGTTAATCTTACTATTTTACTTCGGAGTCACGTGAGTGACTACGTGAAGATTTTGTAGCTCTGTGTTTTTTATGTCGTAGATTCATTCCATACGACACTCTGGCTCAGTCAACACAGTAGTGAGTAAATAATACATCTTTTAAACATTGCTTCAGTTTATGTAATAAGTCTTTTCATTATAAAAGATTGAAAGTAATAACCCTTCTATCATAGGGGAAGATTTATAATCAAAGATATAAATCGATAATATAAAACAAAGCACAATCAAAGAGAATCCAACACTGCGTGTCCAACCCTGACACCATGAGAACTGGTTTCTCGTAAACTTTGAAAAGTTTATTTTACATCATCCTACGGCCTCTAATTTTTTGATCGAGTGGGCTGTCCTGTGCCTTTTCTGTGGATGTACCTACCTCCCTTGTGGAGTGATTTTTAACATCTCAATGTCTACTCCTGCTGAGTCCCAAAACCTGTTTTAACCATCTAGAATGTAACTATCTAGAACCATTGGTTTGTACTGATACTTTTATGTGGTTTTTGTGTGTAATAAATAGCGCTGTCACACCACCACAGAGACTCTTGCCTACTTCAACATATTGAGTCAATGCTTAACTGCACACAATTTTTGGTCAACCAGATATGCTTTAAAATTTACCTTGGTTCCAGCTCCTCCTGGTCTGCTTTGTTTGGTTAAGTCATAAACATATAAGATAATGTTATCTGTAGCCACATGCATACAGTCTAACGTAACATTTGCAATGTTTGCACTCTTTGTGCTGATACTAAAACCATGAGCATTATTACTTCAAATGTTAACTTCCGAAATAGTGATAGAATTGGAGCCCATTGCCTAAGCAAAGTAAGAACTATGCTGACCTCCCAAACTTCTGTATTTCTACTTTGGGCAGATTTTAATATATATTCCTTTCCCATATCAGGATATTAACAGATGAGACCTGATAGATTCATGGTCAGCAATTTGTCCTAAATAGGACGATAAAGCACTATGAGCCCTATTAATGGCCCTATTGCTTAGGTGCTGATCAAAATACAATCCAGCAGGGAACTCCAATATATCTGATATGTTAGCATTATGATAAAATATCTTTGACTGTCTACCAAAGACATCCAATTTATTTATATAAACAAAATATTGTTTTTTATGCTATTTTTCCAAGCTGCAGTTATAACATTCATGGTCCTATCTGACAGTCCAGCTCTTGTAATGGTCTGGTCAGAACCTGCAGATAAACAAATTCATATGATCATGCCATGGATGAATTTCTGCAACAAATTACTGTAGCTAGGAATCGTCATAAATGGTTCAATTATCATTCTAAACATCAATGAGAACCATGACTGTGTCCGATTTGGGCCACCAAACCGGCTGTGGCAGAGTCTTGCTATATTTTCATCAGATATTGCCTAATCAGACAGAATGAGGAACTTAAAAGAACATATCCCCCCTCCCCCCCCCACCCCCCCCCCCCCCCCCCCCCCCCCCCCCCCCCCCCCCCCCCCCCCCCCCCCCCCCCCCCCCCCCCCCCCCCCCCCCAATGTAGTGAGAATGCATCCACATCTATTGCTCCTGGGTTGGGTTCCAATGGGCAATTAGTGATTTAATCTAAATGCAAACAGATCAATGTCAGGTAATTCATACCACTGACAATGTTTTTCAACTTATGGATTTAATATCCATTCTGTATTGTCTTTAAATTTTCGTGATCTGTTGTCTGCCACAATATTGTCTCTCCCTGAGATAGATAGCTGAAAGCCAAATATTCTTAAAGATACACCAATGCCACATCTGGTTAACCAGATAATCACATGATAATGATCTTACTCGGCCCATGTGATTGATATATGCCACAGCTGTGGTATTGTCTACTTGTAATTGGACATGCAAATCTTTCATAGTAGAACAATAAGCTTTTAATCCATAAAAGCTCCTAACAAATCCAAATAATTAATACCAAATGTTTGGAGAAAAAAGTTTATTGGACAATCCATCTGCCACCCCCTGTGTTATTGTCCGTAGCCCCCCAGATAAGGGACGTATCAGATATTAACCTGATCAGAACAGATATTAGTTATTTTAGCCCAAAACACCAAGAAACTATCCACATCCGAGAATACTTGCTTCAGTTTGCAATGGCTGCTGGCTGCTGAGCTAATATGTTTTTTAAGCAGCTTGTGGAACATTCTCAATCCACCCCTGTAATTCTGATAAAGCTTCCTTTGGCAATTGCATAGGTCTGTCAAAATGGTCTGCACACTCTTCTAGTGCTTGTGTTTTTGCCCCTTTTTAGCTTTTTTGGTAATGCAGTGGACCAACTCTACTGCAGAAATAGTGTTACTAATTTACCTAAACTCCTTCTCGGATGGAGGGTTAAGGCTTGTCACACGCTTGTCACACATTTGTAATATTGACACTTTGTCTCTTGGTAAATTTACCGAACATGGTACTGAATCACTCACAAACCCCAAATAGTAAATTGTTGGGGATGGCTGAAGCTTAGATTTTGTTGGATGGATCAGGACCCTAGCCTTTCAACAGACTTGTAGTTGCTGCACTAATTTTTTAGCTGACGCCTGATCAGCATTGCCAATTAAAAATTTCATCAAGATAAACCATGACCATGTGTCCTTATCAGTGCAAGTGATGGTTTCAACCATTGTGTGAACAGCCTAGAAGCTGAGTTTAATCCATTAGATAATGCCTTAAATTGCGATAGCTGACCCATTTAATTAATTTTCAAGTACCTGTGAACTTGATGATAATTTGGTATTAAATCATATGCATCCTTTAAGTCTATAGTAACCAATTACAACTTGTTGATAACAACTGCCTTGCAGTGTTGAAGGTGTCCATTTTGAAATGTTTTATACTGGACAAATATATTAAAGTGTGTGATGTCTAGAATGACTCTACAACCACCATCTTTCTCCTGCCTGGGGAATTATTTGATACAAATTGTTGTGAATACTTACTCCGTTTTTTTCCCCATTACACTTTCCCAAAATAAATTTCTTACCTCTTCTTTATTTGAGATTTCTCAGGTGCAGAAAAATAAAATAGGATTAGGTTTATTCTGTACAGGTGGATCAACTCCTTCTACAAATTTTATTGCAGATCCTTACACAGTATCTAATATAAACCGATCAGCTGTTATGCAATACATTTATCATAACACACCTGTTTTCTACCACCAATCGGAGGTTCAACAAAAGCTTCCTCTGTGATTAGAATAAAGTTTTTGTACCTCTCCAAATGCACGTGATGGCCTTCTTCCCTAACAATATGGGTTAACATAAGGCTGTGCTGGATGAAAATACTTCCTCACAATACTCCTGCCTCTGTTTGATCCATATATCAATTCCCCTTCACATTGGACCAGCCAATTTTGCAAAAGTTTTATGAGGCTGATAGTCTTTGCCTCTTTATCAATGTTTTTGATTTGTTTTTAGGCAGGTTTACTCCGTAATAACCAGGAGTTTGAACATAGCTTGATCTGTATTGACCTGCAAATCTAAAGTGGAAAATGGTCCGAATGGCAATTTTCTCACATACCATTGAGCTCAACATATGAGCTATAAAACAATGCCCCTTGTCTTTTTTAAATTTTGGTCATTGCACAATCTTTCACTTGCTTCCCATAAGCAGTGATGCCACCCGCAAACTTGAAATTCTTTGGAATCTTATTCCCTGTGCCTCCACACTATTGAAGACATCGGTGCCTTAATCGGATTCACCATTGGCACCCTAGTAAAGCACACATTTTTTCATATAAATCTGCTGTTTCAACCATAACAGCCTCCTGAAGCTGGTGAGAAACCAATTAATGTTGGCCACCATGGTTACCTTCCATGGCCTCACCTCTTCCTTCAGGTATCATACTTTATACCCATTAAGTACACCTGGATTTATACTTGTGCTGTGGTGGGTACTTATATCCAAAAACACCACTTTCAGGGTCAGTTTTTTACTGCCCTGGTACTCCTGAGACTTGCTCAAGGAGACTACCTCCATCCCAATCTGAGGTTCATATTCCCACAGTGGTAAAATCACCATATACTTGTATATGGAAACTCCTCAGGGCCTGCCTGGGAATGTTCTGGGTTTTTTAGACCCTTGGTTGAAAAATAATCTGGAGTATTTCTCCATTTAATTTATTCTGAGTCATAAGGCTTTCTGGTCTGGAGGCCTTTCCTTATTAGAATCATCTAAAACCACGGCCTCTCAGACTTCTTTATTTTCCTCCCCACTGGATATTCTTCCCGTGGCTTTTGGTTTGTGTAGCAACTAAATGCTCCCTACGGTTAATTTTTAACGGCCCCCGGTATCGGAACCGGCTCCGCACTAATCTGCCGTCCCGATCGCTGAGCTTCTACCCGGGACGCATTTTAACCTCCGTTTTTCCTCCGGAGTTTTTTCTCTTTTACTTTCAACTCCTGCTGGCTCTGCACGCCAGCACCACGGAGTTCGAAACATGCCCTGAAAATAATTCAATCCACTTACCTGCGGGCCTGTTCCTTACCACTGGTGGAGCTGCGATCTGCAGCTCTTTGCCTACTGACAGCGTCGACGTAATGCCGATCATGCACCAGGTGGGACTTCTTCACGTAGTCACTCACGTGACTCCGAAGTAAAATTGGATAATTTACCACTACATCTTCCCATTGTAAGCAACCCTACATTTGACTCCTCAACGATGGATAAAGGTTTTTTACAATGGAAAAATCACGGAATTACAAAGATGGGTCACATTTACAGGAAAGGTAAATTCCTCTCATTTCAGGAGCTGCAACAAATTTATGGACCACTCAAATGACTGCTTTAGATACCTACAACTTAGAGACTATGCTAAATCAAATACACAGGACTATAGAAATAGAAAGACAGAAATTCTTGATGAATGTTTGAACAAACACCCTAACACAGAAAAATTGATATCTTATATTTATAATATCCTATTAGATAACAATGCACCCATGACGGAAATATATAGGCAATCATGGGAAAATGAACTAGGCCAACCAATAAGGCAAGATATTTGGGATGAAAGCTACAACATATACATCACTGTTTGTTAAATGCTAGACTTTCTTTAATACAATTTAAAGTATTACTTAGATTGCACTATTCAAAAACAAAATTAAATGGAATTTTCCCAAGCATATCTCCTATTTGTGAAAAATGTCAGCACTCAGAGGCTAACCTAACGCACACATTTGTAAGTTGTCAAAAAATTAATAAATTTTGGACGGAAATTTTAAAGATAATTTCAGAAGTTGTCAACATCCAATTGGACCCCGATTCAAAACTAATAATATTAGGAATATTAGAACAAAATCTAATATTTACAACAAGCCAAAAAAACGTTATCAACTATAGTTTAATAATTGGGAAAAAATTAATATTAAAATTTTGGAAAGGCCCTATAACCCCCACAATTAAAATGTGGATTATGGAAATGTCGGAGACCCTACATTTGGAAAGATTAAGATATGTCTTAATGGACAAACAAGAATTATTTACTAGAATATGGTGTCCATTCATTGACTATTTGAAGGGGCAAACCGGTTCGGCACGAGAACCTGACTGAAACCCGAATCAAGGATTAGATGAAGAATTATATTTTATTATTCACGGACATATCTCCAATGATGTATAATTAGCTGATTATTCCATTCTCTTTTAATTTTTTGGTTTCTTTTCTCTCCCTCTATTATTTTCTATCTATATAAAAATAAAAAATACATATAGAAGTACAATTATTATACAATTGATAATATAAACAATATTAATAATGTATGATTACTACAAACAGAATGTTTTTTATTATGTATTTACTTCTAATAATTTTTTTTTTTTTTTTAAAGCCAAGCCAATTGGGCAAACACTTTGCAAGCCAATAAAACAAGTTTTCTGAGAGCCTTTTAATAGCCAAGCCAATTGGGCAAACACTTTGCAGACCAACAAAACATGTTTTCTGAGAGCCCTTTAATACCCATGACAATTGGGCAAACACTTTGCAAGCCAACAAAACACGTTTTCTGTGACCCCTTTAATAGCCAACCCAATTGGGCAAACACTTTGCAACCAACAAATCACGTTTTCTGAGAGCCCTTTAAAAGGCCAAAAAGCCAATTGGGCAAACACTTTGCAAGCCAACGAAACACATTTTCTGAGAGCTCTTTAACAAGTCAAAAAGCCAATAGGGCAAACACTTTGCAAGCCAAAAAAACCCGTATTCTGAGAGCCCTTTAAAAAGACAAAAAGACAATTGAGCAAACTTTGCAAGCCAACAAAACATGTTTTCTGAAAGCTGTTTAAAAAACAAAAAGCCATTGTGGCAAACACTTTGCAAGCCAACAAAACACATTTTTCTGAGAGCCCTTTAAAAAGCCAAAAAGCCAATTAGGCAAAAACTTTGCAAGACAAAAAACACATTTTCAAAAAGCCCTTTAAAAAGCCAAAAAGCCAATTGGGCAAACACTTTGCAAGCCAACAAAACACATTTTCAGAGAGCCCTTTAATCGCCAAGCCAATTGGGCAAACACTTTGCAAGCCAACAAAACACATTTTGAAAGCCCTTTAAAAAGCCAAAAAGCCAAATGGGCAAACACTTTGCAAGCCAACAAAACACATTATCTGAAAGCCCTTTAAAAAGCCAAAAAAATTGGGCAAACACTTTGCACTTTCAGTGGTGCCATGTTTTGGTAACAGTCGCCACACATAGCTTCGCTCCCGAAAATTTGCGATTGTTCGCATTAAAACTGGATTTAGAGATCGGGACCGATTAAAAAAGGTTATCGGAGTCCTTGAATGCTCTGCTGATGGCATCAACAATAAGTGCTGTGCATTAAACTCTGGATGTAACCCTTTAAATGCAGAATCCGATTTCTGCTCAGTCCTCAGAGAAGTATTACAAAAATATACTGCAGCACTGAGATAGAGCCTGAAGAGCTTGGAGATTCGACTCTTGAAGGAAAACTGCCTTCCAAAATGTCTTAAAGAGCTTAGGCAGATAAGGCAGATAAGGAGACAGACTTGGAGGACTTAAAGCAAACGGTAAGAGAACTGAAAGATGAAAAGGTGGATGGAACGCGCATGGAAAAAATGATGAAAGATATGACAGATAAGCTAATGCTGAATACGAATACGGGCAATTTGAAAGTTATTGAGTCTGTGCAGGATTTGATCAACACCGTAAATAAAAGAATTGAAGATGTGAGAGTTGAACTATTGGAGCGAATGGACAAGGGGGAAGAAGACACTAATACTAAGTTTGTTATAGTGCATGAGGCTGTCTCCTCATATGTGAAAACAATGAAAGAGATGGAGGAAGAGATGGGATGAATGGCCGAGGATATGAAGAAAATAAAGACACAGCACAACCTCACTGCAAAACAGCTGGCAAAATGTTTGGTTAAGTGCCTAGACTTGGAAACTCGTTCGATTCGTTTTAATCTAAGGTTAGTAGGAGTACCCGAGGAAGCCGAGGGAGATAACCCTCGGGGGTTTGCTGTGGATCTAATTAAAGAAGTTCTCAATCTTCCTAACCTTCCGAAAATTGAAGCGGCACATCGAATTCCCAGATTCAAACAAAAATCCCAAACAGGCTCAGAATAAACACATCCGATCATTGTGAAATTGCGGGACATCTCTGGCGTGGAAGAGGTGATGAGTAATATCAAATATGACGTACCACTGAAATATGAACAGACAACCTTTAAAATATTTAGAGATTAACCCTATGAAGCAGTCCAAAAAAGAAATCAGTTCTTCAAGGTAAAGCAAGCACTCCAAGGCGTGAGGCTGTCAGATATGGAGTCTACTTTCCTGCGAGAATGCGCATTTCTTACAACGATCAGCAAAAATCATTTACAAATCCGGAGAGCGCATATGAATATGCCTTAACCATCGTTGAAGAGAATAAGTAACTTGAAAAGCTGTACTGTATGGACACTCTCTCTCTTTATTATTTCAACATGAAATGTGTTCAACAGAAGATGGAACTCTCCCTGTGTTTAGACTCAACAGCTTATCGAGGAATGTTAATTCAAGGACATACTGGGTTCCAAGTGAAGTGGAAAAAGATAAACACTGGATACAGAGCTTTACAATATAATCTGAACAGAGCAATTAATGTGGTTTAAAATTTTTAACTGAATAACCTAATGTTATAGAAGTAACACTTTTAACACTTAAAACTTAGAATACTATCATAGAAATTGTAATGAACATTAACCAGATCGGTAGTAAGGGGCTGATGTACAATCTAACATCTATAGCTTAATATCTTAATAAGTTTTAAGCAGATTTATAACTGGGTTGTGAGGGGGATGATGGGCTCCTGGCTCAGATCCAGATGTCTGCCCTAGGTAGCCCGCACAAATGCTCAATTAACGCAAGACACACTTTAATACAATTTAAAATTATACATAGATTATATTACTCAAAAACTAAATTAAATAAATTTTTCCCTAACGTTTCACCAATTTGTGATAAATGCCACTGTCAAGAAGCTACCATAGCTCACTCATTCATCTTTTGTACAAAAAGGTTTTGGATTGAAATCGTTGAAATTTTCACAAAAGAATTTAAAATAAAAATGACACCAAAGCCAGAATGGATTATTTTCGGAATGACAGAAGGTAGTCCGGAATTAAATGTGTATCAAAATAATTTATTTGATTACAGCTTAATAATAGGAAAAAAACTAATCTTAAAATTCTGGAAAAATGCTCCTATACCAACATTAAATATGTGGATTTCAACTATGTTTGAAATACTACATCTGGAAAATATGAGACTCCGCCTGGAAGGAAAATCAGAACGCTTCTTTCAGACGTGGTCTGCATTTATAGAACTACTACAAAGATAGGGTGCGGGAGTACCTCGGGCCTTGGTAGGGGGGGATGAAAAACTATGGAGTTTGTGGATTCCTTTTGCGTGATATATATAACAGACTAACATATATTTTTTTCCTTTTCCTTTTTTTTAGGATCTATCTCTTAACCGCCTTTCTCTAATTGTTTGACCAAGGGTTTCATCTGCCTTTTGGCACGCTCTTTCACTATCACAACTCTTTTCACCTATTTCACTCTCTTTCTTTCTAATATTTTTCTTTAAAAGACATAAAATTATGGGGCACAATGATTGTAACAAGATATATGTGAAGTACATTGATGTATTTACGTCTAATAAATAAAATATTTTTTTTTAAAAAGCCAAAAAGCCAATCAGGCAAACACTTTGCAAGCCACATCCCGGGACTCACCATGGAGTAGACGTGCATTCAGTGTTATTCGCAGCTCAGAGAGCCGTGACCCTCTCGCTTCCTCTGTCGGGCAGTGACCAAGTGAGCCACGAGTGAGCTTCAGGGTTTTATAGTCCCTCCCCCCTGCCACCAGTGGGGGCAACTGAGAGAATGGCGAAGGTTTTTAAAACATTAATTTCTCTGATTTTTCATCGATGGGAAAAATCCTATGGTCTAGCCCAGCGGAGGGGGGACTCTGAGCGATGTGGCCAAAAATGATGGCCGTAAGGTGCACCTGTTCTCTTGGAAATCACAAAACAGTAAGTCAAAAGCGGTCAAGATCTTAGTTTTAGTACTATAGATGGCTCATGGAATCAATGGATATGAGAAGAAAGCAAGAACGGGGAACTGATTTTGGATGATCAGCCATGATTATATAGAATGGCGGTGCTGGGTCGATGGGCCGAATAGCCTACACCTGCACCTATTTTCTATTTTTGTATGTTTCAATGAGTTACTGAATGACATCTACTAGCAGTTATTCTGATTCAACATGTTTGTTGTGTTTTTGAATTGCTGAAACGCAGAGACCAGCCTGAACTTGGTCTCACCAATGTAGATCATGTGAATCTCAGCATATCCTGACAACAAATTACATGGCCAAGCACCTTGATGGTAATGTCATCATGGATTTAGTAGTGTTGGACTTTTATAAAGCATTTGATGTCATCCCACACCAGAGACTGCTTCGCAAGCTTGACTTCTATGGTATTCGTACCAACACGAAATGATGGATTTCCAGTTTCCTGACAAAACGCCTGCAGCGTGTGTGTGCGAATGGAAAGAGCTCCAATTGGCATTCCAGTGTTGAGTGGTACACCTCAGGGCACAGTACTTGGCCCACATCTGTTTTTGCTTTACATAAATGACATCCATGAAAAAGTCGCAAGCACGACCAGACTATTTGCTACTGTTTGTTTGCTGTACCATCCAATTAAGTCAGCTGATGATGAAGATGCTCTCCAAAAGGATCTCGATACAATGGTTGAGTGGCCACAACAAAGGGGCATGCAGTTCAACCCGTCCAAATGTGAAACCATGCGTGTCACCAGAAAGAGGAATCCAGGTGAAACATCTTACAATATACTTGGTGCACCCCTTGAAGAATCCAAACAAACCAAGAATGATCTGCGTTGGAATGGTCAGACACATCATGCAATGGTGAAAGCAACAGGTGTCCTAAATTTTCTGAGGCACAACTTTCATCATTGTTCAACTTCTGTCAAGGAGAAGCTATTCTTCACCCTCGTTAGACCGTATTTGGACTACGCAGTTGCAGCATGGGATCCATACATAAATAAAAATATTTCTTCCATCGAACGTGTCCAAAGACACGTTCCTTTTCAGGATGGCAGTCCTTTTCAGAAACGGGTCCTTTTCAGGATGGCAGACAGTGACTAGTGGGGTGTCGCAAGGCTCAGTGCTGGGACCCCAGCTATTTACAATATACATTAATCACATGGATGAGGGAATTAAATGCAACATCTCGACATTTGCGAATGACACGAAGCTGGGGGGCAGTGTTAGCTGTGAGGAGGATGCTAGGAGGCTGCAGGATGACTTGGATAGACTGGGTAAGTGGGAAAATGCATGGCAGATGCAGTATAATGTGGATAAATGTGAGGTTATCCACTTTGGTGGCAAAAACAGGAAGGTAGACTATTATTCAAATGGTGCCGATTAGGAAAAGGGGAGATGCAGAGAGACCTGGGTGTCATGGTACACCAGTCATTGAAAGTAGGCATGCAGGTGCAGCAGGCTGTGAAGAAAGCGAATGGTATGTTGGCATTCATAACAAAAGGATTTGAGTACAAGAGCAGGGAGGTTCTACTGCAGTTGTACAGGGTCTTGATGAGGCCACACCTAGAGTATTGCGTACAGTTTTGGTCTCCTAATCTGAGGAAAGACATTCTTGCCATAGAGGGAGTACAGAAAAGGTTCACCAGACTGATTCCTGGGATGGCACGGCTTCCATATGAAGAATGACTGGATAGACTTGGCTTGTACTCGCTGCAATTTAGAAGATTGAGAGGTGATCTCATAGAGACTTACAACATTCTTAAGGGGTTGGACAGACTAGATGCAGGAAGATTGTTCCCGATGTTGGGGAAGTTCAGGACAAGGGGTCACAGTTTAAGGATAAGGGGGATGTCTTTTAGGACCGAGATGAAAAAATCGTTTTTCACACAGAGAGTGGTGAATCTGTGGAATTCTCTGCCACAGAAGGTAGTTGAGGCCAGTTCGTTGGCCATATTTAAGAGGGAGTTGGATGTGGCCCTTGTGGCTAAAGGGATCAGGGGGTATGGAGAGAAGGCAGGTACAGGATACTGAGTTGGATGATCAGCCATGATCATATTGAATGGCGGTGCAGGCTCGAAGGGCCGAATGGCCTGCTCCTGCACCTAATTTCTATGTTTCTATGTTTCTAAGACAGGCAGCTCGATTTGTTACTAACACCTATGAGAGAGAAGCGAGTGTTACCAAACTTCTGAATTCTCTGGGGTGGAACCCTCTCCAAGACAGTCGTGAAGCTCACCGATTGACCTGTTTTTACAAAATGTTAAATGGTCAGCTCGATATAGATTACAAGACCTACACCGAACCAAAACCAATTAGGAGCAGACGAGGGCATTCGATCCAATTTGTGATTCATGCTACCAAGACAGATGTGTACAGCAATTCGTTCTATCCCCCACACAATTAAAGCATGGAATAATCTCCACCCTTCTATAGTTACCCAACCAGATACAACTAAATTTAAGGTAGCTCTTTCTTCCCAAAAACCCCTTCTGGCTTAAGTCCTCCCTCCACCACCACTAGTTTAAATTCCATTTGCAATATTTTGGAGGACCAAGACACCAAGAACCAGGAACCAAGATCAACCTACATCAGGAATCCTGAATGCAGTAATTGAGGTTAGAGGATGTGCATGTAACTCTTTTCTTCGCTGAGAAGGGCTGTTTGGATCTCAGGATGGTGGTGATGGAGGAAGTGTAAGAACAGGTATTACATCTCCTGTGGTCAGAGAGGAAAATGCCTGGGTTCAGGAAAAGACGGGTTTAACGGACCAGGGACTTCATCGAGAGAGTGGTCCCTGAGGAAGTCGGGAGTGGCGAGGAGAAGGTGTGGCTGGTGGGATTTTGTTGCAGCTGGAGAAAAAGATGAAAGATGATGTTTGGGGTGTGGAGGTGTGAGGTGAGGGCTAGATAACTACATATCTATTCATAGTAGGAGGCATGGTTAGAGTGGAAGTCTGAGAAATGTGACAGAGGGCTCTATCAACCAAATTAGAATGGAAGCTATGTCTCCTGATAAAGGAGGACATTTCAGAAATCCTGAAATGGAGGGCCTCCACTTGAGAGCAAATGTGGTGAAACCTGGGACAAAGGCAAGGCATCCTTGCAAAACATAGGACAGGAAGAAGTGTATTCTAGGTATCTGCAAGAGTCAACGCATTTACAGTGAATAACTGTGGAAAGTTTGTCCCCCGAGAAGGAGGCAACAAGATCTAGAAAAGAGAGAGAAGTGTCAGAAATTTGTCCATGTTAATTTGAGCATTGATTGGAAATTTCTGAACTGTTGGATGACATTTTACCATTCACTTCGTTTTTGGTGTAACAAAGTACAATAATACATCTTCCAGTAATTTTACTTTGGAGTCACGTGAGTGACTATGTGATTATATTGGGTAGATTTAACTGAACTTAACATCTTTGTGCTGTATAAACACTTCAAAATGTATAATGTTGGTACTGCCATACAACTGGTTTCTATAGTAGGTAATATGGCATGCATTGACCTTAAAGATGCATACAACATGGTACCCATTCACAGGGAGCACAGGAGATATTTGAAGTTTAACTGGATGGGACAATTGTGGCTGTTCAAAGCATTGCCTAATGGGCTGACTTCAGCTCCCAGACTATTTACAAAACGACTAAAACCAGTCCTGGGGCTGCTACAAGGTCAGAATCACATTGTCATGGCATATTTGGATGATATTCTAATCATAGGTGACACCAAGAAATCAACTGAATCATCTGTTTCAGCCACTAAACTCATGCTTGAGAGATTGGGGTTCCTTATCCATCCAGTTACGTCCAAATTGATACCTACCAGGGTAACTGATCACCTGGGATTTACCATTAACTCAATTCACATGTCTGTGAGTCTGCCTAGCCGCAAGCAATCAGAGTTAATAGAAGCCTGTAACAATCTAATTGTTAAACAGCAGCATTCAATTAGACAAGTAGTAGTGTAATTGGCAAACTAGTGGCTGCCTTTCCAGCTGTGCGTTTTGGGCCTTTGTACTATCAAAATTTACAACGTGCCAAGGAGCAGGCACTCAAATTACATGCAGGAAAATCCGGTAGACCTATGTGATTGCCAGCAGTGGCCATTGCTGGATTACAATGGTGGGTAACAAATATCCGTCATTACTCCAGAAAAATTTTAGTCGATACTAAAGTTATCTTACAAACCGATGCAGGCCCCCGAGGATGGAGAGCAACACATACCATCTCTAGCTGTGGTGGTAGATGGAATGTGCAGGAGTCATTAATTCTTCATCAATATTGGATTAACTACTTAGAGTTGTTGGGAGCACTCTATGGGCTGAAGGCTTATTGCCGCAATATGCAACATGTGCTTGTTCAACTTCAGATTGACAACACTACGGCGGTGGCGTATGTAAATCACATGGGTGGTATTAAATCACATGGGTGTATTACGAGGAACATTCGGGTTTCAGCCATCTGCCTTTCAGGTAGATACAACATGGTGGCAGACGCTAGATTGCGGAAATTCAATGACAACACAGAATGGATGTTGAATCATGAAGTGTTTAACGACATTGTCGCCCGGTATGGCGTTCCGGATATTTACTTTGTTCGCATCCAGACTAAATCACCAGTTACCCAAATATGTGTCATGGGAACCAGACCCAGGGGCAGTGGCAGTAGATGCGTTCTCGCTACACTGGGGAGGAATGTTTTTGTATGCTTTTCCCCCATTTTGCCTCATCAGTCGATGCTTGGCAAAAATCAAGCAAGACAACGCACAGGCATTTTAGTAGTACCTGACTTGCCTACATAGTCTTGGTTCCCCTTAGTCCTGGGAATGATAACACAGCCTTTTATGGCTGTCCCCAAAAGCAGGAAACTGCTGGTTCACCCAGTAACGGGGAATAACCATCCACTACATGACCGAATCAATGTATTGGTTTGCAGATTCTGAGGAGACCATCCCTGGGGTTCGGATTGTCAGAACGAACAGTGGATGTGATAACAGCGGCCTAGAGGGACAGTACACAAAAACAGTACATCTCTCGCAACAAGAAGTGGGAGATGTTCCGTTCTATCTCAAACATCACGTATGAATCAGCACGAATCACGGATGTCTTGGAGTTTCTATCTACCCTATACTATGACCAGAAATTGAGCTACAGTGCCATCAATAGTGCCAGAAGTGCATTATCCTCTTACTTAGTGCTGGGATCGGGTCACCAATCAGTAGGGACTCACCCCTTAATAACTAGGTTTATGAAGGGCATTTTTAATTCAATACCACCCAGGCCCTGGTACACAGAGATTTGGGATGTGAGCGTGGTGCTCCCATTGCTTCACCAGTGGGCACCAGCTTAGTCCCTGCCTCTATCAAAACTCACCCTCAAGGTGGTCATGCTCATGGCGCTGGTCACAGCGCAATGGGTCCAGACGTTACACAAGTTACGACTCGACAACATGACTACATATGTAAATAATATAACCTTCATCATTTATAATTCGATCAAACAGAGCAGACCGGGGGTGTCAGGGCTCAAGCTATTGTTCCTGGCATACCCCATGGACCCAAGGTTGTGTGTAGTATCACACATTCAACAATACATCAAGGTCACTAAGAGCCTCAGAGGCTCCGAGTTACCTGTACTGATCAGTTACAAAAAAACCTTTTCTCAAAGTATCAGTGCAAACCATTTCTAATGGTTAGAAAAGGTTCTGGCTAGTGCAGGAGTGGACACTGACACTTTTAAATCTCAATCCGGTCTCCATCGGCAACAAGGGCAATGGACGTCCCTCTCGACCACATCTGAGTGGCTGCAGGATGGTCCAATGAACAGACGTTCCACAGGTTTTACAACAAACCAATTGCCGGACCAGGGGTGTTTGCTAGTACCATTTTAGATTCTGTTCTATAGTTTTCTCCCAGGATGGGAGGGGTTACTATTAATTTGTTTTGATGATTGAAGCATCAGCATTATTAACTAACTATGTCATGTCTGAGTACATTCATCTTTTTCACTCATCCATGGTAAATCCACACAGTGTATGGCGCTTGGACTCGTATCCGGCGTGAAATCACAGAGCTTTGAAGTCTTCATGTAGTCACTCAAGTGACTCTGAAATAAAATAGTAAGATTAAACGAGCACTTACCAGTTTGAAGTTTGATCTTTATTTTATGAGGAGTTACGATGAGCGATTACGTGCCCACCGCTCCCAACCCTCATATTATATAGGTCATCTAGTAGTTCTAGTTCTCTCCAATCTTATTATGTTTAGGTCACCTACTATTATCTGTGATTTCACACAGCTGCTTTGGAGATTGACGCCCATTCCTTCTCCCCAGAGATGCTGCCTGGCTCGCTGAGTTACATCAGCTTTTTGTGTCTATCTTCGGTTTAACTAGCATCTGCAGTTCCTTCCGACACAAGTATTTCCAATAGTTGCATATAGATTTGGGAGTTTAACTGTGAGTAGTTATGGAGCAAAAGATGAGGAAAAGGTGGAAGGAAACAACCTGGACACTGTCCAGACTCTTTACCAGCATGTATGCAAAGACATTTACAAGCATTCAATAACAGTGATAGTCAATAAGCTTTGATAGCAGCTGAGAGCAGGACCTCAGTATCTGTCAAAGCAACTGTGTCTGCACAGCCAGTCACTTATGCTCAATGAAAGAATATGTTACAATGGGCACACTAATGTATCAGAAGCTAGGCTCCTAGCTTAAGATCAAATCAAGGATAATAAGGAAGAAACAACACAAAAGGCAGCCAGTCTTCTTGAGGCCTCAATATCTTCAAGACTACCAATCTAGCAGCATCATTCATTTACCATCATGTACAACAATCTATGTCTAATCAGCTGCATTAATGTCGGAAAACTTCCAGAACAGTTTTGCAAGACCGTAATTTGTACCCATCAAAATATTTTAGAATAAGTAACCAAAAGCCTTGTGAGAGTATTAAGAGGTGTTTTAGAGCAAGGGGAAGAGATGAGGAAGTCTCTCGAAATAATTTCAGAGCTGGGCACCCAGAGTTGAAAGAATGTCTGCCAATGCTGAGGAGATTAATGCTGTGGATGTGCCTTGCAGAAGTGCAGAAATCTCAGAAAATATAGGGTGATGCAAATAGGAACTTGAAAGCAAAACAAATAATTATAAAATTGAAGTGTAATTCGATCAAAAGATCATAAGTGATAGGATTGGGAATTAGGACATTTGGCCCATCGATCATGGCTGCTCTATCTTTCCCTCCTAATCCCATTCTCCTGCCTCCTCCCCATAACGTCTGATGGATGAGAAAGTAATATAAATCAGAGAGCATTGTTATGATTTAGGTAGCAGAACTGTCTAAACTCAGATTAATGCTGAGTGCAAATGAGATGCCTGGCATTTGGACAGGATAGCATTGAAATAATGAAGGCGAGAAGCAACAAAGGAATGGGTGAGGGATTCAAGTGCGGATGAGCTGAAGTATGGAGGATTCAGAATGCAAAAGTTGAAATAACCAAAGGAAAATAATTGTGCAGTGGAAGTACTTTTCTTAAGTTTGCCCAGCCCTCTTAATACATTGGTGTTAAAAAACAAAACAAAAAACAAATTAAAAAGAAAATTAATGGAGCAATCAATATGACATTAAAGGTATGTTTCAAAATGCAGATTCTCAAACAATAATTAAAAATATTTTCAACAGGCCAGACAGCATCTGTAGAAATAAAATCAATGGTCCGTGGGGGGTGGGGCTTTCTGGAGCGCTGGTGTAGGTGTCGTGGGCTGAAGGGACTGGTCTCCAGAGGGCTAGTATGGACATTGTGGGCCAAATGGATTCTTGAGGTGGCAGCTCAGTCCCTCAAGCCTGATATGCTGGCAGCTCACTCACGGCTGGTGGGCTAGCAGTTGATTCACGGCTATTCCTTGAAATTCCATTTCAAGAAGGGTGCAAGGCCACCAAATTCAAGTGCAGTTTCTTACCACTTCAAGCAGACTACAAGGCCACCAAATTCAAGTGCAGTTTCATACCACTTCAAGCAGGGTGCAAGGCCACCAAATTCAAGTGCAGTTTCCGACTACTTCAAACGGGGTACAAGGCCACCAAATTCAAGCGCAGTTTCATACCACTTCAAGCAGGGTGCAAGGCCACCAAATTCAAGTGCAGTTTTGTAACACTCACGCAGGATCCAAGTCCACCAAAAACTCGTGCAATTTCATACCTCTTCAAGCAAGGTGCAAGGCCACCAAATTCAAGTGCAGTTTCATACCAATTCAAGCAGGGCAATATACAGTGCAAACAGGAAGTTGCCAAGTTTAGACCACCAACAATTTATAGTGCTTTTACTTCAACCCAAATCCCCCACCAACCATTTGCAGTGTTTTACTTCAACCCCAAACCCCCACCAACAATTTGCAGTGCTTTTACTTCAACCCAAACCCCCACCAACCATTTGCAGTGCTTTTACTTCAACCCCAAACCCCCACCAACCAATTGCAGTGCTTTTACTTCAACCCAAAACCCCCACCAACCATTTGCAATGCTTCTACTTCAACCAGAAACCTCAACCAACTATGTGCAGTGCTTTTACTTCAACCCAAAACTCCCACCCAACCATTTGCAGTGCTTTTGCATCAGCCCAAAACCCAACCCAACCATTTGCAGTGCTTTTACGTCAACCCCAAACTGCACCCAACCATTTTCAGTGCTTTTACGTCAACCCAAAACCCCACCCAACCATTTGCAGTGCTTTTACTTTAACCCAAATCCACACCCAACCATTTGCAGTACTTATTCTTCAACCCAAAACCCCACCCAGCCATTTGCAATGTTTTTTCTCCAACTCAAAACCCCACTCAACCATTTGCAGTGCTTTTTCTTCAACCAAAAACCCCACCCACCCATTTGCAGTACTTTTTCTTCAAACCAACCACATTTTCATTTTCAAACCACATTAAGGGCACTCACAATATAGTGGACATGTGTTCAGTGTTATTCTCAGCGCAGACTGGGAAATGTGACCCTCTCACTTCCCCCATCTTGCAGAGACTGACTGAGGCACAACACTTCCAGGTTTTATAATCCTTCCCCACTCCCACCAGCAGGGGCAGCAGAGAGAATGTCAACATTTTGTAAACATTAATAACTCTTTTCTGTTTCATCGATGGGAAAACATCCTCTTGTGTTGCGCAGCGGATGGGGGCTGTGAGTAAGCTGGCCAAAATCACAGCCATAAGTGGCAACGGTTTTTCTAAAATCATTAAACAGAAAAACAGGAAGTTGTCAAGACCTTATAGTAATATAGACTAAACTAAGTGGGACCCGTCAGGTCCCAGCATTACACGGGAGTGCAGGTCTCCCAACACAATATTCCACCTCCCCACCAATTCCAATATTGGTGGCAAGTAGGGGGGGGGGGGGCTTTATGGAGAACTAGTATGGGTGTTGTGCACTGAAGGGACTGATTTCCAGAGGGCTAGTATGGACATTGTGGGCCGAATGGATTCTTGGGCTTGCGGCTCAGTCACTCAAGCCTGTTGTGCTGGCAGCTCACTCACTCATGGCTGGTGGGCTCACAGTTGACTCACGGCTATTCCTTGAAATTCTATTTCAAGCAGAGTGCAAGGGCACCAAATTCGTGTGCAGTTTCATACTATTTCAAACAGGGTGCAAGGCCACTAAATACAGCGAATCATGACCTCTCCCTCCCGCATCTTGCAGAGACTGAGCCACGCCCACGTTCCAGCTTTTATAGTCCCTCCCCCTCCCACCCGAAGAGTCGTGGCCTTCATGGTGTGATTGACAGGAGAGAGAAAATCTCAACAATTTTTAAACACTAAAAACTCTTTTATTTTTTATTGATGAGAAAAATCGTCAGCACCTGATAAGCAGTGGAGGACTCTGAGTAAGATGGTGAAAAATCACAACCGTACGTGGTAGCGTTTTTTCTCAAATCAATATAGAGCGCAAAATGGAAGTGGTCAAGATTTGACTTTAATTATATAGACGCCAAGGCTGCTCTAATTAGCCAAGGTGGCTCTAAATATGCGATGCAGCTCTAATTAGGCACCGCAGCTTGATTTCGCACTTTCAAATCCAAAGGTAGGGCAGTTTGCTTTATTACTTTCAAAACCAAAGGGAAGGCAGCTTGCTTTATCACTTCCAAAACCAAAGGCAAGGCAGCTTGCTATAGCACTTTCAAAACCAAAGACAAGGCAGCTTGCTTTAACACTTTCAAAACCAAAGGCAAGGCAGCTTCATTTAGCACTTTCAAAACCAAAGGCAACACAGCTTGCTTTAACACTTTCAAAACCAAAGGCAAGGCAGCTTGATTTAGCACTTTCAAAACCAAAGGCAACACAGCTTGCTTTATCACTTTCAAAACCAAAAGCAACAGCTCGCTTTAGAACTTTCAAAACCAAAGGCAACACAGCTTTAGCACTTTCAAACAAAAACACACATTTGCATTTTAAAACTACATTTTCAAACCACATTAAGGGCACTGACAGGTCAGTAAAACCACTCACAGTTTAGTAGACATGTGTTCAGTGTTATTCACAGATCAGACTGAGAATTGCGACCTCTTGCTCCACCACCTTGTAGAGAACTCAGAAACCTCCACACTTCCGGGTTTTATAGTCCCCCCGGAAGGGTCGTGGCCTTCAGGAGAGAGAATCTGAACATTTTTTAAACACTAATAAATCTTTTATTTTTCATCGATGGGAAAAAATCCTCGGCACCTGATAAGCTGAGGGGGAATCTGAGTAAGATGGCCAAATATCACAGCCATACATGGTAGCGTTTTTTCTCAAATCAATAAAAAGCGCAAACAGGAAGTGGTCAAGATTAGACTTTTAGCAATATAGATAGCTGCATAAAAACTTTAACGAAATTCAGGGCCTAACAACTCAATGTAAAACTCCAATAGTTGCTATCAGATCATTTAGAATTCCCTATCACTCAACACATGGCTCACCATGTAATGTTTGAATTTCCCACTTACTTATATCACAGTTCCCACATTTTCTTCCATTCATGGAGGCCCCAGTTGCCTTACGTCCTTCCATTCACCAAAGTGTAGGTTTCCGCACTCCCCAATCGGTCACAGGGGCCTCAATTCCCATATCCCATTTCACCCACAGAGGCCTGAGTTATCACACTCCCTTATCGCTCCTCATCCATTCTACAGGAGTCCAGTGCTCCATTGAAAACTCAACTTGATCTGTTGACTTTTCTGCATTGAAACTCATCTGGTTCTGATTTTTGTACTTTTTTAAACTTACTGCTTTTGAAAGAAAAAAATAATGAAATGTATATTGGAATAGTAATAAAATAATATCCAATTGTCCAGATAATCTGTCAGTTGATGCAGTTTAATGCAAAGGTTAGAAGGAATATATTTTAAGAGGTGTATTATTATTGGCAGTATATTTTCAGGGAGAAAGCTGTGAAAACACAGAGATATACAATTCTCGGATATATAATTGCAAGGAAAAAAGCATAACAATTACTGAATTTTGAGTGGCATGATATTTTTGAACACTGCACAGATTAATTTTAATTAAACATGAGTTGCTCAATCAAATTTAGTTCATTGTGCGCATGGAATTTGCACATATCAAATATTTGATGTGGGTCCTCCATGAATACAGTATCTAAATGCACAGAGGCCACAAGACATAACAATGGCATCAAACAGTGTAAGCCACTCACGCTGCAGCAGGCCTTTATCAGAAAACAACCTTTATACTGGACTACTGCTGAGGAGTCCTTGGCAACAGCACACTTGCAAAGAGCTTTCCGTTTATTTGGCTTGTTGCTCTTAAACACCACTCCCTCATTGCCAGTTACGCCAATGACATTCCTTACTTTGGACGCCAGCTCAATATTATCTACAATTCCGGCCTGCTGCCAACATTCGTTCCCTGCCACACAATAGCATATCTGACAAACCACAGCCACAGCCGTCAGATGAACAATCAAGACTCTTCCATCCTTTTCCCAGCTTCCAACGCCTGTTTCCCTGATAATTTTCCGTCCTTCATCATCTTAAAGTTCAGTCTTTTAATTCTGTTTCTAGTACATCATGTTAGTTTGCCATGGGAATGGGAGATGTTGCCAAGATGCAGAAAGTCAAAAAGCTGATCGGAGAATGGAGGCCAGAGAGTTGTGGGAGGGCAACGGTTTGAACAAAATACAACAATGGAATCTACCTAAATTCAATGAGTGATATGGGCTCAGTTCCAAAAGAGACAGAATATCTCATCCCATCTAAAACGTACATGGAGAAACGTATTCAATGTTTTCAAGAGAGAGTTATATATACCTCTTAGGGTTAACGGAATCATGGGTTATGGGGAGAATACAGGAATGGGGTACTGATTTTGGATGGTCAGCCATGATCATATTGAATGGTGGTGCTGCCTTGAAGGGCTAAATGGCCTGCCCCTGCACATATTTACTATATTTCTATGTTTCTATGTATCCTGCAGTTGTATAAATCAAGAGACGGAAGATGGGAATAGGTTAGTTAACCTTTTACAAGCAGCATGGATATGGTGGAGTGATTAACATTCCTCTTTATAATAAAGTTTCAAAGTTTAATTATCCATATTTTTTATTCAATGAAAGCAATAATTTGTAATTTGTCTCCTCGGCCTTTGTGTCCTCAAACTCTCCCATGATGATGTTCATAATTTCATAAGTGATAGGAACAGAAGTAGGCTGTTCGGCGCATCACATCTACTCCACCATTCCATCATGGCTGATCTATATTTCCCTCTTAAACCAATATTCCTACCTTCTACACATAACCCCTGTCACCCGTACTAATCAAGAATCTATCTGTCTCTGTCATAAAAATATTCATTAACGGCCTTCACAGCCTTCTGTGACAATGACTTCCACAGATTCACCACCCACTGACCAAAGAAAGTCCTCCTCATCTCCTTCTTAAAGGAACATCCTTTTAATTCTGACGCTATGACTTCTGGTCCTAAACTCTCCCACTAGTGGAAATGTACGCTGCATATCCACTCTATCCAGGCCTTTCACTATTCAGTACGTTTTCGTAACGACATTCACAGTACAATATCACCACATAAACAGCAGAAGTTATGCAATTAAATAATTTAATTGTGCGATATGAAATCCACAAAAAGTTTCTTGTGAGATTGCATCCATTAAACAGAAATGCGCTTAATTACCAAATCTTCTTGTCAAGATAATTTTGCCCTGATATAATCTGCATTGCTTAGTGTTAATACTGCTTCTATTAACACCTGGCTAGATTTCAATCCATGATGGGAAAGGGCAGAGGTGGGAAGGGGCAGGGGGGGGGGCTGGGGGGAGTGGGAAGGGAAGGAGGGGATGGGATTCCTAGGGGAGGGTGTAAGAATATCGGGGGGAACGTAGGGGGGGAAAGATGAGGATGAAAGTGAGGAGGCGGGCGCAAAAGGGGTAGTCAGCGATATGTGGCGAGATAGTGTGGGGGGAGGGGGAGTCGTTGTAGAGGTGAGGGAGAGGCGGGGAGAAAGGGGGAGAGGGTTGTGGGGGAGGGGAAAATGGGGAGGGAAGGAGTGGGAGATGGGGAAGTTGGGGTAGGGGTGAGGTCGACTTGACAGAGCAACAGGAGAAGCAGGTGGCAGTGGTCAGGCAGGGTGTGGATAAAGCCACCACCAGCAGCAAGAAATAGCAAGAAAGAGCAGATGTGAGATGCTTGCCAGTGCACCTTGTGTGTCGGCTGTGGGGTCAGAAGAGGGGGTCTAAATGACTGGGGAGATGATGGGAGCCGGGGATGGGTAGGCACGTTTTTTCATTCACATTCAGTTTACAATGTAATCTGTGGCAGCTCAGGGGATTTCAAATGAGCTATCGTAACTTTGTGTGGATATTGGGAGAGAGAGGGGTGACCATTAGTTGTTAGAAAATTAAGTTCAATTTTTGTGTGTCAATCATTTCCCGAGATATTTACTATTAAGGTTGCCCAGCAGCTGACCTCACAATGCCTTTCCTCGTGCTCCACCCACGCTGCTCCGGATCAACGCAGCTGCTGTCAATGCGCATGAGCAGTTTTCCATGAGGTACGTTAGCCCACCCACCCCCCGTTCTTCAAAGGGCGCAGAAGATTCGAGAAAGTTCTGCAGCGAAGACCCTACAGCTTTGCTCCGCTATAGGATCTTTGTTCTGCAGTTCGCAAAGTCAGTGGCGTTGAAGAAGCTTCTCCTCAAGGGCCTGTCCCACCAGCATGCGACTCCATGCGGTGAGCGCGATCAAACTAGAAGTGGGGGCCGCGCGGAAGTCAGGTGATCCCTGTACAAGGCCATTCCCAACAGCATGCGCCTGTATGCGAAGAGCGCAACCAAACCGGCAGCGGGGGCCGCGCGGAGGTCGGGTGAGTGGCGCGACGCGGTGCGAAGTGAGACGAACATGGAGTCTGAAAGGTAAGTTCGCCAGGACAGAGAGGGACACACAGAGAGGGGCACAGAGGCACCTACAGAGAGGGTCACAGAGGAACGACATCGAGGCGGTGTGTAATGCGTCGAGGCGACTGCGAGCCGACAAGCCATTGCCACGCGGAATTTTTGAACATGGTCAGTTTTTCGGTGCCCCCGCACGATGTTGGGACGAACTCCGCACAACTCCACATGGCTCCAAGCGATCGAAGTGGGACCGGCCCCACGATGCCGGAGCGGCTCAAGCAACCACGTAGTCGCGCTCATTGCACTGGAGTCGCAATGTTGGTGGGACAGGCCCTTCACTGTTGGCACAGCTTGTGAAGCCCCGCCCTTCCCACCCCCCCACACGCCCCCGCCCCGCACGCCCGCCCGCCCCGCCTGCGCACTCAGCTGCCAGTTTCCCAGCGAGTCAAGCTGGTCCTGTCTCTCTCCGCTGTTCGCAAGGCCCACTCACTCGCACCCGATCCCACAACGCCCCCTCCCCCCCCCCCCCTCCGCTCTACCCGTCTCTCACGGGGATGACCTCCTATCCGCGTCCAGTCCACGGCACCCCCATCTGTAAGCTTTTGGCAGGTCCTCAGCATAGCGCCTATCAGCCATAGGATCTTTGGTCCTCGGAATGTTCCAGAGCTCGCTCGGGAGCAAGAGACACGCTGCCACCCTGACTGCCCCCACTCTCTCTCTCTCTCTCTCTCTCTCTCTCTCTCTACTCCTCTCTCTCTCCTCTCTCTCTCCGACTCTCTCTCTCTCTCTCTCTCTCTCTCTCTCTCCTCCTCTCCCAGGAGGAAACCTCCAAGTCCTCCCTCCCTCTCTTTCTCCCCCTACCCCTCTCTCTCTCTTCTCTCCTCTCCCTCTTCTCTCTCTTCTCTCTCCTCTCTCTCCCCTTCGCTCATCTTTCTCATCCTTCCCACTATCAGCCTCTCTCCACCTCTCTCTCTCTCTTCTCTAACCTCTCTCTCTCTCCTCTCTCTATCTCTCCTCTCTCCCCCCTATTTCTCTCGAAGGCCCCCCTCACGCCCTCCCCCATCTCTCTCCCCCTCTCCTCTCCCCCTCTCTCTCCCCCCTACCCCGCCTCCCCTCCTCCCCCCACTCCCTTCTACCCCTCCTCTCCTCCTCCCTCTCTCCCCTCCCCTCTCTTCCCCCTCTCCCCCTCTTTCCTTCCCCCTCTCCCCCCTCCTACGTCCCCCCCCTCTTTCCTCCCCTCTTTCCTTCCCCCCCTCTTTCCTTTCCCCCCTCATTCCTTCCCCCTCCCCTCTTTCCCCCACTAAAACCCCCCTCTTTCCCCCTCCCCTCTTTCCACCCTCCCCTCTTTCCCCCCTCCCATCCCCCCTCTCCCCTCATTTCCCCCTCCCCTCTTTCCCCCCTCCCCCTCTTTCCCCCTCCCCTCTTTCTCTTCCCCCCCCTCTTCTCCCCCTCCCCCCCCCCCTCCCCTCTTCCCTCCCCCCCCCCTTCCCACCCCCCTCTTCGGAAACAATAAGAAGAACCCCTCTTCCTCCCCCCCTTCTTCCTCCCCTCCCTCTCCCCCCTCATCCCTCTTCCCTTCCTCCCCCTCCCTCTTCCTCCCCCCCCTTTCACACCTCCCTATACCCCTCTTTCTCCCCCCTCCCCTTTCTCCCCTCCCTTTCCCTCTGTTTCTCCCCTCCCCTCTTTCTCCCTCTCCCCTCTTTCTCCCCCCTTTCTCCCCCTCCTCTCTTTCTCCCCCTCGCTAGCCCCCCTCTTTCCCCCCTCCTCTCTTTCCCCCCTCCCCTCTTTCTCCCCTCTTTTCCCCACTTTCTCCCCCTCCTTCTTTCTCCCCCCTCCCCTTTTTACTCAACCCCCCCCTCTTTCCCTCTCCTCACCCTCTTCCTCCCCTTCCCTCTTCCTCCCCCTCCCCTCTCCCTTCCCTCTTTACATCAGCATTGTCATGTGATGTAAATTAAATATGTTTCATTCAGATTGATGGTATATTTTACGTTATTGCCATTTACAACTTTGAAAATAAGTACTCCCACTTGCCGTCTTTACTTGACAGGCATCACAAGGACACCTCATGGGTCCTCAACGCAGCATTTCCACAATTTCACACCACCAACTTTTTCCAAAATCACCAACGGCGATCCTATTTCAATTCCTAACATCCTGTCAGCCTCCTTCTCAAGTCCACCCCCTCCCCCTGGCTGCTGGATAGTTGCTTCCTACCCGACATCCCCTGTCTCAAGTACCACTTCATTGCTGTCCTGCTGGAGAAAACAGGGCCGGTGGTGGTTTACATGGAGATCCTGGGGAGGTGAGGAGGGAGTCTGGGGGGATTGAGCGAGGGAGAGTGCAGGGAGGGAAAGGGAGAGGGAGGGGAAAGTGTGGGAGTGAGTGTGGGGGAGGATGGGGATAGAGGGAAGGGAGGGGGCTAGGGAGAGGAGAGGAGTGATGGTGGGAGGGAGGGAGTGACTGAGGGTAAGAGAAAGGGGAGGAAGGGAGAGGTGAGGGAGGGAGTGGGGAAGGGGAGGAGGACTGGGGAAAGAAGAGGGAGGGTGAAGAGGAGGGGGAGGGAGCGCTGAGGGATGAGGGGGAATGGAGGAGGATAGGGGTAGGATGAGGAATGGTGAGGTGCAGTTGGGGGTTTGCCGTGACTCGCGTCACAACAGTGATCTCTGGCGTCACAACGGGAGCCCCTCAACTGGGGTTTATGGGTGAGCACTGGAATATTGCATTGGGGGAATATGCCCAACAGGTGGATGGTATATTTTACAAATTGTAAATAAAAACAAAAAAAAAATCACTTTAAAAAACCTGTTCTCCCCCTGCCCATACGCAGTGTTACATCACAATGGGATCTCATTTACATAATAGCAGCGTTGCATCTCACAATTACGTCGTAATGCAATCCCAAATTTCATTTACATAAAATATCCCGCTTTTCATTCACATTCATGGAATTCTGAGAAAAAAGCACCATACAGCTAACATTGTCCTTAGGATAAACTCATTTACATTCATTTTTGAAAAAAACGGCGGTGATGCGGCAGTCATACAAAACTCCGGTGTCATGGCAGTCATGTGAAATGATGGCATCCCCCCGCGACTGCACCCCCTCCCCACATGGGGTCCGGCAGCTCCTCATTAGGTCATTCCGACATCCCTCCCGCTCCACACCCGTTTGGTCACTGTTCCGGCTCAAAGCTTGCTGGTTATCTACCAGGCCTTATAACCAGCTGCTGCTGATTGAGGGATTGAGCTTCTTGGGATCTGCGAACATGCTGCTGCTCATTATGGGATTGAACTTCAAAAGAAATTAGCAGTGGTCCTCCTGGCACTCTGCTGATTGAAGAGGTTAAATATAAGATTTAAGATAAGATAAGATAAGATGCATTTATTTGTCACATGTGCCAATTGGCACAGCAAAATTAAATCACCATACAGCCATACATTAACAAATAAAGAACACAACATGGAGTAGATAGGAGGAGAAGTTTTTTTTTTTTTCCCCCAGCCCCGCATGTTACCTTCTCCCCAAAATCCACAAACCCGACTGCCCTGGCAGACCCAATTCATACCTTGACGCCATCCTATCCCCCTTTGTTAAATCCCTCCCCACCTATGTTCAAGACACCTCAGACACTCTCCGTCGGCTCTGCGCATTCCATTCTCCAGGTCCCCATCCTCTCATCTTTACCATGGACGTCCAGTCACTCTAAACCTCCATCCCCCACCAGGACGGTCTCAAAGCCCTCCGGTTCTTCCTCGACCAGAGGAGCAACCCATACCCATCCACTGCCACCCTCCCCGCCTAGCGGAGTTTGTCCTTACCCTCAATGACTTCTCTTTTGACTCCTCCCATTTCCTCCAAACACAAGGCGTAGCTATGGGCACACGCATAGGCCCCAGGTATGCTTGCCTCTTTGTCGGGTACGTCGAACAATCCTTGTTCTCGTGTACCAGGGCCCCATCCCCGACCTCTACCTCCGTTACATCGATGACTGCTTTGGTGTTAACTCCTGCACCCACACACAACTGACTGACTTCATCCATTTCACCACCAAATTCCATCCGGCACGCAAATACACTTGGACCATTTCCGACGTTTCCCTACCATTCCTTGACCTCACCTTCTCTATTGCAGGTGATACACTCCTGACTGACATCCACTACAAACCAGCTGATTCCCACAGCTACCTGGACTACTCTTCCTCCCACCCTGCTTCCTGTAAGGACTCCATCCCCTTTTCCCAATTCCTCCGATGAGGTGTTTCACACCAGGTCATCACAAATGGCCTAATTCTTCAGAGAACGGGGATTCCCCTCCCCCACTATAGATGAGGCTCACACCAGGGTCTCCTCCATACCCCGCAACACTGCCCTCTCTCCCCATTCCCCCACTCACAAACAGGGCAGATTCCCCCTGCTCCTCACCTTTCACCCCACCAACCGTCAAATACAACACATAGTCCTCCGCCAGTTTCACCACCTCCAACGTGACCCCTCCACTCGCCACATCTTCCCATCTCCCCCACTGTCTGCCTTCCTCAAAGACCGCTCCCTCCGCAACTCCCTTGTCAATTCTTCCCTTCCCTCCCGCTCTACCCCTTCCCCGGGCACTTTCTCTTGCAACCGCAAGAAATGCCACACTTGTCCCTTCACCTCCCCCCTCCACTCCTTTCAGGGACCCAAGCAGTCCTTCCAGGTCTGACAGAGGTTCACCTGCACCTCCTGCAGCCTCATCTACTGCATCTGCTGCTCCAGATGCCAGATGATCTATATCGGTGAGACC
The DNA here is from genome assembly GCA_035221665.1 of Okamejei kenojei. Lineage (NCBI taxonomy): Eukaryota > Metazoa > Chordata > Chondrichthyes > Rajiformes > Rajidae > Okamejei > Okamejei kenojei. Next base: position 93,369,678 of record CM069136.1, on the reverse strand, counting down.
AAGCGGAGGCTTGGCAATCGTTTCGCCGAATGCCTCTGCTCGGTCCACAATAACCAAGCCGACCTCCCAGTGGCTCAGCACTTTAACTTCCCCTCCCATTCCGTATCCAACCTCTCGGTCCTGGGCCTCCTCCACGGCCAGAGTGAGCAACACCGCAAGTTGGAGGAACAGCACCTCATATTCCACTTGGGGAGTCTGCATCCTTTGGGCTTGAACATTGAATTTTCTCAATTCTGTTAACCCTTGCATTCTCCTCCCCTTCCCTCCTCTCCCTCAGCCCTCGGGCCCTGGCATTCCCTCTCTCTCTACCTCCCTCCCCCACCCTAGTCGCACTAGCTTCTCATTTTAACACCACAAACAGCTTACAATGGCTTGTTCCCTTTATCATCGATAATTTTTTGCATATCTTTCATTCATTGTTCTTTATCTCTCCACATCACCGTCTATATCTCTCGTTTCCCTGATCCCTGACCAGTCTGAAGAAGGGTCTCGACCCGAAATCGCCTATCTCCTTCGCTCCTTAGATGCTGCTGCACCCGCTGAGTTTCTCCAGCCTTTTGTGTACCATGGAGTAGATAGGATTCAACATAAAACATCCCCAAAATTTCCCACTGTGAGGGAAGGCACCAATGTCAGTCTCTTCCCCTGATGTTCCCCACTGTTCACCCGTGGTCGGGGTCTCCCCGAGCCCTCTGCAGTCGCCGCTACGGGCAGCCCGATGTTCAGGCCCGCTCCCTGGGGTGATGTAAGTCTGACGTCAGGGCTGGAGGACATCCTCAGTGGCCTGGACCCTGAGTCGGCCCCCTCCTACCGGAGTCCGCGGCTCCCAAAGTCCACTGGCTGCGCCGGGTGGAGATGCAACGCTGGAGGCCCTCGGCAAAGGGCCCCAGGACTCCACGATGACGGTCAGCGCCGCCTGCGTTGGGAGCTCTCTAAACCAGAGCTCCACGATGTTGGAGCAGCGGCCCATCGCTCCAGAGCTCCAACGGTGACCCAGGTAGCTATCGCCCGCTCCGTGGTGACTCCAGCGCCGCCACCGCTGTTGTAGCTCTGGTCCGGTTCCCGGTCCCCGGCAGGAAAGGCCGCTTGGATCCAGGAGTTAGGCCACGAGGTGGGGGGGTGAGGAAGCGACTTGGAGAAATAGTCGCGTCCCCGCCAGGAAGCGACTGGGAGTTAGTTTCCCCCTTACTCTGCCCCCCACCCCACATAGAAAAGTTAAAGATTCCCAAAAACACACTTTTAACGGACTAAAAATGAAAAAAAAGGTGGAAAGACAAACGGGCTGCAGGCAGAGGCTGCTGGCAGTCCAGCGCCCCCTAGCGTCTATTTCATTTTAAATGAAATAACTGTTTTTATTGAGAATTTCATTAAAAAAAAACATTTTAATCATATTCTTCAGTAATCATTAACAACTGTGTATAGACTACTTTTTTTAACATCATGCCAAGAAGAGGGAGACAAGGAGCTGCAGGATGGTTGAGGAACGACACAATGGGACGTCAAGGAGCAGAGTGGAACAAGAGACACAAGAGAGAACTCAACGTCTCACGGATGAATGAGAAAGAATGCAAAAAAGGGATAAAGAACAAAATAGAACTGAGCGCCTCGAGGATCAACGAGAATAAACGCAAAGCAGAAGGGATGAAGAGACGGAACAAGAAACAATTGAACGCTTTGAGGATCAATGAGAAAGAACAGAAAGAAGAAGGGAAGGGACCGGAGATGAAAGAACTAGAAGACTGGCTGAACAGCGGGCCAGAGATACAACAAGATGAAATACACAACTCGCATGCAGAAATCTTTCTGCTGATGTTGGTGAAATGACCAAGGTTTGCCATCAGTGTCGAGCATACCTTTTTTCTCGAGAAACCGCCAACTTTTGCGGCATGAAGGGTCAGGTGAACATTGCTCCTCTGCAGGCTCTGCCTGATGAACTCGTGAGATTGTAAACATTTGAAACACCACAAGCAAACGAATTCAGAAAGAATATTAGACAATACAACTGTCTCTTTCAACTGATGTCATTTGGTGCCAAAGAAGTGGTGCATCCTGGATGGAATCCCACAGTGATCACTCAAGGCCAGCTTCATCATTAGCTTGGTTCGTTGAAGCCTCACCTAGACCAGCAAAGTCGATTCTTGCAGGATGGTTGAGGAACAACACAATGGGACGTCAAGTAGCAGATCTATTTTATGGAACCCCAAGATAGCATTGAATTGCGAAGGGGTAAACTGCAAAATGCTAGTATTCAAAGGGAAATTGTTGCAATGCTTGAAAACTTGATAAGAAAAAACAACCCTTACGTTAAATCATTTAAAATAGCAAAGGAAAGAATTGGAGGTTTAGCAGAGGCATCAATCGTCATTCATCCAGACCGTCGGCCAGCTTTGCAACATGAAAGGCAGTTTAACACACCAATTGCCAACAAAGGCATCATCATGGCACATTGCTTGAAAGGAAGAGGAGGAGGTCTGCAAATCATTTCAGAGTCTCATGGGTCGTATGATAGTTTTCAACATGTCCATTTCTTTCCGCATGGAGATGATGGATGGCATCACCAACTCCAAATGTGTAACAGCATGAAATTGACACCAATGCGATATTATGCCTCTTGAATCATGAATTATGATAATAGATTAAGCCACCTTTTGAGAAGAGGACGACTCTTTCAACAATATGTCGTTGATATGGCAGCTAAAATGGAGAGTGATAGGCTTAATTATATTCGCATGAATCAAGCATCGTTGAGATCAACAAACAGAGGCCTCATGGATGCATGACAATAATAATGATGGTTTGGAAAATGTCAGAAAGTGCATCATCCTCTCCTCAACGTTTGTCGGTGGACCGAGATACATGATAGAATGATGCCAGGGTGCCATGATGTACGTTCGGAAGTATGGCAATTCTTCATTATGATGACTTGCAATCTGAAATGGAGCGAGATGCAACAGTGCTTCTTTCACAATCAGCAGCCGTGTGATAGACTAGACTTGATTGCAAGAGTATTCAATCTGAAAAGAAACCTATTCATCAAGTACCTCACTGGACCGCAGGGCCTCTTTTGCAGCTTTTGTCTCGTCTGTGGAATATCACAAGAGAGGGCTGCCTCATTTGCACTGTCTGCTGTGGTTTGACGAAGCGAGTATGCCAAGACCACAAAATGTTCTCAGATTTGTGCAAGCGGAAATACCAGACCCGCAAATGGATCCTGAACTGCATGAATTTCTACTGAAGCACATGATTCATGGACTATTCTGCAAGCACACCTCTTCATGTTGGAAGGATGGAAGATACTGCAAGAGATTCCCAATATCACTTTTCGAGTGCACAAGTTGTGGACATGATTCATATCCTTTGTACATGAGAAGATCTCCAAACATGGGAGCATTTCAGGAACATCAAGAGGGACGCCTTGATGAAACTGTTACTTATGATTTGGTGGTGCCCTATAATGCTCAACTATTGAAGTTGTTCAAATGTCACATCAACGTTGAGGTATGCTCTGTAAAGTTGGTCAAATACATGATCAAGTACACCTTGAAGGGAATGATCAAGTTTTATAGTTAACAGGGATGAAAAAATTACACAGGACTTGACTGGCAGTTAAACTCCATCTGCCATCTTTCAGCCCACTTTTCCAAATGGGTCAAATCTCTCTGTAGACTTTGAAAATCTACTTCATTATCCACAACACCACCTATCTTAGTATCATCTGCATACTTACTTATCCAATTTTCCACCCCATCATCCAGATCATTGATGTACATGACAAACAACAGTGGACCCAACACAGATCCCTGAGGCACCCCACTGGTCACCGGCTTCCAACCTGACAAACAGCCATCCACCATTACTCTCTGACATCCCCATTCAGCCACTGTTGAATCCATCTTGCTACTCCGCCATTAACACCCAAAGATTGAACCTTCTTAACCAACCTTCCATGGGGAACATTGTCAAAGGCCCTACTGAAATCCATATAGACAACATCCACCGCTTTACCCTCATCAATTTCCCTAGTTACCGCTTCAAAAAATTCAAGAAGGTTTGTCAAACATGACCTTCCAGGCACAAATCCATGTTAACTGTTCCTGATCAGACCTGTTTATCCAGATGCTTTATATATATTATCTCTAAGTATCCTTTCCATTAATTTGCCCACCACTGACGTCAAACTAATAGGTCTATAATTGCTAGGTTTATTCTTTGAACCCTTTTTAAACAATGGAACAACATGCGCAGTACGCCAATCCTCCGGCACTATTCCCGTTTCTAATGACATTTGAAATATTTCTGTCATAGCTCCTGTTATTTCTACACTAACATCCCTCATTGTCCTAGGAAATATCCTGTCAGGACCTGGAGACTTATCCACTTTTATATTTTTCAAAAGTGTCAGTACTTCCTCCTCTTTGAATCTCATAGTTTCCATAGCTACTCTACTTTTTCCCCTTAACTCACTGAGTTCAATATCCATCTCCTTGGTGAATACCGAAGAAAAGAAATTGTTCAATATCTCCCCCATCTCTTTTGGCTCTGCAGATAGCTGTCCATTTCTGGTTCTCTAATGGTCCAATTTTATCCCTCGTTATCCTTTTGCTATTAATATAGCTGTAGAAACCCTTTGGGTTTACTTTCACCTTTCTTGCCAAAGCAACCTCATATCTTCTTTTAGCCTTCCTAATTTCTTTCTTAAGATTCTTTTTACATTCTTTATACTCCTCTAGCACCTCCTTTACTCCATGCCTCCTATAATTATTGTAGATATCTCTCTTTTTTCGAAACAAGTGTCCAATTTTCCTTGAAAACCATGGCTCTTTCCAATTTTTACTATTTCCTTTCAACCTAACAGGGACATAAAGATTCTGTACTCTTACAATTTCCCCTTTAAATGTCCTCCATTTCTCTTCTACATCCTTCCCATGAAACAAAGTGTCCCAATTCACTCCTTTAAAATCCTTACGCATTCCCTTAAAGTTAGCCTTTCTCCAATCAAAAATCTCCACCCTAGGTCCAGTTCTGACTCACTCCATAATTACATTGAAACTAATGGTATTGTGATCACTGGTCCTGAAGTGCTCACCAACGCATCACTCCTTGGATTTCGGACTCATGAGGGACATCCCGCTGTCTTTCGACTCCAGATACTTCTACCACAAGAACAACGAGTTGTCATCAGATTTGATGCTGTTCAGCAGGTGATAATCCATGATATCGCGAGAACTACTTTAACTGAATTCATGGCATTGTGTTGTTGAGTGCCATGTGCAAATTCATTCTACTACGCTGATGTTCCCGATTTTACACATGGAACAATAGGAGATGGCAAAGAAAGAAGTTTGGCAAGACAGTAGAAGATCTTCCAGGTATTTTTGAAGCCAAAATTCTGGGACGAATGTATACTGTCTCCAAGTTGTGATGACCCCTCCTACTTGAGACTGCTTCTCCATCACGTAAACGGACCATTATCCTCGATTCATTGAAGACACATGATGGAGAAGTTCATCCTTCCTTCAAAGACATCTGCAGACAAAGAAGTTTGTTGCACGCTAACAACCATAGGCAACAAACAATGGAGGATGCTGAGAGGATAAGACTCCCCAGTGCAATGAGAAATTTGTTTGTTGTTTTGCTGACGAATACTGAGATCAATAATCCTTGACACTTATAGGATCTCTTCAAGAATTCAATGTCTGAAGATTACCTTCAAAGAGAACGGAGAACATTCAGTGATCCTAATATCATGATTGATGAGAGGCATCATGATCAGGCTCTGTTGTATATTCAAGACAGGCTTGAGAATTACAACAAAACAATGGAATGCTCTAATTTCCCATGACCAAGAATTGAAAGGATGCACCTTGATGGTGACAATCAAGGTGCAGGGATTGCAAAACAATAGAACGGAACAACAGCAATGTGTTGAGGAGAATGAGCCTCTGCTGAATGCTGAGCAGAGAGCATTGTATGACCAGGTGTGCAACTGCTTGAAAAGGAAGCTTCCTTCAATGTTTTTCATTGATTCACCAGGAGGAACGGGAAAGACATTTATCACCAATTTGATCCTCTCCAAAGTTAGAGGTCAAGGTGATGTTGCTATTGCTGTAGCATCCTCTGGGATAGCAGCTACGTTAATGCCTGGTGGAAGAACTGCACATTCTTGATTCAAGATAACCATCCAAGTGACCGAGGGTGGATACATTTTGCAACATTGAGAAGAGCTCTCACACGGTACATTTGATGAGGCAAGTGAAACTCATTGTTTGGGATCAGTGCCCGATGATTAGCAGGGAGAGCTTTGAAGCAGTGGACAGAACTCTTCAAGATGTATGCGACAAGACTAAGCATTTTGGCAGGATTCTTACCATTTGTTGTGGCGATTTTCGACAACTCCATCCTATAGTGAAAAGGGGAAATGATGCTGTTATTGAAAATTCCTGCATCATGAAGCCCTACTTGTGGAGACTTTTCACCATTTCAATTAGAGATGAATATGCGATTGAGATAGGGAGAAGACGACTATTCTCAATTTTTGTTGAAAGTTGGAGAAGGCAAGATTTTAAAGAATGAAGATGATGAAATTGAAATGCCAGAAGACATGGGTCTATCAGAAAGAACACTGGAGAATTATATTCATTTAATCTATCCCGCATTTGACAATCCTGCAAAATTATTCGCCGACAATTGTATCTTGGTTCCGCACAACGTTACGATGAGAAACATAAATTCTACATATATCAGACACTTCCCTAGAATCATTAAGGAATACTTTACTTTCAATGCTGTCACTGAGGGAACTAATGCTACTCACTTCCCAATAGAATTCCTCGATTCACTCGAGATCTATGGATTACCACCATAAAAAATTGGGGTTGTAAAAATTATTTCCAATCATGATATCCAATCATCTCCAACCCCCAAGGCTATGCAATGGAATGAGGATGATTATGGAAGAGCTACACAATAACCTGATTGTTGCAAGAATCATCATTTGAGCCTTCAAATATGAGATTGTTCTGATTCCGAGGATAACGCTCAATTTGACAAAGGCGAAGATATTCTCCTTCAGCTGAGCCAATTCCCGATTCACTCAAGTCTTTCTATGATGATCCATAAAGTGCAAGGACAAACCATGGAGGAGGTGTTGATATACCTCGAGAAATCGGTATTTCAGCATGGTCAACTGTATGTAGCTCTTAGCCGAGGACAGGTGAAGGAAAATGTCAAAGTTCTCCTGAAGGATGGAACATCAACCAAGAATTTTGTCATTTAATGCGTGCTTGGTTGAACGATGACTTCTGAGGTAAATTATCAGATTTTCTTCAAATCAAAGTTTGACCACTCAAAAATGTATCTATATTAAAATTGTGTGTCTTTTTTTCATCAACAGCAAAGAGGTGTCAAGAGGCAGTGAGGAGCAGAAGGGAACAAGAAAAGAAGCAAGAAATAACTGAACATGTCGAGGATCAACGAGAAAGAACACAAAACAGAGGGGAACAACAGGCACAACAAGAAAGAACTGAACTGAAGAAATCTAATCTTTAACGGTTAAATTGTTCTTATATTTTAAGAGATATTCATATTTAAAGCTTTAATAAATCCCTTTTACACTGGCCGTGTCCGTCAGCCGCGCCTGTGCAGTAATACCTGCTTGTTCTACGACACAATGGGAACCCAATGGGTGGGAATGGTTGCGCACCCGGAGAGCCACGAAGAGTGGAGGGGGGGAAGAGGGGGCGTGGGGGCAGGGTGAGGGGAAGAGGGGGGGTGATCAGGGGCATCACAACGGAAACTCGTCAGTCGAGCCTGCGCAGTTTGGGGCTATGGGTGAGCGGTGGAATATTACGTGGGGGAACAGGACCCAACGGGTCCCACTTAGTCTAGAATGGCAATAACACTCTCTTGAATCTTGTATTTGAAATGTAGCACAATTTCTCAAGATACATTGAGATATATGCTCGAGTTAGTCAATTAACCAACAGGAATTACTGTTGACAATTTATTTACACTATTCATAGAGCTGCAAAACAAGCTTAGTTGTCGAAAACATTTTCGTCAAAACTATGTTCTTGTCTGCTTTCACTTGGAAGGATGCTATCAGCAGTGATGTTATCTCATTGGCCTGTAATCTGATCCCAAAGTATTAATTTAGTAGTAATTGTAACTGAGAGGATGATTTACCTATATGTTTACAGTTAAATAGATAGGCAAATGATTCTGCATGCAAGAAACGCTTAAAAACAAATCACAATCTAGTCTTAGGAAGGCAGGCACAGAGTCATAGAATTGTACAGTGTGAACACAGGCCCTTCAGCCCAACTTACCCACACTGGCCAACATGCCCAAGTTACACTAGTCCCATCTTCCTGTGCTTGTCCATATCCCTCCAAACCTATCCGACCCATGTACCTGTCCAACTGTTTCCTAAACGTTGGGATAATTCCAGGCTCAACTGCCTCATCTGGCAGCTTTTTCCATATACCCGCCACCCTTTGTGTGAGAAAGATACCACTCAGATTCCTATTAAATCTTTTCCCCTTCACCTTGAACCTATGTCTTCTGGTCCTCAATTCCCCTACTCTTGGCAAGAGACTCTGTGCATCCGCCTGATCTATTCCTCTCATGAATGTGTACACCTCTATGAGATCATCCCTCATCCTCCTGTGCTCCAAGGAATAGAGATTAGGCCTACTCAACCTCTCCATATAGATCAGACCCGCTAGTTCTGGCAACATCTTCGTAAATCTTCTCTGAACCGTTTCAAGCTTGACAATATATTTCCTATAACGTGGTGCCCACTACTGAACACAATATTCTAAATGTGGTCTCGCCAACATTTTATACAACTACTACATGACCTCCCAACTTCTATACTCTTTACTCTGACTGATGAAGGTCAATGTGCCAAAAGCCTTTTTATGTGCCAAAAACCATCTTATCTACCTGCGACTTGACCTTCAAGGAACTATGCACCTGGACTCCTAGATCCCTCTGCTCTCCAACACTCCCCAGAGGCCTACCATTCACTATGTATTTCCTGCCCTTGTTAGACATCCCGAAATGTATCCCACTTCTCTGTATCAAATTCCATCAACCACCTTCAGCCCACCTGGCCAATCGATCCAGATCCTGCTGTAATCTGTCACATGTATCTTCACTATCTGCAAAACAACCCACTTTTGTTATCATCAGCAAACTTGCTAACCTTACCCTGTATGTTATCATCCAAATCATTGATGTAGATAACAAACAAATGCCTTACTGAAATCCATGTACACAACATCTACAGCTCTGCCCTCATCAATTTTTTTGGTCACTTCTTCAAACAACTCAATCAGATTTATGAGACATGACCTCCCATGTACAAAACAATGATGCCTATCCTTAATAAGCCCTTGGCCATCCAAACACCTGTAGAACCTATCCCTCAGAATATTCTCTAGTAACTTTTCAACAGCAGATATTAAGCTCACCGACCTATAGTTCCCAACATTTTCCCTGCAGACCTTCTTGAAAAGAGGCACAACATTTGCCACCCTCCAGTCTTCAGGCACCTCTCCTGTATTTAAGGGCAACTCGTAAATTTCAACCAGGGCTTCCGCAATTTCCTCTCTGTTTTCCCACAATGACCTTGGATATATCTGATCAGGCCCTGGAGACTTGTCAACCTTCATACACGATAGTACCTTCAGTACATCTTTGACGATATCACTGACTGCCCTCAAGACATGTCCATTGACTGCTCCAAGTTCATCCATCCTATTGTCTTTCTCCTTGATAAATACAAAGGAGAAATGCTTATTGAGGCTCTTGCCCATCTCCTGTGGCTCCACACAGAGGTGACCGCTTTGATTCCTGAAAGGTCCCCTCTCTCTCTAGTTACCCTTTTCCTCCTTATGTATTTATAAAATAATTTGAGAATGTCCTTAACGCTACCCGCCAGAGCTATCTCCTGTCCCCTTTTGCCCTTCTGATATCCTTTTTCAATTTACTCCTTAGTTCCAGAAATTCCTCCAGGGATGCACTTGATCTCAGCTGCCTATACCTGCGCCATGCATACTTCTTGTTTTTAATAATAATAACTTCATTGGTATAGCACTTTTCATACAATTAAATGCAACCCAAAGTGCTTTCCACAAAAACGCAGGTCTAACCAAAAATACAATTTAAAACTGTAAGGCCAAACAGTTAATAACATAAAAACCACAGATTTATATAAAAATATAAAATAAAATATAAAATTTGAGACTGTAAAAGGACAAAAACACAGGTCAAATACAGAGCCCCATATACTATATGAGCTCACAAGCTGCTGAAGGGTATGCTGAGATAAATGCAAGTGAATGTAGGTAATCTTTACAATGTCATCGGAAAAAGTAGTCAGTTAAAAGCTTGATTGAAAAGATACGTTTTTAGCTGCCATTTAAAAATGTCAACTGAGTGGGCGTCTCTCATTGCCCTGGGTAGGGTATTCCATAACTTGGGGACGTAACTAAAAAAGGGTGCCTCACCAATTTTCTTATTGCTGCGGCATTGAGAGGCTAACAGGCTGGCATCAGAAGACTTGAGCACTCGAGTAGGGGCATAGGGAAGGAGGAACTCTGTAAAATTTGCTGCTCCTCGGCCATTTTGGACTTTACAGACAAGAAGGTGGTCTTTATAGTCTATCCTGGATCTCACAGGGAGCCAATGAAAGGAGTATAATAGTAAGATTAAACGAGAACTGACCAAGTTTGAAGTTTGATCGTTATTCTATGAGGAGGAACGATGAGGGATTACGTGAAGAAGCCCCATCTGGCGCATGATCGGCATACTTCAAAGCAGCAGTATGAAAAACACAGAACTAATAGCCGGAGTACGATAGTAAGGCTCAACATAGACTAGAACTACCAGATGATGATTTATTTTATGCGGGTTGGCAGTGGGAGGGCACGTAATCCCTCATCGTTCCTCCTCAAAAATAACAATCAAACTTCAAACTTGGTAAGTTCTCGTTTAATCTTACTATTTTACTTCGGAGTCACGTGAGTGACTATGTGAAGATTTTGTAGCTCTGTGTTTTTTATGTCGCAGATTCATTCCATACGACACTCTGGCTCAATCAACACAGTAGTGAGTAAATAATACATCTCATAAACATTTCTTTAGTTTATGTAATAAGTCTTTTCATTATAAAAGAATGAAAGTAATAACCCTTCTATCGTAGGGGAAGATTTATAACCAAAGATATAAATTGATAATATAAAACAAAGCACAATCAAAGAGAACCCAACAATGCGTGTCCAACCCTGACACCGTGAGAACTGGTTTCTTGTAAACTTTGAAAATTTTCTTTTACATCCTCCTACGGCCTCTAATTTTTTGATCGAGTGGCCCATCCTGTGCCTTTGCCGTGGATGTACCTACCTCCCTGGTGGAGTGATTTTTAACATCTCAATGTCTACTCCTGTTGAGTCCCAAACCTGTTTTAACCATCTAGAATGTAACTATCTGGAACCATCAGTTTGTACTGATACTTTTATGTGTTTTTTTTTGTGTAATAAATAGCAATGTCTCACCACCATGGAGACTCTTGCCTACTTCAACATATTGAGTCAATGCTTAACCACACACAATTTTTGGTCGACAGGATATGCTTTAAAATTTACCTTGGTTCCAGCTCCTCCTGGTCTGCTTTGTTTGGTTAAGTCATAAACATATAAGACAATGTTATCTGTAGTCACATGCATACAGTCTAACGTAACATTTGCAATGTTTGCACTCTTTGTGCTGATACTAAAGCCATGAGCATTATTACTTCAAATCTTAACTTCCGAAACAATAATAGAATTGGAGCCCATTGCCTAAGCAAAGTAAAAATTATGCTGACCTCCCAACTTCTATATTTTTACTTTGGGCAGATTTTAATATATATTCCTTTCCCAATCGGGATATTAACGGATGAGACCCATTAGATTCATGGTCAGCAATTTGTCCTAAACAGGACGATAAAGCACTATGAGCCCTATTAATGGCCCTATCCCATTAATATTCCCACAGTTCATATTCCCACAGTGGTAAAAGCACCATATATTTGTATATGGAAACCCCTCAGGGCCTGCCTGGGAATATTTTGGGTTTATTAGACCCTTGGTTGAAATATAATTTGGAGTATTTTCTCCATTTAATTTATTCTGAGCCATAAGGCTTTCTTGTCTGGAGGCCTTTCCTTATTAAAATCATTTAAAACCATTTAAAACCACAGCCTCTGAGACTTCTTTATATTCCTTCCCACTGAAGATTCTTCCCGTGGCTTTTGGTTGTGGAGCGAATAAATGCTCCCTACAGTAAATTTTAACGACCACTGGTATCGGAACCGGCTCCGCACTAATCTGCCGTCTCGATCGCTGAGCTTCTACCCGGGATGCATTTTAACCTTTGTTTTTCCTCCGGAGTTTTTCCACTTTTCCTGTCAACTCCGGCTGGCTCTGCATGCCAGCACCACGGAGTTTGAACACGCCCTGTAAAATAATTCAATCCACTTACCTGCGGGCCTGTTCCTTACCGCTGGTGGAGCTGCGCTCTGCAGCTCTTTGCCTACCGACAGCGTTGACGTAATGCCTATCATGCGCCAGGCGGGGCTTCTTCACGTAGTCACTCACGTGACTCCGAAGTAAAATACTGGGGTAATATGTTCACTTTTCTTGGTATTTGTTAAAAGCCGGGCAGCGGCATTTTGCTATAACTTGTTGGTGGATTTTAAAGGCAGACAGGTAAATAAGGCATTACAGTGATCGTCTGCTTGAAATGAAAGCATGTATGAGTATTTTACAGTCATGTCGAGTTAGGAAAGGCTGTACTTTAGCAATATTTCTGAGGTGAGAGAAAGCATACCTTGTTACCTTATTTATGTGAGATTTAAAATTAAGATCGTTGTCAATTTTTAGCTCCAGGCTTATGACTTCTTCTTTGACATAGGCAGTCAAATTTCAAAGTTTACCGAGTAACATCTCTCTCTTGGGTTTTGATTCAACTAATAAAATTTCATTCTTGTCATCATTGAGTTTAAAAAAGTTAGCTATCCATTTTTTTAATGGAAAACAGGCAGGTCAGAAAACTTAAGGCATTTACATCATTGGGTTCGACAGAGAGGTATAACTGAGTGTCTTCGGCATAACTTAGACCAATGCCTCAATTTCCCTCGTCAGCCAAGTGTCCTTACATTTGCCTGTGTTGCCCTTCACTCTAATGGGGATGCACGTATCCTGAGCTTTTGTCAGCGCACTTTTAAAAATCCCACTTGGCATCTTAGGAGAATTGTAGAACTGTATAGAATAAATTAATATTTTATTTCCCATATAGGTTGTGACCCAGGAATAGTAGGAGGCTCCCTCCCATATACCAACTATGCAATCCCTAAGGAAACCCACTTCCCAATCTAAATGATTTTGATGATTACCTGCCATGATTACCAACTTCCCCCTCACTTCTGTGGTGATTAACTTTTCAATCATCTCTACTCTCACTGGAATACTGTTATCATTGTCCTGCCTTTCAATACGACACTTCACCAAGCCTCCCTTTCAGTGGTAGATGGCAGGATACATACGTGCAGCTCGACTAGGGCTTATTCTGCAACATCATTGCCTATTCTGCAACATCATTGCCTGATCTGCTAAGCACTCTCTGCGGGAGGAATCGTTTCAGGGAAAAATGCTGTCATATTTCAAAAGTGTGAGCAACTGCACCAACATAAATGAAACCAAGCAAGCAACATCATTAAAATAGATTCCAGCCCACAAATCCAGACATTGATCAAAACAATAATATCCTAGCATGGTTTGAGCGAACAAAGACTGTGGAAATCTACAAGCTTTGAGACCAGTCTGAATTGGTGTGTAGTGTTGATTAGGATTGATAAGGGCAAGTGTTTGCTGAAGCTTAATTATGTATTTTCTTCTCTGTTTTTGAATATCTACTGGGCTATAATATTCAGATTTCTGCAAAGGAAATGTTAGAAGTTGCTGAGGAAAATAATAGGATCATAGGATATAGAAGATAGAACAGTGAAGCACAACATAGAACAGTGTAGCACAGGAACAGGTCCTTTGCCCATAATGCCCATGCTGAGCATGATGCCAAGTTAAATTAATCTCCTCTGACTCTGTATCCCTCCATTCCCTGCATATACATGCGCCTATCTAAAAGCATCTTAAATGGCACTATCATATCTGCCTCCTTCTCTTCCCCCTCACATCTCCGTTAAAGTTTACCCCTCTTCCCTTAAAGCTATGCATTCTTGTATTAGCCATTTCTGCCCTGGGAAAAAGTTCTGACTATTCACCCTATCTATGCCGTTTGATATATATTTCTATCTGTTCACCCCTTAACCTTCGATGTTCCAGAGAAAACAATTCATGCTTGTCTATTAGCCAATCTGGTAAACATCTTCTTCATCCACTCCAAATCCTCTACAATCTTCCTTTGTGTAATTGAGCACAAAATTCCAAAGGCCTAACTAAAGTCATATAATGTGCAACATGACTACCAATACCTCAGCCAATGGATGCACATATACACTTTCAGCTCGCTGAAAGTGGCAACACAAGTTGATAGAGTGGTAAGGAAAGTATATATATATATATATATATATATATTGTCTATCATTTATATATACTATACACTTTCCTTACCCCTCTATTTACGTGTTTTGCCACTTATATATAAACGTTTTATGCATCACAAACAACAATGGTTCCAGCACAGATCAATGCAGATCTCCAATTTCCACAGCCTTCCAGCCAAAATAATAGCATTCCACTACAATACTCTTTTTTGTATGAATAAGCCAGTGAATCCAAATGAACCCAATTTACTGTGGATCCAATGCACCTTAATATTCTGCTGCAACCTACCTTAAGAGACGTTAACAAATGCCTTACTAAAATTCATGCAGAAAGCTTCCACTGCCTTACCTGCATTGATCACCTTTGTTACCTTGTCAAAAACATGATCAAGTGCATAATACATGACCAGTTGCAGACAAAGCCATGCTATTTGTAACCAATTGTCCAATTCTCTTCGCAGTGGAAGTATACCCTATCATGAAAACTCCTTTCCAATACCTTCCCTTGCACTAACTTGGAACTTGGAACTTGGAAAACTTTGTTGTTATTCAGACCTTGCGGTCTGAACGAAATTTTGTTGCCTGCAGTCATACATATAGTAAATAACAAAAACACACAATAAACACATATTTAACATCCACCACAGTGAGTTCACCAGACACCTCCTCACTGTGGTGGAAGGCAAAAATCTTGTCTTTGTCTCTTCCCTTCTTCCTCTGCGCTGAGGCGACCGGGCCTCCGATGTTGTGACCGCAGCGGGTGATGTAAATAAGTCCCGCGGGTGAACCGTGCTCCGCGAGCGGGCCGGTTCAACTCCACGGCCCGGGGCGGTTGAAGCTGCCGAAGCTGCCGCCCTCCAGTCCAGCGGAAGCAGCTGTTGCCGCGGGAGCTCCGGAAAAACAGGTCACCAACCTGTGACCTGCGAGCTCCCGATGATGTCGTCCACTGGGCCCGCGGCCGGGCCTCCGAAGTTGCTGCCGCCGCCAGCACCGCCGGAAAGCCACCACAGCTCCGAGTCGGGCCGCCGGAACGCCTGAACCCACCGCAGCCCCGAAGTCGGCCAGCCCTGCGCTGGTAAGTCCTTGCTAGCTCTACCTCCGGAGCAACGGGTCGGTCGCAGTTAAAGTTGGAGGCTGCCAGCTCCGCGATAGACCTCAGCGCAGACGGAGACGGAGACGGGGGATACGACAAGAAAAGTCGCGTCCCCCCAAAAGGAAGAGACTAAGAACGTTTCTCCCACCCCTCCCACACACATACACTACTTAATAACTCAAACTAACCCTAAAAACAAGACAAGAAAACAAAATAAAAGGAAAATCAGACGGACTGCAGGCGAGCCGCTGCTGCCAGGGCAGCGCCGCCACTCCCACCGTGAGGCACACTCACCTATAATTTTGTGGATTACCACTACTACTCCACAAAGGAACAGCATTGGCTACTCTCTACACATCCTGTGGCTAGAGAAGATATTAAGATCTCCATCGAGGTCCCTGCAATCTCCCCTCTTGCCTCTCACGTTGCCCTGGGTTAGATCCAAACACACCTTCGGGATGTCTTCACATCAATACCTTTGAAGAACCACAACATCATCTCCTAGAATAGACACAAAAAGCTGGACAGGCTGAGTTACTCCTGCTTTTTGTGTCTATCCTCAGTTTAAACCAGCATCCGCAATTCCTTCCTACGCCAACACCATCTTCTTCTTCATCTCAAACTGCCCTATCTTATTAGTATTCGCAACTGATCATATTATCCTCCATGTCATGCTCCTTGGTGAATACAGATGCAAATAACTGATTTTGTACCTGGCCTACAATCTTCAAGTCCAAGCAAGTCACCCCTTCATCCATGAGCAGCCCAAACTTCTCCCTGGTTACCCTCATGGTTTTAATGTAAAAAGCCTTGTTTAAAAAAAATCTGACTTGCCAATTACATTCCATGGTTCCATTTAGCCCTTCTAATTACCTACTTTCCTGCTCACTCTCCCAGCTCCCAAGATCCTGTCTAATAATGCTCCAATCTGCCTTATCTCAAGTTAGTAACTTCTCCTAAAGTCTAGACACCCTTTATGCACAAATCTTTCCGTTATCTGTCTACATACCTGGTCTATATCCCACTGGCTCTTGGGGGGCCATCAGAATGATTGCACCCTTCTTTTTTTTTTAGGCTACCCATATTGCCTTAGTGGACAACTCCCCCAAACTGTTTGAGTGCTGCTGTGAAGTTCCCCATATTAGTAAAGCAACTCCTCCACCTATCTTACTTCATTCTGGATCACGTCAGGACACTGAACATAGAAATCCTGCAATAGTGAGCTGCCAGCTGTGCTCTCTCAAAATCGTCTCCATTATGACCTCAAAATTATAGCTCCCTTATATTTACCCTCAGCATCCTCACTTAAGCATTCCAGGCCTAAGCCTCAACATTTCACCTCAACGCAAAAGCTCTCCCAATATGGTTGATCCTATTAGGCTGCCCTGCTGGAACTTCAATTCTTCTTACTGGCTGCAGTGCATCTCAATGAGCCAAGCAAATGTCTGTTTTTAGCTTTCTTGCTGCTCCACCTTCGGGCTCGAAACTGACTTTATCAGAATGAATGTTTTAGGTGATTAAACATACAGTCTGCAATTGTGTGCCTGAAAGAGTTATTTATTTATATTTGGAGCAATGTCAATATGCAAATAGCTGGTTTAAATAGAAAAAAATATTCATGGAGAAATTTTGAGGTTCATGTTTTCTCACCATAAATATAACCCCACTGTGAATTTGTACTTCCATTGTAAAATGCTTCACATGTGAATCCACTTTGTAAATATTGAAATCTTTAATCATTTAGAACAGAACACGAAATTGTCACTTTAAACATGTAAACTGTATCAATCAGCTGACACAGATACCATTCAAGAGACAGGGATAGAACTGAAACCGAGAGGGGAAGAAGGATGTGAGGAAGCAGCAGTGCTATCTCTAACATCCAGTAGAGATCTATCTTAAATTTAGATCCCTCAGCCAGGATACTGCTGTCAGGAAGGTAAATCTGGTCTATCAGTTGAACTCATGCTTCATTGGATTGCCAGTGAATTGAATGCCAGGATGGTAGTGCGAGTTTGTGGAACTCAGCTTTCAGCATAAATTAGAGTAAAATAAGAGAGGTGTATCATTGCATCAGGAGTAGTGTTAATGTTATTGTAATTTATCAAACACAGATAATAATATTCTCCCATTTTGTCATCTATACGATTACTAAAAGTCTCATATTGATCACTTCCTGTCTAGGTTGCAAATACATTTCAGAAAAATGGCACCCTATATAGCTATGATTTTTTTCACCATCTTACTCACCATCCTCCTCTCCTCCAACCGCCCCAAGGTTTTTCCGCTCGGTGAAATAATTTAAAAAAGTTATGAATGTTTAAAAATCATGAGATCAACTGATTGGTCTTCTCGCCTCTCATTCACCATGATGAAAGTCACGCCCCTTCCGGGGGCCCAGGAGTATAAACCCCGGAGGCCCAAACTGTGCTTGACTTGAAATGGAATGGATTGAATTGTTGGCCCTGCACTGTGCTTGACTTGAAATTAAATGGATTGAGTTGTTGGTCCTGCACTGTGCTGACTTGAAATGAAATGGTTTGAATTGTTGGCCCTGCACTGCGCTTGACTTGGAATGGATTGAATTGTTGGCCCTGCACTGCGCTTGACTTGGAATGGATTGAATTGTTGGCCCGCACTGTGCTCGGTCCAAAGCTCCCACTCACTCGGCAGGTTCCGCTCACTCCGCAAGTCCAGCTCACTCCGCAAGTCCCACTCACTCCGCAAGCCCCGCTCAGTGGAGAGGCAGCTCTCAGCCGTGTGAGTAGGTTCAAGAGAGTTTTACTGTCATATATATGTTGTGTGTGTGAGTGTGTATCAGTGTGTGAGATGGAGAGTGACTGTGTGTGTGTGTGTGTGTGTGTGTGTGTGTGTGTGTGTGTGTGTGTGTGTGTGTGTGTGTGTGTGTGTGTGTGTGTGTGTGTGATGGAGGGTGTCTGTGTTGCTGTGAGTGTGTCATGTATTGTGTGCATGTGTGTGAGTGATATGGAGGGTGTCTGTGTGTGTGGCTGCCTGTGTGGGTGTGGCAGTGTGTGTGTGTGGCTGTGTGTTTGTGTGGCTGGGTGTTTGTGTGGCTGTGTGTGTGTGATTGTTGTGTGTGTGTGTGATGGTGTGTGTGATGGAGGGTGTCTGTGTGTGTGGCTGTGAGTGTGTGATGGAAGGTGTCTGTGTGTGGCTGTGAGTGTGTGTGTGATGGATTGTGTGTGCGTGAGATGGAGGGTGTGTGTGATAGCGGGTGTGTCTGTGTGAGCCCACCAGCTGTGAGTCAACTGACAGCCCACCAGCCATGAGTCAACTGCCAGCCCACCAGCCGTGATTGAATGAACTGCCAGCTCACCAGCTGTGAATGCGTCAACTGCCAGCCCACCTTTGGCCTACCTGAAACTACTCCATTTGGCCCAAAAGGCCCCTATTAGCCCATAAACCGGTCCCTTTTGCCCGGAATGCCTGTATTAGCCCAGGAGGAGCATTTTGGCCCAAATGTCCAAGAAAATTGCCTTTCACTGAAATTTCAAAATATTTTTAAAAGAGTCCCTTTGGCCAATCATGCCTGTACTACCCCAGGAGGAGTCCCTTTGGCCCATCAGTAAGTATTCCCCCTGCAAGTATTAAACCTCACCCCAGTATGTTTCACCCTCCCTTCATTGGCTCCCTGTGAGATTCACACCAGGATACTTTCCTCCTTTATTGCTGTGATCTGTAGAAAAAGATGAAAAATGTCTAAAATTGATTCACCCCCTCCTCTCTTACAGAGTCTCTGAACTGTTTTGGGCAGAATTTCTGGCAGTTTCTGAGCCTCTAGCCCACCAGCCCTGAGTGACTGAGCTGCCAGCCCACCAGGCCTGAGTGACTGAGCTGCCAGGCCTAAGTGACTGAGCTGCCAGGCTTGAATGACTGAGCTGCCAGGCTTGAATGACTGAGCTGCCAGGCCTGAGTGACTGAGTTGCCAGCCCTGAGTGACTGAGCTGCCAGTCCAAGAATCTATTCCGCCCACAATGTCCATACTAGTCCCCTGGAAACCAGTCCCTTTGGCCCACAACACCCATACTAACTTTCCAGAAAGCCCCCACCCCCCCCCCCTCCCTCACTGGCCACCAATATTGGAATTGGTGGAGAGGTGGAAAACTGTTTCGGGGGACCTAACAGGTCCCACTTAGTCTAGTTTACTTTAAATCCTTAGACTGAACTTCTGCCGAACACATGGTCCTAATACTCACTTTATTAATTTGCCTTGTTGCCTGCATGAGCAGAGTTGGAGAAACCCAATGTTCAGTACACTACCTGGTTCGAATTGGAATGAGTTTAAAATAGGCATGTCATTTACCATCTCTGACTTTGTCTTCCCACCTTCTTCACTTTTGTGTAGGTGAGTTGAATAGTTGTAAAAAGACAGAGGGGTCTTTCTGTCCATGCCTTTGGGACCTGGTCTGTAATTAAAGTCAGAGACCTGAGTTAGGGGAGCAGGAACTGAGCCTCCACAAAGCTAGAATAGCCTAGAGCACCGTGAGTCAGAAGAGGCTCAAGATGTATGTTTGAAAAATATGATTTGAATTTTTCTTATCTGCTTTACAGAGATACCATAGCAACCGACTAACTTGCTGCCAGCACTATCCATCGATCTTGTCATCTCTTAGGACTGGGGAACTATAAAGGAATTAAATGAATGGAAACATTGGATACACCAGGAGTTCTGTCAGCTTCTATGGGACCACGTTGTGACATATTTCATGACTTCAATAGAAATAGAAATCACAGGGAATGTATTTCAGTCTGCTGATTTGCTTTCTGCTTATTTAACAGTCACAAAAAAAAGAAAAGAAGTTTGAAAAAAATATTCCACAATTGGCCTTGCATATGTCCAAATCTGTTTAATTTGATTAAATGTTCCAGACTGTTTTATAAAAACATAGAAACATAGAAAATAGGTGCAGGGGGAGGCCATTTGTCTGTTCGAGCCTGCACCAACATTCATTGTGATCATGGCTGATCAATAACCCGTGCCTGCCTTCTTCCCATATACATTGATTCCGCTAGACCCTGGACCTCTATCTAACTCCCCTTTAAATTCATCCAGTGAATTGGCCTCCACTGCATTCTGTGTCAGAGAATTCCACAAATTCACAATTTCTGGGTGATAAAGTTTTTTTTCATCTCAGTTTTAAATGTCATCCCCTTTATTCTTAGAATGTGGTCCCTGGTTCTGGACTCCCCCAACATTTGGAACCTTTTTTCCTGCATCTAGCTTATCCAGTCCTTTTATAATTTTATATATTTCTATAAGATCCCCTCTCAACCTTCGAAATTCCAGTGAATACAAGCCTAGTCTTTCCAATCTTTCCCTATATGACAGTCCCACAATCCCGGGGATTAACCTCTTGAACCAACGTTGCACTGCCCCAATAACAAGAATGTCCGTCCTCAAATTAGGAGACCAAAACTACACACGATACTCCAGATGTGGTCTCACAAGGGCCCTGTACAACTGCAGAAGGACCTCTTTACTCCCATGCACAAATCCTTGGTGCTTTACACATATATTTGGGTCTAAGCTGGAAAGCGTGCAGGGAAGATTTATGAGGATGTTGCCAGGACCTGATGGCCAGAGATATAGAGAGAGGTAGGGCAGGCTAGGAGATTGTAAATTGGATTGTAGGAGCATGAGGGGTGATCTCTATGTGTATAAGATTATGAGGGGAATAGACAGGGTAGATGCACAGAGTATTTTACCCAGAGTTGGGAGAGGGGGGTGGGGGGCGGCAGGAGGGGATTATAGTATCAGGTGACATAAGTGTAAGATGAGAGGAGAAGGATTTAATAGAAGCCTGCGGGGTAACTTTTTCACACAGAGGGTGATGGGTATATGGAACGAGTTGTCAGAGGAGATGTTGAGGCAGTAACATTTATAGTAACATTTAAAAGACATTCGGACAGGTCAATGGATAGGAAAGATTTAGAGGGATATGGGCCAAATACGACATGGGATTGGTGTGGATGGGACATTTTGGTCACCATGGACAAGTTAAGACAAAAGGGCTTGGTTCTATCCTGTAGGACTCTATGACTATGTTCGTCACCTCCCATCAATAATGAAATATCTATTGGTGTGACAATGAAATGGTAAATTTGGTGCTTTGGATCAGTCTCATGGTGCCTATCTGTGTCACAGTCATAGAGTTATAGAGTGATGCAGTGTGGAAACAGGCCCTTCGATCCAACTCGCCCACACTGGCCAACAATGTCCCAGTTGCACTTGTCCCACTTGCCTGCGCTTGGTCCATATCCCTCCAAACCTGTCCTATCCAACTGTTTCTAACTGTTTCTTAAACTATGGGATAGTCCCAGCCTCAATTACCACATCTGTCAGCTTGTTCCATACACACACCACCCTTTGTGTGAAAAAGTTGTCCCTAGGATTCCTGTTACATCTTTTCCCCTTCACCTTGAATCTATGTCCTCTGGTCCAACTCTGGGCAAAAATCTCTGCATCTACCCGTCCTATTCCTCTCATGATTTTGTATATAAGATCTCCCCTCATCCTCCTGTGCTCCATGGAATAGAGACCCAGTCTACTCAACTTCTCCCTAGAGCTCACACCCTCTAGTCCTGGCAACATCCTTGTAAATATTTTCTGAACCCTTTCAAGCTTGACAATATTTTTCCTATAACATGGTGCCCAGAATTGAACACAATATTCTAAATGTGGTCTCACAAATGTCTTATACAACTGCAACATAACCTCCCAACTTCTACACTCAATACTCTCTGATGAAGGCAAAAATGGCAAAAGCCTTTTTGACCACCTTATCTACCTGCGACTCAACCTTCATGAAACCATGCACCTGTACCAGATCGCTCTGCTCTACAACACTACCCAGTCCTGCCATTTACTGTGTAGGTCCTGCCCTTGCTCGATGTCACAAAATTAAACACCTCACACTTCCATCAACCACCTGGCCAATCGATCCAGATCCTGCTGCAATCATTCACAACTATCTTCACTATCTGCAAAACCACTAAGTTTCGTATCATCAGCAAACTTGCTAATCTTGCCCTGTATGTTCTCATACAAATCACTGATGTAGATAACAAACATTAACAGGCCCAGCACCGAACTCTGAGGCACACCACTAGTCACAGTCATCCAGTCTGATAAGCAACCTTCCACCATTACCCTCTGCTTCCTTCCATGGAGCCATTCAGCTATCTCTCCTTGGATCCCACATGATATAACCTTCCAAATCAGCCTACCATGTGGAACCTTGTCGAGTGCCTCACTGAAGTCCATGTACACAACTTCTACTGTGAATTCTACATGGAGGCAATTAAATGGAATTTCTTCCGGGATTCTCTAGCCACCTCTGCAGAAGAATTAAAAATATACTTTTGCAATTTGTGCTAATTTTCTGCAATAGATTCTTGTAAAAGATTGTAAAAGATTGCATTCCAGTATTTAAATTGAATCTAACCAGAGCAATGTAGAATTTAAGTGAAGCTTTCTTGATTTATATTGTGCAGAATTAAGGAATTAGTATAACATTTTTCTTTTTTGGCGCTGTAATTATTGGGCTTACCAAGTATTATTGTAAACTGATAATGGCCAGCAGTTTTACCTTAAATTAAGACCCCTCACATGAGAGTAATGCAGTCACGAATGTGCAGATACGTAGTGACCTTTTGCGTACTGCATCGGCGAAGTCTACTATTCTTACATTACAGTCATTGCACTTTTGTATTTATGTATGACTGTGCTTAGGTACAGTAGGATTTTACTTAATTGTATGCAAAACAAATCATTTTACTACATCTAGGTACATGCGGCAATAAAGTACCATTGAACCATTGAAATCTGGTCCATCACTAAAACATGCCTTGCTGGGTCGCCATTGGATTGACTGCTAGGATGGTTGTGAGAGGTGTGGGCTCTGCTTGTTCTACTTGACTTTTCAGTTTAATATTTCATTGATGGTGTACAATAACATTGTTTTTTTTCATTAAGTAATCTGTATACCTTTTACATGGACTGTTTACGCTGGTTCGCAATAATTTGAAGTGATCAGCTTTAAATCAAAGCTTAGATTTCAGCAGGAAAATACATTATATGCAAATATTCATATTCAAGGAATCTGGAAGTAACTAAATGTATTGAGGGAAGTTCACTACCCTGGAAATGATTTTTTTCTCTATGGCTATCAAGATGCTGCCTGATCTGCTAAGTATTCCCTACATGTTCTATTTTATTTCAGCTTTCCAGCAATGGCAGTGCTATGATTTTGGAGTTACATATTTGTTATAGATATTTTCCCACAGCTAGCTTCATTGATAGACTGAAGGACAGTCAGATGCCAACCTCTGCAGCCTGAGATCACGGTGATAAGCTGGACTGAGGTTTATTATCCTTAAGGGGTTTGGTTGAAATTATGGGAAGGGAATGGTGGTCATAGTTTGTGGCCCTTTGAGGATGTGCATCGGTAGACAAAGTCCAATGATGGGGAAATAATTAGAAGATGAAGTGGACTGTGTTGGTGTAAGGGGGGTGGGGGGGGGGGGGGGGGGGGGAGAGGGTAAGATTGCGAATGCACGTGCCACCTTGCTTGGCACAGATAATCTGTTCCTGTTTTTACCAAGCCCGCAGAAAGATTCTCAAGGAGAATCTAAAATCCATGCAACTCTTCTTTACTAATTTCATTTCTTTGGGTTCCTGGGAAAACATGGCTGCATTTGGTTAAAAATAAAATAATGTTGCAACCTTTTTTTAAATATTTAAGTGACCAATCCTGATCAACAAGTAAATGTTTTAGAGAGATTACAAGTAGGTGAATAAGAATCTCAAATTTGGCAAGGGATTTGTTAGTATCCCATAAGGACAAACTGATTAGGTGTAGTGATAGTGTATTATCTGAGTTTTATTATATTTGCTTTTATTAGCCAAGATGTGGAACGTAATGCTTGGGAGATAGTACTACAATAGTGGGAAATGCAACTGTGAACAGTTCTGGTCATTACATTACAGAACAACATGATAGAGCTCTCAGAACCAGAACAAGTGCAGAAAAGAATTATGAGTATATTGCCAGGGTGAGAAAAAAATTGTTTTGGCGAATGACTTGTGTTGTTTTCTTTGTATCACCCATAGCTATAGATCGATATAATCATGGTTTCTACAGTTATTAGAGACTTATTGCCCTGAGCTGGTTCGTTTCCTACCTAGAAAACAGGAGTTTCTCTGCCAACATAAGCAATTCTTTCTCTTCCCCAGCTAACCTTTTTCTGCAGGGTTCCACAAGGCTCCATCCTAGGCCCCATTCTCTTCTGTCTCTACATGCTCCCCCTCGGCCAAGTCATTCAAAGGCATGGCATTTCTTTCCACTGCTATGCAGATGATACACAGCTCTATCTCCCCTGAAACCCAACAACCGGTCTAATTTAAACAACCTCATGCACTGCCTCGATAATTTAAATTTCTGGATGGCTCAGAACTTCCTCCAACTTAACGAGAGCAAGTCTGAGGTCATCCTACTCAGCCCCTCCGACCCCATCACAACGATAACAGGCAGCTTTGAAAGCCTAACCTCCTTAGTCAGACCGCACGTCAAAAACCTTGGCGTGATATTTGATGCCGCATTAAAGTTTGACAAGCAAGTTAACTCTGTGATAAAAGCTGGTTTCTTCCAGCTTCGTACAATAGCAAAAATCAAAACATTCCTCAAATTCGATGACCTTGAAAAAATCATGCACTCATTCATCTTCTCCCACCTTGGCTACTGCAACTCCCTCAGCAAGACTTCTGACGGGTACCTATAAAAGGGACCACATCACCCCGATCCTGGCCTCTCTCCACTGGCTCCCAGTATGGTACAGAATCAACTTCAAGCTCCTCTTATACGTATACAAAGCCCTTAATAGGCTTCCCCCCCCCCCCCCATATCAAAAGTCTTCTAACCTACCATTCTACCTCCAGATCCCTCGGGTTGGCCCATTTGGGGCTACTGACTATCCCGCGGTCTAGATTTAAGCCCAGGGGTGATCGCCTTTTTGCGGTTGCAGCACCTAAACTGTGGAATAGCATCACGCTCCTCATCAGAACTACCCCCACCATCGACTCCTTTAAGTCACGACTCAAAAACTATTTCTACTCACTACCACTTTTGAGCCCCTCTGAGGGGGTGCTGTAAACAGTTTATGCATATATTGTTAGGTCTGTCTACTGTTGTATGTATCAAATTAGTACCTGCACTGATGTGAAGCACTTTGGTCAATGTGAGTTGTTTTTTTAAATGTGCTATACAAACGCAATTATTATTACGATGATGATGATGATGATGATTATTATTATTATTATTATTATTATTATTATTATTATTATGATGATTATTATTATTATTATTATTATTATTATTATTATTATTATTATTATGCATCTATTTCCCAAGGCAAAGTAATAATGATGAAGGCTTGTTGATTTCAGGTGGAATTATTACAGGGGAATGAGGATGAATGTTTCCATCATGGAGTAATGGGACTCTGGAATATGTTGGCTAAAAGGGTGGTGGAGATGAAAACTCTAATCATATTTATAAGCCACCTCGATTCAATCTGATTGAACTGTATGCTATGAAACGGCAGACTGTGTACAGGAAATTTGGATTAGTCAAATGTTTTTTTTTCCCCTGGTACAGACATACTGTTTTCTATCAGTGCTGTGATGTCTCTGATCCTTTGATTTCATTAATGCACTTCCTATCAGTTAGCACTCCTTGTAGTCATCTATTGAAACCAGGATTAGATGGGTTCATTGAAAGTATGGTTCATGTTTCAGATTATTAGAATGTTAATCCATGGCCAATCTCCAGCCCAATCAAGTTCAAGTTCAAGTTCAAGTTCAAGTGAGTTTATTGTCATGTGTCCCTGATAGGACAATGAAATTCTCACTATGCTTCAGGACAACAGAACATAGTAGGCATTGACTACAAAACAGATCAGTGTTTCCATATATCATTATATAAATATATACTCACATGAATAAATAAACTGATAAAGTGCAAATAACAGAAAATGGGCTATTAATGTTCAT
This sequence comes from Okamejei kenojei, assembly GCA_035221665.1. Taxonomy (NCBI): domain Eukaryota; kingdom Metazoa; phylum Chordata; class Chondrichthyes; order Rajiformes; family Rajidae; genus Okamejei; species Okamejei kenojei. The sequence goes on along the minus strand of CM069136.1, from coordinate 93,342,906 downwards.
AGTTTTCTACGAGCCAAATTTAATAGCCTGATGGCTGTGGGGAAGTAGCTATTCCTGAACCTGGTTGTTGCAGTCTTCAGGCTCCTGTACCTTCTACCTGAAGGTAGCAGGGAGATGAGTGTGTGGCCAGGATGGTGCGGGTCCTTGATGGTACTGCCAGCCTTTTTGAGGCAGCGACTGCGATAGATCCCCTCGATGGGAGGTCAGAGCCGATGATGGACTGGGCAGTGTTTACTTCTGTAGTCTTTTCCTCTCCAGGGCGCTCAAGTTGCCGAACTAAGCCACGATGCATCTGGTCAACATGCTCTCTACTGTGCACCTGTAGAAGTTAGAGAGAGTCCTCCTTGACAAACTGACTCTCCGTAATCTTCTCAGGAAGTAGAGGCGCTGATGTGCTTTCTTAATAGTAGCATCACTGTTCTCGGACCAGGAAAAATCTTCAGAGATGTGCACGCCCAGGAATTTAAAGCTCTTGACCCTTTCAACCATCGACCCATTGATATAAACAGGACTGTGGGTCCCCATCCTACTTCTTACAAAGTCCACAATCAATTCCTTGGTTTTGCTGGTGTTGAGGGCCAGGTTATTGTGCTGGCACCATATGGACAGTTGCTCGATCTCTCTTCTATACTCTGACTCATCCCCATCAGGGATACGTCCCACAACATTGGTGTCGTCAGCAAACTTGATGAGGGAGTTCGCACTATGACCGGCTACGCATTCATGAGTATAGACTGAGCACAGCAGGGGGCTGAGCATGCAGCCTTGAGGTGCTCCCGTGCTGATTGTTATTGAGTCTGACACATTTCCACCAATATGAACAGACTGTGGTCTGAGAATGAGGAAGTCGAGGATCCAATTGCAGGGGGATGCGCAATATACCCAGTTCTGCGAGTTTGGTAACCAGCTTGGAGGGGATGATTGTATTAAATGCCGAGCTGTAATCGATGAATAACAGCCTGACATATGAGTTTTTGTTGTCCAAGTGGTCCAGAGCAGAGTGGAGGGCCAGCGAGATCACATCCACCATTGGTCTGTTGTGGCGGTAAGCGAACAGCAGTGGCTCCATGTTTTTGTCAAGGTAGGAGTTGATTTGCGCCATGATCAACCTCTCAAAGTACTTCATCACCACAGACGTTAGTGCCACTGGTCGATAGTCATTGAGGCACGTCACCTTGCTCTTCTTGGGCACGGGTATGATTGATGCCCTTTTGAAGCAGGTGGGAACCTCAGACCTTAGAAGTGAGAGGTCGAAAATATCGGTAAAAACTCCAGCCAGTTTGTCCGCACAGGTTTTTAGAACACGACTAGGTATACCATCAGGCCCAGGCACTTTTCGAGGGTTCACCCCTCTGAAAGATTTCCTGACGTCGGCCTCTGTGACTGAGACTGAAATACCATCACAGCGAATGGGGGCTCGGGAAGGCACATCGGTGTTCTCCCGATCAAAGCGTGCGTAAAATGCATTGAGCTCTTCAGGGAATTATATTTCGCCAACATTCGAGCTGCCTCCTGCTTTTGCCTTGTAGGAGGTGATTGCATTCAGTCCCCAGCCACGGCTGCCGAACATCTGTCTCATCCTCCAGTTTGGAGCAGAATTCCCTTTTGGCCTTTTTGATGGCCTTACCAAGGTCGTATCTGGACTTCTTGTAGACCATTGGATCATCAGACATGAATGCCCGGTGTCTGGTCTTCAGAAGAGTGCGGATCTCAAAGTTCATCCAAGGTTTCTGAATGGGAAACACTCGGAAGGTATTTGTAGGGATGCAGTCCTCCACACATTTCTTAATGAAGTCTATAACAACTGTAGCGTGTTCGTTCAAGTCCGTTGCCGAGTCCTTGAACATTGCCCAGTCTACAGCCTCCAAACAGTCCTGTAGTTGTTCCTCTGCCCCCCACCCCCCGACCAGCTTTGTACTGTCCTCACCTCTGGGGGTACGCTCTTTAATTGCTGCCTGTAGGCAGGAAGAAGCAGCACCGTGGTATGGTCGGATTTACCGAAGTGAGGGCGAGGAATAGGGCGATAGGCATTCTTGATGGTGGTGTAGCAGTGGTCGAGGGTATTTGGTCCTCTGGTGCAGCAGGAGACATGTTGGTGGAAGTTAGAGAGTGATTTCTTTAGGTTTGCCTTATTGAAGTCCCCAGCAATAGTGGTAAATGCCTCGGGGTAGTACATCTGGTGTTTGTTGACCACAGCGTGCAACTCCTCCAGTGCCAGGCGGACGTCTGCCTGGGGTGGAATGTAGACTGCAGTCAGGGTGATGGAGGTGAATTCCCTCGGAAGGTAGAAGGGACGACACTTCACCGCCAGATGTTCGAGGTGTGGAGAGCAGGAGATGGACAGGACTGCCACGTCTGAGCATCACGCAGAGTTGGCCATGAGGCAGACGCCCCCTCCTCTCCCTTTCCCAGATGCCAGTGTACAGTCCATACGGTGGATGGAGAACCCTTCAGGCTGGACCGCTGAGTCTGGGGAGCTGGGGGTGAGCCATTTCTCAGTAAAACAGAACACAGAGCATTCCCTCAGCTCCCTTTGATAAAGCAGCCTTGCCCTTAAGTCCTCCACTTTATTTTCAAGGGACTGTATGTTAGCCAGTAGGATAGTAAGGAGATGGGGCCGAAGTCCCCTGTGCTTCAGTCTGACCTGAGGTCCTGCCCGTCGGCCACGTTTCTGGACACAATGGAGGCTTCCCCTTTGTTTCAAGGTACTGAGTTTACTGTACCTGCTGTTTCTGCTAACCTGCGCTGGAACGGGGATTCCTTCAGCTCCAGCTCCGAAACGAATGCGGGTACTTTCAAAGTTGGCAGCCCCAGCTTCATTGTTCCTGGAAGATCCAGCTCGTTGGCTCTGGAGGTCATCCCGGGATTTCCAGGTACCGTACCTGGGTTCCTCAGTCGGGTCGGGTGTTTTACAGCGAGCATGGGTAAATTTAAAGTCCTGTGCTCCCGCAGCTGCGGGAGATCGCAAAATTACGAGAGCCTTGAGGTGCTCAAGCAGCTTGTCCGAAACGGCATAGTTTTCTGCCATTTTCCTGTTCCAGGTGAGTTGATTGAAGTTGTATCTAAGCCTTTTATGTTCTGGTGCTCCGCAAAAGTCGCCGCAGGCAGGCGCCATCTTGGGAAGCTCCAAGTTTTACCCTTTCTGTATAATAGTATTGATCACAATTGGTTTCTACCCGCTACCTATTTATTAAGTAGCATTTATTTCACATGGAATTGGATCAGGATCTTTAGTTCACGGATAAAAATGTTTTGCAAAGATTCTTAAAAGGTGCGAAATCGAAGAATAATTATTTGAGGATTTTTTTTGTTGAGCTCACAGAGGTGTGAATATCTAATAATAAAAGTCTGAAATTCTGTTAATGTACAAACATAACATAATTTTTAACAGGATAAGAGAAATGGCAGATATTGTAAAGTTATACGAAACTGCGTAATAGCTATTTACTGTGGAAATGTTCCATTTTTCTGAGTGACTACTGCTGAATTATTTTACGCTGATACTCACAGGTTTGTGTGACCTTTCTATTTTTTTCTTTCTTCTATTATTTTCCTTTCAGCAATTCATGCCTTGGAACAGCATTCTTTAATGCTAATCCAATGCTGTTATGGTGTGCAATTCTCCTTAAACAAAGTCAAAAGATATGATGTCACACCTTGCTCTATCATTTATATGATCAGGCAAATCAGTAATTTTACTTCGGAGTCACGTGAGTCACAGGAGCATCATTACGTCAGTCAGATTGGCGCAACGGACTGGCTGGGAGGAAGAGCTCCTCCAGCGGAAAGTATTTAAAAACTTCAGGTCAGTGAAAAACTTAGCCTGAGTTTGTTCAGTCATGGTGTGGATTGTATTTCAGGAGGCGCCATGGACAAAGCGAGGAAGGGGACGAGGCGAGCCGGTGGAAAGTCAGTGGAGAACTGCGGGGGAGTGGTCAGTGAACGGCTGTCTCATACCCCTTCCCAGTCGCCGGTCGGGAGCGGGGCGAATACAGACTTAGTGCTCCAGAGCACTGCAGCAGTGCCAGTCGGACGCAAGGCCATGGAGAAGTCTGTGCAGGCCATAGACTCGGCGGAGTCGGGCCGGGAGAGTTCCCCTCCAGCAGTAGATACCGTGTCCGAGCGGTTATCGCAAATGGAGCACCTAATGCGAGGGTTGCTCCAGCAGGGCACACTCCGGGAGGAGGCGTGGTGTCGGGGCTGTGACGGGCTGGTGAAGGGATGAGCCGTTCATTCCCGAACACATGCAGCTGGCACCCTGCCACAGGCACACGGGGAAGGATGAATTTCCCTACGAGGGGCACGGGGGCAACAAGCGCTGTAAGGAAATGTGCAGGTAAGAGATTTTGCTCCTGAGGAAAACAAATTAAGTGGGAAAGAGGTTCATGTTGGGGGCAGATTACACTTGTTCCTCAAAGAATGGAAGGAGATAACATCAGATTTGTTTGTGCTGGGCAGTATAGCGGGGTTTAAAATTTAATTCTACCCTACTGTGTGTCCACCCACTCAGCATGTCCCATGTCGAACACATGTTTTCAGATACAGGCAGAACTTGAGATATTATGCAAAAAAGGGTTATTGAGAAGTCGGTTCGTCAATCTCATCAGTTTGTGTCAAGTATTTTTCCTAGGTCTGAAATGGATGGGGGATGTAGAATCATTTTGGACCTGACGAGCCTGAACCCTTTTGTGCAGTATTGACATTTCAAAATGGAAACTCTTTCTACTGCTGAACAGCTGGTTTCCAAAGGGTGTTATATGGCAACCATAGATCTTAAAGGTGCATATTACTCAGTGTCTGATCATTGTGATGATAGATGTGAAGTTTACCTGGATGAGTCAATTATGGCAATACAAAGCACTGCCTAATGGATTAACCTCGGCTCCGAGATTGTTTACCAAATTGGTAAAACCTATTCTTGGCTTACTCCAAACTCAGGGTCATGTTGTAATGGCCTATTTGGATGATATCTTTATTGTAGGAAACACTATGGAGGCAGCTGAATCACCTTTTGCTGTTGTTAAACTCACTTTTGAGAAGTTGGGGTTCATTATACATCCAGATAAATCCAAATTAACACCAGCCAAAGTTATTGATTACTAGGGCTTCAACATCAACTCAGATCACATGTTAGTGACATTGCCAAGTGATAAAAGGCTGCAGTTAATTGAAGAAGGTGTCAAGCTTATTGAGGAACAACTACCCTCAATTAGACAGCTGGCCGGCTTGATTTGGAGCTGGTGGCTGCTTTTCCAGCTCTGCAATTTGGACCTCTGCAATATCAACAGTTTCAACGAGCTAAAGAACAAGCACTGAGGACACATACAGGTCATTTTGACAGGCCTATGAAGTTACCAGCAGAAGCCATTTCTGAGATACAATGCGTGGATTATGAATGTTGCAACTAGCTCGAGGGAAGTTTTGGTTGCTCCGCCTTCCATAGTCTTACAGACTGATGTAAGTGGTCTAGGTTGGGGTGCTACTGATACGCTTTCCAGCTGTGGAGGCAGATGGAATAGTGATGAGGCATCCCTTCTGCAATTGAGAGGGATCAATTATTTCGAGCTTTTGGGGACATTCTATGTGCTTAAAGCTTATTGTTTTACCAAAAGTCAGGTGCATGTGCAGGTTCAAATTGACAACACTACTGCAGTGTCAACTATTAGCATATGTGAATCATATGGGTGGTGTCAAGTCGAAATCTTGTGATACGTTGGCTAATCAGATCTGGAGCTGGTGTATTGACAGAGACATTTGGATTTCAGCAATCCATTTACCAGGCAGATTCAACATAGTCGCAGACACAAGGTCACGACAATTCAATGACAACATTGAATGGATATTGAACCATGATATATTTAAAGATGTTGTTACTCAGTTTGGGATGCCAGATATCAATATGTTTGCATCCAGACTAAACCATCAGTTGCCTAAATATGTTTTGTGGGAACCAGATCTTGGGGCAGCAGCGGTCGATGCGTTCTCGCTGCACTGGGGTGGAAGGTTTCTATATGTATTTTCTCCATTCTGCCTCATCAGTCGATGCCTGCAAAAAATCAAGTAGGACTCCGCTTCAAGAGTATTGGTGGTACCCGACTGGCCTACTCAGCCATGGTACGCCCATGTTTTGGAGATGGCTACTCAGCTTCACAAGATTGTTCCCAAACATAGAAACCTACTGGTGAATCCGGCAACTGGCGATCAACATCCTTTACATGATTGTATTGATCTGTTAATTTGCAGACCCTAAGAAGGCCATACCTGGGGAGAGGATTATCCGATCGCATCGTGGATGTTATCACTGCGGCCTGGAGGGATAGTTCCCAAAAGCAGTACAGTTTTTCAATAAGAAAGTGGGAGGTGTTCTCCTTACGGCAGAACATTTCATATCAAACTGGAGGCATCCCAGAGGTACTGGAGTTCTTGTCAACCCTCTATTTCGAATAAAAGTTAAGCTATAGTGCAAATAATACAGCCAGAAGTGCTCTGTCTTCTTATTTACCCATGGTGTCAGAATTACATTCAGTGGGGACACATCTGTTAGTCTCTAGATTTATGAAGGGAGTTTTCAATTCTAATCCTCCTAGGCCCAGGTATTCGGTTATGTGGAATGTAAGCAAAGTTCTTATGCTCCTTCGCCAGTGGACTCCTGTCACAGTCCTATCTCTAGCCAAACTAGCCATGACGATGGTCATGCTTATGGTGTTGGTATCAGCCCAACGTGTGCAGACATTACAGAAGCTGCGGCTAGACAGGATGGACGTATCAGCAGATGCCATCACTTTTTATGTTTATGATCTGCCCACGCAGAGTAGAATAGGGGTGACAGGGTGTAAGATTGTCTTTTCAACATACCCCAAGGATTCCCGCCTGTGTGTAGTGTCATATTTGTCCCATTACATTGAGGCTACCAGACCCTAAGAGGAACAGAGTCAGCATTGTTTATTAGCCACAAAAAAATGCACAGTAAGGTGTCGGTACAAACAATTTCAAGGTGGCTAAAGCAGGTTCTGGTGAGTGCTGGGATTGATACTGATCAATTTAAATCTCATTCCTTTTTTTTTTTTTTTTTTTAATTTTATTTTTTTTATTTTGTTAAGTATTTTTATTATAGAAACGTAATAATAAACAGTACATTATTTTGCATAGATGAAAATACATGATATTAATGATATATTCATACTATTAATAATATTTGTATTATCATTCATTTTAAAATTTAAGACTATATATTTTATATAATTGAAAATACATGATACTAATAATACCTTCATGATATTAGTAATATTTATATTCTTATTAATATTAAACATTTAAGATTATATGTTTCTATACATTTTTCTAAATTTCTTTTAAAGTAAGAAAAGATAGAGAAAAAGAATATAAAAAATATGATGGTATATAAATCTCATTCCACCAGGGCGGCATCAACTTCTGCGGCCAGGGCGATGAACGTTCCTATAGACCATATACTCGCAGTCGCAGGGTGGTCCAGTGAACTGATGTTCCAGAGCTTTTATCATAATCCAATTGCAAGGCTGGGGGTATTTGCTGATTCTGTTTTAAGTTCAGTTATATAGTTTCCCCCTATGATAGAGGGGTTGCTATTGTTGTATTTGTAAAAAATAAACCATTAATTTGTTTAAGCAATGTTAAGACTGATGCACTAATGATTATTTAATTATGTTGAGTCAATCAATGCAGTGAGAGGCCAGGATTTGAATCTGTGGCATGAAATCACAGAGCTTTAAAATCTTCACATAGTCACTCACGTGACTCAGAAGTAAAATAGTGAGATTAAGCGAGTACTTACCAGTTTGAAGTTTGATCTTTATTTTAACCATATAACCATATAACATATAACCATATAACAATATGGTTATATGTTATGAGGAGTTTTATGAGGAGTTACGATGAGGGACTACGTGCCCTCTGCTCCCAACCCTCATAAATGTCATCTGGTAGTTCTAGTCTTCTGTTATCTTACTATTATACTTCAGTCACTATTACCTGTGATCACCTAACCTAACCCCATTGAGATAATAATCTGCCCCCTTGTTTTTGCCGCCAAAGTGGATAACCTCACATTTATCTCTATTATACTGCATCTGCCATGCATCTGCCCACTGACTCAACCTGTCCAGGTCCCCCTGCAACCTCCTAACATCCTCTTCACAGTTCATACTGCCACCCAGCTTTGTGTCATCTGCAAACTTGCTCGTGTTGCTCCTAATTCCCTCTTCCAAATCATTAATATATGTGGTAAACAGTTGCAGCCTCAACACCGAGCCTTGCGGCACTCCACTCGCCACTGCCTGCCAATCTGAAAAGACCTGTTCACTCCTACACTTTGCTTCCGGTCTGCCAAACAATTTTCTATCCATGTCAACACCCTACCCCCAATACCATGTGCTCTAATTTTAGTCACCAGTCTCCCGTACGGGACCTTATCAAAGGCTTTCTGAAAGTCTAGATACACTACATCCACTGGCACCCCATTATCCATTTTACTTGTCACATCCTCAAAAAATTCCAGATTAGTCAAGCATGATTTCCCTTTCATACATTCATGTTGACTTGGACTAGTCCTTTTACTGCTATCCAAATGCTCCATTATTACCTCTTTAATAATTGACTCCAGCATCTTTCCCACCACCGAAGTCAGGCTAACAGGTGGAAAGAGAATAGGAGTGAGAATGATTGCATATAAAAATTACATACAAAAGCAGAGTAAATTGTCTCTCACTTTCTACGTGTGGAGGAGGGAGATGGGAGGGGGCAGGTGGGGACAATTAGACAGGTGGCCAGCTTGCTTGGTAAATTAGTGGCAGCTTTTCCAGCAGTCCAGTATGGATCATTGCACTACCAACAGCTATAGAGGGCAAAAGAACAGGCACTCAGAATACATTCGAGTCATTATTATAGTCCCATGCAATTAGCAGCAGAAGCTGTTATTGAACTTTTTGCTTGAACAGCCGTCCATGGTCTTACAGACTGATGTCAGTGCACTAGGTTGGGGTGCCACTGATACGAAGTTGTGCTGTGGAGGCAGATGGAATGTGCAAGAGGCATCGCTTCTGCAGTCATATGAGATTAATTACTTAGAGCTGTTGGGAGCTTTTTATGGACTTAAAGCTTATTGCTCTACTAAATGTCACCTGCATGTTCAGCTTCAGATTGACAACACTACTGCAGTGGTGTATGTTAATCACATGGGTGGAATCAAGTCGGAATCTTGTGACGAATTGGCTAATCAGATCTGGAATTGCTGTATTTACAGAAACATTTGGCTTTCAGCTATTTATCTACCAGGCAGATTCAACATAGTGGCAGACACCAGGTCACGAAAATTCAATGAACACAGAATGGATGTTGAATCAGGAGGTATTCAATTATATAGTTGTTAGATATGGTATGCCAGATATCAATTTGTTTGCATCCAGACTTAACTACTAGCTACCTAAATATGTGTCATGGGAACCAGATCCTGGGGCAGTAGCAATTGATGCGTTCTCGCTATATTGGGGAGGTATGTTTTATATGTATTTCCACCAATCTGCCTCATAAGTCGATGTCTGCTCAAAATTAAGCAGGACCACTTCAGGAGTGTTGGTGATACCCAAATGGGCTACTCAGCCATGGTTCCCCTTGGTATTGGAGCTGATGACACAACCTCTTATGGTTGTTCCTAAATGGAGAAATTTACTGGTGCACCCGGTAACTGGTCAACGGCATCCTTTATATGACTGTATTGATTTGTTAATTTGCAGATTTTAAGAAGGCCATATCTGGGACGAGGACTGACTTGGTGAACTGTGGATATGCTCACTGCAGCCTGGAGAAAGAGTACCCAAAAGCAATATATCTCTTCTATTAGAAAATGGGAGGAATTCTGTGTACAAAAGAATATTGAATACCATACGGCAGGTATTTCGGATGTTCTAGCGTTCCTGTCAACACTCTACTACGGTGAAGGGTTATATTGCAATCAATTCAGCTAGAAGTGCATTGTTCACGTACTTGTTGATGGGGTCAGAAGAATATCGTATTGGGTCTCACCCTCTCATATCTCGATTAATGTAAGGAATTTTTACTTCCAGACCTCCTAAACCTAGGTATATGGCAATTGGGAATGTGAGCATGGTCCTCAAGCTACTTCGCCAGTGGACTCCTGTCACCTCTCTGTCTTTGGTAAAGGTCAGCATGAAGGTGGTTATGCTCATGGCACTGGTATCAGCACAACGAGTGCAGACATTGCAAAAAACTGCAGCTAGACAGGATGGAAGTGGCTACAGACACCATTACGTTCTCCATGTATGATCTACTCAAACAGATGAGACCAGAGGTGACAGAGTTTAAGATTGTTTTCTCGGCATACCCAACGGAGCTATGTCTATGTGTAAGGACACATTTACTACATTATATTGAAGCCACGAGAGCCTTATGAAATGTGGAAACAGCATTGCTTATCAGTCACAAGAAACCACACAAGAGTGTGTCTGTGCATTAAATCTCGACGTGTTTGAAACAAGTGTTGGTTTAAGCAGGTACTAACACTGACGTTTTTACATCTCATTCCACTAGGGCGACATCAACGTCCGCGGCCAGGGTGATGGACGCTCCCATCGACCATATATTTGCAGCCGCCGGCTGGTCAAATAAATTGGTTTCCCAACAATTCTATCACAGGCCGATTACTGACTCGGGGCTGTTTGCCAATTCTGTGTTAAGTTATGTTTAAGTTTACCCCTGGGATAGAGGGGTTGCTGTTGGTTTTTGTTATCAAATGAATCATTACTACATTTAATTCAATGTCATGATTAATGCATTGTTGATTATTTTACTCATCCCGAGTCAATCGATGCAGTGAGATGCCGGGATTTGAATCTGCGGCATGAAATCACAGAGCGTTGAACTCTTCACGGAATCACTCACGTGACTCTGAAGTAAAATAGTAAGATTAAAAGAGAACTTACCAGTTTGAAGTTTGATCTTTATTTTATGAGGAGTTACGATGAGGGAATACGTGCCCTCCACTCCCAACCCTCTCTCACAAAAGTCATCTGGTAGTTCTCAAGTTGTTGATCTCACTATGTTACTTCAATTACTGTTACCTGTGATTTCATACTGCTGCTTTGTAGATTGACGCGCATGTGGACTGGCTGGGCTTCTTCACGTAATCAATAAACATAACTCCTCATAAAATAAAGATCAAACTTCCAACTGGTAAGCTCGTTTAATCTTACTATTTTCTATCATGATTTCTTTTGTTTTATTTTGTTTTTAAATTAATTTTTGTTAGAAGTAAGTACAGTGTTGTGGTATCTAAGTACCTGATACATACATACACATTACCATTCTTGTACAACTTCTTATTTTCAATTTAATAATAAAAGAGCAGTGATAGATAATGGAAAATTAAGGGTGTCGAGATAGATAGACAAGCAAGTAGAAACAGATAGCGAGAGAGACAGAGAACAGAGATAAAAAGCTAAGGAGATTGAGGGAAAAAAAGAGAAAATAGAAAGAAAAGAAATTAGGAGAGATATACCTATTTAGTATCTTTACCCATCCGTCACCCGGTTCTGAACCATTTAATTTCTAAGTTTATGTAATGTTGCACCATATGCTTGTAAGAAGTCGATAAATGGAGACGAAATCTTTAAGAATTGGTCTACTTTGCCTAGTAGGAGGAATCTCATTTCTTCGAGATGTAGCGTTTCTGACATATTTGAAATCCACATTTTGAACTTTGGCGTGGTTGCGTTTTTCCAAAATTTAAGTATACGTTTTTTTGCTGTTATTAAATCATAGTTAAAGAGAGCTTCTTGGAACATAGTTAATTTATGTCCCTCTTCCATTGATCCAAAGATAATCAGTTCTGTATTGGGGTTCAATTTTGTGTTGAATAGTTTTGTAAAAGTTCCAAAAATTTAATTCCAAAATTTATGAAGTTTTGTACAAGAGACAAAATAATGTGCTATAGTGGCATTTTGAGTTAGACATTTGTCACAAATGGGGGGAAACATTTGGAAATATTTTATTCAATCTGGTTTTCGAGTAATATCATCTATGTAAAATTTTAAATTGAATTAAGTTATGCCTTACATTAATCGAACATTTATGTACATATAATAGGTTTTCCCCCCCCATCTGTCTTTTGGGATTTTTATCAATAACTCTTGTTCCCAGTCCCTTCTAATTGCTTCTGTCATTGGTGTTTCTATATTTAAAATTATATTATATAAATATGATATTAAATTGCTTGATTCTGCCTTTCTGTTCAATCCTTCCTCTAATAAATCTGAAGTTAGAGTTTGATATCCTTGTATATAATTTTTCAAATGAACTTGAATTTGAAGGTATTTGAAATATTGGTTACTTTTCATGTTATATTTTAGTTGTAATTGTTGGAATGATAGAAGTTTTCCCATTTCATACATATCTTCAATCATTTTAATTCCTATTCTTTCCCAATGGATAAATGTTTTATCCGTAATAGATGGTTTGAATGAGGGAATGTTAGCTATTGGGGAAAGAAGCAATAATTTTCTTAATTTTAAGGTTAATTTTATTTGTTTCCAAATTCGTATTATGCTGTGAATAATTGGATTCTTCTTATATATTATATTGTTCAGTTTAATCGGGGAAAGAAGAATCACTCCTATATTATAAGGAGAACAATCCTCTTTCTCCATTCTTATCCAATCTACTTGTTGGGCAGAACTGTCCAACCAATACATTATATTTTTAATATTCACTGCCCAATATCTCAATGCCCTGACACTCCCAACAAATTAGGGAGTGTCAGTCCCCCTAATTCTTTAGATTTACACAGATGTTTTCTTTGAATTCTATGTGATTTATAGTCCCATATGGTTTGTAATATCAGAGTCTTGTTTTTTAATTTTTTTTTGGTAAATATAATGGTATTGATTGAAATAGGTACAGTATTTGTGTTTAAAAAAAATCATTTTTATAGCATTTATTCTGCTTATTAAGGATATCGGCAGTGTTTTCCAGAATGTAATCATCCCATTCAATTTAGTTAATAAGGGCATATAGTTTGGGTTGAGTAATGATTTATATTTCCTAGTAATTTGGATACCCAAATACTTGAATTTTTCTGTTGCAATTCTAAAAGGGAATTTCAAAAGATGTGTCGACTCGAGGTTTTATCGTCATAATTTCGTTTTTGTTCCAGTTTATTCTATATCCTGAAAAATAACCAAATTCCTCTATTAAATTTAGTATATTTGGTATGCTAATTTGCGAATTTGTAATATATAATAATATGTCGTCTGCACATAATGACATTTTATTATTTGAGTGTTTGGTATTATATCCATGAAAATTCGGATGACTTCTTATACTTTCTGCTAAAGGCTCTATCACAAGTGCAAATAGCAGGGGCGATAATGCACACCTCTGTCTATTGCCCCGTGATAATTAGAATTTCGAGGATAATATATTATCAGTCAGTATTCTAGCCGTCGTCTTATCATATAATAATTTTACCCATGAGATAAAATAATCTCCCATATTAAATTTGTGCAATACTTTGAATAGATATTGCCATCCTACTTGATCAAAAGCTTTTTCTGCATCCAATGAAATAATTGCTATGTCTTCCTCTTCAGTTTTATGTGAGTACATTATATTAAACAGGTGTCTCAAATTGTTGAATGAATATCTCTTGGGTATAAACCCCGTTTGATCCGGATTTATTAGTTTACTAACATATTTACTCAATCTTCATGCTGGGATCTTTGCTAATATTGTTTGATCTGTATTTAGGATTGCTATGGCTCTGTCTGAGCCTGGGTCTTCTAGATCTTTATCCTTTTTAGGTATAAGTGTAATAGTTGACAGTTAGTGTTTCTGGTAATATATTTTCTTTAAAAGCATGTATATATAAATTTTGTAAGTGTGGTGAAATTATCTCGTAGAATGTTTTATAAAATTCATAACTAAAGCTATCTGGTCCTGGCATTTTACCATTCTTCAACAAATTTATTGTTTCCTCTATTTCCTTAAGTGTAATCTGAGCTCCTAATTCCTCTTGTTTCAACATATTAAGTTTTGGAAGATTACAATTGTCTAAGAAGTTTGTAATTTTCCTTCGCTCCTTAGATGCTGCTGCACTCGCTGAGTTTATCCAGTTTTGTGTACCTTTGTAATTTTAATATTGTTTGCAGAAGTTTTAGATGTATATAGATTTTGGTAAAATTGAGTAAATCTTTTATTTATGTATTTAGGTAGTGTTAGTAATTCACCTTTGTCTGATTTAATTTTAGTAATTGTATTTTCTGTTACCCGTTTTTTCAGTTGATGTGCTAAGAGTTTATGTGGTTTATCACCAAATTAGAAATTTTCTTGTTTTGTAATTAGAAATAATCTTATTATTCTTGCCGATAAAATTTTATTTAATTTGTATTTTAATATTGTTATCTTATTATGTTTATCTATGGTTGATTCTTTGGCATTTTATAAATCCTAATTGTTTAATTTCTTGTTCTAACTGCAATTGTTCAGTATTGTTCTTTTTATTTTGGAAAGCTTGATATTAAATTATAGTTCCTATAATAAATGCCTTAAAAGTTTCCCATAATAAGGAGGGTGAAATATCTGGTGTATCATTTGTCTCAAAGAAGAATATTATCTGCTGTTTTAAATATGTACAACCTTGTGAGTTGTTTAAGATTTGGGGGTTAAACCTCCAGAACGATTTTTTATCAAACATTCCTTCTAATTAAAAAAAAAGTTAACGGGGAGTGATCAGAAATAATACTATTATGATATTTAGAGTTGTATGTATAGGGAATTTCATGTCCACTAAAAAATAATCAATACGTGAATATGTTGTATGAACTGTTGAATAAAATGAGTATTCCCTACCTACTGGATTAGCGATTCTCCATACATCTGTTATGTTTGTGTTTTTATGTATGTATTTAGGAGTTCACTAGTTTTAGATTTTATGTTAATCTTTTTTTGTTTTGCTGATTTATCCAGATATGGATCTAGAACGCAATTGAAATCTCCCCCTATTACCACATTTTGCTAGTTAAATTCTGAAATTATATCCAGAATTTTACTAAAGAATTGGAGGTTATCAAAGTTGGGAGCATAAATATTTATCAAAGTAAGTGGGGTAGAGTGAATGTCTCCTGTAACTATAACGTACCTCCCCTCTTTATCAATTGAGTGCTATTATTCTTTGGTTTGAAATCCAGGTATACCTTTACGAATAATATTATCCATGCCTCTAGATTTCCACCAGAAATAAATGAAGACTTCTGTCAGTATGTTTGCCCAATCCAATTTGCCTTCATTCTGATTATCTGTGTTTGATGTTTCAGCCTCAACTATGTGTTTCTTGACTTAAAGGAACAATTATCTGTTCCAACTTAAGAATTTTGAGTTTCTATAAGATCCCCTCTCTCTCCTAAATTGGGCAAAGTCTCCCCTTAATCTTACCCCTTTTATTCCTATTGACCAAATTTACACCATACTATTGGTCTTACCAATGCCTTGCCCTTACTCCTATATTCAATGCTCTGATTTATAAAGGCCAGCACACCAAAGGCTTTCTTTACCACCCTATCTACATGCGATTCCACCTTCAGGGAACTATGCCTCCAGTTTTCTTTTGTGTTATTTTGATTTGTCCTGCCACACTTGCATTATAAATCATGTTAATACCTTTAAGTCATATGGTGCAACCAAGTACCTCAGAACTCTAGGTGATGGGTGGTCATCCACAGCTGTTAAATTCTGTTGGCATCTCCCATTCAAAATAGACCTTAGAAAAGACCAGAAGGTGTAAAGTGGTGAAAAGATAATTGAAAAACAAAAAGTGATATTATAATATCTAAAAATAGGGATATTATAATTTAAAAAAGCCACCAAACTGTGGTAGAAAAGTTCTTGTCGACTTCCGAAGATGTTGTTATACATTTCGCTCTTCCCCCTTGACCAATTATTATTAAAAGGAAGAGAGGCCGGTCCAAAATTAAAAACTATATATAAGATAAAACGCATTTCAAATCTAACTATTGGATTCTAATATTCTTATACTTAGAAATTAATTAACATCATGAGATAAAAATCAGTCATTATTACGCTGTGCATTAATATTACACAATAGTGGGTTATTGTTGTTGAGTTAGTTCTATTAGTTAAATGTTTTATGTTAGTATATAATTGTATGTTTCTTAAGTCATAAATTTATGTATACGTCCATTAATATTGTTTTTTCGTATTCCCAAATTCTGTTTTTTTCCACCACGGTTTTTCTTGTTTTCCAAGTCCTTCATTCAGAGTGAAACATAAAGTTCGACCTTGAGTCGAATATGATTTTGATCATGAAGTTATGCTAGCTTCGAGCAGAAGGTCAACAGGGCGGTGACACCTGGCTCTGACATTTAGAGAAAAGTTGTTGTCTCGACACCAGGACACGAGGTTCTCAATCTCCTTCCTATAATCCATCTCATCATTATTTGACATAAAGTTCGATCATGATTTCTAAAAGCAAAACGATTTAAAATATTTTGCTTTGATTCTTGTCAGGGAAAGAATCTGTGTTGCTGACAGCAACTTATGTTGTACAGCTATTACTCGGAGAAAGCCAAAATGTACATCCACCCTTGAAATTGTGCTGTGTGGTTCATTGGTACATTTTATTTTCCAGAAAGCCTTGCCATTTAGCTGATTGCTTCCATTTAGCAGAAATATGCCCAATAAATCCACAGTATGTATTTGTTTTGGCAGAATCCCAAAGCTAAATGTTTAGTAGTTTTAGGAATAATTTCCATTTTTCACAGTATATTTATTATTTATTTTCATTGTTGAGTGAAATACGATTATACTTCGACAGCTGAAAATTAACTGTCCTTTTATTCTACTGATAACAATGACTTTCAATTGTATCCTTTGTTCCGCTACATAA
The DNA here is from genome assembly GCA_035221665.1 of Okamejei kenojei. NCBI lineage: Eukaryota > Metazoa > Chordata > Chondrichthyes > Rajiformes > Rajidae > Okamejei > Okamejei kenojei. The sequence continues at coordinate 93,325,955 of CM069136.1, read as the reverse complement.
GAAACATTTAGAAATCTGTTTAAAACTTGATTTTATTGGAAGGCTGTAGCTAAATGCTAGGTCATCCCCAGGTTATGCTATGGTTCCTTTCCTGTGTACTGTTACAAAACCAAACTGGCAAGATAACTTCCTTCAAAGCAAGGTCAGGCAACATCATTGGTGACAGTGTGACCCTACCCAATGAACTAAATTTACATTGAGTTTAAACCAGCATCTGCAGTTCCTTCCTAGACCAATGAACTGAATACTTTCTATGCTAGCTTCGAGCAGAAGGCCAACAGGGTGGTGCCACCTAGCTCTGACATTGAGAGAAAAGTTGTTGTCTCGACACCATGACACGAGGTTCTCAATCTCCTTCCTATAATCCATCTCATCATTATTTGATATCTGGAAGAGAAATGTGAAAATGCACACCTCCAGATTCAGGGACAATTTCTTCCCAACTGTTATTAGGCAACTGAATCATACTATCACAACCAGAGAGTAGTGCTGAACTACTATCCACATCTTTGGTGACCCTCGGACTTTCCTTGATTGGGCTTTGCTGGCTTTACCTTGAATTAAATGTTATTCCCCTATCATGTATCCATAACACTATAAATGGCTCGATTGTAATCATGTATTGTCTTTCTGCTGACTGGATAGCATGCAATGAAAGCAGTTCACTGTACCTCGGTACACGTAAACTAAACTGAGACTGAAACTGACTGCAAATCAAATTGTGGCGCCAATTTGCAAAGCTGCTTGTAGCCCTGTAGCAGCCAGCAAATCTATACCACTACTCTCTGAAGCTCTCATTCATATATGTGGACTGTACATAAGTCAGACTAGGCTGGGAACCCGCATGTATATTTTCTTTTTTTTTCTTCTTTTTTTTAATATATATTTTTATTAGAGTATGTAGGCAGTGACTTAGCAAACACATATTATGATAGCAATATTCCGTGTACAACAGTCATACATTATTAATATTATCAAGTGAATCATTTTGAGTCTAATAATTTTTTTTTAAAGAGAGAAAAACTGAAACATAAAATCAAAATCAAAATTTTAAAAAATCATAAAGAATGGAATAATTTACTATTAATACATCATTGGAGATAAGATCAAGGAATATAGAATATAACTTTTCATCTAATCCTGAATCCAAGTTTCAGTTAGGGTTCCCTGCCGAACCGATCTACCCTTTTAAGTAATCAATGAAAGAAGACCATATTCTAACGAAAACTTCTTGTTTGTCCATTAGGGCAAATCTGATTCTTTCCAGGTGTAGGGTCTCCGACATTTCCGTAATCCACATTTTAATTGTGGGGGATATAGGGCCTTTCCAAAATTTTAATATTAATTTCTTCCCAATTATTATACTGTAATCTAGGAAATTTCTTTGACTTGTTGTAAGAGTTAAACTTTGCTCTGATATTCCAAGTATTATTAATTTTGAGTCCGGATCCAGTTTAGTATTAATAACTTCAGAAGTTATTCTAAAATCTCAATCCAGAAATTCTTAATTTTTATACAAATTACAAAAGTATGTGTTAAATTAGCCTCTGGATGCTGATATTTATCGCAGATAGAGGAGATCTGTGGAAAGATTCTATTCAATTTAACTTTGGAGTAATGTAATCTCTGTAATACTTTAAATTGTATTAAAGCTTGTCTGGAGTTTAACGAGCATTGATGTATATATTGTAAACTTTTGTCCCATATATCTTTCGTTATGGATTGATTTATTTCATTTTCCCATGTATGTCTATATGATTCCGTCGATGGTATCTCGCTAGCTAAAAGGGTATTATAAATATAAGTTGTTAATTTTTCTGTATTAGGATGCTTATTCAAACATTCATCAAGGATTTCTGGTTCCTTATTCCTATAATCTTGTGTATTTGATTTAACATAAATCTCTGAGATAGATATCAATATTTGTGTGTAATCCATAAATCTGTTGCAGTTGCTGAAATGAAAGATAAGTGCCTTTCTTATAAAGGTGTTCCATCTTTTTGATTCCACAGATTTTCCAGCATGGAAGGTTTGAATAAGGGATTGTTTACAATACGGAAACAGAGTGGTATATTATCAAATTTTAAAGCCTTTTTAAGTTGTTTCCAGATTCATGTACCACTATATATTATAGGGTTTTCCCTATAGGTTTTTTAATGCAATTTTGTTGGTGCATGTATATTTTCTGATCAATCAATTACAAGGAGTGAAAAGCACACATGTCACTTTCAGACGCTTTATATTTATAAGGGGTAAGCCATTTAGAATGGAGATGATGAAACACTTTTTCACACAGAGAGTTGTAGTTGTTAGTCTGTGGAATTCTCTGCCTCAGAGGGCAATGGAGGCCAGTTATCTGGATACTTTCAAGCGAACTAGATAGGGCTCTTAAAGATAGCAGAGTCGGGGAATATGGGGAGAAGGCAGGAATGGGGTACTGATTGGGGATGATCAGCCATGATCATATCGAATGGTGGTGCTGGCTCGAAGGGCCAAATGGCCCACTCCTGCACCTAATTTGTATTGTCTATTGCTATAAAATACCTGCTCTAACCAGAATATTTGTCTTTACATCAAAATCTTCATCAGGGGCCTATATTTCTTTAAGCTATTCCAGTTCTTTAGGCCTGGCAAACCTAAAGAACCAGAACAATTGTAAAAAAAAAGTAGGCTCCTGGTTCAATTTCCATTCTGAACTTGAATGATCTACTTCATCTGGGGGTGATTGGTCAATTGGGCTTGGAGATTTTGAGCAAAGGAACATAATTTGTGCATTGAAATTCATGCTGGATGTTTTGTGTGAGAGACATGTGAAATCATGATCTGCTGATGGCCTTTCTAGTTAAAGAATGTGGATGAGTTACACAGGGAACAAGATGTGCTCAATCTTTGACAGTTCATATTTTAAAGAAAAGAGACACTTGGCTGTGGAATTGATTGAATTAGTTTCCACGCGAGCAAGCAACAGACAAGGTTTCCAGTTGCAGAATGTACTAATTAGAGCTATATACTTGAGTCAGTCAATGTCTTCAACAGAGGACAAGAGAGAAATGGGGAAGAAAATATCCCAAAAATATACTCCATTGAGAGCAAATGTCCAGATATGTCTCATAATCATTTCAACAATGATTGAGAGAATTGATTTTTGAGAATATTTAGCAAAACAGACCAAGTAGCATGAGAGCAAATAATTTTTAAATGCAGATATTTTTTAATATAGGTTTTATTTGACTGGAAGAGCAACTTTTCAGACTTTATGAAATGCTTTGAGTCTCTAAGTTTGACGATAAAATATTTTGTTTCGCAAGTAACAATTATTCACACGTTTACTGGAACGTGTCTAAATCTCTATTAATCTTTCATTAACTCTCATGCTATTAATAACTATAATGTGGCATTAGGATCAAAAGTATACAAAACAATCTTTCAAAGGACACTTCTTGCAATAAACTTTAATCGTCAAAGCACAGCTGGCTGAATATTATTGAAAGATTGATGAAAGCACCAAATTCAGGTTGGTTCCATGTAAAATTCATGACATTTATTTTAAGTAAAATTCATTAATTCCTAAGTGTTGCATCCAACAGTGCTTTTATGGATTTAACTGATTATTTTCCACATATGCATATTTTGGGAAAGAAAGAAAAATACCATTGTTCTAAAACTTAATTAGTCATTTAAAAGAAGTTGAGAGCTTTCTGGAAACATCAAGAAAACTTGGTTTTAATATATCAGGGCAACATCTTCTTTCTAGTATCCTGCTTAAAGTTCAACAGCTTCCAATCATAATAGGATCTGACCATGGCATAGTTGAATTCCGGTACATGAAGCTTGAATTAGATTGCACAAATAATGTCAATCATTACATGCCTGAAGTAAATCAGGCATGTTTGATCTCTGATCTCACACTTCTCAGAAATCACAATCACTGTTCATCCATAGAAGTAACAAAGATTTGGATGGTAAACATCCATTAAAAATTGGTGACCTTCAAAGACGAAAAAGTCAGTGACTCCATGAGAATCAAAGGTGATGTTCCTCACTTTGCAGCTTCTAACATTTCAGTCACTCAACTGCTATCCTTATAAGTAAGTAGGTACATTTTATTTATATAGCACATTTAAATCAACTCGTGTTGAAACCAAAGTGTTTTACATAAAATAAATAATAAAGTTTCCGTACATCCATAGAAAAATTAAAAATAAAAATAAGAAAAATTACATAACACATTATAGAATTCAACACTAACGTCCCCCCACTAAAGAATCAACATTTTCCACTGTGGGGAAAGGCATCAAAAAGTTAAGTCCTCTTCCTCTGTGAAACACCCGAGGTTGGGGCCTATTTGTGGCCTCCGCAGCCAGTCCAATGTTTTCAGACCCTCTTGCTGGGAAGATGGAACTCTGGCATCGGGTGAACACTGCTCAGTGGCTTGGAAAGTGTCTGGAGCGGCCGCTTCCTCCCCGGAGAGCGCGGCACCTGAAGTCCTCAGGCCGCGCTGGTTGGAGCTCCGACTCTGGCGATCTCTGATCGCAGGCTCCGCGGTGTTTTAAATCCAGTGCCACCCGCGGCTGGATGCCCGCAGCCACAGCTCCTCTGTGGATGTTGGAGTCGGCAGTCGCTGCACTCTGGAGCTTACCGCTCAGCGACCCGGTGAGGCATCGCCCGCTCTGTGTTGGTATCCCAGCACTGTGCCGCCGCCAAAGCTGTAGATCCGGCTGGTCCCGACAGGAAAACGCCGCTCCAGCTTTGATGGTAGGCCGGGAGGAAGGAGCAAAGAAGGAGCTCGGAGGGAAGCGGCCTCTCCGACAAGGTAGGGACTAGGAAATAAAGTTTCCCCCTTCCCCTCCCCCACCCACCACATAAAATACCTCAAATTAACATTTGTTTTTTGACAGGACTAAAAATAAAAATAAAAAAGGGTGAAAGGGCAGACTGCAGGCAGAGCAGCCATACACAACGGCGCCCCACTCCGCAGTCCGCCATCTTTGTGGTTGTAATGAATCCTTGATGGGCCCTTGATTGGGTCCTTTGTTAATGAACCCTTGGTTGTAATGAATTGATGCATCATATCATTTAATCGCCCATTGAGCTTATTGTATCTCAGACATTACCTCCATCCCTCCAACTTCACAAAAACAATACATGTTTGATTTCTAACTGAAGGTAGACACAAAATGCTGGAGTAACTCAGTGGGCCAGGCAGTATCTCTGGAGAGAAGGAATGGGTGATGTTTCAGGTCGAGCCCTTCTTCAGACTGATGTCAGGGGAGTGGGCGAGACAGAGATAAAATATAGATGGAAACAGTAAGACTGGTGAGAGAACTGGGAAGGGGGAGGAGGTTGAGAAAGAGGGAAAGCAAGGGCTATTTTAAGGCAATGTTCATACCACTGGGGCATAAGCTACCCAAGCAAAATATGAGGCGCTGTTCCTCCAATTTGCGCTGGGCCTCACTCTGACAATGGAGGAGGCCCAGGACAGAAAGGTCAGATTGGGAATGTGAGGGGAAGTTAATGTGCTGAGCAATTGGGAGATTGTTGCAAATGATGGGTGGGGGAGCAAGAGCAGAGCTGCGGGATATCAAGGAGACCCGAGTGAGAGCCTCATCTATAATGGAACAGGGGAACCCCCGTTTCCTAAATAATAAGGAAATGATTGGAAAATTATTGGAGTATGGAAAACCTTATCATGGGTGCAAATGCGAAGTAGACGGAGGAATTGGGAGTAGTGGATAGAGTCATTACAGGAAGCAGGGTGGGAAAAAGTGTAGCTTAATTAGCTATGGGAGTCAGTAGGTTTGTAGTAGATCAGTCAATAGTCTGTCTCCTGTGATCCAGAAATGGTAGGGAGATGTCGGAGATGGTCCATGTGAATTTGAGTGCAGGATGGAAATTAGTTGTGTAGTTGATGAAGTCAGAGAGTTCTGCATGGGTGCTGGAGGTAGCACTGATGCAGTCGTCAATGTAGCGGAGGTAGAGTTCAGGACCATTTCAGGACTTACCTGGACTTTTACCTGTCTACTCATCCGTACCCCCGCAGCGGCGGCTGCGGAGGGTTGAGGTCCCGACCACGGGGGAAAATGGAGGAGAACTGGCCAAATTTTGTGCCTTCCACCACAGTGATGAATGCTGTGGTGGATGTTTATGTTAAATTCTTATTGTGTTTTTGTGTGTTCTTTTTCATTGTACCGCTGCTGGCAAATTTTACTTCGGAGTCACGTGAGTGACTACGTGAATAGAAGCCTGTACAGCCGTTGGTGCGTCATGACGTCAGACGTTGGTGCAGTCGGGCGGTTGGAGCAGCAGTGCTCCTCCGAGCGGTAAGTTTAAAAACGGAGGTAAGGTTGTTGAAATTTTTACCACAGGTCATTTCTGCGACGGTTGAAGTTCTTGGAGATATGTTGCAGAAAGTAAAGAAGGTGTCGGCGAGGCGCTCCGCAGGTAGAAATGAGAGTGACCAGGAGAGTGTTGTGGAAGGAGGCCCGTCGGGTACACCTGGTCCGGTGCTGGAAGGAGGCCCGTCTGGTACACCTGGTCAGTGGTTGCGGACCCACTGCTTGGGGGCAGTGATGGCTTGCCAGTAGGGCTGAAGGCCACTGGCAAGTCTGTCAGGCCTGTAGATGAGTCGGGCATGGAGGTTATACCCTCCATAGGAGAGTCCGTTTGCTCACGGCTCTCCCAAGTCGAGATTTTATTACAAAGAATGCTCGACAGGGACCAGCTCCGTGAGGAGGAGTGGTGCCCAAGCCAGGCTGATGGAGAGCTTGTGCTAGCAGCACCTATTCCAGGGCTGCAGATCTATCCTGCCTGTGAGGAGGATGTTCCATCAGTGCAGTTTGCTGACACTGATTCTATGCTGGGGGAGAGCAGTAAAGAAGTTCGGTTGGAGGTAATTCCGAACATTGCTGGAACGTTTGCTGAGCCTAGAGAGGCAGGAGTGGCGATTGATGGAGAATTGGCTGAAGCCATTCAGTATATGCTCTCCCACCAGTTACAGGAGCTAGCTATGGATGAAGCAGCAAAAAACTATAAAGCTCCTGTTAATTGTGATCTCCTGAAGGTACCGGTGGTTATTCACCAAATTTGGTCACAGATGGGTATGCCTGCTAGGGCCCAGGAGATGAAGTTTCAAAAAGTGCTTAAACTGTTGTCAGCAGGTATTACAGCTGTGGTGAAAGTTATTGATCCAAGCAATATGGTTGAAGCACACCAGGACGGACTGGGATTCCTTTGTAATGCATTTTTTGAAATCAATAACATCAGGAGGGCCGCTATTAGGCCAGTGCTTAATCCGAATTTGGCAAGTTTGTGCAAACCAACCAGTGTACCACCACAAAATCTGTTGTTTGGAGGTAACCTTGCAAAAAGGGTCAAAGAATGTCATGAAGATGTTAAAACTATGGCCCTCATTAAGCCGGCTGGTAAGCAGGGCAAAAGGTTTTCTCCGTATTGGAAAGGAACTAATGTGGATGCAGGAGAAGGAACTTCAATTTCGGAACTGGCAGGCTGCCAGCATGAAGGGGAAGGTGCCTTTCTCCACAAGAGGTCGAGGACAACAAGGTCCGCAAGGAAATATGCAGGTAAGGAAAACATCGACAGACGATGAATTAATTGATGTTCCTGTTCAAATTGGTCGAAGGTTAAAATTGTTTCTCAAACAATGGCAGCAGTTGACATCAGATTTGTTCATACTTAGTAGTATTGAAGGGGTGAAAATTGAATTTTACTCTAAGGACAGTCTACCTAATCAACATTTTCCTAGTCGTTAAACTTATTTTTTCAGATGAAGAAAATGTGCTTATTCAAGCAGAGATTCAGTCGTTACATAAGAAAGGGGTAATTGAGCCTTCTGTCTATCAAAGTCGACAATTTGTGTCAAATATATTTCCCAGATCTAAAAAGTCTGGGGGGTGTAGAATTATTTTTGGATTCATCGAGTTTGAACAAGTTTGTTTGTTATAGGCATTTCAAAATGGAAACCTTTACCACGGCCAAACATCTAGTGTCCAAAAGGTGTTATATGGCAACTAATGATTTAAAGGATGCGTATTACTCAGTGTCTATTCATGAGGATGATAGAAGATATTTGAAATTTATTTGGATGACTCAGCTGTGGCAATTGCCGAATGGATTAACTTCAGCTCCTAGATTATTTACTAAATTGGTAAAACCTGTGTTAGCGTTACTTAGAGCTAAGGGGCATGTGGTAATGGCCTACTTAGATGATATTCTGATTGTTGGAAAGACTCATGCTGAAACTCAATCATCAGTTTCAGTTGTTAAAATCACTTCTGAACAAATGGGATTTGTTATTCACCCAGATAAATCTAAATTATCACCAGTCCAAATTATTGATTATCTGGGATTTACCATTAATTCCAATCACATGTTGGTAACTTTGCCCAGGGATAAATTGAATCAGTTAATTGAGGACTGTGTTAATCTCGTTGGAGAACAAAGGCCTTCGATTAGACAAGTAGCCAGGTTAATTGGGAAGTTTGTGGCAGCATTTCCAGCTGTGCAGTATGGTCCTCTGCATTATCAACAATTACAACGATCAAAGGAACAGGCACTGAGAATACAAAGGGGCCATTTTGGTAGGCCTATGCAGTTGTCAGCTGGGGCGATTGCTGACATACAATGGTGGATAACAAATGTTTCAACAAGTTTTAGGAAGGTTTTGGTGGAATCACCGTCACTGATATTACAGACTGATGTAAGTACACTGGGTTGGGGTGCAACAGATATGTCTTCTAGTTGTGGAGGCAGATGGAATGTGGATGAAACATCGCTTCTTCAACTAAGAGGGATTAATTATTTAGAGTTGTTGGGCACCTGGTATGGGCTCAAAGCTTATTGTTCTACAAGGAGGGACTTGCATGTGCAGGTTCAGATTGACAACACCACAGCAGTGGCATATGTAAACCACATGGGTGGAGTTAAGTCACAGTCTTGTGATAGACTGGCTAACCAGATTTGGAGCTGGTGTATTGACTAAAATATCTGGCTTTCAGCACTTTATTTGCCAGGAAGATTCAACACTGTAGCTGACACTAGGTCACGTCAGTTTAATGACAACATTGAATGGATGTTAAATCAGGATGTATTTAACCAAATGATTGTTCAGTATGGAATGCCAGATATTGACTTGTTTGCATCTCGATTAAATCATCAGTTACCTAGATATGTTTCATGGGAACCAGATCATGGGGCAGTAGCAGTGGATGCGTTTTCGCTGCATTGGGGAGGAATGTTTGTGTATGTATTTCCTCCATTCTGTCTCATCAGCAGATGTTTGCAAAAGATCAAGGAGGACTCCACTTCAGGGGTATTGGTAGTGCCAGATTGGCCTACACAAGCATGGTTTCCCGTTGTATTACAAATGGCTAGGGAGCCTTCCATGATTATTCCCAAGAATAAAAATCTACTGGTAAATCCAGTCACTGGGGATCAACATCCTTTACATGATCGTATTGATCTGTTAATTTGCAGATTTTAAGGAGGCCATACCTGGGGAGAGGACTGTCTCATCGGACTGTGGATGTTCTCACGTCGGCCTGCAGGGATAGTACACAGCAGCAATATCTCACCTACATAAGGAAGTGGGAGCAATTCTGCCTACAGCAGAATATTGTATATCACACTGCAGGGATCACGGATGTATTGGAGTTTTTGTCAACTCTTTATTTCGACCAAAAATTAAGTTACAGTGCGATCAATTCAGCCAGAAGTGCTCTGTCTTCTTATTTACCTATGAATGCAGAATTACATACAGTAGGGACACATCCGTTAGTTTCACGATTCATGAAGGGAGTTTTCAATTCTAATCCTCCTAAACCCAGGTATGCCGGGAATTGGAATGTGAGTGAGGTTCTTATGGTTCTTCGCCAGTGGGCTCCGGTTACAAGCCTATCTATAGCCAAATTAACTATTAAGGTGGTCATGCTTATGGCGTTGGTTTCAGCTCAACGTGTACAAACGTTGCAAAAGCTACTGCTAGATAGAATGCATGTGTCGGCAGATGCCATTATATTTTATGTCTATGATTTGCTTAAACATAATAGAAGAGGCATGACAGGATGTAAGATTGTGTTTTCAGCATACCCCGCAGATGATCGCTTGTGTGTAGTTTCACATTTATCTCGTTACATTGAGATTACTAAACCTCTGAGAGGAACAGAGTCGGCTTTGTTTATTACTCACAAAAAACCACACAGTAAGGTGTCGGTGCAATCAATTTCAAGGTGGCTAAAGCAGGTCCTGGCAAGTGCTGGAATTGATACTGATAAATTCAAATCTCATTCCACCAGGGCGGCATCAACTTCCGCGGCAAGGGCGATGGACGTGCCAATAGACCATATCCTCGCGGCCGCAGGATGGTCCAGTGAGCTAACTTTTCAGAGGTTTTATCACAAGCCGATTTCAAGGTTCGGGGTGTTTGCTGATTCTGTTTTGAGTACTGTTACACTTTCCCCCTGAGTTAGAGGGGTTTGTTATGATTTGTTTGTAAATAAATTATTATTCATTTAACAAATGTTATTACTGATGCATGATTGATTGTTAACGACTTTGAGTCAATCCAGGCAGTGTGAACGTCGGATTTGGGTCTGCGGCGTGAATTCACAGTGCTTTGAAGTCTTCACGTAGTCACTCACGTGACTCCGAAGTAAAATAGTAAGATTAAACGAGAACTTACCAGTTTGAAGTTTGATCTTTATTTTATGAGGAGTCGAGTTGAGGGACTACGTGCCCTCCTCTCCCACCCCCTCCTGGTAGTTCTCATCCACCCAGTCATTGTTAGTTGTGAATTCATTCCGCTGCTTTGAAGATTGACGCACCAACGGCTGTACGGGCTTCTATTCACGTAGTCCCTCAACTCGACTCCTCATAAAATAAATATCAAACTTCAAACTGGTAAGTTCTCGTTTAATCTTACTATTCATTTCACTTACACTTTATGTGCAAGTGACGAAAAAAATTGATTGATTGATTGAATGGCGGTGATATCTCTAGCCAGGGCACCTGCAATTGCTTTTCTGACTTCCCACAGTGTCCTCAGATACATCTGATGAGGACCGGGAGATTTATCTACCTTTATATGCCTTAGGACATTCAGCAACTCCTTGACCATAAACATAGAAACATAGAAATTAGGTGCAGGAGCAGGCCATTCGGCCCTTCAAGCCTGCACCGCCAGTCAATATGATCATGGCTAATCATCCAACTCAGTATCCCGTACCTGCCTTCTCTCCATACTCCCTGATCCCTTCAGCCACAAGGGCCACATCCAACTCCCTCTTAAATATGGCCAAGGAACTGACCTCAACTACCTTCTGTGGCAGAGAATTCCACAGATTCACCACTCTCTGTGTGAAAAATGATTTTCTCATTTCGGTCCTAAAAGACTTCCCCTTTATCCTTAAACTGTGACCCCTTGTCCTGGATTTCCCCAACATCGGGAACAATCTTCCTGCATCTAGCCTGTCCAACCCTTTAAGAATTTTGTAAATCTCTATGAGATCACCCCTCAATCTTCTAAATTCCAGCGAGTACAAGCCAAGTCTATCCAGTCTTTCTTCATATGGAAGTCCTGCCATCCCAGGAATCAGTCTGGTGAACCTTCTCTGTACTCCCTCTATGGCAAGAATGTCTTTCCTCAGATTAGGAGACCAAAACTGTACGCAATACTCCAGGTGTGGCCTCACCAAGACCCTGTACAACTGCAGTAGAACCTCCCTGCTCTTGTACTCAAATCCTTTTGCTATGAATGCTAACATACCATTCGCTTTCTTCACAGCCTTCTGCACCTGCATGCCTACTTTCAATGACTGGTGTACCATGACACCCAGGTCTCGCTGCATCTCCCCTTTTCCTAATCAGTCACCATTCAAATAATAGTCTACCTTCCTGTTTTTACCACCAAAGTGGATAACCTCACATTTATCCACATTATACTGCATCTGCCATGCATTTGCCCACTCACCCAGTCTATCCAAGTCATCCTGCAGCCTCCTAGCATCGTCCTCACAGCTAACACTGCCTCCCAGCTTCGTGTCATCCGCAAACCTCGAGATGTTGCATTTAATTCCCTCGTCCAAATCATTAATGTAAATTGTAAATAGCTGGGGTCCCAGCACTGAGCCTTGCGGCACCCGACTAGTCACTGTCTGCCATCCTGAAAAGGACCCGTTCACTCCTACTCTTTGCTTCCTGTCTGCCAGCCAGTTCTCTATCCACATCAATGCTGAACCACCAATACCATGTGCTTTAAGTTTGTATACCAATCTCTTGTGTGGGACCTTGTCGAAAGCCTTCTGAAAGTCCAGAGACAATTCAATTCAATTCAATTCAATTCAATTCAATTCAATTCAATTCAATTCAAATTTAATGTCATTGCACAGATACAAGTATGGGTACAACGAAATGCAGTTTAGTGTCAGTACGTAGTGATAGCAATGTTTAGATAAATGCAGATAAATAAATACAGATGTGGGAATCTATCGGCGGGACTCCGAGTTCAGCAGTGCGATCGTGTTATTGTAGAAGCTACTCCTCATCCTGCTGGTGCGGGACCTGAGGCTCCTGTACCGCCTCCCGATGGTAGGAGGGCAAACAGTCCATGGTTAGGGTGGGAGGGGTCCTTGATGATCTTCCCAGCCCGTCTCAGACACCGTTTCCGGTGGAGGGCATCCAAAGCAGGGAGCGGGGCACCGATGATGTGCTGGGCGGTTTTCACCACCCGTTGTAGTGCCTTCCTGTCTGCTACGGTGCAACTGCTGTACCATACCGTAAAGCAGGTGGTCAGGATGCTTTCGATGGTACAGCGGTAGAAGTTGGTCAGGATCTGGGGGGACAGGTGGGCTTTTTTGAGCCTCCTCAGGAAAATAAAGGCGCTGCTGCGCCTTTTTGACCAGCTTGGAGGTGTTGAGGGACCAGGACAGATCCTCCGAGATGTGTACCCGAGGAATTTGTAGTTGGAGACCCGCTCCACCTCAGTCCCGTTTATATGGATGGGGGTGTGTCTGCCCCCTCTGTTCTTCCTGAAGTCGACAATGATCTCCTTCGTCTTTTGGGAGTTAAGGACGAGGTTGTTATTGGCACACCAGGTTGTCAGGTGCTGGACCTCCTCCCTGTAGGCTGACTCGTCGTTATCGCTGATCAGTCCTACCACCGTGGTGTCGTCGGCAAATTTTATGATGGCGTTGGAGCTAAACTTAGGGATGCAGTCATGGGTGAAGAGAGAGTAGAGGAGAGGACTGAGCACACAGCCTTGTGGCACGCCAGTGTTCAGTGTTATAGTGGAGGAGGTGAGGTTGTTGATCCTAACAGACTGGGGTCTGTTAGTGAGGAAATCCAGTGTCCAATTGCAGAGGGAAGTGGAGATGCCAAGACCGCTGAGTTTGGTGATCAAGCTAGCGGGTATGACAGTGTTAAAGGCGGAACTGAAGTCGATGAACAGCAGCCTGATGTAGGTGTTATTGCTGTCCAGGTGGGTCAGGGCAGAGTGTAGGGCCGCAGATATGGCGTCTTCTGTTGACCTATTGGTCCGGTAGGCAAACTGATGGGGGTCCAGTGTGGGGGGGAGGCTGGCTTTGAGGTGAGCCAAGATCAGCCGCTCGAAGCACTTGGCGATGACAGGGGTGAGTGCCACTGGCCGGAAATCATTGAGACTCCCTGTCGCTGATTGTTTGGGCACTGGCACAATGGTAGATGTCTTGAGGCAAGTGGGGACGACACCCTGGGCCAGTGACAGATTGAAGATGTCAGTGAGGACCAGGGATAGTTGTCCAGCACATGCCCTGAGCACCCGCCCGGGGATGCCATCGGGGCCGGCAGCTTTGTGCTCATTCACCTTGCTCAGTGCATCCTGAACAGCAGAGGTGGAGAGACTGAGGGGTTGTTCATGCGGGGGTGGAGCACCTTTGATGGCAGGAGTTTTGTTGTCCCGGTCGAAGCGGGCGTAGAAATAGTTTAGCTCGTCAGGAAGGGAGGCATTGTCTGGGGGGGGGAGTGTTAACTTTATGGTGATTGGCAATGGATTTGATTCCTTGCCACATGCGCCTGGGGTCAGAGTTATTTCGGAAATGCTCCTCAATCCGCCGTTTGTGATTAAGTTTAGCATTCCTGATTCCCTTTTTCAGATTGGCCCTGGATGAGCTGTAACCCTCAGCATCGCCAGATTTAAAAGCGGCGTCGCGAGCCTTCAGCAGGAGTCTGACCTCCCTGTTCATCCACGGCTTCTGGTTAGGGAAGGTCCTTATTACTTTGTGTGTAGTGACGTTGTCCGTGCAGAATTTTATGTAGTCCAGAACGGTTGAGGTGTATGAGTTAATGTCCACATGGGAGTTGAAGGTGGCCTGGGTGGCAAACAGACTCCAGTCTGTTTGCTGAAACTGTTCCTGTAAGACAGAGACAGCCCCCTCAGGCCAGACCTTCACTGACCTCACGGAAGGTTTCACACGTCTGATCAGAGGTGTGTATTTGGGGAGCAGGAACAGAGAGAGGTGGTCAGACTGTCCCAGGTGGGGGAGGGGGAGGGCTTTGTATGCATCAGCAATGTTGGTGAATACTAGGTCCAGAGTCTTGTTACCTCTGGTTGGGCAGGAGACATGTTGGTGGAATCTGGGAGTACAGTTTTGAGGTTAGAGTGGTTGAAATCACCTGCAGCAAATAAAAGCCCCCTCTGGGTGTGCAGTTAGTTGTCTGCTGATAGCAGCTTGCAGCTCCTCCATTGCTAGCCTGGCATTAGCGTCTGGGGGTACATAGACTGCAGTGATAACAGTCGATGTAAATTCCCTGGGCAGATAGAAGGGCCTGCACTTTATCATCAGGTATTCCAGGTCAGCAGAGCAGTGACTACCAATCCTGACAGCGTCTGTACACCATGAGTTATTCACATAAATGCACAGTCCGCCGCCCTTGGTCTTACCGGAGTCCTCCGCTGTTCTATCGGCCCTGAAGACAGTGCGCCCCTCCAGCTCGATGGCGTTGTCCAGGATGTTGTCGGTGAGCCATGTTTCGGTGAAGACCATGGCGTTGCAGTCGGCGATCCGTTTGTGTGTGGTGATCCGCAGCCGCAGTTCGTCGATCTTACTCACCAGGGACCGGACATTCGCGAGGAAAATGCTGGGCAGAGCTGGCTGGTGCGGGTTTGATCTCAGCCTCGCTCGACAGCCTCCGCGCTTCCCACGTCTCTGCTTGCGGTCCCTGCGCCGCCTCCGGGCACTTCCTGTCGGGAGAGCTGGCCCGCTAGACCCCGGTGTCCTGGCGATCTCCGGCGGCAGTTGAAAGTCGCTTCTGCGGCTTGTTACATGCAGACGGCCGAGCTCCAGTAGCTCCTGACGGCCGTACAGAGTCTTCGCTCGAGTGCTCCGGGCGAAAACTAGGTTAATTATTAACAGGACTAAAAAAAAATTGCTAAAACTACGGAGACACAGAGCCTCGCGTTGTGCACGCGACGCCATCTTGGAAGGTAAAAAAAATTCCACTGCTTCTCCCTTATCCATTCTACTAGTTACATCCTCAAAAAATTCAATAAGATTCGTCAGACATGATTTACCCTTCGTAAATCCATGCTGACTTTGTCCAATGATTTCACCACTTTCCAAATGCGCTGCTATCCCATCTTTAATAATTGACTCTAGCAGTTTCCCCACTACCGATGTTAGACTAACTGGTTTGTAATTCTCCGTTTTATCTCTCCCTCCCTTTTTAAAAAGTGGGGTTACATTAGCTACCCTCCAATCCTCAGGAACTACTCCAGAATCTAAACAGTTTTGAAAAATTATCACTAAGGCATCTGCTATTTCTGGGGCTACTTCCTTAAGTACCCTGGGATGCAGCCTATCTGGCCCTGGGGATTTATCAGCCTTTAATCCATTCAATTTACCCAACACCACTTTCCGGCTAACCTGGATTTCACTCATTTGACCCGCGATCCCCTGCTATTTCCGGCAAATTATTTATGTCTTCCTTAGTGAAGACAGAACTCAAGTAGTTATTCAATTGATCTGCCATGTCCTTGTTCCCCATGATCAATTCATCCATTTCTGACTGCAAGGGACCTACATTTGTTTTAACTAATCTTTTGCGCTTCACATATCGATAAAAACTTTCACAGTCAGTTTTTATGTTTCCTGCCAGTTTTCTTTCATACTCCATTTTCCCTTTTCTAATTAAGCCCTTTGTCCTCCTCTGTTGTTCTCTGAATTTCTCCCAGTCCCCAGGTAGGCTGCTTTTTCTGGCTAATTTGTACAGTTCATCTTTTTCTTTGATACTATCCCTGATTTCCCTCGTTATCCACGGATGCGCCACCTTCCCTGATTTATTCTTTTGCCATACTGGGATGAACAATTGTTGTAGTTCATCCATGCAGTCTTTAAATGCCTTCCATTGCATATCCACCGTCAACCCTTCAAGAACCAATTGCCAGTCGATCCTGGCCAATTCACGTCTCATACCCTCAAAGTTACCTTTCTTTAAGTTCAGGGCCCGTGTTTCTGAATTAACAATGTCACTCTCCATCCTAATGAAGAACTCAACCATATTATGGTCACTCTTGCCCAAGGGGCCACGTACAACAAGGCTGCTAACTAACCCTTCCTTATTACTCAATATCCAGTCTAGAATAGCCTGCTCTCTCGTTGGTTCCTCCACATGTTGGTTTAGAAAACTATCCTGCATACATTCCAAGAAATCCTCTTCCTCAGCACCCCTGCCGATTTGATTCACCCAATCTATATGTAGATTGTAGTCACCCATTATAACGGTTTTACCTTCGTTGCACGCATTTCTAATTTCCTGTTTGATGTCATCCCCAACTCCACTACTACTGTTAGGTGGCCTGTACGCAACACCCACTAGCGTTTTCTGCCCCTTGGTGTTTCGCAGCTCCACCTATATCGATTCCACATCCTCCAAGCTAATGTCATTCCTTTCTATTGCGTTAATCTCCTCTCTAACCAGAAATGCTACCCCACCTCCTTTTCCTCTCTGTCTATCCTTCCTGAATATTGAATATCCCTGGATGTTCAGCTCCAAGCCTTGGTCACCCTGGAGCTATGTCTCCGTGATCCCAACTATATCATAATTATTAATAGCTATCTGCACATTCAACTCATCCACCTTATTACGAATGCTCCTCGCATTGAGACACAAAGCCTTCAGGCTTGTTTTTACAACACTCTTGGCCCTTTTACAATTATGTTGAAAAGTGGCCCTTTTAGATTTTTGCCCCTTGTTATCCGCAACAACCCAGACTGGGTTATCAAACCCGCCGACAAGGGAGGTGCCGTGGTAGTCTGGCGCGTCGATCTCTACAAAGCGGAGGCCATGCGCCAACTCTCGGACACCTCCTCCTACTTACCCCTGGACCATGACCCCACTGACGAACACCAGGCCACCATCTCGAGCACCATAACCGACTTCATCAGCTCCGGCTCCCTACCCTCCCGAGCCTCCGACCTCATCGTTTCCCAGCCCCGCACGGCCCGATTTTACCTTCTCCCCAAAATCCACAAACCCGACTGCCCTGGCAGACCCATTGTCTCTGCCTGTTCGTGCCCCACCGAACACATTTCTACATACCTTGACACCATCCTATCCCCCTTTGTTAAATCCCTCCCCACCTATGTTCAAGACACCTCAGACACTCTCCGTCGGCTCCGTGCATTCCATTCTCCAGGCCTCCATCCTCTCATCTTTACCATGGACGTCCAGTCACTCTACACCTCCATCCCCCACCAGGACGGTCTCAAAGACCTCCGGTTCCTCCTCGACCAGAGGAGCAACCCATACCCATCCACTGACACCCTCCTCCGCCTAGCGGAGTTGGTCCTTACCCTGAATAACTTCTCTTTTGATTCCTCCCATTTCCTCCAAACACAAGGCGTAGCTATGGGCACACGCATGGGCCCCAGCTACGCTTGCCTCTTTGTTGGGTATGTCGAACAATCCTTGTTCTCGGCATACCAGGGCCCCATCCCCGACCTCTACCTCCGTTACATCGATGACTGCTTTGGTGTCACCTCCTGCACCCACACACAACTGACTGACTTCATTCATTTCACCACCAACTTCCATCCGGCACTCAAATACACTTGGACCATTTCCGACATTTCCCTACCATTCCTTGACCTCACCATCTCTATTGCAGGTGATACACTCCTGACCGACATCCACTACAAACCACTGACTCCCACAGCTACCTGGACTACTCTTCCTCTCCACCCTGCTTCCTGTAAGGACTCCATCCCCTATTCCCAATTCCTTCATCTCCGCCGCATCTGTACCCAGGATGAGGTGTTTCACACCAGGTCATCACAAATGGCCTCATTCTTCAGAGAACGGGGATTCCCCTCCCCCACTATTGATGAGGCTCGCACCAGGGTCTCCTCCATACCCCGCAACACTGCCCTCTCTCCCCATTCCCCCACTCGCAAGCAGGGCAGAGTCCCCCTGGTCCTCACCTTTCACCCCACCAGCCGGCAAATACAACAGATAGTCCTCCGCCAGTTTCGCCACCTCCAACGTGACCCCTCCACCCACCACATCTTCCCATCTAACCCCCTGTCTGCCTTCCGCAAAGACCGCTCCCTCCGCGACTCCCTTGTCAATTCTTCCCTCCCCTCCCGCACTACTCCTTCCCCGGGCACTTTCCCTTGCAACCGCAAGAAATGCAACACTTGTCCCTTCACTTCCCCCCTCCACTCCTTTCAGGGACCCAAGCAGTCCTTCCAGGTCCGACAGAGGTTCACCTGCACCTCCTCCAACCTCATCTACTGCATCTGCTGCTCCAGATGCCAGATGATCTATATCGGTGAGACCAAGCGGAGGCTTGGCAATCGTTTCGCCGAACACCTCCGCTCGGTCCGCAAAAAACCTACCCGACCTCCCGGTCGCTCAGCACTTCAACTCCCCCTCCCATTCCGTATCCGACCTCTCGGTCCTGGGCCTCCTCCATGGCTAGAGTGAGCAACACCGCAAGTTGGAGGAACAGCACCTCATATTCCGCTTGGGGAGTCTGCACCCTTTGGGCTTGAACATTGAATTTTCTCAATTCTGTTAACCCCTGCTGTCTCCTCCCCTTCCCACCTCTCCCTCAGCCCTCGGGCCCTGGCATTCCCTCTATCTCTATCTCCCTCCCCCACCCTAGTCGCACTAGCTTCTCATTTTCACACCACAAACAGCTTACAATAGCTTGTTCCCTTTATCATCGATACTTTTTTGCATATCTTTCATTCATTGTTCTTTATCTCTCCACATCACTGTCTATATCTCTCATTTCCCTGATCCCTGACCAGTTTGAAGAAGGGTCTCGACCCGAAACGTCGCCTATCTCCTTCGCTCCTTAGATGCTGCTGCACCCGCTGAGTTTCTCCAGCTTTTTGTGTAACCCTTTTAGATTTTTGCCCTGGATTTGTTTTCCTGCCACTTTTCACCTCGCTACCTATTGCTCCTATCCTCATTTTACACCCCTCTGTTTCTCTGCTCACACATTTAAGAAACCCTCCACTTCTCATTCTCCGTTTGTTATTTTTATCTTCTTTCCTCCCAACGTGTTGCATCTGACTGCTTCTCTTCTCTGCCTCCTGCCTCACAAACGGACTACTTGCCTTCTCTATTTGAGTCCCTCCCCCCAACCGATTTAGTTTAAAGTCTCCCCAGTAGCCTTTGCAAATCTCCCCGCCAGGATATTGGTTCCCCTTGGGTTCAAGTGCAACCCGTCCTTTTTGTACAGGTCACACCTTCCCCAAAAGACGTCCCAATGATCCAGAAACTTGAATCTCTGCGCTCTGCACCAGTCCTTTAGCCACGCATTTATCCTACACCTTGCTCCATTCCTGCTCTCACTGTCGTGTGGCACAGGCAGTAGTCCTGAGATTGTTACCTTTGCGGTCCTTCTCCTTAACACTCTTCCTAACTCCCTAAATTCTCCTTTCAGGACCTCCTCTCTTTTTCTACCTTTGTCATTGGTACCTATATGTACCACAACCTCTGGCTCCTCCCATTTCAAGATATCTTGGACCCGTTCAGTCACATCCCGGACCCTGGCACCAGGGAGGCAAACTACCATCCGGGTCTCCTGACTGCGTCCACAGAATCGCCTATCTGACCCCCTAACTATAGAGTCCCCTATTACTGCTGCCCTCCTCTTCTTTTCCTTACTCTTCTGAGAAACAGGGCCGGTCTTTGTACTGGAGGCCCGGTCGCTGTTGCTACCCCCAGGTAGGCTGTGCCCCCCATCAGTACTCAAACAGGAGTACTTATTGCCAAGGTGCACAGCCACTGGGGTACTCTCTAATCCCTGCCTCTGCCCCTTGCCTCTCCTAACCGTGACCCACTTTTCTGCCTCTTGTGGTTTTGGAGTGACCACCTGTCTGTAGCTCTTCTCTATGGCTTCCTCACTCTCCCTGACCAGACGGAGGTCATCGAGCTGCTGCTCCAGGTACCGAATACGGTCCATTTGGAGCGCCATCTTGACGCACCCGGAGCAGATGTGGATGTCTGGAGAGCTATCTGACTGCATGACCTCCCACATCTGGCATCCAGAACAGTAAGCTGCCCTGGTACTCATCCTCCCCCTTACCCTGGATACAATACAATATACAATAAAATGCAAAGCAAGGATTTATCTGAAAGAAATCAGCAGGGATCTGACTGCCAATCAGCTGCTCCCTCGAGTCGTCTTCCACCAATCACCGGCTTCTTCAACTGCGAGCTGCGAATGGAACATTAAGGATTTGGCTCCTCCCACTGCAACCGCTCCTGGGCCTCTGTCTATATATAATTTCTATTATTTATATATATATATAATACATGATACAAAAATGGCTCCTCATTCATTTTTCTTGACCAGTGCCTCAATTTATCTAATAATCCAAGTTTCCTTATTCCCACCTGCCTTGCCCTTCACTCTAACAGAAACATGCATGCCACAAATGCGTGTCATTATACTTTTAAAAGTACCCCACGTTCCTGATGTCCCTTTGCCTGCAAACAACCTATTCCATTCAACTTGAGCAAGTTTCTGTCTAATACTATTAAAGTTGGTATTGGCCCAAATCTGAATTTTAACTGCTGGGCCTGCCCTGTTTTATCCATAACTATTTGAAAGCTAATAGTTCAGTAGTCAATGGTCCCAAGAGGCAAACCCATAGATAAGTCTGTCACTTGCCCTTTCCAATTTACCAAGAGTAGATCAAGCTTTGTCCTCACCTGTGTGGGGTCCTCTACATATTGCCTGAGGAAATTTCCTAAACACATTTGACAAGTTCCATGCATCTAAGCCCTTGGCGCTATGACAATTCTAGGATTGATAGGTTAATTGGCCATTATACATTGCCCGAAGTGTCCATGCCAGCAATAGGGGAATCAAGGGAAATATGTGGAGAATAAAATGGGATCATTGTAATATTAATGTAAATGGGAGTTTGATATAAGTGCACACTCGATTGATTGAATAGCTTGTTTCCTGACTATCTAGCTCCATGACTCTACTTTCTGTGACAGTATAGTTCTCAATGCATGGATGAAGCCTTTGCATGCTTGGTTGGCTCCAGAAACATGAGCCATTTTGTTTATGGATAACCTTTACCAGCATTGCCCTGGTAGATTCCTCAGCAATTGGATCCTCGACTTCCTTATCCACAGACCACAGTCTGTTTGAATTGGCGGAAACACTTCATCCTCAGTAACAATTAGCACAGGAACACGTCAAGGCAGCATGCTCAGCCCCCTGCTTTACTCACTCTATACCCATGACTGCATAGCCGGACATAATGCAAACTCCATCATCAAGTTCGCCGACGACACCATTGTTGTTGGATGAATCACAGATTGTGACAAGTCAGAGTATAGAAGTGAGGTCGACCGACTGACCAAATGGTGCCAGCACAACAAACTGGCTCATGACATCAGTAAGACCAAGGAACTGATTGTGGACTTTGGTAGGGAAAGGATGAGGACCCACAATCTTGTTCGCATGAATGGGACAATGGTGAAGAGGGTGAATAACTTCAAATTACTGGGCGTGCATATATCCGAAAATTTTTCCTGGACCCAGCACACCAATACAATTATAAAGAAGGCACATCAGCGACTGCTTCCTGAGAATATTACGGAGATTCGGCATGCTGCAGAAACATAGAAACATAGAAAATAGGTGTAGGAGGAGGCCATTTGGTCCTTCGACCCAGCACCGCCATTCACAGTGATCATGGCTGATCGTCCCCCATCAATAACCCGTGCCTGCCTTCTCCCAATATCCCTTGATTGCACTAGCCCCTAGAACTCTATCTCTCTCTTAAATCAATCCAGTGACTTGGCCTCCACTGCCCTCTGTGACAGGGAATTCCACAAATTCCCAACTCTCTGAGTTTTTTCTCACCTCAGTCTTAAATGACCTCCCCTTTATTCTAAGACTGTGGCCCCTGGTTCTGGACTCGTCCAACATTGGGAACATTTTTCCTGCATCTAGCTTGTCCAGTCCTTTTATAATTTTATATGTTTCCAAAATCTCCCCCCTCATCCTTCTAAACTGCAGTGAATACAAGCCTAGTCTTTTCAACCTTTCCTCATATGACAGTCACACCATCCCAGGGATCAATCTCGTGAACCTACGCTGTAGGACCCGTTTAGTCCTACTGTTTGCCAACCAATTTTCTATCCATGTCCGCAGCCTACCCCCAATACCATGTGCTCTAATTTTATTCACCAGTCTCCCGTGCGGGACCTTATCAAATGCTTTCTGAAAGTTTAGATACACTACATCCACTGGCAGCCCTTCATCCATTTTACTTGTCACATCCTCAAAACATTTCAGAAGATTAGTCAAGCATGATCTCCCTTTCATAAATCCATGTTGACTTGGACTAATCCTTTTACTGCTATCCAAATGCCCCATTATTACCTCTTTAATAATTGACTCCAGCATCTTTCCCACCACCAAAGTCAGGCTAACTGATCTGTAATGCCCCGTTTTCTCTCTTGCTCCTTTTTTTTAAATATGGGATAACATTAGCTATCCTCCAATCCACAGGAACTGATCCTGAATCTATTGATCATTGGAAAATGATCACCAATTCGTCCACTATATCTAGAGCCATCTCCCTGAGGACCCTGGGATGCAGACCATCAGGCCCAGGGGATTTATCATCCTTCAGTCCCATTAGCCTACCCAATACTATTTCTTGCCTAATGAAAATTTATTTCAGTTCCTCTACCATCTTAGATCCTCTGTCCTCCTGTACATCTACGAGATCGTTTGTGTCTTCCTTAGTGAAGACAGATCCAAAGTACCTATTCAACTCTTCTGCCATTTCCTGTTGCCCATAATAATTTCACCAGTGTCTGCCTTCAAGGGACCCACATTTGACTTTGCTACTCTTTTTCCCTTAACATATCTAAAGAAGCTTTTACTGTCCTTCTTTATATTCCGGGCCAGCTTCCCTTCATCTTCATCTTTTTAGCCCGTGTTGCCCATTTTGTTTCCTTCTATTTTCCTATGAAAGTTTCCCAATTCTCTGGCTTCCGGAGAGGATGCCAAAGAGAATTCTCCTAAACTTCTACAGGTGCATGGTAGATAGCATTCTGACTGGTTGCATCATGACCTGGTTCAGCAACTTGAACTTCCAAGAGCGAAAAAGACAACAAAACGTTGTGACCACTGCCCAGTCCATCACTGGCTTTGACACCCCCATTGTCAATGGGATCTACCGTAGCCGCTGCCTCAAAAAGGCAACCAAAATCATCAAAGACCAACACCATCCTTGCTACATACTTATTTCACCATTTCCAACAGGAAGAAGGTACAGGAGCCCGAAAACTGTAACATCCATGATTAGGAACAGCTTCTTCCCTACAGCCATCAGGATATTAAACGCAACTACGAATAAGCTCTGAGCTCTGAACTGCAAACGACTATATTATTATTGCACTATATTTGTTATTTATTGAACGTTTTCTTTTTTTTATCTTCCCCCGTTATGTACTAAGTTTACATATTCACATATTCTGTTGTGCTGCAGCATTTAAGAATTTCATTGCCCCATCCGGGACATATGACAATAAAACACTCTTGACTCTTGACTCTTGTAGCTCTAAAGCAGAAAGCACAGGGGGATGTTTCAACAACTGGTGTTGTATCTCCAAACATTGACTTACACCATTGGTTCCCCTTTCTCGGATGCAAATTGGGGCAACCACTGGTGATGACGGAAGGAGTGGGGAAAACAGGGGTTACCAACACGAGAATCAGATAACCCAATAAGGACATGAATATCAGAATCAGAATCAGATTTTATTCGCCAAGTATGTTTTGCAACATACGAGGAATTTCACTGGCCAGGTCAGTCATACAATTAAAAAGCAACACTCAAAAACACATTTTAACATGAACATCCACCACAGTGACTCCTACACATTCCTCACTGTGATGGAAGGCGAAATAAAGTTCAAGTCCTTCCCTTGTGTTCTTCCTTGTTCGGGGGCCTTGAGCCGCCATTGATGGGATGATCTTGACTCCAGTAGCCGGTGGCATTCTAGCCCTCCACGTCGAGGCAATCAGCTCCCGCATCGGGAGGTTTTCAGCTCACTGCGCCGGGCGATCAAACCTCGCGTCAGGGCTGGACGAACCTTCTGCGGCATTTTAGCTCCTGACTTGCCTCTCCCGAAACTGCGAGCCCTTGATGGTAAGTCCACAGGCCACGGTGGGGCTCACGACAGTCCGTGGCGGCTCCCAGCTCCATCGATGGTAGGCCGCAGAGCCTGGAGAATGTGATCCGAAAAATGATCACATTTCCGGGAAGGTAAGAACCTGAAAAAGAAAAATTCCTGTGCTCCCCCCCTCCTCCCACATAAAGCAAACTGAAGTACATTAAATCAAACTTTCAACAAACACTAAAATACCAAAAAGATGAAAAATCTAACAGACTGCCATTCAGGGCTGACCATCTCCCCGGCGCCCCTGGTGGTGGTATATGTATATAATGAATCAACCTACCACAATCAGAGGCTTAACCTTGCACTAAACGTTATTCCCTTATCATGTATCTATGCACTGTAATTGCTCAATTGTAATCATGTATTGTCTTTCAGCTGACTGGTTAGCACGCAATAAAAGCTTTTCACATATGATAATAAACTGAACTCGTATGTGTTTGCAAGTGTGCGTGTTTTTGTATATGTTTAACATGGCCCATCAAAAGTAATCAACTTTACATTCCCCAGCAGGCCACTGCACACAAGCTGAGTTTTGAACATGATAAACCTTTTCCGGTGCTGCTATATGGAATAGTCCAAAGAGATGCTGTCTGATCCCCTGAGTTACTCCACCTTTTTGTGTCTAGTAATAAGAATACACATATCAGTAATAAGAGGGGTTCCCCTCCCCCATCTTCAATGAGACCCTCACTCATGTATCCTCGGTACCCTGCAGCTCTGCCCTTGCTCCTCCTCCCCCTAGTTGTAACAGAGACAGAGTACCTCTAGTCTTTACCTTCCACCCTTCGCATACAACCGTCGCATACAACAAATAATCCTCCGAAATATCCACCACCTCCAACGGGATCCCACATTTTCCCATCTCCACCTCTTTCTGCCTTCCGCAAAAATCGTTCCCTCCGCAACCCGCTGGTTAACTTATCCCTTCCCACCCAAACTACCCCTCCCCAGGTACCTTCCCCAGCAACTGTAGAAGATGCAATACCTGTCGCTATACCTCCTCCCTCGACTCTCTCCCAGGGACCCCGGCAGTCCTTTCACATTAGGCAGAGGTTCACATGCACCTCTCCAACTGATGTGTCAGGTCATCGAAAAATTTGTGGCGTGATGCGGCATGATGCGGCGATGACGCGGCATGATAATGTATGACGCGCAGTGTTTTTTTAAGCCGCTGGATTTTGAAATGTTCGAAATCTTTTGGCAACACTGATATGACGCTGGCAGTTGCTGAAAAAAATCGCCGTGGGACAGGCCCTTATCCCTCCCCTACCCAAGTCGCACTAGCTTCTCAATCTCAACCTATAAACAGCTTACAAAGACCTGTTTCCTTTCATTGTTACTTTATTGCATACATTTCATTCATTGTTCTTTATCTCTCCACATCATTGTCTATATCTCTCTTTTCCCTTATCCTTAACCAGTTTGGACTTGACCTGAAACGTCACCCATTGCTTCTCCCCCCAGATGCTGCCAGTCCCGCTGAGTTACTCCAGCTTTTTGTGTCTATGTTCACTTTAAACCAGCAGCTGCAGTTCGTTCCTACACAGTAATATTTTCCTGCGTGTTTTCCTTAATATAGATTATTCTCAGTCTCCCACCCATGCTATATTGTAGCAAGATTACCTGCTAATGTCTTGGACAATGAATAAAAATGGCAGGTGCCGAAATTGGAAACAAAAACAATATTGCTAGTTAATTCCAGCCTGTCAAGTAGCATCTGTGGAGATGGAACATTACAGGTTAATGGTCCTTCTTCAGTTTTTCCTAGTGTTTCTGTATTTTGCTTAATTTCCTGGAACAACTGATTTGTACAGAAGTCTGGGAGACACCATGATATCTTACAGCACTCAACATAGCTTACCCTGCAGAATATTGCAGCCTTGAATAATTATAAAAGCACTAAATACATGCAGTTGATGATTCATTTAAACAGTTCTGCCAGGGGTCATTCCTGTTGCTAACCACTTTTCAGATGTGCTCGGTTGATAGAAGTTGTCTGTTGGTACATTGAATTACAAATCAGCTGTCCAGGCACCCAATCAATGTTACATGTTGATTAACATCATGATTCATAAATTCTCAGCATCTCTGAAATACATTCGTGCTTGCATCTTTTGGTCCTCCCTTATGGCATGCAGAGTGATTCATCAAAAGAATATGCAACCATACTGTGCATGATATTTTGGAGATACACTGATGCCCCTGTCTCACTGTGCGAGTTGACCCACGAGGTACCCCGAGTGATAGACTCGTGGCTGCCCACGAGACTGCAAGTGTATGATCAAGTGTGTGGCCGAGTTCCCACGGGTATGTAATTGCTGCGATGTTGCAAGTTCCTCTCCCGAGTTAGCAAGTTCCTCTCCCGAGTTAGCAAGTTCCTTTCCCGTTACTCTTGAGCCAACCGTGAATGAAGGTATGGTTTAATAAAGCAACAATGTTAAAATACATCTCCATCCTGTGGTTTTGAGTTATTTCAGCGCGGCCGCATCTATTGATATGACCTACAATGGGAAAATGCGCATTCTACCAAGCATTTCTTGTTTTTTTATGTTTTTAAATACTTTTTTGCAATGGATCTCTATTTTAAATAATTTTAAAAAAGGAAGCAGCCCGGGTGACTGACATTGAGCGGCCGTTGGGACCCGACAGCAGACACACACACACACACACACACACACACACACACACACACACACACACACACACACACACACACACACACACACACACACACACACACACACACACACACACACACAGAGAGAGATACACACAGACAGCAGCTGGCCACCACTTCAGATGAATTAAGCAGCGCGGGTGACTGAGCGGCCGCCAGGACCCGACAGTACACACACACACACACACACACAGAGATAGACAGAGAGGGAGAGAGAGACACACACACCACACACACACACACACACACACACACACACACACACAGAGAGAGAGATACACACAGACAGCAGCTGGCCACCACTTCAGAGGAATTAAGCAGCGCGGGTGACTGAGCGGCCGCCAGGACCCGACAGTACACACACACACACACACACACACACACACACAGAGATAGACAGAGAGGGAGAGAGAGAGAGACACACACACACACACACACACACACACACACACACACACACACACACACACACACACACACACACACACACACACACACACACACACACACACACACACACACACACACACACAGAGATACACACAGACAGCAGCTGGCCACCACTTCAGAGGAATTAAGCAGCTCGGGTGACTGAGCGGCCACCGGGACCCGACAGTACACACACACACACACACACACACACACACAGAGATAGACAGAGAGGGAGAGAGAGACACACACACACACACACACACACACACACACACAGATAGACAGAGAGGGAGAGAGAGAGACACACACACACACACACACACACACACAGACAGCAGCTGGCCACCACTTCAGAGGAATCAAGCAGCTATGGTGACTTTGAGCGGCCACCGGGACCCGACAGCAGACACACACACACAGATACACACAGATAGACAGAGAGGGAGAGAGACACACACACACAACTCAGCGGACATGGCAGCATCTCTGGAGAGAAGGAATAGAGTCGAGACCCTTCTTCAGACTTACCCGAAATGCCACCCATTCCTTCGCTCCAGAGATGCTGCCTGTCCCGCCGAGTTACTCCAGCATTGTGTGTGTCTATCTCCGGTGTGAACCAGCATCTGCAGTTCCTTCCCAATCCCACACTCTCGGCCCCGGGGGGGTGGATGGAGCATCACACGTGGACACATCCCACCCACCACCCCAGACTTGCCCCTTCGGCAGGTCTTTAAGCCGTTCATTGAGACAGAGTGAAGCCACGGGGACAAGTGGCAGAAAGGCCGAAGATAGACACGAAATGCTGGAGTAACTCTGCGGGACAGGCTGCATCTCTGGAGCGAAGGAAAGTCTGAAGAAGGGTCTCGACTCTATTCCTTCTCTCCAGAGATGCTGCCTGGTCCGCTGAGTTATAAACTCCAGCATTTTGTGTCTATCTTTGGTTCAGTCTTACGAGCAAAAGAACAGATTATTAAAGTTCCCACGGTACACTCACGAGACACTAAGATAAACGCACGGGGCCACTACGTTATTGCAACGAGTTAAAATGTTTCCATTTTACACTTGAACAGTTAATTTGACTCGTGGAAAAAAATCAAACATGTTTGATTTTTTTCACGAGTTAACAAGTTTCCCGAGTACCTGCCGTTAGCGCCACGAGTCGATAAGTTGCTCGTGCGAGTTCCGACGTTCCCGCTACGTGATCACCACGAGTGAAAACTCGGGGTCACTCGTGGGCCAACTCGCACAGTGAGACAGGGGTTACACTGAGAGTTGTAAAATGTAATAAAGATCAATGCTACTGATAACAATTTCATACGAATATTTTCAGTGTAAAAGCAACCTAACATTACGCAGAAACTTCCCATTCACTTCAATAATATGTTTCAAAGTTTATATGGAGTATTTGAAATGGCAAAATTGTATTCACTTATTGGTGTGACAATATTTTGGTAGGCTCCTCAAATGAGGCCATGTGGGTAGAAATTAGGAATGAAAAGGGAGTCACTTTTTAAAACCCCTGTCTCAAGGTGCGAGTCGACCCACAAGTGACCCCGAGTTTAAAACAAATTAAACTTGTGGTAATCACGTACAATTAACGTAGCGGGAACATTGGAACTCGTGGACGCAACTTAGCGACTCGTGGCGCTAACAGCAGGTACGCAGGAAACTTGTTAACTCTTGAAAAATTTTAAACATGTTTAAAGATTTCCACGAGTCAAATTTACTCTTGAAGTTAAAATTTGAAACATTTAAACTCGATGTAAGAATGTAGTGGCCCGTGAGTTTACCGTAGTGACTCTTAAGTCTACCGTGGGTTTGGCCTGAGTGCCAGAAGTGAAATGTTGAAGATTAGTCATCTCCGGAGAACTTGGATAGTTGATGTTTTGTTTTCTACTTGGAATGCTGCCTGTCCATTTCACTGAACAGCTGCTGCCTGACCCGCTGAGTTACACCAGTATTTTGTGTTCTTGATGACAGAGAGTCCTTCACAAAGTTGTCCTGCGGTAAAAAATAATCTTGCTTTTGTAATTCAGATCTGTGATTTCTTCCAAAATTGCTAATGTCACCGTATTCTTTCTCAACCAGGTAGAGTTAAAAGGCATTTAAAAAAAAAATGGGTAGCAACATGGATACATAGAACATCGAATAGAGAACTGTATAGCAATGGAACTGGCCCTTCAGCCCACAATGTTTGCCAAGTCAAACTGATCGCATCTACCTGTACACGACCCATAAATCTTCCCGCACAACCCTGTACCTATCTAAAAGCCTATTGAACGCAATTATCGTCTCTGCCTTCATCACCACCCCTGGCAGTAAATAGGACAGGGAAGGTTTGGAGAAATATGGGTCAAACACGTGCGAATGGGACCAGCTTGGATGGCCATCTATATCGGCATGGATGAGATGGGCTGAAGCACCTGTTAGCGTCCTGCATGACTATTATTCCACGGCTATTTCCACCCCGTTTCCCACGTCGTTTTCAGCTGGGACGGGAGCTTACTATCTGGAGAAGATCCTAGTGAAGGCATCAATTCCAGCCACACCTGTATGATCATACTCCAACACCAGAATTAATGTACGTCCACCATATTTCGATCCAGTTCTCACGGAGATCCCAACAGCAGCAGAGTCCCCCACTAATTCCCCAGTGCAACAGCAGGAACCCCTGCAGGAGCCTTCATTTTACCAGCCTGACCAAGGGCTCTTTCCCCAGCTATTGTTAGATGGCTAGCAGATGGGAATCTTTGCTTATATAACATTACACTGCGAGGTTCATTGACAGAATCAAAACACATGTTTAAGCTGCATGAGCCTGTTCCGTGCGGCCACAAAGTAATCACGTAAACATGTTCACGAAGCTCACCCAAAGAGATATCCAGTGAGAAACATGCTTGACATTTCTAATATAATAATAAGAGACACGGAGAAGCTGATCATCGGGGCAGTTCTGTGCATGGTCATGAGAGACTTTTATAGTGTAAAAGAAAACGACATGACATCATTTTTATCCATGTGATGATTTTTCCACATGTAGGTAGTCATTGTTGGCTCAAGAGTAACTCTGGGGAGGAACTTGGTAACTCGGGAGAGGAACTTGGTACATCGCAGAAATGAGAAGTAAACGGCAAACTTGGACATACACGTGGGAACTCGTTGAAACTCGTTAACATAAACTTGGAATCTCGTAGACAACCACGAGTTTGATTTTTTCTTTCACTCCGGATCACTCGTGGGTGGACTCGCACCATGAGAAAGGGCCATTAGGGATGTATTACAAACTCTGAAGAGTCAACATTGGATCAAAGAACAGATTTGAAAGCAAATAATAATTGGGTTGTGGTACAAGAGGATTTTTAATTTCCAGACCATTTACCATGATTGTCTTGGTGTAAATGCCTCAGGAGGTGTGACATTTTTAAGCTGTTATCAGGAGACTTTTTTGGCATAGACCAAAAAGGGGAGGAGCATTAATGGACACCTTTCAGGAATGTAGAGCATTAAGTGAAAGGAGTATTTTGGACGTAGGGATCATAGCTCCAAATATTTCAGTGATTATGAAAAAGTGAGGGATTAAAGGTCTTATTCATTAATAGAAACATAGAAACATAGAAAATAGGTGCAGGAGTAGGCCATTCGGCCCTTCGAGCCTACACCGCCATTCAATATGATCATGGTTGATCATCCAACTCAGTATCCTGTACCTGCCATACCCCCTGATCCCTTTAGCCACATGGGCCACATCTAACCCCCTCTTAAATATAGCCAATGAACTGGCAGAGAATCCCACATATTCACCACTCTCTGTGTGAAAAATGTTTTTCTCATCACGGTCCTAAAAGATTTCCCCCTTATCCTCAAACTGTGACCCCTTGTTCTGGACTTCCCCAACATCGGGAGCAATCTTCATGCATCTAGCCTGTACAACCCCTTAAGAAATTTGTACGTTTCTATAAGATCCTCCCTCAATCTTCTCAATTCTAGCAAGTACAAGCCAAGTCTATCCAGTGTTTCTTCATATGAAAGTCCTAACATCCTAGGAATCAGTCTGGTGAACCTTCTCTGTACTCTATGGCAAGTATGTCTTTCCTCAGATTTGGAGATCAAAGCTGTACGCAATACTCCAGGTGTGGTCTCACCAAGACCCTGTACAACTGCAGTAGAACCTCCCTGCCCCTATACTCAAATCCTTTTGCTATGAATGCTAACATAACATTCGCTTTCTTCAATGCCTGCTGCACCTGCATGCATAATTTTAATGACTGGTGTACCATGACACCCAGATCTCATTGCATCTCCCCTTTTCCTAATTGGCCGCCATTCAGATAATAGTCTACTTTCCTGCTTTGACACCAAAGTGGATAACCTCACATTTATCCACATTATACTGCATCTGCCATGCATTTGCCCACTCACCCAGCCTATCTAAGTCACCTTGCAGCCTCCTAGTATCCTCCTCACAGCTACACTGCCCCTCAGCTTCATCTCATCGGCAAACTTGGAGATGTTGCATTCAATTCTCTCGTACAAATCATTAATATATATTGCAAATAGCTGGGGTCCCAGCGCGGAGCCTTGCGGTATCCCACTAGTTACTGCCTGCCATTCTGAAAAGGACCCGTTTACTCCTACTCTTTGCTTCCTGTCTGCCAGCCAGTTCTCTATCCACATCAATACTGAACTGCCAATAACGTGTGCTTTAAGTTTGTATAATAATCTCTTATGTGGGACCTTGTCGAAAGCCTTCTGAAAGTCCAGATATAACACATCCATTGGTTCTCCCTTATCCACTCGGCTAGTTACATCCTGGAAAAATTCTATAAGATTCGTCAGACATGATTTACCTTTCGTAAATCCGTGCTGACTTTGTCCAATGATTTCACCACTTTCCAAATGTGCTGCTATCCCATCTTTAATAACTGACTATAGCAGTTTTCCCACTACCGATGTTAGACTAACTGGTCTGTAATTCACAGTTTTCTCTCTCCCCCCCTTTTTAAAAAGTGGGGTTACATTAGCTACCCTCCAATCCTCAGGAACTAGTCCAGAATCTAAAGAGATTTGAAAAATTATAACTAATGCATCTGCCATTTTCTGGGGCTACTTCCTTAAGTACTTGGGATGCAGCCTATCTGGCCCTGGGGATTTATCGGCCTTTAATCCATTCAATTTACCTAACACCACTTCACGGCTAACCTGGATTTCATTCAGTTCCTCCATCTCATTTGACCCCCGGTCACCTCTCTTTCTGGCAGATTATTTATGTCTTCCTTAGTGAAGAGAGAACCAAAGTAGTTATTCAATTGGTCAGCCATGTCCTTGTTCCCATGATCAATTCACCCGTTTCTGACTGCAAGGGACTCACATTTGTTTTAACTAATCTTTTTCTCTTCGCATATCTAGAAAAACTTTTGCAGTCAGTTTTTATGTTCCCTGCCAATTTCCTTTCATAATCTATTTTCCCTTTCCTAATTAAGCCCTTTGTCCTCCTCTCCTGGACTCTGAATTTCTCCCAGTCCTCTGGTAGGCTGTTTTTTCTGGATAATTCGTAGGCTTCATCTTTTGTTTTGATACTATCCCTGATTTCCCTTGTCATCCATGGATGCACTATCTTCCCTGATTCATTCTTTTGCCAAACTGGAATGAACAATTGTTGTAGTTCATCCATGCAGTCTTTAAATGCCTTCCATTGGACATCCACCGTCAAACCTTTAAGAATCAATTGCCAGTCTATTGTGGCCAATTCACATCTCATACCCTCAAAGTTACCTTTCTTTAAGTTCAGAACCCTTGTTTCTGAATTAACAATGTCACTCTCCATCCAAATGAAGAACTCAACCATATTATGGTCACTCTTGCCCAAGGGGCCACGCACAACAAGACTACTAACTAACCCTTCCTCATTACTCAATACCCAGTCTAGAATAGCCTGCTCTCTTGTTGGTTCCTCTACATGTTGGTTTAGAAAACTATCCCGCATACATTCTAAGAAATCCTCTACCTCAGCACCCCTGCCAATTTGATTTCTTCCAATCTATACGTAGATTGAAGTCACCCATTATAACTGTTTTACCTTTGTTGCATGCATTTGTAATTTCCTGTTTGATGCCATCCCTAACTCCACTACTACTGTTAGGTGGCCTGCACACAACTCCCACCTAGCGTTTTCTGCCCCTTAGTGTTTCGCAGCTCTACCCATATCGATTCCACATCCTCCATAATATATGACAGCTGGAGTGTAGTCAGGCTATCAATGTGTATGTGGAATGGGCTGAGAAATGGCAGATGGTTATAATCCTGATAAATATAAGGTTATATATTTTGGGAGTACTAATGGGGCTTATTTTGTTTAATTTAATTTAGAGATACAGAGCAGAAACAGTCCCTTCGGTCCATTTCCCGGTTTTTTCAGGCGACTGCCGGCGACTTATCAGTCACCGGCAGTCAGCTGAAAAATCGCCTAAGTGGGACAGGGAAACACACAGGGAATAAAACAACTATTGAACAACAGCAGCGAAGAAAGTTTTAGGCCCAAGTGTAAATGCTAGTATGATCATCGTGCACACTTCATACCATACACAGAAGGTGTGGATTTGTGGAGCCTGGATAGTGAACTTTTGGATCTAGTTTAGTTTATTTTAATTTAGTTTAGTTTAGTTTACTGTCACCTGTGCCGAGGTATAGTGAAAAGATTTTGTTGCTTGCTAACCAGTCAGTGGAATGACAATACATGATTACAATTGAGCCATTTGCAGTGTACAGATACACGATAAAGGGAATAATTTAGTGGTCTGAGAAACAACTACTGGAGTTTTAAACAGATCTTTATTCAAAAGTTCGATATCCAGTATACAGGATATTCAGACACGTCTGCCCACAACGGCGGTCAGCGCTGAACTAACGTGCGCAAGTGAAAAAACGCGCGAAACAAGCTGCTCCTCCAAAGTCACGTGACCGCGACTTCCAAACACCGGGTTCGATATATGCGTGCACTAGCGCGCGCCACTACAATAACCGACAACATCGTCCCCACGGTAAGGGTAAGCATCTTTCCGAATCAAAAACCCTGGGTAGACAGGTCGGTTCGTGTTGCCTTGAATGCTCGCACTGCTGCCTACAACTTGGGCCTGGCATCAGGAAACATGGACGCCTACAAGGTAGAGTCCTACTGACTGCGAAGGGTAGTGAAGGACGCAAAATGGAAGTACAGGGACAAGATGGAGTCACAGATGGAGCAGCAGGAAACCAGACACCGGTACAGGGGCTACAGACTCTAACCAACTACCGGAACACCCCACCATCATCCGCATGTGCCGGCACCTCCCTAGAGCACAGGATCCCCCCAGGGTTGCGTCCTTAGCCCCCTATTGTACACCCTGTGCACACATGACTGTGTGGCTAGGTTCAGCTCCAACTCGATAATCAAGTTTGCTGATGACACTGTGGTAGTGGGCCTGATCTCAGACAATGATGAGAAGGCCTACCGGGAGGAGGTGGTTGATCTTGCACTCTGGTGGCAGGACAACAGCCTCCTCTTGAACATCAAAAAAACTATGGAGCTGATCGTTGACTTTAGGAGGGCACATCATCCGAGGACGTACACACCATTGAGGATAAATGGGGATACTGTGGATAGGGTGAGCTGTTTTAATTACCTGGGAGTCCACATCTCTGAGGAAATGACATGGACATCACACGCTGCAGCACTGGTGAGTAAGGCAAGGCAGCGCCTTTACCACCTCAGGCAATTGAGGAAATTCAGAGTGTCTCCGAGGATCCTCCAGTGCTTCTACTCAGCGGCTTTGGAAAGCATCTTGTCCGGAAATATTACAATCTGGTTTGGGAATTGCTCTGCCGACAAGAAGGCTCTGCAGAGAGTAGTGCGTTCGGCCGAACGCACTATGGGAACTTCTCTCGCCCCTCTGCAGGAACTATACATCAGGAGGTGCAACTCCAGAGCCAATAAGATAATGGGAGACCTCTTCCACCCCTGCAACGGACTGTTCCAACTGCTATGGTCAGGCAAATGCCTCCGTTGCCATGCTGTGAGAATGGAGAGGTTGAGAAGGAGTTTCTTCCCAGAGGCCATTTGGACTGTAAACTCCTATCTCATCAGGGACTAACTTTACTGTACCACAATACCGCCCACAATATTTAAAATGTAAAAGAACGTGATTCTGTTCCATTCTGTTTGGAGTTTGTTGGTTTGATTGTTTGTTTTTTTGCACAAAATCTGCGAGCATTGCCACTTTTCATTTCACTGCACATCCCGTATGTGTGTGTGACGAATAAACTTGACTTGACTTGACTAACAGGAATAATATTTGGTGCAAGATAAGTCAAGTCATAGTCTGGGGGGTCTCCAATGAGGCAGATAGTAGCTCAGGACTGCTCTCTAGCTGGTTGGATGGTTCAGTTGTCTGATGACAG
This sequence comes from Okamejei kenojei, assembly GCA_035221665.1. NCBI lineage: Eukaryota > Metazoa > Chordata > Chondrichthyes > Rajiformes > Rajidae > Okamejei > Okamejei kenojei. The sequence goes on along the minus strand of CM069136.1, from coordinate 93,289,693 downwards.
CTGGGAAGAAACTGTCCCTGAATGCTTTCACACTTTTATACCTCTTGCCTGATGGGAAGAGGTATAAAAGTATATAACATAGTAACTTGTCCTTGGTTATGCTGCTGGCCTTGCTGAGGCAACGTGAGGTGTAAATGGAGTCAATGGAAGGAAAGATGTTTTGTGTGGTGCGCTGGGCTGTGTCCACAATTCTCTGCAATTTCTTGGGGTCTTAGACGGAGCTGTTCCTAAACCATGCTTTGATGTATCCCGATAACATTCTTCTGATGCCTCTGTAGATGTTGGTGAGGTTGGGGGCATGTCGCACCCTATTCAGATATTTCCCTATTGCAATAGAGGAAGAGCAACTGCAGAAAACAGGGAAGTGGAGGTTGCCTAAGCAAATGTGTGATGGTCTCTTTTAAGCATGAATAAAATACATCTTCAGTTAATCTTACTCCTGCAGGCATGTGGTGCCCAATTTCTAGGCTGACAGCTCGTATTGTAAACAAAATTGAACTGGATAAGTACAATGATGATTATTCTGACCAAAACACATTCCGATTCTAACTATTCCACAATGGTTTTATCATGTTCTGAGTATCAAAGCAGCACTAGAGGTAACACAGCCAAGTATCATAGCATATCAGCTCAGGGTAGAGTTTATGGAATTGTCAATTATTGAACTGTAGCTTAATCTTGGAGTTTGTACTCAAAATAGTAAGATTAAATGAGAACTTACCAGTTTGATTTTGATTTTATGAGGAGTTATGATGAGCGATTACGTGAAGAAGGCCATCAGCACGCTTGTGCATCAATCTTCAAAGCAGCGGTATAAAATCACAGATAAGAGAGGTTGACCTGCAGATAGTAAGATTTGGAGATCTAGAACTACCAGATGACCTGATAATATGAGGGTAGGTAGCGGTGGGCATGTAATCGCTCATCGTCTCCTCATAAAATCAAGATCAAACTTCAAACTGGTAAGTTCTCATTTAATCATACTATTTTACTTTGGAGTCATGTGAGTGACTACGTGAAGATTTCAAAGCTCTGTGATTTCACGCCGGTTCAAGTCCAGGCATCACACACTGAATGGATTGACCATGGATGAGTGAGAAAAAATTAATGCATTCAGACATAACGTAGTTAGGTAACAATACTAATGCTTTAATGTGAAAAACAAAATAATAGTGACCCCACCTAACTTGGGGGGAAACTATAAAACAGAATTTAAAATGGTACGTCCATCACCCCCGGTCCGGCAATTGGTTTATTATAAAACCTGTGGAACATCCGTTCATTGGCCCATTCTGCAGCTGTTAGGATGTTGTCGAGGGGAACATCCATAGCCCTTGCTGCCGATGTTGATGCAGCCCTGGTGGAGTGAGATTTGTAAGTGTCAGTTTTCACTCCTGCATCCGCCAGTACCTCCTTTAACCATCTGGAGATGGTTTGTGCTGATACCCTGTGGTCTGGTTTCTTGTGGCTAGGACAGCTAACTCAGAGCCTCTGAGGCTCCTTGTGACTGTTATGTTCTGGTGCAAGTGTGATACTACACATAATGGTGGATCCTCGGGGTATGCCAGGAACTCAAGCTTGGGCCCTGGTACTCCCGGCCTGCTCTGTTTGATTACGTTGTTGATGATGAACGTTATGGTGTCTACATTGGTGGTCATGTTGTCCAGTCGTAGCTTGTGCAACGTCTGGACTTGTTGCGACGTTACCAGCGCCATCAGCATGACCACCTTGTGGGTGAGCTTGGCTAAGGATAAGGAGGTGGCTGGTGCCCACTGGCGAAGCAGTGTTAGCACCGCACTCACATCCCAAATGTCCGTATACTGTGGCCTGGGCGGTATTTCATTGTATATTCCCCTCATGAATCTGGTAATTAAGGGGTGTGTTCCTACCGGATGGTGCCCCGTTCCCAGCACTAAATATGAAGATAGTGCACTCCTGGTACTGTTGATGGTACTGTAGCCTAATTTTACTTCGGAGTCACATGAGTGACTACGTGAAGACCCTGCCAGCACGCATGCGTGACATATCGTCGAACGCATTGCGAAGCGGCAGGCAGGAGGAGCCTGCTCCTCCAGCGTAAGTTTTAAAACGGCACGCAGGTAAGTACTTACAATTCTGAGGTCGTTTGTTGGCTCTGTGTGCTGTTGTTTTACAGAGTGGAGTCCAGAAAGTCAAGAAGAGCCACTTCTAAAGTTGCTGCTGAGGAAGGAGGCAGCCAGCGGCGTCCGAGTTCTCCTGAGCTGCTGGTTCAAACCGGAGCCCCCGACTTCACGCCGCTACAGGCCACAGGTGCTCCTGGGACTGGCAGAAAATCCACCCAGCAGTCGGGCAGGTCCGCTGAATCGGCTGAGTCCGGACCGGAGGACACCCAGCTCGCGGGAAGCGATGGTGGTCGACTGTCCCGCATGGAGCGGATGGTGGAACAATTGCTCCAGCGTGACCTGCTACAGCAGGGGCAGAGTCACAGTGGGTCTCCTAGCAGACCCACGGCAGCACCCTTCTCAGGACTGCCAAATGTCTCACCCTCTTCGCAGGGGAGCATTAGGAGTCAGAACTGGGCTGACTCTGAAGATGGGGGCATGGCTGAAGATACGACAATGCTAGGGGTGCCAGAAGAGGAGCTTTTGGGTATGGTCACTAAATTTGCATTACCTACCCAAAAAGGGCTGCGGTTACATCCTAAGTTGGCAGCCAGTATAGGTTACATGGCGACAAACCAACTACAAGAGCAAGCGATCAATGAGACGGCAGCAAAATACCTAGCTCCGGAGAATTGCATCTCCCTCAATGTGCCTGCTGTTAACAACCCCATTTGGGGTAACATGATCCCTGGGATAAGGAGCCACGAAGTCAAACTCAAAAAAATCCTTAAACTGCTGGCTGCTGGGATTACGGCCGTTGCCAGAACAGTGGATGGAGTTGATATGCTGGAGGAGCTGCAGGACGCGCTAACTCTCTTATGTTACACTCAATATGAGATCAACAGTTACAGGAAGAGCGTCATCTGGCCTGCACTCAGCCCCAAGTTTGCGGGCTTGTGCAGACCCAGCAGTGCACAGCCACCAACATTGCTATTTGGGGACAACCTGCCGAAACAAGTCAAAGACCTCGACGAGGAGGCGAAAGCTATTGGCATGATTAAGGTGCCGGCTGCAAGCAAGTCCCCATACCAGCGGTGGCAGCACCCCCTATGCATCCACCAGCAGACAACGCTATGGCGATAGACCACCTGCTGGTGAAAGCTCGAAGGCCAGACAACCTGCTCAGCAGTCTTTTTTAGACCATGGCACAGCACGGCCTTCTTGGAAGATGTGCCACCCGCACACCACAGCGCCTCCGCACCACAAGAAACATGGCCAGAGGCAACCAATGCAGCACCGCCGGTAACCACGGAGGTAGGTGGGTCTGGTTGCCTCATGAACATCGCATGTCTAGACTCCTCATGGGTTGGTGGACGGTTGCACTTGTTTCAGGATGCATGGAGCACTTTAACTACTGATCCTTTCATACTGGAAAGTGTTCAGGGATATAAAATTGAATTTGTTCACGAACTCCCTTCCCATGTTCAGCATACGCCTAGTCGGAAATTTGTTTTTCACAGAAAGAAAAGACAGAAGGTCATGCTGAACTTCGAAGACTAAATTCATAAGAGGTAATTGAGAAAACTAAAAGAGAGTCTCATGAGTTCGTATTGAACATTTTCACTAAAAATAAAAAAGACGGCGGATGCCGCATCATCATAGATTTGACTGAACTGAATACTTTCGTGCAGTATGTCCATTTCAAAATAGAAAACCTTTGTCACGGCCAAACAACTAATTTCCAATAGGTACTTCATGGCTTGCATCGACCTAAAGGATGCTACTATTCAGTACCAGTAGACAATCACAGATATTTGAAATTTGTCTGGATGGGGCTGCTCTGGCAGTACAAAGCACTACCTAATGGATTGTCATCAGTGCCCAGACTGTTTACCAAATTATTAAAACCAGCTTTAGCGTGTCTCAGGAAACAAAATCATATTGTTACGGCTTACCTCGATGATATTTTAATCGTGGGAAAAACTTTGGAGTTGGCCAAACTGGTCGTCTCAGCCACCAAGCACCTATTTCAAAAGCTGGGATTTGTCATTCATCGAGATAAATCAAAATTGATGCCTTCTACTACTATGGACTATTTGGGTTTCACAATTGATTCTGTTCATATGTCTGTCACTTTGTCATCAAACCAAGTGTCAGACTTGATAGAAGCATGCAACAGCCTTACTGGCATCAGGAAACCATCTATTCGGCAAGTAGCCAGAGTGATTGGGAAGTTAGTGGCTGCCTTTCCAGCCACACAATTTGGCCCACTACATTACCAAAACCTACAACGGGCAAAAATAGCAGCTCTCAAGCACCATTTTGACAGGCCAATGCAATTACCAGGGAAAACAAAATTAGAATTACAATGGTGGATAGACAATGCACGACATTGCTCAAACCCCATCACTATCATAAATCCCTCGGTTATACTACAAAATGATGCCAGGGCAAAAGGTTGGGGAGCAACTAATACCACCTCCAGTTGTGGTGGTAGATGGAGTGCACATGAATTAACTCTACTTCCGGCACTAGGAGTTAATTATCTAGAAATGCTGGGAGCATTTCATGGACTCCGAGCTTACTGTTCGGACATGCACCATCTGAACGTACATTTACAGATTGACTATACCACTGTGGTGGCTTATATCAATCATATGGATGGCATAAAGTCGATATCCTGTGACGAATTGGTCAATACAATCTGGCACTGGTGCCTAGAAAGGAACATTTGGATATCAGCCACTTACCTTCCAAGTAGGCTAAATACAGTGGTGGACACCAGGTCACGCAAATTTAATGACAACACCGAATGGATGTTGGACCGAAAAGTGTTTGCCGACATTGTAGATCGGTATGGAACACCTGATATCGACCTTTTTGCATCCAGACAATCAACCAAATATCAACATATGTTGCATGGGAACCAGACACTGGGGCAGTAGTGATGGACGCTTTCTCACTACACTGGGGGGATTTGTTTTTCTATGCATTTCCCCCCTTCTGCCTCATCAGTCGGTCTTGCAAAAAATTAGACAAGACTCCGCATCGGCTATTCTGGTTGTTCCCGACTGGCCTACTCAACCATGGCTCCCTGTGGTACAAGACATGGCCACAGAACCTTGCATCCCAATAAATAAACGTCCGAGCTTATTGGTACACCCTGTGACAGGGGAGAGTCACCGGTGCCATAACCGGTAAACCTGTTGGTTTGCAAAATTTGGAAAGGCCACTTCTGGATTATGGACTCTCCGACCGAACAATCAATGTCATCACAGCATCGTGCAGGGAGTCCACCAGAAGACAATACCTCACATTCGTGAAGAAATGGGAGGTGTTTTGCTCAAAAACGAACACCACATATGGCACTGCCACCTTCACGGAAGTGCTGGAGTTCCTGGCAAGCCTTCATTTCGATGAGGGTTCGAGCTATAATGCCATCAACTGTGCCAGGAGTGCCCTATCTAACGATCTTGGGCGAGGGTGCGATCACCTTGCAGTGGGATCTCACCCTTTGGTGTCAAAATTAATGAGGGGTATATTTAATTAAAATACCCCCAGGCCCAGATATTCCCAGACTTGGGATATCAGCATTGTATTAACCATGCTCCGAGGGTGGGCACCAATAACGGGTCTTTCATAGGATAAACTGACCTACAAAATGGTCATGCTGATGGCACTTGTAATGGCACAATGGGTCCAGTCCCTACATAAGCTAAGGATGGACGCCATGAACATATCCAATGGCAAGGTAACTTTCTTTATACATGGGTTACTCAAGCAAGACAGGCCTGGTTCATCTGGCCAAAATTGGAATTCCTGGCCTATCCCGGGACTCAAATAGAGAAAGCCAGTAGACAGGGTCTGAGGCATGAAGCAGAGAAGGGAAGCACTCAGATCCAACATGTAGGGGGGAAAGAAGAAAAAAATAATAAACAGAGAATAAGAGGTGGTGGTTTTCCAGGGAAAAATCAAAAGGGGCCACTTGTCAACATAATTGTATAAGGAGTAAGAGTGTTGTAAAAACAAGCCTGAAGGCTTTGTGTCTCAATGCAAGGAGCATTTGTAATACGGTGGACGAGTTGAATGTGCAGATAGCTATTAATGACTATGCTACAGTTGGGATCACGGAGACATGGCTCCAGGGGGACCAATGCTGGAGCTGAACATCCATGTATATTCAATATTCAGGAGGGATAGACAGAAAGGAAAGGGAGATGAGGTAGCATTGCTGGTGAGAGAGGAGATTAAGGAAGGACATTAGCTTGGAGGATGTGGAATCGATACGGGTAAAGCCGCGAAACTCTAAGGGGCAGAAAGCACTAGTGGGAGTTGTGTACAGGCCACCTAACAGTAGTAGTGGAGTTGGGGATGGTATCAAACAGGAAATTAGAAATGCGTGCAACAAGGGTAAAACAGTTATAATGGGTGACATCAATCTACATATAGATTTGGTGAATCAAATGGGCAGGGGTGCTGAGGATGAGGAGCTCTTGGATTGTATGCGGGATAGTTTTCTAAACCAACATGTAGAGGAATCAACGAGAGAGCAGGCTATTCTAGACTGGGTATTGAGTAATGAGGAAGGGTTAGTTAGCACTCTTGTTGTGCGTGCCCCTTGGGCAAGAGTGACCATAATATGGTTGAGTTCTGCATTAGGATGGAGAGTGACATAATTAAGTCAGAAACAAGGGTTCTTATCTTAAACAAAGGTAACTTCGAAGGTATGAGACGTGAATTGGCCAAGATAGACTGGCAAGTGCTTCTTAAAAGGTTGACAGTGGATGTGCAATGGAAGGTATTTAAAGACTGCATGGATGAACTACAACAATTGTTCATCCCAGTTTGGCAAAAGAATAAATCAGGGAAGGTAGTGCATCCATGGATAACAAGGGAAATCAGGGATAGTATAAAAACAAAGATGAAGCATACAAATTAGCCAGAAAAAGCAGCCTACCAGAGGACTGGTAGAAATTCAGTCCAACAGAGGAGGACAAAGGGCTTAATTAGGAAAGGGAAAATGGATTATAAAGAAAACTGGCAGGGAACATAAAAACTGACTGCAAACGTTTTTATAGATATGTGAAGAGAAAGAGATTACTTAAAACAAATGTAGGCCCCTTGCAGTCAGAAACAGGTGAATTGATCATGGGGAACAAGGACATGGCAGACAAATTGTTTAACTACTTTGGTTCTGTCTTCACTAAGGAAGACATAAATTATCTGTTGGAAATAGCAGGGGACCGGGGGTCAAATAAGGTGGAGGAACTGAGTGAAATCCAGGTTAGCCTGGAAGTGGTGTTGGGTAAATTGAATGGATTAAAGGCTGATAAATCCCCAGGGCCAGATAGTCTGCATCCCAGAGTATCAAGGAAGTAGCCACAGAACTAGTGGATGCATTAGTGATAATTTTTCAAAACTCCTTAGATTCTGGAGTAGTTCCTGAAGATTGGAGGGTAGCTAATGTAATACTACTTTTTAGAAAAGGAGGGAGGGAGAAAATGGGGAATTACAGACCAGTTAGTCTAACATCAGTAGTGGGGAAACTGCTAGAGTCAGTTATTAAAGATGGGATAGCAGTACATTTGGAAAGTGGTGAAATCATTAGACAAAGTCAGCATGGATTTATGAAAGGTAAATCATGTCTGACGAATCTTACAGATGTTTTCGAGGATGTAACTAGCAGAGTGGATAAAGGAGAACCAGTGGATGTGTTATATTTAGTCATTCAGAAGGCTTTCAACAAGGTCCCACATAAGAAATTAGTATACTAACTTAAAGCACACGGTATTAGGGGTTGAGTGTTGATGTGGATAGAGAACTGGCTGGCAGACAGGAAGCAAAGGGTAGGAGTAAACGGAATGGCAGGCAGTGACTAGTGGGGTACCGCAAGGCTCAGTGCTGGGACCCCAGCTATTTACAATATATATTAATGATTTGGACGAGGGAATTGAATGCAACATCTCCAAGTTTGCGGATGACACTAAGCTGAGGGGTAGTGTTAGGTGTGAGGAGGATGCTAGGAGGCTGCAAGGTGACTTGGATAGGCTGGGTGAGTGGGCAAATGCATGGCAAATGCAGTATAATGTGGATAAATGAGAGGTTATCCATTTTGGTGGCAAAAACAGGAGGGTAGACTATTATCTGAATGGTGGCAAATTAGGAAAAGGGGAGATGCAATTTTATGAGGAGTTACGATGAGGGATTACATGCCCTCCGCTCCCAAACCCTCTATTACAAAGGTCAACTGGTATGCTAGTTCTCTTATCTTGCTATGTTAGTCAACTCTGGTATCTGTGATTTCACACAGCTGCTTTGAAGAATGTCGCGCATGTGTGCTGGCGGGGTCTTCACGTAATCCCTCATCGTAACTCCTCATAAAATATAGATCAAACTTCAAACTGGTAACTTCTCATTTAATCTTACTATTTAATCATTTAATTAGTCATAGCATAAAGTAGACAGGAACTCCGGAACATCAGTGATGCACACTTTATCATATGATATGTTGGAGACATGACAGTACATCTCCCACTTCTTGATGCGAGAGATGTACTGCCTTTGTGTACTGTCCCTCCAGGCCGCAGTTATGACATCCGCTGTCCGGTGAGCCAGTCCGATTCCCAGGTATGGTCTCCTCAGAATCTGCAAATAATAAATTGATTTGGTCATGTAGTGGGTGGCTGCCCCCCGTTACTGAGTGTACCAGCAGATCCCTGCTTTTGGGGGCAGCCATGAGAGGCTGTGCCATTATTTCCAGGACTAGTGGGAACCAGGATTGCATAGGCCAGTCTGGCCCTACCAAAATGCCTGTGACATTGTCTTGCTTTATGTGTTACCAAGCATCGCCTGATGAGGCAAAATGGAGGAAAAGCGTACAAGAAAATTCCTCTCCAATGCAGTGTGAATGCATCGACTGCCAGTGGCCCTGTGTCTGGCTCCCATGACACATATTTGGGTAACTGGTGATTCAATCTGGATGCAAACAAGTCAATATCCGGGATGCCATATCGGGCGACAATGTCGTTAAACACGTCATGATTCAACATCCATTCTGTGTTATCATTGAATTTCTGTGATCTAATGTCCGCAACCATGTTGTATCTTTCTAGTAGGTAGATTGCTGTGACCAAAATGTTCCTTGCAATACACCAATGCCAAAGAAAGTTTGCCAATTTGTCACAAGATACAGACTTTATTCCACCCATGTGATTGATATACGCCACCGCCATGGTGTTGTCAATCTGTAGTTGAACATGCACATTATGCATATTGCTGCAATAGGCCTTTAGTCCATAAAGTGCTCCCAACAACTCTAAGTATTTGATACCATGTTGCTGAAGAATTAAGGACTCCTGCACATTCCATCTACCTCCGCAGCTGGAGATGGTATCTGTTGCTTCCCAGCCCATGCCACTTGCATCGGTTTGTAAGATTACCGATGGTGTATCAATTCGAATTTTCTTAGAACCGTGATGTATATTCGTTGCCCACCAGTGTAATTCAGCAATGGCCTCTGCTGGCAATTGCATGGGTTTTCCGAATTGGCCTGTGTGGGATTTGAGTGCGTGTTCCTTTGCACGTTGTAAATTTTGATAGTGCATAGGTCCGAAGCGTCCAGCTGGAAAAGCTACCACAAGCTTGCCAATTACACTTGCTGCTTGTCTGATTGTTGGCTGCAGTTTAACAATTAGCTTATTGCAGGCTTCCATTAACTCTGATTGCTTGCCACTTGGCAGTGTCAACGACATTTGAATTGAGTTAATTGTGAACCCTAGGTAATCAATTACCCTGGTTGGAGTCAATTTTGACTTAACTGGATGGATTAGAAACCCCAATCTCTCAAACATGAGTTTGGTAGCTGAAACAGATGATTCAGCTGATTCCTTGGTGTCCCCAATTATTAAAATGTCATCAAAATAAGCCATAACCATGTGATTCTGAGCTCATAGTAGCACCAGAACTGGTTTTAGTAATTTTGAAAATAGTCTGGGAGCTGAAGTCAGCCCATTAGGCAATGCTTTGAATTACCACAGTTGCCCCATCCAGTTAAATTTCAAAAATCTCCTGTGCTCCCTGTGAATGGATACTGAGTAGTATGCATCTTTTAGATCAATGCATGCCATATAACATCCTTTGGAAACCAGTTAGATGGCTGTGCAAAGTTATCCATTTTAAAATGTTTATAGTGCACATAGGTATTGAGTTCTGTCAAGTCTGGGATGATACGACAGTTGCCCGCTACCCGCACCTCCGCGGTCTTCTGTAGCCGGCTTCCCCACAGACCGTCTCCTTACCTTCAACATGTTAGTGTTCAACTTGCTTGAAAAACAAGAAATAATGAACCTGCCAACACGACCTCAGAGTAGTTTTTGAAAACACTTACCTGGGCTTTTAAAACTTACCACTGGAAGAACGTGACGCACCTGCCAGTCAGTCTTTGGCGCATGCTTCAGACGTAATGATGTGAAGCGGACTGATGGCCTCTTCACATAGTCACTCACATGACTCCGAAGTAAAATGTGCACCAATGTCACTCAGAATCTTGAATCTTCACTCAGAATCATGCTGGCCTGATTTTGATGGCTACAAGTGAGAAGAATAATTTACCAATCATTTTGGCATTTATTGTCAGGTAATTAACCTGCAGTCCATAAACATACTTTCTTTAGTTTAAAAAAAAAAATGGTTGCGATATAAACTGGAAGTACAGGAGCTAGAAATTTCTGAATCAGGTAATTTTTTCCCAGGTGAATAAGTAGTAAATTGGGTCATGAGGAAGATAATATTAAAACATTAAAAGCAAGTAATTTGGGCATGGTTTGGAGACTTATTTTACAAATGTTCAAAAGGGAACAAAATCACCATTTGGAGAATTAACATGGGAGGAGTTGAATATCAATGAGCTCTGTAAGTTTTAATTTTAACTTCTCCCCCAAATTAACATGTGTTGCAAGGGTTTCCAAGGGATTCAAAAACTGAACAGTAAATTAGAGGCAAGAATGATCAGCTTTAGTGAAGTTTTAAGATGGGTTGAGATTTTACATTTATATTTGACATGTCAGTTATTATAGCTGGTACCTAAGTTTGATAATGAAAGTTCGCACTGATAATCATTTTACACATCTATGAACCTTTTTGGTTAATCATGGTGGACAGACACAAAATGCTAGAGTAACTCGGTGGGATAGGCAGCATCTCTGAAGAGAAGGAATGGGTGACGTTTCGGGTCGAGACACCTCTTCTGACCTTGACCCAAAACATCATCTATTCAGAGATGCTGCCTGTCCCACTGAGTTACTCCACCATTTTGTGTCGATCTTTAGTGTATGACAGCATCTGCAGATCCTTCCTACACATGGAGGATAGACATCGGATATGCTTAACAGAACATCAGATGAGACTAGACAACAAAAATTTGGAGTAACTCAGTGGGACAGGCAGCATCTCTGGAGAGAAGGATTGGGTGATATTTCGGGTTGAGACCCTTCTTCAGACTGAAGAAGAGTCTCGACAGGAAATGTCACGCATTCCTTCTCTCCAGAGATGCTGCCTGTCCCACTGAGTTACTCCAGCTTTTTGTGTCAATTTTCAGTTTAAACCAACATCTGCAGTTCCTTCTTACACGTCAGAAGAGACTAGACTCTCATGATTCATTGCATTGATGATGTGATTTGGTAGAATAACTCCTGCAAGATTGGGGTTCATGGCAATCAGGTGAATGGGTAAAAGGTCAACAGAAAAGAGGCCTATATGTGAGGACAGAAGGAAAATGGTACATGAGCCCATGACCCACATAAATAAGGTCCATGGCTGTAAAGCGTACAGCCAAGTACACTTGTACAAGAGCCATGTGCAAGAGGTCAACAACTGAGAATTGCACCGAAAATCAAACAGAACAGATTTATTTCAGTATCTTGCCATGAATACATAAAACAAAAAGATAATTAACGATGAAAAATCTCATGAGATGATTAATACAAAAATGAGCTTGCAATCAATTTCACCCTTCTGGTTGGATTCTCCTGGTTACAAAATGTAATTGAATCCAACCAACAATTCAGCAGTCAACAGTTTTTAAAAAGTGCAAGATGAAAGGAGAAGTTAGTATTTGTTGGCAAGACATGGAACCAAACATAGTCAATAATTGTTTATGAGGCATTATGCATAAAGAAAATAAAGGAAACTTAAAACACTTTGTTAAAGGCCAATGTGCTTACTTTGGTAAATTACAAAAGCTTCTGCATGGTGCACTGCATTTGGCTACAGCAGACATAGAGATAAGCTACTTAGATCCGTGTTCTGACTATTGACATGCTTTTAACTGAGTTTTGGAACTACAAAGTCTTGCCCCGATTTCCTTGCTTGCAAGGACACATTCAGTCATTGGAAGATGTGGCAGATGAGTCAACTGAGGAAAATGGGGGGGGGTTCTGGAGGTGGATGGGTGGGTAGGGTGAGGGGGGGGAGGGGAGGTGGAGTGGAAGAGAGGAAGGAGGCAAAATGTGAGTAGCAGTAGAGATTTATATTGTTTCTACTATTATGTCTCCTTTTCTGTTCTTCTCTAAAATTAGCACCAAATCACCATAGGTAGACAAAAATGCTGGAGAAATTCGGCGAGTGAAGCAGCATCTATGGAGCGAAGGAATAGGTGATGTTTCAGGTCGAGACCCTTCTTCAGACTGATGTGGGGGTGGGGGGCGGGAAGATGAAAGGAAGAGGCGGAGACAGTGGGCAGTGGGAGAGCTGGGAAGAGGAGGGGAAGGAGGGAGAAAGCAAGGACTACCTGAAATTAGAGGTCAATATTCATACCGCTGGAGTGTAAATTATTTTGCTTGGGTAGTTTACACCCCAGCGGTATGAACATTGACTTCTCCAATTTCAGGTAGTCCTTGCTTTCTCCCTCCTTCCCCTCCCCTTCCCTGCTCTCCCACAGCCCACTGTCTCCGCATCTTCCTTTCTTCATCCCACCCCCCCACCCCCCCACCCCCACATCAGTCTGAAGAAGGATCTCAACCCGAAACGTTGCCTATTCCTTCGCTCCATAGATGCTGCCTCACCCGCTGAGTTTCACCAGCAATTTTGTCTACCTTTGATTTTTCCAGCATCTGCAGTTCTTTCTTAAACATAAAATCATCATCCTCACTTTGCTCCAGCCTAGTGTTGTTGAGAGCAGCAAGGCTACATAAAAATCTCACTGATTCTGTGGAAAGTGGCAGAAATGTTGGCATTCAAGAAAAGTCCAGCCCTCCAAGTGAACTCTACACACTCTATACATTCACTTAAGAGCTGAGCTAAAAGTTCTCTTCACCTAATTCCCTGAGCCATCAATCCTTGGGTTGGACACCTCCTTCCTCTCTGCGGTGAAAAGAATATGTGCACGGATCTTTGTTACCTGCAGAAGTTATTTGAAGCTCCTCTAGCATGCCACTTCCTCTTTGGTTGAGCATTGGCACCTTGGGAGTTTGGAAAAATGTCCATACCTGATCTTCCTATCCCTTATATCTACCCAAGAGTTAAGAGTCAAGAATGTTTGTCATATGCACCACATATGATTCGAAACAATGAAATACTTTCTTGCTACAGCTTTTCTAGCACATTAGAGGAACAACAATAGCAAATAACAAAATAAATATACAATAAGTTATCAGATATTCTAAGTAAACCAAATCATGATAATCCAAAAAACAAGCTACATAGAGTAACCATAATAATGCACATTCTACAGTGGTTTGATACTGAAGTAGATTTGTGGTCAGTTATGTGCATGGTGATTCAAGAAAATGATGGAAGGGTTGATGGGAGGAAACTGTTTACAAGTATAGACAATTGGGACTAACCCAATATGCTAACTACGTCGGCATGGACAAGATGGGTTAAAGGGCATGTTTCTCTGACTATGACACCCCATGACTTTATGACCTTACACATGGAAAAGTAAAATAAATCTTGTTGAGGCAAAGTCAAGAACTTGCTGACTATTGTTTTAATTCAAGTATTGATGCAGTAAAGGCAGTGTAAGCATGCCAGCTTTTTTGTAATTCTTACAGCTGCTCCTTGCAACTTCGGGAACCTCTGGTTACCATGCCCGTGACCCAGGGTTTCCATTAGGTCACCGGAGGTTTTGATCACACTCCCTAATCGTCGAAAGTGGTTGGGGAGGGGAAGGAGGGAGTGGAAGAAGGGGGGGAAGGAGGGAGAAAGCAAGGGCTACTTGAAATTGGAGAAGCCATTGTTCCTACCGCTGGGGTGTAAACTACCCAAGCAAAATAATTTACACCCCAGCTGTATGAGTATTGACTTCTCCACTTTCAGGTAGTCCTTGCTTTCTCTCTTCCTCCCCTCCCCTTCCCAGCTCTCCCACAGCTCACTGTCTCCGCCTCTTCCTTTCTTCTTCCCGCCCCCTCACTCCCACATCAGTCTGAAGAGGGGTCTCGACCCGAAACGTCACCTATTCCTTCACTCCATAGATGCTGCTTCCCTCGCCGAGTTTCTCCAGCATTTTTGTCTACCTATGATGATTTGATGCAAATTTTAGAGAAGAACAGAAAAGGAGACATAATAGTGGAAACGATATAAATCTCTTCAGCTTCTCACTTTTTGCCTCCTTCCTCTCTTCCTCTCCACCTCCCCTCCCCCTTCCCACCCATCCACCTCCAGCACCCCTCCCATTTTCCTCATCTGCCACATCTTCCAATGACTGAACGTGTCCTTGTAAGTAAGGAAATCGGGGCAAGACTTTGCAGTTCCAAAACTCAGTTAAAAGCATCATTGAAGACATTTATAGGAGGCACTGCTTCAAAAAGGCAGCCAATATCATCAAAGACCCATATCACACTAGCCACACCCTTATTTCACTCCAACCATTGGGAAGAAGTTGAAGTGGACAGGGCTCTGAAAACTGTGAGCACTGGATTCAAGCATAGCTTCTTCCCAAAAACCAACAGGCTCTTGAACACCATGCAACACCAGCCTCAACTATGAACTTGTAAGGACAGTCTTTACCTAAAGACTGTGTTTTAGTTTATTGCAGCAGCATTGCTGTTAGTAAATTATTGTTTTTTGTGTTTATTATATATTTTCTATGTGTAGTGTGTTCCCTGTTATTCAGCTGCAAGAATTTGATTGTTCTGTTGTTGGTACATATGACAATTAAACACTCTTGACTCTTGATTTTGGACTTTATTTACTTATTCCTCAATACCTAAAGCCAAGTTGATCTACAGATTGTCAACTGCCGATTTGTAGTGTTCTTGTAACCAGAATTCTTGTAAACTGATTTACAGAGCAGCACTCACATTAGGGGACCTCACTTGCCAAGAATGTTAATGCAGGAAGTAAATGCCAGGATCACAATGTGCTCAATTTTCATTCACAATTAGCACTGGTCATTTTCCTCCCGATAGCAAGTGCAGATCAATGCTTAGATTGATCCCAGATTATCAATTTTTTTCTTACAGAATCTGGAAAAAGAATCAACATGTTTTCTGCCTTTGGCACTCCTAGATGCCATTGTCAAATATGGTCAGGGAAGATGGAACATCAGCAACATCAATTGCTGTTCTTATACTATGATGATCTCCTATCTTATGAAAAAGGATTGTCTATCCTTTCTGCATTCTGTAGCAATCTGTACCTGTAGATTGCTAATCTGGTATCATTATTTTAAAGTCAATTGCTCAATATTGTTAATTAAGGAATTGTTAATGAGTTTTCAGTGCCATGGAGCTGTATTCCATTTGCTGGATGAATTAGCTACTGATGTTCATTATTCTCAATCTGAATGGAATACTGTGAATTTGCATTTCCCTACATCACAGCAAGAAGTAGAATTAAGTAACCAGGAAGAATCCTTGACTATCTCCGCTGCCATCCTTAAGCCAATAAATAGTTTCCTACTGGACAATGTTACTTCCATCCACCAGAGACCATCATCAATCAGCGTTATTCTTGTTGCAACAATCATAAATAATCCCTGCAGTGCACTGTATTTGAATACCTCTCATTTGCTACTGTAATGATATCCATCTTATAGATTTAGACCTAGCTCTGACCAATAAATGATTAATTTAAGCACATACTTGCATAAATTGATGTTTACAGAATATTCATTAGTTTGTGGCAATACTTACAAATTCTTCAACTTTGGAGAAAGATTAGATGAAAAAAATGAATGTTGCATTGGCGCATTAAATACCTGTAGTTACATTCCTTGAAGTTAGTTTTACATTGGCAAGTCTAATATACACAAGATAGTGGGCCTTGAGGCATCTCAGAACTGTGGAATCCAGAATAAATTGGAGTTGGGCTGCTTTCTACTATTAATTGTAGAAAGCCATTTAAGAGCTCCAAATCAGATAATCCAGCTGTATTACATTTTGAAGGATATAACACAAATTAGTTCTTAAACTGCCATTACTTTTTATACTGAGCGTATATAGGGATCTCTTAATTAGAACTCATCAGCCACTGCTCAGCAGAAACTGCACCAGATACTGTATCTGCTGCTCGTGTAGTAATTGAAAGGTTGTTACGTAAAGGGTAGGGTAACCAGGATGGTGTTGTGTTCAGTTTACACTGGACATTTGTATCTTCTGTTTAGTTTATCAACCCTCCTTGCGATGTGCAACTAACAATGTTAAAAACCACAAGTGCCTCAACGATTCAAGTACTCAATAACTTAATTAAAACTTGGTTGCTACAGTGATTTGTCATTTGATAGGAAGATGTATCAAGTGACAAAATGTTGTTTGAATATGTATATAAAAGATGAACATTGTGCCATTGATAGAGAGGAATTCCCTAGTCTGGAGTTGGAAGTAGTGCTAAGGATTATGTTACAGTTTCTGTCGCCAAGTCTTTGGAATAGCAGAAGAGATATGAATGTTTAGCCTAGTTTAGTTTAGTGACATAGCATGAAAACAGGCCCTTCGGCCAACCGAGCCCATGTCGACCAGCGATCATCCATAAACTAGTTCTACCCTACACACAAGGACCAATGTATAGAAATCAATTGACAAACCAGCACGCCTTTGGAATGTGGGAGGAAACTGGAGTACTTGGAGAAAACCCATGCAGACACTGGGAGAATCTACAAACTCCATACAGACAGCACACCTAGTCACGATCAAACCTAGGGTTCTAGTTCTGTATGCAACTACTACTGTGCCACCCTTTAATATATGAAAGTGCTGATTGGCTTACTCTGAAATGTTCTCTTCATAATGGTTTATTTCCCGGATTGATTGAGCAGAATGTGCCTCAAGATACACTTGTGGCTGACTGATAAAAAGAGCTATTGAAGACTTGTTTGTTGATTGTTGCCAGGAACAGCGGAATGTAACTGGTGATTGTTTATTTCAATTATGTAACCTTTTTGTTCTTGTTGCTAATTATGTAAAAAAAAACCAACTTGAACGTATTGATTGAATTAGAATGACATTGTAATAAATGAGTTTTTGCAACATTTTGGTATAATTGTCAGGATCCAACCAATTTATGGAAGAAAGAGAAAAGCTTCCAAGAGGTACAGGGAGAGAGAATGTAGGATACCAAGTGAAGAAATTAGTCTTGTTGCCGATTTTTTTTAAACACTGGGCTGCCTGAAGATTAGAATAAGGATGTAGAAATACTGCCAAGGGTCAGCCCAATGCTGTGATAGATTGTATAAAGGAAGTGGGCCTCCATAAATCTGAGAAATGTGTAAATCAAGCTGGATAAATATTGCTCACTGTAGTTATTTACAAATTAAAAATATGCATTAGAAACCGAGGTTCAGGTTTGAAATAAAAGATAATATTTAGTTGCAGGGTACCATTTGCTACATTAGAAGGGGTGGCCACAGCTACTCACAAGTGTGGGGAAAGGTGGAGGACAAGTTGTCCAGTCTAGCTTTTTGATTTAATTTTGACAGATTCTGATTCTGATAAATAGGATGGGGAAATATCGACCTCCTCTTCTGAGAACAGAGGAAATGATGAAGGAAGAAACAACAGTATGACTAAAAGTCTCATCTTGTATGTATATATGTATGTATGTATGTATGTATATATGTATATATGTATGTATATTTATATTCCCAAAATACGCCAAAACAGTACACAATAGTGCCACAATTTTAGGGGCACCTTGCTCACCATTCGCCTGGGGTGTGCAGTAGCAAGTTTTGTTCGATTTTACAAAGTATTTCCCTTTATAAAATTTAATTTACTTTATACCATGTATGGCAGTGCACTTCCACTTGCTGGCCCCATCAGCCGTGCCTGCACAGTTGAGGGAGGGTTGTTGGGCCTGCTATCTGCGCGTGCACAGTTGGGGGACGGTTTCTGGGCCTGCCGCCATTTTAAGATCACCATTTTGACTGGCGGCACAATGGGGATCTCTGGCGTCACAATGGAGATGCAACGGGTCCACTATCTGTGTGTGCATAGTTGGGGGAGGGTTGCCCATATCGGCACGTGTGCAGTGTGAACTTAAATGGCATCACAACGGGCACCAAACGGGTCCACGGGTCGTCACAATGGGGAGGGTTGCTGGACTCGTTATCCACGCATGTGCAGTTGGGGCCATTTTCAGATTGCCATTTTAATTGGCATCACATGGGGATCTCTGGCATCACAACGGGGACCCAATGGGTCCATGGGTCATCCAGTATCTATCTATACATAACTAAAACTCTGATCTTGTGCTCTTCCATATTGTGCGGGCTTTCTATTTGCACAAAAACCCGGTGTGGGAGATGTCGCCAAACAGATGGCAGAGAATCTGATCCCAGTGGAGGAGAACGTCCAGTGACCAGAGCCCACTGTGAGTCCCCATCGCACTACCAGCTCCAGCCCCTTCCCCTCTGGTCCTCCTTGCTGACTCCTGAACCCCCTCCCCCATGATACCCCCCTCTCCCCCACCACCCCTGTCTTATCACTGAGCTCCCCCCCCCCCCCCCCCCCCCCCCGGCCTGCTGATTGCCAGGCCATCCGTGAATGATGACTGAGGCGAGCATCTGCAGGGTGGCATCTTCTGCCATGCGAAGCACCAAAGTATCCAGATGTGAAGAATGAGAAAAATCAAATGCCATGATGTCAAACGTAACAGTAAACAATAAAGTGATTGAGATGAAAATCGACACTGGAGCAAAATGCAATGTTCTGTCTCGGAAACAGTTCAATCGTCTGATGAAAGCAGTGCTATTAAAACCCACCAAAGTTACTCTTCTCGCATCTGGGGGAAGCGAGGTCAATATGGTCAGTATTGTGAAGCTGCAGTGTCACCTAGGGGATCAACCATACAGTGGCTTGCAAAAGTATTCACACCCCTTGAACTTTTCCACATTTTGTCACGTTAAAAGTATTCACAACCCTTGAACTTTTCCACATTTTGTCACGTTACAACCAAAAAACGTAAATATATTTTATTGGGATTTTATGTGATAGACCAACACAAAGTGGTGCATAATTGTGAAGTGGAAGAAAAATGAAACATGGTTTCCAAATTTTATTACAAATAAAAAACTGTAAAGTGTGGCGTGCAAAAGTATTCAGCCCCCCCCTGAGTCAATACTTTGTAGAACCACCTTTCGCTGCAATTACAGCTGCAAGTCGTTTGGGGTATGTCTCTACCAGCTTTGCACATCTAGAGACTGAAATTTTTGCCCATTCTTCTTTGCAAAATAGCTCAAGCACAGTCGGATTGGATGGGGAGCGTCTGTGAACAGCAATTTTCAAATCTTGCCAGAGATTCTCAATTGGATTTAGGTCTGGACTTTGACTGGGCCATTCTAACACATGAATATGCTTTGATCTAAACCATCCTATTGTAGCTCTGGCTGTATGTTTAGGGTTGTTGTCCTGCTGGAAGGTGAACCTCCGCCCCAGTCTCAAGTCTTTTGCAGACTCTAACAGGTTTTCTTTCAAGATTGCCCTGTATTTGGCTGCATCCATCTTCCCATCAACTCTGACCAGCTTCCCTGTCCCTGCTGAAGAAAAGCATCCCCACAGCATGTTGCTGCCACCACCATGTTTCACAGTGGAGATGGTGTGTTCAGGGTGATGTGCAGTGTTAGTTTTCCACCACACATAGCGTTTTGCATTTATGCCAAAAACTTCAATTTTGGTCTTATCAGACCAGAGCACCTTCCTCCACATGTTTGCTGTCCCCCACATGGCTTGTGGCAAACTGCAAACGGGACTTCTTATGGCTTTGTTTCAACAATGGCTTTCTTCTTGCAACTCTTCCATAAAGACCCGATTTGTGGAGTGCACGACTAATAGTTGTCCTGTGGACAGAATCTCCCACCTGAGCTGTGGATCTCTGCAGCTCCTCCAGAGTTACCATGGGCCTCTTGGCTGCTTCTCTGATCAATGCTCTCCTTGCCCGGCCTGTCAGTTTAGGTGGACGGCCATGTCTTGGTAGGTTTGCAGTTGTGCCATACTCTTTCCATTTACGGATGATGGATTGAACAGTGCTCCGTGAGATGTTCAAAGCTTTGGATATTTTCTTATAACCTAACCCTGCTTTAAACTTCTCGACAACTTTATCCCTGACCTGTCTGGTGTGTTCCTCGGGCTTCATGATGCCCAAGGAACATTGTTTGTTCACTAATGTTCTCTAACAAACCTCTGAGGCCTTCACAGACAGCTGTATTTATACTGAGATTAGATTACACACAAATGGACTCTATTTACTAATTAGGTAACTTCTGAAGACAATTGGTTGCACTGGATTTTATTTAGGGGTATCAGAGTAAAGGGGGCTGAATACTTTTGCACGCCACACTTTTCAGTTTTTTATTTGTAAAAAGATTTGAAAATCATGTATCATTTTCCTTCCACTTCACAATTATGCGCCACTTTGTGTTGGTCTATCGCATACAATGCTAATAAAATACATTTACGTTTGTGGTTGTAACGTGACAAAATGTGGAAAAGTTCAAGGGGTATGAATACTTTTGCAAGCCACTGTATGTGTTGCGATTCTATGGTATTCCACTTTTAGGCTACAATATCTGCAAAGATGTGGGACAGGTTACGTTCAGCAAGGCTGTGCATCAACGTTCCGGATTCTTCACAGTGTATTCTCATGAATTGCCACAAATTATTCTTTTCACTGAGTAATTTGGCAAGCTACCAATAACTTACTCTATGTCTTTAGACCCGGAGGTACATCCTGTGGTTCATCCTGCTCAGCATGTACCTATTGCCATGAGCAACTGGGTCAAAGCCAAACTGGACAGGATGGTGGCATTGGGCATTATCAAGTCTGTTTCAGAACCCATGGACTGGGTGTCCTCGATGGTGGCCACTACAAAAAAGAATAAACATGAGATTTGTATATGTATTAATCTGAGGAATTTGAACACCACACTCAAAAGATCACATCACCCCATGTGTTCCATGGAGGAGGTAGCTGCCCACATGGATAAGGCAACGGTATTCTCTGTATTAGATGCCAAGAGCTTCTTCTGGCAGATTCCTCTGGATCATGCATACCACCATCAGTACTGCTTTCAGCCGCTACAGATTTTTGCGCATGCCTTTTGGTATAAGGTCTACCAGTGAGGTGTTTCAGCACTCCATGGAGCAAATGATTGAAATATACCCTTGTGCTATCATCGTGGATGATGTCATTGTTAGTGGCAAAGACATGGAACAAAATGATGCCAACTTGAAGAAGGTACTCAAGCATGCCAGGGAAGTGAACTTAAAATTGAATCCCCCTTCTGATACCATGTGCAAAATACTGAAGGTACAGTCATTATATATCATAACAAGTACTTTAGTTTGGATACATACAGAAACCATCAAAATGCACACTGCAGGTTCCGAATCATATGTTGAACTAACTAGCATGATCGCTCGCATGCCACCAGGTGGTGGTATGGAAAATGTGACATGGATTATGGATCAAGTAATCAACAGCAAAACCAGACATGGATCAAATCAGCTATAACTTATGAGTCTGAAGAAGGGTTTTGGCCCGAAACGTTACCTATTTCATTCACTCCATAGATGCAGTCGCACCCGCTGAGTTTCTCCAGCACTTTTGACTACCTCAGCAATACTGTTTGGTCTACATCATCTTGCATGTATTTTCCTGAAAAATGGTACATGATAGTGCAACAATTTTAGGGACATATTACACACCACCTGCCTGTGGTGAGTAGTATCAACCTTCATTCAAATTGTTATGGCATCATGTACCGTTTTGGCTATATTTTGGGAACATACACATATATATATATATATATATATATATACAACATGAGATGGCCATTTTGATCTAATACTACATTTTTACTTGACTGGTGTCACAAGGGGGACCCGATGGGTCCACGGGTCATCTTGTAATGAATAAATCTAATGGATTAGCAGGAAAACAGTTCTAGCAAAAGTAGGTGGTGTACAACTATCTCAAGACTTAAAGCACATGGTATTGGGGGTTCAGTATTGATGTGGATAGAGAACTGGCTGGCAGACAGGAAGCAAATAGTAGGAGTAAATGGGTCATTTTCAGAATGGCAGGCAGTGACTAGTGGGGTACCGCAAGGCTCAGTGCTGGGACCCCAGCTATTTACAATATATATTAATGATCTGGAAGAGGGAATTGTATGCAACATCTCCAAGTTTGCGGATGACATGAAGCTGGGGGGCTGTGTTAGCTGTGAGGAGGATGCTAGGAGGCTGTAAGGTGACTTGGATAGGTTGGGTGAGTGGGCAAATGCATGGCAGATGCAGTATAATGTGGATAAATGTGAGGTTATCCACTTTGGCGGCAAAAACAGGAGGGTAGATTATTATCCGAATGGGGGCCTATTAGGAAAAGGGAGATGCAACGAGACCTGGGTGTCATGGTACACCAGTCATTGAAAGTAGGCGAGCAGGTGCAGCAGGCTGTGAAGAAAGCGAATGGTATGTTGGTATTCATAGCAAAAGGATTTGAGTACAAGAGCAGTGAGGTTCTACTGCAGTTGGAGAGGGTCTTGGTGAGGCCACACCTGGAGTATTGTGTACAGTTTTGGTCTCCTAATCTGAGGAAAGACATTCTTGCCATACAGGGAGAACAGAGAAGGTTCACCAGACTGATTCCTGGGATGGCAGGATTCCATATGAAGAAAGACTGGATCGACGGCTTGTACTTGCTGGGATTTAGGAGACTGAGGGGGGATCTTATGGAGGCTTACAAAATTCTTAAGGGGTTGGACAGGCTAGATGCAGGAAGATTGTTCCCGATGTTGGGGAACTCCAGAACAAGGGGTCACAGTTTAAGGATAAAGGGGAAATCTTTTAGGACCGACATGAGAAGATCTTTTTTCACACAGAGAGTGGTTAGTCTGTGGAATTCTCTGCCACAGAAGGTAGTTGAGGCCAGTTCATTAGCTATATTTAAGAGGGAGTTAGATGTGGCCCTTGTGGCTAAAGGGATCAGGGGGTATGGAGAGAAGGCATGTACAGGATACTAAGTTGGATGATCAGCCATGATCATATTGAATGGTGGTGCAGGCTTGAAGGGCCGAATGGCCCACTCCTGCACCTATTTTCTATGATTCTATGAAGACAAAGTCACAAGAAATGGCAAAACAAAATTATCACTGACAAACTTTAGGCATAGTTACCAAGAGTCTGTGCCCAAGGGCCGAATCATATTTTGTTTACAACTGTGTATCTGTAAAAATTGGTAAGGGACATTCGTCATTAGAAACATGCTGAATTTTCTCAGACTTAGGAAGTACAGACATTCATGTGTTTTCTTGGCCATAGCATCAATGTCATTGGACTAGGCCAAATTGCTGTTGATATATATATATAATTAAAACTGAAATCTTGACCACTTCTTGTTTGCACTGCTTATTGATTTTAGAAAAAAAAACACTACCACTTACGGCTGTGATTTTTGACTATCTGAGAGCCGCTCAGCAGCACAGGAGAAGAGGATTTTTCCCATCGATGAAAAATAAAAGACTTATTAATGTTTAAAAAATGTTGAGATTTGTCAATCATGCCATGAAGGTGGGAGGGGGTGGGACTATAAAACCCAGACGTGTGGACAGCAACTGTCTCTGCAAGATGGCGTGGGGGGGGGGGGGGGGGTGTTGAGAGGTCACAACTCTCAGTCTGAGCGGTAATTAACACTTAATACATTTCTATTAAACTGTGAGTGGTTTTACTGACCTGTGAGTGCCCTTAATGTGGTTTGAAAAAGCAAATGTGGTGGAGGTTGGTTGGTTTGAAAAAGCAAAGCAAATGTGTTGGTGGTTGGTTGGTTTGAAAAAGCAAAGCAAATGTGGTGGTGGTTAGTTGGTTTGAAAAAGCAAAGCAAATGTGGTGGTGGTTAGTTGGTTTGAAAAAGCCAAGCAAATGTGTTGGTGGTCGGTTGGTTTGAAAAAGCCAAGCAAATGTGGCGGTGGTCGGTTGGTTTGAAAAAGCCAAGCAAATGTGGTGCTGGTCGGTTGGTTTGAAAAAGCCAAGCAAATGTGGTGGTGGTCAGTTGGTTTGAAAAAGCCAAGCAAATGTGATGGTGGTAGGTTGGTTTGAAAAAGCCAAGCAAATGTGGTGGTGGTTGCTTGTTTATAAAAAGCTAAGCAAATGTGGTAGTGGTGGTGTTTAGTTTGAAAAAGTTAAGAAAATGTGCTGGTGGTGGTGGTTAGTTTGAAAAGTCTAAGCAAATGTGGTCGTGGTGGTTGGTTTCAAAAAGGTTATAATTAAAAGTCTAAATTTGACCCTGTTTGCACTTTATATTGATTTTAGAAAAAATGCTACTATTTGTGGCTGTGATTTTTGCCAATCGTACTCAGAGTCCCCCTCCGCTCAGCAGGTGCCTAGGGTTTTTCCACTGCCTTGCACCCTGCTTGGTATGAAACCGCACTTGAATTTGCTGGCCTTGCACCCTGCTTGAAGTGTGACGAAACTGCACTTGAATTTGGTGGCCTTGCACCCTGCTTGAAATGGTATGAAACTGCACTTGAACTCGGTGGCCTTGCAGCCTGCTGAAATCGTATGAAACTGCATTTGAATTTGGTGGCCGTGCACCCTGCTTGAAGTGGTAAGAATCTGCACTTGAATTTGGTGGCCTTGCACCCTGCTTGAACTGGTAGGAAGCTGCACTTACATTTGGTGGCCTTGGACCCTGCTTGAATTGGTATGAAATTGGACTTGAATTTGGTGGCCTTGCAGCCTGCCTGAAATGGTACAAAACAGCATTTGAAATTGGTGGCCATGCACCCTCCTTGAAATGGTATGAAACTGCATTTGAGTTTCCTGGCCTTGCACCCTGCTTGAAGTGGGATGAACAGCACTTGAATTTGGTGGCCTTGCACCCTGCTTGAAATGGTATGAAACTGCACTTGAATTTGGTGGCCGTGCACCCTGCTTCAAGTGGTAAGAAACTGCACTTGAATTTGGTGGCCTTGAACCCTGCTTGAAATGGTATAAAACTGCACTTAAATTTGATGGCCTTGCACCGTGCTCGAAGAGGTAAGAAACTGAACTTGAATTTGGTGGCCTTGCACCCTGCTTGAAATGGTAGGAAATGGATTTGAATTTGGTGGCCTTGAACTCTGCTTGAAATGGATTTTCAAGGAATAGCCGTGAGTCAACTGCCAGCTCACCAACCGTGAGTGAGCTGCCGGCACATCAGGCTTGAGGGACTGAGCTGCCACCCGAATAATCCATTTGGCCCACAATGTCCATACTAGCCCTCTGGAGACCAGTATTCCCTGCAGCCAACAACACCCATACCAGCACTCCAGAAAGCCCCCACTGGTCACCAATATTGGAATTTGGGGAGAGGTGGAATATTGCATTGGGGGACCAGTCCTCCCGTGTGAACATGTGATGCAATGGCTCCCACTTAGTCTCATAAATATCTATTTTCTTCCACGTAAAAAAGTGATTGCAAACAATTCTTATACATCATTGTCAAAACTTGACTGGCCATTTTAAACTTGAGTAACCTTTACAATTTCTATACAAAGGCCATACAGCCGTGCACCCTGCTTGAAATGGCATGGAACTGCATTTGAATTTGGTGGACTTGTATCCTGCTTGTGGTGGCAGGATTCTGCATTTGAATTTGGTGGCCTTGCCCCGTGCTTAAAGTGGCAGGAAACTGCACTTGAATTTGGTGGCCTTGCACCCTTACTAAAATGGTATGAAACTGCACTTGAATTTGGTGGCCTTGCACCCTGCTTGAAATTGTATGACACTGCACTTGAATTTGGTGGATTTGTACCCTGCTTGAAATTATTAAAGATGTAATTATTAATTCCACATATCAATTATTAAAGAGGCAATAATGGTGCATTTGGATAGCAGTAACAGGATTAGTCCAAGTCACATGGATTTATGAAAGGGAAATCATGCTTGACTAATCTTCTGGAATTTTTTGAGGATGTGACAAGTAAAATGGATGAAGGTGCGCCAGTGGATGTAGTATATCTAGACTTTCAGAAAGCCTTTGATAAGGTCCAGCATGGGAGACTGGTGACTAAAATTAGAGCACATGGTATTGGGGGTAGGGTGTTGACATGGGTAGAAAATTGGTTGACAGACAGGAAGCAAAGAGTAGGCGTGAACGGGTCCTTTTCAGAATGGCAGGCAGTGGCGAGTGGAGTGCCGCAAGGCTCGGTGTTGGGGCCGCAACAGTTTACCATATATATTAATGATTTGGAAGAGGGATTTAAGAGCAACGCTAGCAAATTTGCAGATGACACAAAGCTGGGTGGCAGTGTGAACTGGGAAGAGGTTGTTAGGAGGTTTCAGGGTGTCCTGGACAGATTGAGTGAGTGGGCAGATGCGTGGCAGATGCAGTATAATATAGATAAATGGGAGGTTCTCCACTTTGGTGGCAAAAACAAGAGGGCAGATTATTATCTCAATGGAGTTAGGTTAGGTAAGGGGGAGGTGCAGCGAGACCTGGGTGTCCTTGTACACCGGTCACTGAAAGTTGGCATGCAGGTACAGCAGGCAGTGAAGAAAGCTCATGGAATGTTGGCCTTCATAACAAGAGGATTTCAGTATAGGAGTAAAGAAGTTCTTCTGCATTTGGAGTATTGTGTACAGTTTTGGTCTCCTAATTTGAGGAAGGACATCCTTGTGTTGTGCAGTGTAGGTTCACGAGATTGATCCCTGGGATGACGGGACTGTCACATGAGGAAAGATTGAAAAGACTAGGCTTGTATTCACTGCACTTTAGAAGGATGAGGGGATATCTTATAGAAACATATATAATTATAAAAGGACTGGACAAATTAGATGCAGGGAAAATGTTCCCAAAGTTGGGCAAGTCCAGAACCAGGGGCCACAGTCTTAGAATAAAGGGGAGGTCATTTAAGACTGAGGTGAGAAAAAACTTTATCACCCAGAGAGTTGTGAATTTATGGAATTCCCTGCCACAGAGTGCAGTGGAGGCTAAATCACCGGATGGATTTAAAAGAGAGTTAGATAGAGCTCTAGGGGCTTGTGGAATCAAGGGATATGGGGAGAAGGCAGGCACGGATTATAGATAGGGGATGATCAGCCATGATCACAATGAATGGAGGTGCTGGCTCGAAGGGCCGAATGGCCTCCTCCTGCACCTATTTTCTATGTTTCTATGTTTCTAAATGGTATAAAAGTGCAATTGAATTTGGTGGCCATGCACCCTGCTTGAAATGGTATGAAACTGCACTTGAATTAGGTGGCCTTGCAGCCTGCTTGAACTGGTATGAAACTGCATTTGAATTTGGTGGCCTTGCACCCTGCTTCAAATGGTTGAAACTGCACTTGAATTTGGTAGCACATGGGTCACTATTCAAGGACTAATGAAGAACTAATGAGAACACCTAAAAACTCCAAATTGCATGAATGACAAGTAGTGAAAATGAAAGAACAGGTATTCAGTAGTGGGAATTGTGTGATTATGTTACTCAGGTAAGTCACCTCAAAAAGGGGAAATAATTGAAGGAGATAAAGGAAACATATTACGTGTTAGTAATTAGTGATATTATTCCTTTACTTATCAGTGGTAAGAAACAAATGAAAATGCATTCAAGGTGTGACCAAACAGCTAAGGCAAAAATTGTTATTTAATTTATCCATCCAATGATATATTTAGTCATACTTTTTATGCAGTGCCCGAATATGAAGTTATTTATTGTGAGCTGTGTGCATTAGAATATGTAGTACCAAGACGATGGGGCTTCCAAGTACAATGCAAGTTTCAAGGAGTGGAATGTAGTTTAATGTTGTAAGCAGCAAGATGTGTAAATAATTTAGAATAATTATATTATACATTCTACTTAGTTTCTGAACAGTTTCTCATATGTGTAACAAATATCATTTAAAGGAAACACTGGTGTAGTAATGAAAAATTGATTAAATAGGATAATTGAAGCTTGTTTGGGTAGTCATTGTCATGTATTAAAAGAATGGACTTGACATAAGAAGTTGCATAGAACACATTTGTGCTGGGGTAACTCAGCAGGTCAGGCAGCTTCTTAGGAGGATATGGGTAGGTGACATTTTGGGTCAGGGTGCTTCTTCAGAAGAAGGGTCTCAACCCAAAATGTTGCCCATGCATGTCCTCCAGAAGTGCTGTCAAACCCACTGAGATGTTCCAGCACTACGTGTTCTATGCAAGATTCCATCATTTGAAATTCTGTGCGTCTTTATTATAGGAAGATATTTAGTCATGTGGATAAATGGAGGAGATTTTGCCATTGTTAGAGAAATTCCTTCGACTAGGTTGAAAACTGAGAATATCTGCCTAGATTTGCTAATGCCAAGGCTTTCGAACAGCTGAAGGGATGCAACAGCATTGCTAAGTTATCTCTGTAGAACTGTTTCCAAGATGGAGGAGACTATCTCAAACTACTATTGTAGCCATAGTATTGAAGACTCATACATTTACTTATGCCAGGAGCAGCAAAGAGTGATTGGGGACTGTGCTAAAATGAATTCTGAACACTATTTGTTCATGTTATTTATTGTGCAATAAAATAAATTTATTGAACATATTGATTGGATCAAAACCATTTTATAATGAAGTAACTTTCTGCAATGGAGAACTCAGCGATAATTTTAGGATGTCTACTTTTTAATAAACTCTTTAGAGTTTCTGAAATGCTGCATAAGCTTTTATAACTATTTTTTGGAAAGATTAAAAGCTTGTCACATTATTAGTAAAGTGAGTAAGTAATAGGTCTTTTTGCCTCTTGTACTTGCCTCATAATTAATAATATCATGGCTGATCTCATTGCTATCTCCCAGTACTTGCACCATATTCCCAAATTGTTTGAATTTGGATGATATGGAGAACTTATAGAGGTTTATAAAATCATGATTGTAATAGATTTGGTGAACAGCCACAATCATTTCACTAGGGTGAGGATGAGAGAAGGGAGAGATTTAGAATGGACCTGAGGGTCAAATTCTTCACACATCGTGTTCTGTGTACACGCAATGGGTCGTGAGAGGTAGTGGATAAGCACATGGATAGGAGGTTTGGAAAGATTTGGGCAAGGCTCAGGCAAGTGGAATTAGCTCTGTTCTGCAACTTGTATATATTGATCTTGGCCTTGAATAAATTTAGCAACTGAGGTTCCACAGTCCTCGTGTGGAAACTTTTAAAAGTTAAGAATCCTATGGATTAAGATATTTCTTCTAGCCTCTGTCCTTAATTTGAGAATGTGGCTTCTGGTTCTAGATACCCCAGTCATGAAAGCACCTCCAGTAGATATTTTATGTGAATTTTAATGAAAACCTCAACTCAACGGATTATCAACCAAGTGTCTCCTTGTACAACAAGCCTGCTATTTTTGGAATCAATCTAATACACACTTATTACATTTTCAATTTACAAATATATCCATGGTTAGACAGGAAACCAGACACACAATATTCCAAACATAATCTAACCAGGGCTATATGCAATTGCAACAAGGATTCTCTACTCTTATATTTGTATTCTTTGCAATGAATGACAGTACCATTTCTCTTCTTAATTGTATGTTATATCTGCATATAACCTTTCAATGATTTGTGTAAAAGAACACACTCGGTCTCAGGAGATTATGTGGTTGGGGTGTTTAAAATGGAGATTGGAAAAAACCCAGGAAGAAGTGGTGGACGTAGTGCTGGAAGTGCCCAAGGGGTATAAGTTATGTTGAGCATTTAGTTGATAGTTGATTAAAAATGTCCTTGCAATCCTCCAAAGCAGTGACACATAAGGAAATAAGCTATCATGTATGGCCTTTGTATAGAAATTGTAAAGGTTACTCAAGTTCAAAATGGCCAGTCAAGTTTTGACAATGATGTATAAGAATTGTTTGCAATCACTTTCTTCCGTGGAAGAAAATAGATTTTTACGAGACTAAGTGGGACCCGTTGGGTCCCATGTTCACACGGGAGGGCTGGTCCCCCAATGCAATATTCCACCTCTCCACCAATTCCAATATTGGTGGCCAGTGGGGGCTTTCTGGAGTGCTGGTATGGGTGTTGTTGGCTGCAGGGAATACTGGTCTCCAGAGGGCTAATGGGCCAAATGGATTCTTAGGGTGGCAGCTCAGTCCCTCAAGCCTGGTGTGCAGGCAGCTCACTCACGGTTGGTGGGCTGGCAGTTGACTCACGGCTATTCCTTGAAATTCCATTTCAAGCAGGGTGCAAGGCCAACAAATTCAAGTGCAGTTTCTTACCTCTTTGAGCAGGGTGCATGGCCACCAAATTCAAATTCAGTTTCATAGCATTTCATGCAGGGTGCAATGACACCACATTCAAACGCATTTTCATACCATTTCATGCAGGGTGCAAGGCCACCACAATCAAATGCAGTTTCATACTATTTCAAGCAGGGTGAAACCACCATAAAACCACACAAAACATCACACTCACAGTACAGTAGACATTCAGTGTGTTCAGTTGATTCACAGCTCAGACAGAATCGTGACCTCTCCCACCCCGATCATGCAGAGACTGAGCCACACCCACACTTCCGGGTTTTATAATCCCTCCCCCTCCCACAGGAAAAGATGTGGCCTTCATGGCGTGATTGACAGGAGAGAGATTCTCAACATTTTTAAAACACTAATAAAACTTTTGTTTTTCATTCATGGGAAGAATCCTCTGCACCTGATGTGTGGAGGGGGACTGAGTAAGATGGCCAAAAATCACAGCCGCAAGTGGTAGCGTTTTATCTAAAATCAATATAGTGCAAAAAAAAAGTTGTTAAGTTTAGACAAACAACCATCTGCAGTGTCTTTTCACTTCAACCCAAACCCCCAAATAACCATTTGCATGCAGTGCCTTTTTACTTCAACCCAAACCCCCCAAACAACCATTTGCATGCAGTGCCTTTTTACTTCTACCCAAACCCCCCAAACAACCATTTGCAGTGCCTTTTTAGTTCAAACCAACCATATTTTCATTTTCAAACCACATTAAGGGCACTCACAGTTGAGTAGACATGTGTTCAGTGTTATTCAGAGCTCAGAGAGACGTGACCCTCTGGCTTCCTCCATCTTGCAGAGACTGAGTGAGGCACACCACTTTTGGGTTTTATAGTCCCTCCCCCCTCCCACCAGCAGGGGCAGCAGAGAGAATGGCAATTTTTTAAAAAACAATAATATATCTCTGATTTTTAATCGATGGGAAAAATCCTCTGGTCCAGTCCGGCGGAGTGGGGCTCTGAGCGAGGTGGCCAAAAATTACGGTCGTAAGTGGCGACGTTCTCTGGGAAGTCAAATCACAGTGCATCAAAAGCAGTCAATCTTACGTTTAGTTATATAGATATACATAATATATCACAGCATTGTGCAATTGAGTTTCCAGTCATGTAAGTCACTTATGACCTATTCTGACCCATGAACTGAAGTCAATTCTAACCCATGAATTGAAAAGGTGATTGCACACAATCAGAGGAACATACATGCATTGTAAATCCCACGTCAAAACAATTGCATTCTTACTCAAGCTACATACAACAAATATGGGTTTGATTATGCAGCCAGTTTTCTTTCCCTGTTCAATATTTTTTAATAAATTTTGCATAATAAATCAAAATCCGGAAATAACAGAGCAACAAAACCATACCTGAAAGCAAAAATAGGCGTCATTATTTTTTGGCTCAAAACACTTTGCCAGAATAGAAATATAAAGATTGAACAATCTCTGTGCAAGCTGAGTAAAACAACAAGGAAGGCTCGTGGAGAGAAAAACAAGGTAATACTTCATCTCCAATGTTGCAACTTCACTGATGACATGATACTTCACCTGCCACCAGTATATATTCGAACATTAAGGTTTACAAGTTCTGCAGTGCTAACCATAAGAATAGAAATGCAGTAAATGGGTTGCCAGGAGACGGACTACTCCAGGTTAATGGTGTCATAACGTCATAGAGGCATGCAGCATAGAAATGGGCCTTTATTTCAGTGGCAGGTTTTCTGTGTTGTTTCAATCAAGCTTATATATTTAGTACTTGTATCTAGATGTCCTACATATTATGGACCGCCTAAAATGAGGCACATTTGAACAATCATTAACAAGCCCTCAAGCCATGAGTTTATCATTGATGCAAGAGAATAGTAAGATTAAACGAGAACTTACCAGTTTGAAGTTTGATCTTTATTTTATGAGGAGTCGAGTTGAGGGACTACGTGAATAGAAGCCCGTACAGCCGTTGGTGCGTCAATCTTCAATGCAGCGGAATGAATTCACAGCTAACAATGACTGAAGTATAATGGTAAGATGATAAAACTAGAACTACCAGATGAGATCTATGAGGGTGGGAGCGGAGGGCACGTAGTCCCTCAACTCGACTCCTCATAAAATAAAGATCAAACTTCAAACTGGTAAGTTCTCATTTAATCTTACTATTTTACTTTGGAGTCACGTGAGTGACTACGTGAAGACTACACAGCACTGTGAATTCATGCCGCAGACCGAAATCCAACGTTCACACTGCCTGGATTGACTCAAAAGTCGTTAACAATCAATCATGCATCAGTAATACATTTGTTAAATGAATAACAGTTTATTTACAAACAAATCATAACAAACCCCACTAACTCAGGGGAAAAGTGTAACAGTACTGAAACCAGAATCAGCAAACACCCCGAGCCTTGAAATCGGCTTGTGATAAAACCTCTGAAAAGTTAGCTCACTGGACCATCCTGCGGCCGCGAGGATATGGTCTATTGACAAGTCCATCGCCCTTGCCAGCGGAAGTTGATGCCGCCCTGGTGGAATGAGATTTGAATTTATCAGTATCAATTCCTGCACTTGCCAGGACCTGCTTTAGCCACCTTGAAATCGTTTGCACCGACACCTTACTGTGCGTTTTTTTGAGACTAATAAACAAAGCCAACTCTGTTCCTCTCAGAGGTTTAGTAATCTCAATGTAACGAGATAAATGTGAGACTACATCTGCGGGGTATGCTGAAAACACAATCTTACATCCTGTCATGCCTCTTCTATTATGTTTAAGCAAATCATAGACATAAAATATAATGGCATCAGCCGACACATGCATTCTATCTAGCCGTAGCTTTTGCAACATTTGTACACGTTGAGCTGAAACCAACGCCATAAGCATGACCACCTTCATAGATAATTTGGCTACTGATAGGCTTGTAACCGGAGCCCACTGACGAAGAACCATAAAACCTCACTCACATTCCAAATACCGGCATACCTGGGTTTAGGAGGATTAGAATTCAAAAACTCCCTTCTGGCTGAATTAATCGCACTGTAACTTAATTTTTGGTCGAAATAAAGAGTTGACAAAACTCCAATACGTCCGTGATCCCTGCAGTGTGATATACAATATTCTGCTGTAGGCAGAATTCCTCCCACTTCCTTATATAGGTGATATATTGCTGCTGTGTACTATCCCTGCAGGCCGACGTGAGAATATCCACAGTCCGATGAGACAGTCCTCTCCCCTGGTATGGCCTCCTTAAAATCTGCAAATTAACAGATCAATACGATCATATAAAGGATGTTGATCCCCAGTGACTGGATTTACCAGTAGATTTTTATTCTTGGGAATAAGCATGTAAGGCTCCCTAGCCATTTGTAATACAACGGGAAACCATGCTTGTGTAGGCCAATCTGGCACTACCAATACCCCTGAAGCGGAGTCCTCCTCGATCTTTTGCAAACATCTGCTGATGAGACAGAATGGAGGAAATACATACACAAACATTCTTCCCCAATGCAGCGAAAACGCATCCACTGCTACTGCCCCAAGATCTGGTTCCCATGAAACATATCTAGGTAACTGATGATTTAATCGAGATGCAAACAAGTCAATATCTGGCAATCCATACTGAACAATCATTTGGTTAAATACATCCTGATTTAACATCCATTCAATGTTGTCATTAAACTGACGTGACCTAGTGTCAGCTACAGTGTTGAACCTTCCTGGCAAATAAAGTGCTGAAAACCAGATATTTTGGTCAATACACCAGCTCCAAATCTGGTTAGCCAGTCTATCACAAGACTGTGACTTAACTGCACCCATGTGGTTTACATATGCCACTGCTGTGGTGTTGTCAATCTGAACCTGCACATGCAGATCCCTCCTTGTAGAACAATAAGCTTTGAGCCCATACCAGGTGCCCAACAACTCTAAATAATTAATCCCTCTTATTTGAAAAAGCGATGTCTCATCCACATTCTATCTGCCTCCACAACTAGAAAACATGTCTGTTGCACCCCAACCCAGTGCACTTACATCAGTCTGTAATATCAGTGACGGTGGTTCCACCAAAACCTTCCTAAACTTTTTGAAACATGTACTATCCACCATTGTATGTCAGCAATCGCCCCAGCTGACAACTGCATAGGCCTATCAAAATGGCCCCTTTGTATTCTCAGTGCCTGTTCCTTTGATCGTTGTAATTGTTGATAATACAGAGGACCATACTGCACAGCTGGAAATGCTGCAACAAACTTCCCAATTAAACTGGCTACTTGTCTAATCGAAGGCCGTTGTTCTCCAACGAGATTAACACAGTCCTCAATTAACTGATTCAATTTATCCATGGGCAAAGTTACCAACATGTGATTGGAATTAATGGTAAATCCCAGATAATCAATAATTTGGACTAGTGATAATTTAGATTTATCTGGGTGAATAAGAAATCCCATTTGTTCAAAAGTGATTTTAACAACTGAAACTGATGATTGAGTTTCAGCATGAGTCTTTTCAACAATCAGAATATCATCTAAATATGCCATTACCACATGCCCCTGAGCTCTAAGTAATGCTAACACAGGTTTTACCAATTTATTAAATAATCTAGGAGCTAAAGTTAATCCATTCGGCAATGCCCTGAATTGCAACAGCTCAGTCATCCAAATAAATTTCAAATATCTTCTATCATCACCATGAATAGACACTGAGTAATACGCATTCTTTAAATCAATGGTTGCCATATAATACCCTTTGGACACTAGATGTTTGCCCGTGGTAAAGATCTCCATTTTGAAATGCCTATAACAAACAAATTTGTTCAAACTCGATAAATCCAGAATAATTCTACATCCCCCAGTCTTTTTAGATCTGGGAAATATACTTGACAGAAATTGTTGACTTTGATAGACACAAGGCTCAATTACCCCTTTCTTATATAACGACTGAACCTCTGCTTGAATAAGCACATTTTCCTCATCTGAAAAAATAAGTTTACGACTAGGAAAATGTTGATTAGGTAGACTGTGCTTAGAGTAAAATTCAATTTTTCACCCCTTCAATACTACTAAGTATGAACAAATCTGATGTCAACTGCTGCCATTGTTTGAGAAACAATTTTAACCTTCCCCAATTTGAACAGGAACATCAGTTAATTCATCGTCTGTCAATGTTATATTCCTTACCTGCATCTTTCCTTGCGGACCTTGTTGTCCTCGACTTCTTGTAGAGAACCCTTTTTGCCTTGCTTGCCAGCTGGCTTAATGAGTGCCATGGTTTTAACAACCTCATGACAGACTTTGTCCCTTTTTGCAAGGTTACTACCAAACAATAGATTTCGTGGTGGTACACTGGTCGGTTTGCACAAACTCGCCAATTCGGATTAGCACTGGCCTAATAGCGGCCCTCCCGATATTATTAATTTCAAAATGCATTACAAAGGAATCCCAGTACGTCCCTTCAACCATATTGCTTGTATCAATAACTTTCACCACAGCTGTAATACCTGCTGACAACAGTTTAAGCACTTTTTTTAAACTTCATCTCCTGGGCCCTAGAAGGCATACCCATCTATGACCAAATTTGGTGATTAACCACCGGTACCTTCAGGAGATCACAATTAACAGGAGATTTATAGTTTTTTGCTACTTCATCCATAGCTAGCTCCTGTAACTGGTGGGAGAGCATATACTGAATTGCTTTGGCCAATTCTACATCAATCGCCTTTCCTGCCTCTCTACGCTCAGCCAACCTCCCAGCAATGTTCGGAATTACCTCCAACCGAACTCCTTTACTGTTCTTCCCCAGCATAGAATCAGTGTCAGCAAACTGCACTGATAGAACATCCTCCTCACAAGCAGGATAGTTCTGCAGCCCTGAAACAGGTGCTGCTAGCACAAGCTCTCCATCAGCCTGGCTTGGGCACCACTCTTCCTCATGGAGCTGGTCCCTGTCGAGCATTCTTTTGTAATAGAATCTCGACGTGGGAGAGCCGTGAGCAAACGGACTCTCCTATGGAGGGTATAACCTCCAGGCCCGACTCATCTGTGGGCCTGACAGACTTGCCAGTGGCCTTCCGCCCTACTGGCAAGCCTCCACTGCCCCCCGGCAGTGGGTCCGCAACCACTGGCTGTGTAGCCAGCACCGGACCAGGTGTACCAGATGGGCCTCCATCCTCAACACTCTCCTGGCCACTTTTCCTTTCTACCCCCGGAGCGCCTCACCGACACCTTCTTCACTTTCTGCAACATATCTACCAGAACTCCAAACCGTCGCAGAAAATGACCTGTGGTAAATTTTTTTTAAAAACCTTACCTCCGTTTAAACTTACCGCTCACGTGACTCCGAAGTAAAATTGCTCTCACATCACATTCTCGGCCCTTCCAGTCCGTGCCGA
The DNA here is from genome assembly GCA_035221665.1 of Okamejei kenojei. Classification (NCBI taxonomy): domain Eukaryota; kingdom Metazoa; phylum Chordata; class Chondrichthyes; order Rajiformes; family Rajidae; genus Okamejei; species Okamejei kenojei. Next base: position 93,252,550 of record CM069136.1, on the reverse strand, counting down.
CCATTTGTTTTCCACTAGTCCCATCTACCTGCACTCAGACCATACCCCTCCATTCCGTTCACGTCCATATACCTATCCACTTTACTCTTAAATGTTAAAATCGATCCTGCCTCCACCACTTCTGCTGGAAGCTGATTCCACACAGCCACCACCCTCTGAGTAAAGAAGTTCCCCCTCACGTTACCCGAAACCTCTGTCCCTTAATTCTCATGTCATGCCCTCTTGTTTGAATCTTCCCTACCCTCAATGGGAAAAACGTATCCACGTCAACTCTGTCTATCCCTTTCATCATTTTAAAGACCTCAATCAAGTCCCCCCTTAACCTTCTGCGCTCCAAAGAATAAAGACCTAACTTGTTCAACCTTTCTCTGTAACATAGTTGCTGGAACCCTGGCAACATTCTAGTAAATCTCCTCTGTACTCTCTCTATTTTGTTGACATCCTTCCTATAACTAGGCGACCAAAATTGTACACCATACTCCAGAATTGGTCTTACCAATGCCTTGTATAATTTTAACATTACTTCCCTACTCCTATATTCAATGCTCTGATTTATAAAGGCCAGCACACCAAAGGCTTTCTTTACCACCCTATCTACATGCGATACCACCTTCAGGGAACTATGAACAGTTATTCCTAGATCCCTCTGTTCCACAGCATTCCTCAATTCCCTACCATTTACCATGTACGTCCTATTTTGATTTGTCCTGCCAAGATGTAGCACTTCACACTTATCAGCATTAAACTCCATCTGCCATCTTTCAGCCCATTTTTCCAAATGGCCCGAATCTCACTGTAGACTTTGAAAATCTACTTCATTATCCACAACACCACCTATCTTAGTATCATCTGCATACTTACTTATCCAATTTTCCACCCCATCATCCAGATCATTGATGTACATGACAAACAACAGTGGACCCAACACAGATCCCTGAGGCACCCCACTGGTCACCGGCTTCCAACCTGACAAACAGCCATCCACCATTACTCTCTGACATCTCCCATTCAGCCACTGTTGAATCCATCTTGCTACTCCGCCATTAACACCCAAAGATTGAACCTTCTTAACCAAAGAAGGTTCTTTACTTCAGAGCCTTCTTCCAATGGCTCTGAAGTAATGTTTTGATATCTTTGTATGTATTTCTTCATGAAGTCAGAGATCTGAAGGTATTTAAAATATTGGTTATTTTTTAGTTTAAATTTTAATTGTAATTGTTGGAATCATAACAGATTTCCCATTTCATACATATCACCAATCCTTTTAATTCCCATTATTTCCCATTGATTATATGTTTTATCAATAAGAGATGGTTTAAATGAAGGATTATTCACTATTGGCATTAACAATGATAGGTTTCATAATTTTAAGGATAATTTTATTTGTTTCAAAATTCTTAATGTATCATGTATAATTGGGTTATTCTTATATATTGTGTTGTTTGGTTTTATCAGGGAGAAGAGGATTGCTCCTATATTAGAAGGAGAACAGTCCTCTTTCTCCATTCTTATTCATTCTGTCTGTTGGGTAGAACTGTCCAACCAGTAAATGATATTCTTAATATGCACTGCTCAATAATAATACAAAAAGTTTGGAAGTGAAAGTCCCTGAATGTCTTTGAGTTTGCACAAATGTTTTCTTTGGATTCTATGTGATCTATAATCCCAGATAAAATTGGTAATATTAGGGTCTAATTTTTCAAGACTTTTTTTGGTATATATTGGTATAGATTGAAATAGGTATAATATTTGTGTTAAAAAGATCATTTTTATAGCATTTATTCTGCCTATTAATGATAACGGAAGTGTTTTCCAGAATGTAATTGACATGTTGAGTTTATTTAATAAAGGCATAAAATTAGCAATAAGTAATGCTTTGTATTTTATAGTAATTTGAATACCCAAATACTTACATTTTTCTGTTGCAATGTTAAAGGGGAATTTTAATAGGTGTAGATTGTTGAGGTTTTAATGTCATGATTTCACTTTTGTTCCAATTTATTCTGTATGCAGAAAAATAACCGAATTTCTCTATTAAATTTAATAAGTTTGGTATACTCGTTTGTGAGTTTGTAATATATAAAAGTATATCATCTGCATATAATTAAATTTTATTATTTGAGTCCCTAGTATTATATCCCTGAATATTTGGATGACTTCTTATACTTTCAGCCAGGAGCTCTATCATAAGGGTGAATAGCAGAGGTGATAAAGCACATCCCTGCCTATTGCCCCTCGATAAATAAAATTTTGGAGATAACATGTTATTAGGTATTATTCTTGCCATCAGTTTATCATATAGTCATTTTACCCATTCAATAAAATTCTCTCTTTACACACTCCTCACCACGTCCTGATACCATTTATTTTCAGAGTTGTGTTGCACCCTATGCTTGTAATACGTCAATAAATGGAGACCAAATATTTTGGAAATGGTCTGATTTGCCTGCTAGGAGGAATTTCATATCTTCTAGGTGTAACATTTCGGACATGTTTGAAATCCACATTTTTATCGTTGGTGTGGGAGTGTTTTTCCAGAATTTAAGCATAAGTTTTTTGCCATTATTAAGCCATAATTAGGGAAGCTCTTTTGGAACGAAGTCAACTCAAAGCTGGCTTCCATTGTTCCAAAAATAATCAATTCTGCATTCGGTTTCAATTTTATTCTGAATAATTTTGTAAAAATTTCAAAAATTTAATTCCAGAATTTTTGGATTTTTATGCAAAAAAACAAAGGAATGTGCTATGGTTGCTTCTTGGGATAGACATTTATCACAAATTGGGGAGACATTTGGAAAAAAATTACTTATTTTAGTTTTTGAATGATATAGTCTATGTAAAGTTTTAAATTGGATTAAAATATGTCTTACATTGATCGAGCATTTGTGCACATATAGCAAGAGCTTATCCCAACTCTCTTTCGAGATTTTTATAGCTAGTTCTTGTTCCCAATCTCTTCTAATTCTATCAGATGATGGTATTTCTATATTTAGGATAATAGTATACATATATGATATTAAATTAGTTGAATCTGCCTTTATATTAATTGCTTCGTCTAATAAGTCTGGGGACAAATTTTGATATTCTTGTGTATATTTTTTCAAATAATCACAATTTTGAAAATATTTAAAATATTGATTACCTCTCAGGTTGTAATTAAGTTGTAGTTGTTGGAATGATAAGAAATTTCCATTTTCAGACATGTCTCCGAACATTTTAATTCCTATTATTTCCCAATATGTAAACGATTTATCAATACTAGAAGGTTTAAATGACGGATTATTAACTACAGGGGTGAGAAGTGATAAATTTTGTAATTTAAGGGTTAATTTTATTTGATTCCAAATTCTAATAGTACTATGAATAATTGGATTTTTAATATATATTGTATTATTCAATTTTGTTGGAGAGAGAAGGATTGCTCCTATATTAAATGGGGCACAATCCTCTCTCTCCATTACTGTCCAATCCATCCGCTGGCAGAGTTTTCCAACAGGTGAATCACATTTGCTGCCCAATAATAATACACAAAATTGGGGAGTGTTAATCCACCAAATTCTTTGGGTTTGCATAAATGTCTTCTTTGAATTCTATGAGATTTTTAGTCCCATATGAAATTTGTAATATCAGAATCCAGTTTTTTTTTAAACTTTTAGGTAAGTATATTGGTATTGATTGGAATAGATATAAAATTTGTGGTAAAAAGATCATTTTTATAGCATTTATTCATCCTATTAAAGACATCGGAAGAGTTTTCCAAAACTTAAACCGGGCATTTAATTTGTTAAGTAAGGGCATATAGTTTGCATTAAATAAAGATTTATCTTTTGTGGTAATTTTGATTCCCAAGTATTTACATTTTTCTATAGCAATTTTAAAAGGTAATTTTACCAGATGTGTTGAGTCTTGAGGTTTTATCGTCAGAATTTCACTTTTATTCCAGTTTATTCTATATCCTGAAAAGGATCCAAATTCCTCTATTAGATTTAATATATTTGGTATGTTGATTTGTGATATTGTGATGTACAGTAGTACATCATCTGCGTATAATTATATTTTGTTATTTGATCAGTTTGTATTATAACCATGGATGTTCGGATGTGTTCTAATGATTTCAGCTACCGGTTCCATTACAAGAGCAGATAGCAGTGGTGATAGAGAGAATCCCTGTCTATTGCCCCTGGATAATTGAAATCTCTGAGACAACATGTTATTAGTTAATATTCTAGCAGTGGGCCTGTCATATAATAGTTTTACCCATGAAATTAAATTCTCTCCATTTGAAATTTTTGCAATACTTTAACCAATCCACTTGATCGAAAGCTTTTTCTGCGTCCAATGAGATAATTGATAAGTCTATTTCTTCAGTTTTATATGAATGCATTATATTAAACAGACGTCTCAGATTATTGCATGAGTATCTCTTGGGTATAAACCCCGTTTGATCCGCATTTATTAATTTACTAACATATTTATTTAATCTTCTAGCTAATGTTTTTGCTAATATTTTTTGGCTCTGTATGAACCAGGGTCTCCTAAATCTTTATCTTTTTTAGGCATAAGTGTAATCATTGATTCCGCGAATGTTTCTGGTAATATTTGTTCTTTGAAAGCATACATGTACATTTTATGTAAACGTGGTGAAATTATCTCATAAAATCTTTTATAAAATTCATTACTAAACCCATCTGGTCCTGGTGTTTTTCCATTCTTCAATGAGTTTATTGTTTCTTTTATTTCCTTAATTGAGATCTGTGATCCTAATTCCTCTTGTTCAATCGTGTTGAGATTTGGGAAATTACAGTTATCCAAGAACTCTATAACTTTAGCACTATCTGCTGACGTTTAAGATGTGTATAAATGTTGATAAAATTGAGCAAATCTTTTATTAATATCATTACGTAGTGTTAACAATTCCCCTTTATCTGCTTTAATCTTTAAAATCATATGATATTTTTCCCGTTTTTTCAGCTGACATGCCAAAAATCTATATGGTTTATTACCGAATTCAAAGTTTTCCTGTTTTGTAATTTGAAATAATCTTATAACTTTTGCTGATAATATTTTATTTTATATTTATTTCAGTATTGTTATTGTATTATGTTTATCTATAGTTGGCTCTTTAGCATTATCTAGATCCAATTGTCTAATTCATTCTTCTAACTACATTTGTTCATTCTTATTCTTTTTATTTTGAAAAGCTTGATATGAAATTATAGATCCTCTGATAAATGCTTTAAAAGATTCCCATAGTAAAGAGGGTGAAATATCTGGGGTGTCATTGGTCTCGAAAAAAAGTTCCATCTGTTGTCTTAAGTATATACCACCTTGTGGGTCATTTAGGATTTGAGGATTAAACCTCCAAAATGATTTTTTATTAGGCATTCAATCCAGTTTTAAAAAAAAGTTAATGGGGAGTGGTCAGAAATGATGCTGTTATGATATTTTGGGTACATTGTGTAGGGAATTAGTTTTGTGTCCACTAGAAAATAGTCAATACGTGAGTAATTTTTGTGTTCTGTTGAATAGAATGAGTATTCCCTTCCAGCTGGGTTAGCGATCCTCCACACATGTTATATTTGTGTTTTTTATGTATGTACTTAGGAGTTCACTATTTTTAGATTTTGTATTGCCCCTCTTTTGTTGTGTGGATTTATCCAGGTGGATCTAAAACACAATTAAAATCTCCCCCAATTATCACATTTTGACAATTAAACTCTGAAATTATATTCAGGATTTTATTAAAAAATTGTGGGATATCAAAATTAGGTGCGTAAATATTTACCATAGTAATTGGGGTAGCATGAATCTCTCTGGTAACTATAAGATATCTCCCTTCCTTGTCTGTTATGATATTCTTTGATTTAAATGGTATACCTTTATGAATTATAATTGCCGTACCTCTAGATTTAGAGATATATGAAGATTGATATGTTTGACCTATCCAGTTTGCCTTCAATCTAATCTGAGCTTGCATTTTCAGATGTGTTTCTTGCAAGAAAATTATATCTGAATTGAACGATTTTAATTGTGAAAAAATCTTACTGCTTTTAATTGGTTCGTTAATACCCCTTATATTCCAAGTACAAAATGTGATTCCTCCTGGTTTATTTTGTTTATCATCTTGCATTTTAAATTACTTTGATACCTTTAAGTCATATGGTGCAACAGATACTTCAGGTCTCTGGGTGTTGGGGGAGCATTTACCGCTATTAAATTCTGTTGGTACATCCCTTTTAAAATTATCCTTAAGCGAAAAGACAAAAAAAGAGTGATTATTGTGACAACAAATTTTTTAAAGTGATATTACAGTATCTAAAAATAGCAACACTGTAACAAATTAGCCACCTAATGGTGGTAGTTACAAATTTGTTGACTTCTGTTGTTGTTATCTACTATTTACTTGTGTTAACAGTTTTTACATTTGCTTCATATTCAATAATAATAAACTGCTGGTTGGAAGGTGTTAACCAGAGTCAGACTCCTTGCTGTTTGCCAAGGACCTGAATCTTCTCACCTCCCAAACATAATTAGTACTGATGCCTTATATTGTGAGTTTGTTTTTTAGTCTGTTATTAATCTATTTCCTTATATTTAGCCCTCCCCCCCCTCCCCTCCCCTGTGGGGGGTGGGGGGGGAATCAATCGTTATAATACATTATTACATTCAATCATTTCAACAGTTTCCATTAGATTCAATTGTACTATGTTAATTCATTAGTGTCTGTGTTAGTGTAGAGTTAAAATTTTAAAATACTTTAATTCAAAAGGTTTGTTTTCAAGTCTGTTTGTATTAAGTTCTCCAATCAGCCGCACCCTTGTTGTTCCATATTTCATTCGGGATGAAACAAAGAATGTCCTTGAGTTCACATTCCAAAGAATATAAGCTGTCTAGACACCAGCACATGAAAGAGCTGCGCCATCTTAGTCTTGTAAAATAATATTTCTCAGCTTCCCCTTCATCGATATCTAGGAATAAAAAGCCTTGTCCTGGCAGTCGTCGTGACTTACTTATCAGCTATCATTTTTACGATGTCTTGAGCATGTTTATATGCTTCCTCTGGGTCAGCAAACGCACGTTCGGTACCATTATAGGTATTCCTCATTTTAGCCGGGTAGATTATCCCATATCTTACATTTTGATTGCCTTTCAGGATCTGTCGTGTTTTAGAAAACAGTTCTCATTTTTTTGACGATTTCTTGAGGATAATCTCTGAATAACTTGATGATCTCAATCCCAAACATCATATTCTTTCCGTATTTTCTTCATAATATCATCCACCTCTGAAATGTCATGAGATTTCACTATGATCTGCCGTGAGGGGGCTCCTGGCCTTGATTGTGCTCTTCGCACCCGATGTGCCACTTCTATTTTCAGTTTGGCAGGCAGGTTGAGTACTTGTTAAAGTAAGTTGGTTGGGAACTCACGAGGATCACTCCCCTCCTTTCCCTCTGTCACTCCAACTATTCTTAAATTCTGCCGTATTGAACGTGCTTCCAAATCAAGGCATTTACCAGACATTTTCGCCCGTTGCTTCACGACACTCCTGATCTTTCTCCATTCTCTTCATATCTTCAGCTATTTGTAGCATAGATTCTTCCATATTTTTCATATTGAGTCAATAATTTTCTGATTCCCAATTTCCATGTTCTACATCAAACTTTTCATGTTCTCCATCATACTTTTATTCCCAGAGGCAACCACAAAACTTAAATCTCTTACCGACTGCTTTATTTCTTCCAGCTCTTTATCCTTTGTAGCAATTTCAGTCCTTGCCCTTGTAGCCATTTCAGAGGCTAATTCAGAGTTTAGGTCTTCAGATATTTGTTGCTTTTTAAAAGAACAGATCTTGTAGATCTTGTAAGACAGGAATCATTTTTTTCATTTAAAAGACACTTAAAATACCATTATTTTCATGGTGATTACTGATGACATCATCAGTGCGACGTCAAACAGCTGTGGTAAGTATTTGTAAATTGGTCCCGTTTTCCAAATCGGCTTTTTACGCGAAAAATTGCGAATTTCGGGAGAGGAGCTAAATGCAGCGCCTGTTCAGTGCATCATGGTGCTACAGGAATACTTTTTTTAAAGTAAAGTTTATTTACACAAATTAATTGATACTGGTCGACCTCAATATGTAGCGGGGAGAAGATAAATCAAGGCCTACTCTTGGGAAATTGCGAAGGGCAAGTGCCTGAAGTGTCAGTGAGAGAAACGTTTGAGAAATTCGACCACAATTCTATCAGCTTATGGATAATGATAATAGTTATGGATAATGATAGGGCGGGCCTTCAATTTAAAGTTATTTTTTAGTTGAGTTTTGTTTTGAGATACAGCTGCGGAACAGGCCCTTCAGCCCATCGAGTCCAACCCGACCCGATCCCCACACATTAACACCATCCTACACACACAAGTGATAATTCACATTTATACCAAACCAATTAACCTTCAAACCTGTACGTCTTTGGAGAGTGGTTGGAAAATGAAGATCTCAGAGAAAACACATGCGGTCACGGGGAGAACATAAAAACTCCATACAGACAGCACCCATGGGCGGAAATCCTGGGGTGGGGGGAAATGGGGAACACACGTCCCCTCCATGTTTTGAGAGGGAGGCAGACAATCCCCCCCATATTTTGTAATCTGGATTTTGCAATTCTGTGAAAAAAAATCTATTTAAATCTCCGCTTTCCGCGAGACAATGGGGATACCACTGTTAAGCGCTTGTTAAATGTCTCCATTAACATCATATTAACACGATGTGTCACCAATTGTGTTTTGACCTTTGTGTACTACTGCGGGTACAATTATCATTTGTCCTAATTGGCTGTATTGGTGGATGGGAAAGATTTAAATGAGTATCGGATTTAAATGGGTCAGGTCATTAGGCTCTGGTCGAATGGGTTTCCTGGCTGACTTGCAGGCAAGCCCCTCATTCAGGTCACTCATGTCATTTAGCATGTTTTTCCCATTTCCCTCTCTCCCCTCCAAGGTTGGTTCTTCTCTTTGCCTTTATTTGCTTCAGTTTTATTTGTTTGTGTTATTTATTACATTGTAGCTTTTGAAAGTTTCAAGCGGGTATCAGACGCTTTCTAAGGGCTGAATCGATCCGGTTGCGGGGCCTCTCATCGCCCGACGCTGCTTAAAATCAAACTGCTGCATCGAGGCAATCAAGGCTCCCGATGTTGAAGCCCCCTCTGGCCAATTTTAAGCCACACCGGGCGATGAAAGACCTCGCAAATGTGCCAATTCGAGCCCCACAATTCGGGGTGGATTAAGCTGCCATCGCTGGAGTTTGGAGTCGGTCACCAACCAGGTCAGCTCCCGAAGGTAGACAAAAAACCTGGAGAAACTCAGCGTGTGAGGCAGCATCTATGGAGCAAAGGAATAGGTGATGTTTCGGCCTGAGATCCTTCCTCAGATCCCCTGCTTGCCCTGGCCGCGTGTGTGTTTGTCTCTGACAGTTGCTGTTCCTGTTCCCGGTCGCCGGCTCTCCACTGAAAAATCGCCATAGGGCCCTGTCCCACTGTACGAGTTCAATCAAGTGCTCTCCCGAGTTCTAAAAAAAAATCAGACTTGTGGTAAGCATGTAGAATGAACGTAACGGGTCTCTTAGTGGTTCGTAATGCTAACGGCAGGTACTCGGGAAACGCAGTAAGCTCGGGAAGATTCGTGAAGATTTTTCAACATGTTGAAAAATGTCCACAAGAGCCCCGAGTACCGACGAGCGCCATTACCGTAAATCTCCGAGTTTGAATCTGGGATAACTCGGGAGAACTCTTTGATTGAACTCGTACAGTGGGACAGGGCGTTAAGTGGGACAGGCCCATTACATTTTAAACACACAGGGAATAAAACAATTCTTGAACAACAGCAGTGAGGAAAGTTTTAATCCCAAATGTAAATTTTAATATGATGATCTCGCACCCTTCATACCATACACAGAAGGTGAGGATTTGAGGAGCCTGGATAGTGAGCTTTTGGATCTAGTTTAGTTTATTTTAGTTTAGTTTATTGTCACGTGCCAAGGTATAGTGAAAATAGGTTGTTCCACTAACCAGTCAGTGGAAAGACAATACATGATTACAAGCGAGCCATTTACACTGTACATACACAATAAAGGGAATAACATGAATAACATTTGGTGCAACATAAAGTCCAGTAAAGTCTGATCAAAGGTAATCTGAGGGTCTCCAATGAGGCAGACTGCTCTCTAGTTGGTTGTATGGTTCAACTGTCTGATAACAGCCGGGAAGAAACTGTCCCTGAATCTGGAAATGTGTGTTTTCACACCTTTCTACTTCATGCCTGATGGTAAAGGGGAGAAAATGGAATGGCCAGTATGCAACTTGTCCTTGATTATGCTGCTGGCCTTGCCGAGGCAACGTCAGGTGTAAATGGAGTCAATGAAAAGAAAGATGTTTTGTGTGATGGTCTGGGCTGCGTCCACAATTCTCTGCAGTTTCTTGTGGTCTTGGATGGAGTTGTTCCCAAACTGTGCTTTGATGCATCGCAATAACTTTTTTACTGATGTATCTGTAGAAGTTGGTGAGGTTGGGAACATGATGCACCCTATTCAGATAATTCCCTATTCCAATAGGGGATGAGCAACTGCAGAAAACAGGGAAGGGGCGATTGCCTAAGTAAATTTGTGATGGTCTCTTTTAAGCATGTATAAAATACATCTTCAGTTAATATTACTCCTGCAGACATGTGGCGCCCAATTTCTAGACTGACAGCTCATATTGCAAACACAATTTAATTGGATAAGTACAATGATGATTATTCTAACCAAAGCACATTCTGATTCTAGCTATTCCACAGTGGCTTTATCGTGTTCTGAGTATCAAACCAGCACTAGAGGTAACTCAGCCAAGTATTATAGCATATCAGTTCAGGATAGAGGTTATGGAATTGGCAATTATTGAACTGTAACTTAATCTTCGAGTTTGTACTCAAAATGTGCACCAATGTCTCTGGCCATCCGTCCTTCTTCACTCAGAATTATGCTGGCCTGATTTTGATGGCTACAAGTGAGAAGAAGAATTTCCCAATAATTTTGGCATTTACTGTCAGGTAATAAATATTAAAAGAACCTGCAGCCTATAAACATACTTTCCTTAGTTTAAAAAAATAAATGGTTGCCATATAAACTGGAAGTACAGAAGCTAGAAATATCTGAGTCATCTATTTTTTCCCTGGTGAATAAATAGTAAATTGGGACACGAGGAAGATAATATAAGAACATTAAAATCTAGTAATTTGTGTATGGTTTGTAGACTGATTTTCAAATGTTCAAAAGGGAACAAAATCAGCATTTGGAAAATTAACATGGGAGGAGTTGAATATCAATAATCTCTGCAAATTATAACCTCTCCCAAATGAACATGTGTTGCAAGGGTTTCCAAGGGATTCAAAAACTGAACAGTAAATTAGAGGCAAGAATGATCAGCTTTTGCGGAGTTTTAAGATGGGTTGAGTTCTTGCATTTATATTTGGCATGTCAGTTATTTTAGCTGGTACCTAAGTTTCCTAATGTAAATTCACACTGAAAAACAATTTACACATCTATGAACCTTTTCGGTTTGTCATGGAGGACAGACACAAAATGCTGGAGTAACTAGAGATAGAATGGGTAAAGTTTTGGGTCGAGACACCTCTTCAGACCTCGACCCAAAACATCATCTATTCCTTCTCTTCAGAGATGCTGCCAGTCCCGCTGAGTTACTCCAACATTTTGTGATAATCTTTAGTGTATAACAGCATCTGCAGATCCTTCCTACACATGAAGATAGACATCGGATATGCTTAACAGAACATCAGAAGAAACTAGGCACAAAAAGCTGGAGTAACTCAGTGGACAGGCAGCATCTCTGGAGAGAAGGAATGGGTGATATTTCGGGTTGAGGTCCTTCTTCTATTGATGACAGGCAGCAACTCTACCGCTGCGCCACCGTGCCACCCGCAACTCTTAATTGGGTCAAGGCCAACTTTGATGGTATGGGCAGGAGCTTGCTAAGGAAGATTGGTGTAGAATGTTTGCAGGCAAAGAGACATCCAGAATGTTGGATGCTTTCTCAAGAGTGATGTTGAGAGTTCAAGGCATGCATGTTTCTGTCAGAGTAAAGGGCAAGGCAGCTGGCAGTAAGGAACCTGAATGATGAGATAAATTGAGGCTCTGGTCAGGAAAAAGGAGACATGGCCCAGATGCAGACAGGTAAGATCAAACATATAACTGGATATGTTTAGCATACTGAAGATGGAAATCTGCAGGACAATAAGGGCAGGTGTTAGCTCTGCAGGTAAAATTACGGCAAATCCTAAGAGAGTTTATGTAATGAAGGGAAATAGGGTGACTAGATAGAGAATAGGGCCCCTCTGAAACCAAAGTCATTATCTCTGGGTGGAGCTGCAGAAGATAGACAAAGTCCTCAATTAGTATTTCTCCTATGTTCTTACCATAGTAAAACACTGGAAGGAATGCAGAATTGATTTACAAATATGTTGCACGGACTAGAGTAGCTGAGCTTGAGGGAAACAAAGAGGGTGAGCAGGCTAAGACTTTATTCCTTGGAGTGCAGATAGCTCAGGGGCAACCTAATAAAGGTGTATAAAATCATGAGTGGAATAGATAGGGTCTTTTACCAGGGTATGGGAATCAAAGAACAGAGGACATAGGTTTAAGGCATGAGATGCAAGGCTTAAACGGAATCTGAAGGTTACTTTTTTATACAGAAGGTGATGGGTATATGGAACAAGCTGTTAGAGTAGGTACTTTAGCTAAGTACTATAACAGCATTTAAAAGACACGGACTGGTACATGGATATGAAATCATTTGAGTAATATGAGCCAAATGCAGGCAAATGGAATTAGTTTAGATGGGGTATCTTGGTCGGCATGGACTAGTTGGGCTTTAAAGTACGACTCTATGATTCAACAAAGTACTGGTTTTAAGACGGATATAGAAAACATAGAAATAGAAACATAGAAAAATAGGTGCAGGAGTAGGCCATTTGGCCCTTCAAGCCTGCACCGCCATTCAATATGATTATGGCTGATCATCCAACTCAGCATGCCGTACCTGCCTTCTCTCCATACCCCCGGATCCCTTTAGCCACAAGAGCCACATCCAACTCCCTCTTGAATATAGCCAATGAACTGGCTTCAACAACCTTCTATATAAATGTATAAATATACATTTATGGTCCAAAATACACTTTGGCTTTGAAATGCTAATGGCTCTAGCTGTAGATCTAACACTGCTGCTTTTTCAAGGGATCAAATTGTTTCCTTGATCCTTGGTCTCTGTCCTATATACTGTATCTTTCAGCTGTAAACCTACCATGAATTAGACGTTTCCTAGCTGCACTCCTCCTTGTTTGTACATCTCCAATCTGTACATTTCCAAACTGTGCAGTTCCCAATGGTGCCTTACTCTCTGCTGGAATGTCTTTTTGTATATTTGAATTGCAGCATGGATAGTGAGCACGTTACATTTCCGATGGTCTTTTAAACACATCCAAAGTCTCACATCATGAATAAATCAACTTCATAGTTTGACTAAAACATGTATCAATATATGCCTTTCATGCTAAACATTTGACAGAGAGAGCAGTGTAAACATGCAGCTCTTAATCCAATGGGGCAATTATGATGTTAAACTCTGACCTCAAACTGTTACATGATTTTGTCCTTGTTTCACTGATCAGTTATCTGAGCCACAGAAAAGCTCTGCAGTAAATGTATTAGCAAAGTCAAATGTTGAAGCCTCTCATTGGCATCTCTCATGGTAATAAATTATTGAAGTGGATATACACCATCTAGCACAACCAACGGCATTGACTTATGTGTTATCCAACTATGCCTCCCTTATACCGAAAACTGAATGTATCAGAACATTTTAGAATCAAAATTAATAATTGCAGAGAGAAAGATATTTCTCTCTGCAATGGTGTTTCTCTCTGCAATGAAAGATGCCCAAAATTGGACCTTGACGGTTTTGTCCCGATTTTGGAAAGTGGGTGGTGCTGTATGGGATGGGAGAGACTTTTGTACATATGTAACATTCCAGTAAAAAAACATACATTCCAGTAAAAAAAAACATACATTCCAGTAAAAAAACATACATTTTTAAGCCTAAAGCATTGCTGCTTTCTGAGACTCATTGTAACATCAACAACTGCATTGTGCAAACATCTAGGCATGAGCTCTTATAGTAGCAGTTATTAACAGGGATCATCATTGCAGATAGCACTGTTTCAGCATCTAAAATTGGCAGACAGATAAAGGAACATGAATTGTGCTTCGCCGATGTACAATCTAATGTTATGATGCAGATGGTGTACATGCAGGATTAGATTTGGATCAGCTGGATTCTATTCCAGCAAAAATTCACCTCACCATTAAGAATTGCTTTCCTGGTTAAGGTTTAGTAGTTACCCTGTAACATAATGAAACAGCATCAAACATGCATTGCAACCAAATTATTACCTCAATAGTGTGCTCCGTGGCCTTTGTGCATGTGTATAATATGCACATTTTTAATTTCTACTCTGTGCCTTGCATTCTGAATTTTTACCACTTTTTAGTTTTATGACATATTCAAATATTTGAATCGTCCAGTTAAATATTTACACTAGTACCTTTAACATTGCATCCCCTACATTTTATGAGGTCTTGCATTAAAATTTTTGACTTGATTTGAACTGCCATTGCATTTTCCATGCAATTTAATCAACTAAAAGATGATCTCTCTAGGTGTTTTGCTCAACACCTCTTGCAAAATCAGCATCAAAATACATTCACCAGTTTTGAGAAAATCTTTGTTATTGTGCTTCGAAAGTGATTAATTGCAGGAAGGTTGTAAAATGATCCAGCTAAATAGACACAGCCTGTACAAAATTTATCTTAAAGTTACAGTCATATGAAAGTTGCACTGCAAAGAGAAATTCATTTTGAGAAAGCTCAGGGGGCAATTTCATTCTGTCATGAATTTCAATTTACAGTAAAATAGAGCATCATTAAAATGTTGCAATCAATTCTTAGTAGAAATTTGAAGTGCTGTCAAAGTACTGTAGTGCGACAATTGTTGTAATGATTTTTCTGATTAATGTTCAGTACTGCAATTCCATTTAACGCCAAAAGGCACAGATAGTTGCAAACCTTATATTTTCATTATTTATTAGCCAGGCCTAAAAGACTCCCTTAGCAGTTACATATTTCCAGTAAACATTATAGGATTGTCAGAACACCCCATTCAAGAGCTACTAATTTAAAACCAGAAAAGTGGCAATCCTTGTTTTACAAATGGCATGAGAACATCTCACAACAAAAGCCTGATCTTTAAAGTTAATTTGGTTATGTCTGGTATAGAGTTTATGCCAGCAGATTTCACCCAGCAAGAAGGAAATTCACAATTGATTTTTTTTTTAATATATTGCCTTTAAAGTTAACTGCAAGTTATACTGCAAATCCTATATCTCACTACTGCAAAGGTGCTAAATCTATACATTTCAAGTTATGAACTGGAGACAATAGAAACATTGAGGAGTGGTGATAGAAGTGGCTTCATGTTTGCCTTATGGCCCTGTCCCACTTGCGCGATTTTTTCAGTTACTTGCCGGCACCCATCATAGTCGCAGCAGGTCGCTGAAAAATTTCAACATGTTGAAAATCCAGCGACAACCAGAACAAGGTACGACTCTTTGGGCGACTACTCATGACCATATAGGCTTCACCCCGTGACATGTTGTCAGGGTGTTGCCTGTATGGTCGTGAGTAGTCTCCTCAGTCGCCCAAAGAGTTGTAGCGTCTTTCTGGTCGCCGCTGAATTTTCAACATATTGAAAATTTATGGCGACCTGCAACGACCTATGATGGGTGCCGGCAGTTGCCGAAAAAGTCGCGTAGGTGGGACAGGCCCATTAGTCTTTCACTCTGCTGTACAACTATAACTACCAGTAGGCTATTTTCCAGCAAGTATTCAAACCAATTTTCTAACATGTGCTCTATATTCCTTTTGTAATTTCAAATAATTGTTCAGCATCGTCACATCTTCTAGTCTTTGATTGGCTTGCCCTATCAGCACTTTTGCAGTTCAATCTCTCGTGCCTTCCATCCTATAACAAATTTTCCCTTCTGTTCTCTCCTTCACTGTTCATAATACCTTGCTCTGGCACTTAATACCTGTTCATCTGCAACTATTCCCTTCCCCAATTAAAGGTTACCAATTTCAAAATATATCTCTATTTTATTTTCCACAGATACTCACAGACTTGCTGAGAACTTCTTGTTTTTGTTTCATATTCCAGCACTGACACTATTTCACTTTGATTCTAATATAATGTTTGATTTTGGATATAGAGAAAGTAGTTATTTAAAATAAGTTTGATACAAAATAAAAGACGAAACTGTCTGTGGTTTAGTGCTGGAACACGTAGCTATATTTTGCTAAATTGTAAAGTGGAACAATTGTTCGATGAACAATACAAGAGTCAAACAAAGTTGTGCCATATGATAGCACTATATAGATTTTTTTTAAAATAAGCAGCAATGGAATTTTAGCTTCTGTCAAGATATTTGATGGCAACCCACATTGTAATTACTTGTATAGCCTAGCAGGATGTCTCACCACCCACATCAGGACAGGTACATGGATAGGATGGAAATCTATTCTGTATATCTGCTAACTGAGATGAAGCATCACTTTTGTAAGATTAAAACGATGACACTAGTTGGGCACCATGCCTGTGTCATCCCAATGGCGAGCTATCTTAGTTTTATAGTTCCCTTTTGAAAGCTTCTTCCACCTATCTGGAAGTGCATTTAAGATTGCATCAGCTTGTTACTATTTTTTCCCTTCTTTTACTTATGGTTCTTTTATCAAATATGTCCCACCTTTAATCTTAGTTGTCATTTTCTGCCACTTGGAATAATGTCTCTATTCCATCAAAATTCTTCATGATCTTGAAAATGCCTATTAGATTGTCTTCAATGCATGGAAAGCAAACTAGGTTTATCCATTCCTTCCAAAACTTAAGAGAGTCAAGATTTATGAGTTTTTAATTGTCACATGTACCCAAATGGAAAAATGGAATTCTTACTTCCACATGCATGAAGTTCTTTATTCTCTGTGCCATTCGAATAGACTTGCTATCATTTGGAAGAGATGTTGGAATGCAGCCTTGTCTACTTGCATGGTATTACTTTGAAGAATATTTAGGTTTAACTCCATATGGCCTGGGAAATATTTATCCCCTTTCACCATCACGAGTGAAAAGATCTTTGAAAATTATTATATTGTTGCTTGTGGCAGCTTGGTATGAGCAATCGTTCACTAGCTATCAAAATCTTAAATGAACAGTGGTACATAAATACAAGTGTTTCCTGATATCAATAGTAAATAGCTCCCCTCAGCTTTACATCCGTAATAGGAAGAACATAATGTGCTAGTTCGATCAATGCTTCTTAACCTACTTAACACATTTCCATATTCAATAACGACCCATACCACAGCTCCTAATACTAAAAGCTTCACAAATTTTATAGGCATTGCATAATATCTCATTCCAGGTATTTCATGAATAATTTCAACATTTGAGTTCAATTTACAATGCAAAATAAAAAAATTAAGTGAAGTAATTTCATTGATATTGCCTTTTAAAGAAAGATAGGCAAGGTAATCATGAACTGGTAATATTACCTAATAATTGGATCATTATGTTTTTGTGCACTTTGCAAATTGATTCAAAGAAAAGTAAAACATATTAATAATTAATATTCCAAATGCACAGCACACAAAGCCCATCATGTTTTTTCTATGTACTCTGTGCATTTCATATGCTGAGGAATGAAATATCAGTACATATTTAGCGACTTCCAGTGACGTGGAATATACATCTGGATGCAATTTTTATAAATTTGACATCAGGTAGAAGCATATTCACTGAACTCCTGAAGCCCAATCCAGCATTGCTTAAAGGGAACCTACTTTGGCTGTTCTTGGGTAGAAAGAATGAAAATAGAAAATCTTAGATGAAGACCCAGTTCTCCGTCAATTAAATCATGCCTCCCCTACCAGGAAGTTCATACACCTTGTCCAATTTAACCCCGTGCACACTCAGTCATCACACTCAATCTACCGATTGCTATCTTTTAACCCTGTGCAACAACTTTCCTTGAGCAAAGTCACAGAGGTACCATCCACCTTTGCTCACAGACTCAGTTATCAACTGCTCCACTATCCCTTCCAAACCAAACGTACCCAACCAACGATTCCGAGCTCCATGTTCTCTAGATAAACCCTCACAATACTCCTCTATATAGCTATCATTGGCAATCTTCATTTAATTTCCAAACCACAACCTTCTATCCATGTATGTCAATAAATAGGACTAAGCCCCAGTCCTGGTGGAGCGCATAAAGGAAATAAAATAATCTCAGGCTTACATTTTCATTGAACATGTAGCTCATCGTACTGGTGCATATAACAATGACCTCAACTTTGAATTTCAAAGCAATAATGTCCACAAAGAGAAAATTTATTGTTAGATTGTGAAATGACTGCCTAACCCATTCTTACTGCTATTCTAATTTTTATCTTGCCCAGTCAGAACCAAGCTTGGAAACAAGCGAACACTTTGGGGTTGGTGATGGCTGGTGGTACCTTGCATTTATGCAACAGGCTAAGCTCAACAATGGCAAAATGGAGTGCAACATCATAAAATGTGACAGAAAATAGACATCACATGGTTGAGGACATCAAGGATGCATTTGAAATTAATAAAGCTGGTTTTCTTAATGTGACCAAACTGTTGACTTTGAAAACATTGCATTTCTTTGGTATTGGGTAATTATTATACAGTGAAATACATTGTGTTGCCTGCTATCCTCCAAAACTATACCTTACATGTGTGCTATTATACCATACATGAGTACAACAGGGAGTGCAAAGAGAAAGGAAACAGTGTTCAAAATATAGTATTATAGTGAATTCCTCATATGAAGTTGCTCTTATCAAATTCGAAACAAAATACTTTTGCAGTTGCATATAAATTAACATAGCAAGTTATTTTTGATCCACAAAATTAAAATGTACTTGTTGAGCTAACACAAATGAATTAAGATACAATTTAAAAACAATCTATTTTCCTATGTTAATGTTAACTGTTAAACTAATTCAATTGTCTGCCATAATTTGTATCATGTTTCAACTTTTGAATATTAACAATAATCAATTTTACACCTAATGTGGTGAGATTAATAGAATCACTGGAGTAAGTGTAATGTACAATTTCAGCAAGGGATGCAAGTGATATCAGTACTTCACAGATTGACTGCCTGGAGCTTTGTTGCCTCATCCGAGTTCAGAGATAAGATTACTGCTTGAAATCCGTCCAAGGTATTGATTACTTCTGTGCTGTACACCATGCAATTCATGAAGGTGGTTTAGTTTGTACTAGGCCAGTGGCAAAATCAGAATGACATTCAATATAAATTTTAAAATGTTATTTCAGACATATTTTTAATTCTCCCTACATCCTTTTGCAAAGTAATGAACCAATGAAAATGGGCACCCGATCTCCAGTGCTTGAAGCCAATTAGTTGTTGTAAATCTTTATTATCATTTTTCTGAGTACTTACATACCCAGAGGAAAACAAAAAAGCGTTTCTCAGCCAGTGTCCATTCAGTGTGTGGTATAAAATAAATAGAAATAAAGAATAAAAGTACATGTATCACGAGTTCCGATCAGCCATTGTCGTGCCACTGTTGCGGCAGTGGCACGACAATGGCTCTGCTTCAGTGTGTCCAGGTTGGTGTTTGGTGCGCGATACTTTGGCAGGGGGCAAAGTCCATTTATCAGTCTTATAGCCTGCGGGAAGAAGCTGAGGAGCATCCTGTTGGTTTTGCAGCTGATGCTCCTGTACCTCTTCCCAGATGGCAGGATGGAGAATATGTGATGCGATGGATGGTAGGGGTCTTTGATGATGGAGATGGCTCTGCTAATACATCTCTTCCTGTATATGTCCAGCAATAAAGGGAGTGGAGCACCAATAATCCTGCTGGTGGTCTTCACAATCCTGTCCAGTTGGTGCCGTTCGTACGCCTTGCAGCTCCAGAACCAGGAGGTGATGCCGTAGGTTAATGTGCTCTCGATTGTCCCCTATAAAAAGTTTGTAGGTGTGCAGTGGGGAGACCTGCTTTCCGTAGTCTTCAGAGAGGGTGTAGTCACTGCTGGGCTCTCTTGACCAGTGCTGTGGTGTTGGTCGTGGACATCAGGTCATCTGACAGGTGGAGTCCTAGGAACTTCACACTGCTGACCCTTTCCACATCAGCTCCATCGATGTGCAGAGGTGTATGCTGTTGTTTTCCCGCCTTCCTGAAGTCAATCACCATCTACTTCGTTTTTCCCATGTTGAGAATGAGGTTGTGGGATTTGCACCATCCTATGAGCAGCTCCATCTCCATCCTGTACGCCGACTCATCATTGCCACTGATGAAACCCACCACTGTTGTGTCCTCAGCGAACTTGTTGATGAAGTTGTTGTTGAGTCTAGAAGTACAGTCTTAGGACACAGCCTTGGGGCGAGCCAGTGCTCACGGCTATGGTTTTTGAAGTCCTACTGCCCACCCTGACTGTCTGCTGCCGTTGTGATAGAAAGTTCAGGACCCAGTTACATGTGCCAGCATCAACCCCCAATAACTCCAACTTCTCCACCAGCTGCTGCGGAATGATTGTGTTAAAAGCAGAGCTGAAGTCTATGAAGAGGATCCTGGCATAAATATTTTTCCAATCAAGGTGTGACAGTACGAGGTTCAGTGTTGTTGAGGCTGCATCCTCTGTGGATCGGTTGGCTCTGTAGGCGAACTGCAGTGGGTTTAGGTCGGCAGGTAGGCTATTTTTGATATGTTGCATAACCAGTCGCTCAAAACACTTCATTACTATGGGTGTTAGAGCCACTGGTCGAAAGTCATTATGGCAGGCTGGGTTGAGTCAGGAACGATGGTGGCACTCTTAAGACAGTTGGGCACTACTGCCTGGCTGAGCGAGGTGTTAAAAATATCTGTGAAGACATCTTTCAGTTTCTCGGCGCAGTCTCTTAGCACGCACCCAGGAATGTTGTCCGGCCCTGTGGCTTTGCGTGGGTTGATGCTGGCAAAGGCCCTTTTTACTCCGGCTGCGGACAGTCTGAGCGACTGGTCACTGGGAGATGGCAGTAGTGCACGTGTCTGGGTGCTGTTTTTAACCTCAAACCGTGCGTAGAACTCGTTCAGTTCATCTAGAAGAGAGGGGTCGTTTTGGCATATCCGCAGTGGGGGGGGCTTGTAGTCAGTGATGGTATGAAATCCCTGCCACAAGCGACGTGTGTATTTGTCATTTGTGAAGTGACTATTAAGTTTTTGTCCATACAGCCTCTTCGCTTCCCAGATCCCCCTGGATAGGTTACTCCTTGCCAGTTTGTATGCTGCATTGTCTCCAGATTCTTCTTCTTCTTGCGTTTGAGGCAACAGAAGTCCGCAGCAGGGTGATGCCATCCGGTTCGACATCCGTAGGTGCCCGCCCTAAAAAGGGCGCATGCTTCGGGTTGGCGCCAAGCTACGGCGCTGCTGCTGTCTCCGTTTGTTGTCGTTCGCCTGACTGAAGTCAGTTGACAGGGCTCACCACGGGGAGGTCGACAACATGAGCCCCGTCTCCAGATTTAAATGCAGCATTCCGGATTCTCAGTAGGGAACACACATCCCCAGTTAGCCAGGGTTTCTGATTGGCACGCCTCCTGACGGTTTTTACCGCCATTACATCCTCGATGCATTTATTGATGTATCTGATGATGGAATCTGTGTATTCTTGGAGGTTGATGCCACTGTCATCTGTTGCTGCTTCTCTGAAGATGGCCCACTGCGTGGTTTCGAAACAGTCCTGTAGTGCCTCGGTAGCTCCCTGTGGCCATGTTCTGACTTCCTTGACTGTTGGCCTGTCCAGTTTCACCCTGGGTCGGTATGCAGGTGTGAGCATAACCGCTAGGTGGTCAGAGTTGCCGATATGGGGAAGGGGAGCTGCTTTATATGCATCTTTAATGTTGGTGTACACCAGATCTAGTTTGTTCTTTCCCCTGGTTGCAATGTTTACGTGCTGGTAGAATTTAGGCAGGACAGAAGTAAGACTTATATAACCATATAACCATATAACAATTACAGCACGGAAACAGGCCCTCTCGGCCCTTCCAGTCCGTGCCGACCATCTGTTTTCCCCTAGTCCCATCTACCTGCACTCAGACCATACCCCTCCATTCCCTTCACGTCCATATACCTATCCACTTTACTCTTAAATGTTAAAATCGATCCTGCCTCCACCACTTCTGCTGGAAGCTGATTCCACACAGCCACCACCCTCTGAGTAAAGAAGTTCCCCCTCACGTTACCCCGAAACCTCTGTCCTTGCCTGGTTGAAATCCCCAGCTGCCATGAAGAAAGCATCTGGATGTTCCCTCTGCTGCTCACTGATGTTGTTGTAGAGCTGTGTCATAGCATCCTTCATGTCCGCGCTCAGTGGTATATAGATGGCCTTTATGAAGACTGCCGTTAGCTCCCTGGGTAAGTAGAAGGGTCGGCATTTCACAGTCATTAGCTCCACATGGGGTGAGCAGTAGGTGGAAAACACCACAGCATCCCGGCACCATGATCTGTTCACATACACAGCCAGTCCCCCTCCTCTTGCCTTACCAGCTAACATTTACCTCTTGCCTTACCAGCTAACATTAAACATGTTCATGTATCAGCAAAGATTTTCCAAATGTACTGCAATTTTAGATCGTGGTTAAAAATTAATTGGTAACTTCAGCATAAACATAAGTGTACAGGAGAACTAGCACAAAAAGTGCACTGCGTGTGCATATCTCTAAAGATTTATTCAGCACACGATAAAGAGAACCGATCAGGGTAATTCTTCATTAAGTGTCTACTTTGAAGTTTCTGGAAACCCTATTATAAAACATAAATGTTTGCAACTTTGAATGTTGTATCACATAGATGAACATCTCTACTATGGGAAAAAATATGTTTTGCGCAATCTTTTAGAGAACTTAATTTATTTTTTCCTCTTCTTTTTTCAGGTTGCCCATTGCATTCAGTCATAGCCATCGCATTTTTATGATGAACAACACTGTAAAAATTCTGATTTAAGACTATAAAATCAAATTTTTGTCGCACTTTCAAATTATACAGTATGTTCCTCAAATAAACCACTAAAAAAAGACTTTCTCAGTCTAACGCATTGATTTTAAACCTTCGTAAAACAGTTTACCTCTGAAGAAGGTGTGATTTTCAACAAGAACCATCAACTAATTTTTCACCAACTTCCTCTAAAACAATATTAATTTCAGATGAATAGGCAGAGGCATACTGTTCATTTATCTATTGCAATTTATAATTATGGTCATTGTTGTATTATTTTAAACATTATGAGCATAAAATATTCATGTGATGGATATGAATCAATGTAATGGAGATGATCAAGTTCGGGAATGCCACATGACGGAGATGACTAAAGGGTGATTCTTCAGTAACTGTCTACTTTCGTGCCCCGCTACTTTGATGCTGTATATAATGAAAATCCATAATTCTATCCGATTTCCTATTTCCCTATATTGTTAATAAACATGATCATCATAAATAAAGATTAAACCCTAAATGAATAAAGTGTTTTTTTTCTTCCTGATATTTGAAGCGTGCCCCCCCCCCCCCCCCCCCCCGGTGAACAGGAACACTCCCGTGGACTGGGAATGAGAGAGGTGGTGGGGAGGAGAAGTGGACGGAGGTAGAGGCTGCACACAGACCAGGTGAGAAGACTCGGGGACCTTATCTTCCGTGCCATCGAGGCCGGCTGTGGGAGGTATTAATTATTAATTACCAATTAAAAGTATTTTTATTTCAGATAAATCCCCCATTAAATAAATATGCTGATTGAAATTTCACAAGTAACCATCAGGACATGCAGTTTTCTGGTGGGGATGAGGGGGGGGGGGGGGGGCATTGAACACTGGATAAAGATTTAAAAATAACACTTTATTCATTTAGGGTTAAATCTTTATTCATGATTATGTTTATTTACATTATAGAAAATGAAGAAATGGGATAGAATTACAGATTTTCCTTATATACAGCATCAAAGTAGATGGACACCAAAGTAGACACTTACTGAAGAATCACTCATCAGCAGATTTGGTATGTCAACAAATGCTCTTGAACATTCTACAGGTGTACAGTAGACCAGATATTGACTACTTGCATTAGGCCTGGTTTTGGAAACTCGAACGCCCAGGAAGAAAGAAGATTGCAGAAAATATATACACTGTCCAATCCATCATGGGTGCTGATTTACCTACCATCTAATGGATCAATAGGAGTCTCTGCCTCAATTAGGCAGCCAGCATCATCATGGAACCACACCACCTTGGCCAAGCACTCACTTCACTTCCGTCACTGGGAAGAATGTATAGTAGTCTAAAAACTGCAATGTACAGATTCAGGAGCAGCTCCTTCACAATAACTACCAGGCTATTAAATACTATAACCTTCAAATAAACCTTGAACTATATAAACTTGGTGACATTAGTGTTATAACTGTTTGTTTATTTGTATATATATATAATGTTTTTGCGCTTGCAAAGTGTTTGCCCAATTGTCTTTTGTCTTTTTAAAGGGCTTTCAGAAAATGTGTTTTGTTGGCTTGCAAAGTGTTTGCCCAATTGGCTTTTTGGCTTTTTAGGGGGCTTTCAGAAAATGTGTTTTGTTGGCTTGCAAAGTGTTTGCCCAATTGGCTTTTTGGCTTATAAAGGTCTCTCAGAAAACGTGTTTTGTTGGCTTGCAAAGTGTTTGTCCAATTGGTTATTTAAAGGCTTTCAGAAAATGTGTTTTGTTGGCTTGCAAAGTGTTTGCCCAATTGACTTGGCTTTTAAAGGGCTCTCAGAAAACGTGTTACATGTGAAATTTATTATATGTACATAAATGTTTGATTAATGTAACACATAACCTAATTCAATTTAAAATTTTACATAGATTATATTACTCAAAAACTAGACTGAATAAAATATTTCCAAATGCTTCCCCCACTTGTGATAAATGTCTAACTGAAAATGCCACAGTAGCACATTCCTTTGTCTCTTGTACAAAACTGCATAAATTTTGGAACACATTTTTTGGCACTTTTACAAAACAATTTAACACAAAATTGAACCCAATACAAAACTGATTATCTTTGGATCAACGGAAGAGGGAAGTTAATTAACTATATTCCAAAAAGCTCTTCTTAATCATGCGTTAATAACAGCAAAAAAACATACTCAAATTCTGGAAAAGCGCAACCACTCCAACATTCAAAATGTGGATTTCAAATATGTCGGAATCGCTACATCTTGAAGAAATGAGATTCCTCCTACTAGGCAAAGTAGACCAATTCTTAAAGACTTGATCTCCTTTTATTAACTTTTTACAAGCATATGAT
Source organism: Okamejei kenojei (assembly GCA_035221665.1). Classification (NCBI taxonomy): domain Eukaryota; kingdom Metazoa; phylum Chordata; class Chondrichthyes; order Rajiformes; family Rajidae; genus Okamejei; species Okamejei kenojei. The sequence goes on along the minus strand of CM069136.1, from coordinate 93,227,051 downwards.
GCAACATAACACAACCTTAGAAATTAAATGGTTCAGAACCGGGTGACGGATGGGCAAAAATACGAAATAGGTATATCTCTCCTAATTTCTCTTTTTCTCTACTTTCTCTTTTTCTCTCAATCTTTTTAGCTTTTCATCTCTGCTCTTTATTCCTTTTGCTATCTGTTTCTACTCGCTTGTCTATCTATTTCGACACTCTTTATTTTTTTTCTCTTTCACTGTTCTTTTATTATTAAATTAAAAATACAAAGTTGTACAAGAATGGTAGTGTGTATGTATGTATTAGGCACTCAAGTACCACACTACTGTACTTACTTCTAACAAAAATAAAAAAATAAAACATTTAAAAAAAGAAAAAAAAAAACGTGTTTTGTTGGCTTGCAAAGTGTTTACCAAATAGGCTTGTCTATTAAAGGGCTCACAGAAAACATGTTTTGTTTGGCTTGCAAAGTGTTTGCCCAATTGGCTTTTTGGCTTTTTAAAGGGCTTTCACAAAATGTGTTTTGTTGGCTTGCAAAGGGTTTGCTCAATTGGCTTTTTGGCTTTTTAAAGGGCTTTCAGAAAATGTGTTTTGTTGGCTTGCAAAGTGTTTGCCCAATTGGCTTTTTAAAGGACTTTCATAAAATGTGTTTGGTTGGGTTGCAAAGTGTTTGCCCAATTGGCTTGGCTATTAAAGGGCTCTCAGAAAACGTGTTTCGTTGGCTTGCAAAGTGTTTGCCCAATTGGCTTTTTAAAGGGCTTTCAGAAAATGTGTTTTGTTGGCTTGCAAAGTGTTTGCCTAATTGGCTTTTTGGCTTTAATAAGGGCTTTCAGATAATGTGTTTTGTCAGCTTGCAAAGCGTTTGCCCAATTGGCTTTTTGGCTTTTTAAAGGTCTTTCAGAAAATGTGCTTTGGTGGCTTGCAAAGTGTTTGCCCAATTGGCTTGGCTATTAAAGGGCTCTCAGAAAACGTGTTTTGTTGGCTTGCAAAGTGTTTGCCCAATTGGCTTTTTTAAAGGGCTTTCAGAAAATGTGTTTTATTGGCTTGCAAAATGTTTGCCCAATTGGCTTTATGGCTTTTTAAAGGGCTTTCAGATAATGTGTTTTGTCAGCTTGCAAAGTGTTTGCCCAATTGGCTTTTTGGCTTTTTAAAGGTCTTTCAGAAAATGTGCTTATTGTTGGCTTGCAAACTGTTTGCCCAATTAGCTTCTTGGCTTTTTAAAGGGCTTTCAGATAATGTGTTTTGTTGGCTTGCGAAGTGTTTGCCCAATTGGCTTTTTGGCTTTTTAAAGGGCTTTCAGAAAACCTGTTTTGTTGGCTTGCAAAGTGTTTGTCACATTGGCTTTTTAAAGGGCTTTCAGAAAATGTGTTTTGTTGGCTTGCAAAGTGTTTGCCCAATTGACTTGGCTTTTAAAGGGCTCTCAGAAAACGTGTTTTGTTGGCTTGCAAAGTGTTTGCCCAATTGTCCTGTCTTTTAAAGGGGATTGATTGCAACAGTTTCCGGATGGATAAAGCATGAATAAACATTTTATTACATCAGGACTGTGTTTCATTGCAAAATTGGCACTCATTCCGTGACTTCCACTTGGTGACAAGATGGCGCTGATGACGTCATTTCCGGTCAGCAGCATGATGACGCTGATTGCATCATTTCCGGTTTATACAAGATGGCGCTAATTGCAGATGGCACAGAGTGAAGATGTCATTGTATAATTCAAGAGAGCTTACTGCTTGTCTATGGTGAGTGTGTTTGTTGGACGTTATTTAAAGCACGTTTTTGCTTCAGCAGCAGCCTCGACAGGAGGCTTTAAATGTTTGAATCATTCTGTTTATACTGTATGTTCACCATGTTCTGAAATTACTTGGCATTTTAGTATTGGCTGTGTGTGAGTGAGTCTGTGTGTGTGTGTCTGTGTGTGAGTGAGTGCATGTGAGTGTGCGTCTGAGAGTCTGTGTGTGTGTATAGGGTTGCACGTAAGGTTTCCAGGTGAAAGGGCTTGACGAACGGAACAGCTCAATCCATTTGGAGGATATCAGCTTCCGGTATATGTTGTTAATACAAGAAACTTTCCTACTTGTTAAAAACTGTCAAAATGGTGAATTTGTGCAATGGAAATAATTGTGGAAGTCAGGGTAACCGTGAGAGACATCTATCCTACTTCAGAATTACAAAAGTGAAAAGAAATGAAGGTAAAGAGAAGTGAGAGCTGAAGGGACAACAACAGCTAAGGTGCTTGGCGAACTTTGGCCGTATTGGAAATTATCACGTTTTCTCACTGCAGTTAATCAACAGTCAGGCATTATTTGTGTTTTTTCTTGATTCCTTTCGCATCTAAAAAGATTCAGAAGTGATAAATCAGGCTGTAAAATTTTAAAATCGCCCATGGTTCTGAAGTGGGTTTTTACATGCAAAAAGTAAATGCTTCTGAAGCTCAATTTATCATTAAAAAAATATCCACGAGTGGTGGGTGGAAAAGTAAGTTTTCTATCATTATGGTAATCAAATGTATATTTTGGCAAATAATAAAGTCCTGACACCTTAAACACCCACTCCCTTTCAATAGGATATTGTCAATTTGCTGAGGTTGATTGTGTCCAATTAACAGCTAACAAGTATGCCATTCCTTGACTTGCATCTGAGTAAAATGTAATTCAAAACCCACGTACGGTTTGCGATTTTTTTAAGGATACTGCCAGCCCATCAGCTGTGTGACTGAACTGCCAGCCCACCAGCCGTGAGTGACTGCACTGCCAGCCCACCAGCCATGAGTAAGTGAATTGCCAGCCCACCAGCCATGAGTAAGTGAACTGCCAGCCCACCAGCTGTGAGTGACTGCACTGCCAGCCCATCAGCCGTGCGTAAGTGAACTGCCAGCCCACCAGCTGTATGTAACTGAAGTGCCAGCCCAATAATTCATTCAGTCCATCCACTCCCCCATCTCTCTCACACAGTCTGTCACCTGTAATGGGCAGAAATTCTGGCAATTTCTCTGCTGCCAGCCTGCCAGGTTCGAGTGACTGTACTTCCAGGCCTCAGTGACAGAGCTGCCAGCCCAAGAATCCATTCAGCCCACAATGTCCATATTAACCCTCTGGAAACCTGTCCCCTTGGCCCTCAACACCCATACTCACGCAACAGAAAGCCTCCCCCCCCCCCCCCCCCCCCCACAGGCCAGCAATATTGGAATTGGTGGAGAGGTGGAATTTTGCGTTGGGTGACAAGCCCTCCCATGTGATGCTGAATATATATATATATATATATAATTAAAAGTCATGACTTGTTTGCCTGTCTGTCTGTCTGTGATCTCAGGAACTACGACAAAGTGGTGTACAATAGAGCAAAAATATTTGCAAATCTTACTCATCTTTTTCCCGTGGTTGATTGTTTCCAGTTTCCAGACAGTTGATGTTATATTTTACGTTATTGATATTTAAAGTTTAAAAAAAGCCAACTTTGAGAATACTAACTGACTGTGAGAGTGACTTTTCTAGCAGCTTTCAGTGATGAAGTCTCAATGGCATCTCACACTCCTCTAATCACAATGGGATCTCATTTACACAAGCTGCCGTGAACATCCCGACAACCGAAAATGACATCACAATCGGTTCTCAGTCATGCACTGCCGTGAACATTCCGACAACTGAAAATGACATCACAATGTGATTGCTGCCAATGCACAAGCTATGAGAGTTGATTGAGTGGGGGATGGGATGAGAAGAAATGTTATTTACAAATTGTCTTTAGTGGGGTAGTACGAAAGAGTAGAGGTGAGGGAAGGAGTGACTGAGGGTAGGGAAAAGGAGGGGGAGGGAGAGGTGACAGAGAGGCAATGGGATCAGCAACTTCAAGGGGAGAAAGGAGAGAGTGAGACTTTAGTCGACCCCCCCCCCCCTACACGTAGGAAGGATTGATTGGCTGAAGGGAGCGCTGATGCCGACCCAGAAGCCGAATCCATCTATTGGCTCCGAGAAGAGCTGTCTGCCCACCAACCCACATGGGATGGATTGATTGGCTCCAGGGAGCGCCCACACCGACCCAAAAGTCGAGTCCGAGGGATGGTACCCAACGGGTCCCACTTGGTCTAGTATATATATATAATTTCATTTTCAGCACATATGACAATAAAACACCATTGACTCTTGACTAGGGGGTGGAATTTAAAGCCCAGGTTATGTTTGATGGACATCAGGTTCCCCTAATATTTTGCTTTGCACTTGTTGTTGGCCCCGTCTACATAAACATCCAGGCCACAGAATGAATGAATTCCCATTGGAAAACCTCTGCTGATTAACCCCATTTAATGCCCTTCAGGAGTCCTTAAAACTAAAACTGTTCATTTGGGGCAAGTTCTTAAACAGTTTAAATGTAATCTTCTACTAAATATATTATGAAACCAGCTGCTTACCCTGATAGTTGGGAAATGGTTCAGCATATGTTTTAAAATGCAATGCAAAACTAGGCTGGTCAGAAATAGTGCATTAACATTGAGATTAATAATGCACCTTTGAGACACAAGAGACTGCAAACACTGGAATTTTGAGCAAGAAACTAAGTGTCAGAGGAACTCAGCAAGCCAGGCAGCATCTGTGGAGGGAAATTAACTGATTATGCTTTTGGTCATTCTTGTGACTGATGGAGTTGAGGGGAGAAAACTGATAAAGAGTGGTGAGGAGATGTGTGGGACAAAAACTGACAAATGATAGATGATACAATTGAGGAGGTGTGAATGGCAGATAGCTGAATATAGGAGAAAAGTGAAGAGAAGAAATGTGGATAAACGATTGCAGATCTTTTCGAGACTGTCAGAGTGCCAAAAGCTTGGATGGGATGGAATTTGTGAAATGTGTTCAGGAAAGTTACCTCAGGCAATATGCAGTGCTTACATGGGAGGGGGCAAAGCTGGATCTACTCGTAGGTGCTGCACGTGAGTGTTGTGATGGTGGGTGAACCTTTTGGGACCAATGATCGCTGTTTATTGGGACAGTTCATGGAAATGTCTTGTGGACAGTCAGTATTATAGTGGAGGAGGTGTTGAATGTCTTCGCGTGTATGAAGGTGGATATATTGCCTGGGTCAAATCAGATATGTCCAAGGACATTGTGGGGAGCTAGAGAAGAAATTGCAGGTGCCCTGGCTGAGATACTTGAATCATCATTAGATACGAATGAGGTGCCATAAAGGCTAATGTTGTGCCTAAGAAGGGTGACAAGGGAAAGCCTGGGATCTATGGACCAGTGAGCCTAATGTTTCTGATAGGGGAGTTACTGGAGTATTCTGAGAGATAAGATATATATGCATTTAGATAGACAGGGACTGATTAGGGATAGTCAGTATTGTTCCAATCTTGGCATGTTGGCCTTCATTTGTCAGAATACTGTGTATAGAAATTGGGAGGTTATGTTACAGTTGTACAAAAAATTGGTGACACCACAATTGGAGCATTGAAATCAGTTTTGATCACCTTGTTATAGAAACAAAGAAACATAGAAAATAGGTGCAGGAGAAGGCCATTCGGCCCTTCGAGCCAGCACCGCCATACATTGTGATCATGGCTGATCGTCCGCTATCAATAACCCGTGCCTGCCTTCTCCCCTTATCCCTTGACTCCACTAGCCCCTACAGCTCTATCCAACTCTCTCTTAAATCCATCCAGTGATTTGGCCTCCACTGCCCTCTGTGGCAGGGAATTCTATAAATTCACAACTCTCTGGGTAAAAACGTGTTTTTCTCACCTCTGTCTTAAATGACCTCCCCTTTATTCTAAGATATAGGAAAGATGTTGTTCAGTTGAAAAGGGTTCAGAGAAAAATTATATGGATGTTGCCAGGACTCGAGGGCCTGAGCTACAAGGAGAGGGTGCGCAGGAGCACTTATATACGCAGAGACTTATACCCAGAGTTGGGGAGTCAAGAACCAGCTTCAGAGATCCGGGTTTGATCATGACTACGGGTGATGTCTGTACAGAGTTTGTACATTCTCTCCATGACCGTATGTGTTTTTTCCGGGAGCTCCGGTTTCCAAAGATGTAGAGTTTATAGGTTAATTGGCATCAGCAAAAATTGTATATTATCCATCGCATGTAGGATAGCGCTAGTTTATGGGGATCATTGGTTAGTGCAGACCCGGTGGGCCGAAGAGCCTATTTCAGCACTATGTCTAAACAGAACTAAACTAGGATGGGGCATGGGTGTTGGGCCGAAGAGCCCGTATGCCTATGACTCTATGTGAAAATGTATAAGGAAGGAAGAGGAGTGAAATATAAAACTTGAGGGAGGGATAATGGGTGGAGGGAAACATTGTGGGAGGTGTGGAGAAGAGAGATAAAAGGGAAAAGGGGGCATCTTGGAGTAGGGATGAGTGGGAGATGTGAAAGCATGCAGTGAAAGGTGTTGGGTGATGGGGCAGCAAGAGAAGGTGTGTGCACAGTGTGGGGAAGAAAAGGGATTAGTATGGGTGTCAGGGCTTATGGAGAGGAGGCAGGAGAATGGGGTTAAGAGAGGAAGATAGAATAGCGGAGTCGACAATGAGCCTAGTAGCCTAATTCTGCTTCTATCACATGGACATGAACATGATAGATGAGGGAAGGGGATTTGGAGGGTATGGGTGGTTACTAGAAAAATATATCCTTTTAGAGATTAATTCATTTCCAACTGAATTATTCAAACCATACCATTATCACCCTTAAATACATTAAGAGATGGCTATTGGAATTTTCTTTTAAAGTTCATTTGAGGTGATGTGAAATTACACTCATTGCAAGCTGATGTTTCTTTTGGCAATATGGAAACAGGATGACGTGTTCCGCTTGCATCCTGGTGGCATGAACATTGATTTTTCACAATTCTGTTAACCCTTGCTGTTTCCTCCCCTTCCTACCTCTCCCTCAGCCCTCGGGCTCCTCCTCCTCCTTTTTCCTTTCTTCTCCCCGCCTCTCCACACCACCCCCCCCCCCCCCCCCCCCCCCCCCCCCCCCCCCCATCAGTCTGAAGAAGGGTTTTGGCCCAAAACGTTGCATATTTCCTTCGCTCCATAGATGTTGCTGCACCCGCTGAGTTTCTCCAGCATTTTTGTGTACCTTGGAAACAGGATGAAGTGAAAACTCAAGAGAAATAAACACCTCCAAAAAAACCCATTGATTGTTGCCAAAGTGAAATCTCTACACAGCAGTATTCAATGTTCAGATGAGAGCACACTAATTATGTGTGAATGGTTGATACTCACTATGCACTCCAAAGAGGGAAAGGAATGCAAAAAGAACTGGGAATCCATGCAGCATTAGATCATAAGCCCAGAATAATTAAAAACAGGACTAGATAGTTCAGGCCCTGCTCTGACATTCAATAGATTATGGCTAATATACTTTCCTCAATCACTTTCCCATCCTATCTCCATAATCCTTGATTCCCTTACTGATTGTTAAATGTAAATTTCTGAATATATTCAAGGATCAGATATCTCAGGTTTGAATATATACATAAATTGAAATTTCACAACATCAGGAGCAAGGAATTTGAAGAATTGATAAATCTTTGAGTCAAAAATAATCTTTCTCATCTTAGTCTTAAATCTTGGTACATGATGGTCATTAGCCACTAATTCTGATACGAAGTCTTCAGACTAAACTCTCATCTTTCAGAAAACAATCCAGCAGTTACCCTAACAAACTCTTTATGAATCTTAATTACACATTTCAATAAGATTGAATCATCTCCAATGAATAGGACCCAAACACAATGTGCTGGGGGGACTCAGCAGGTCAGGCAGCATCAATGGAAGGAATGGACGGACGACCCTTCTTCAGCCTCCAAATTGTTTAACTTGACCTCAGAAAACAATCCCTCTGTACTCAGGGACTTCTTCATGAATCTTCTCGGCATTGTCTACAATGATAACTTATAATTTTTGTTTAAATAAGGGATCCAAAATGACCCCAGCACTCCCGATATGGTTGCAATAGTGCCTTACCCAGATTTAATCAGATTTTCTTACTTTTATACTCCAACTCCCTTGAAACAAAAACAAAAGTGAGCATTCCACAAGTTTTCCTTATTACCTGTGAAAACATACACTGGCTTTCTGTTATTTTTATGCACAAGGGTGTGGGTGTCCGGAACATGCTGCCAGAGGGGGTAGTTGAGGCAGATACTATTGCAATGTTTAAGAAGCATTTAGACAGACACATTGCTAGGATACGTTTGGAAGGATATGGGCTGAATGCATGCAGGTAGAACTAGTGTAGATTGGACATGTTGGTTGGCATGGGCAAATCCTTTTGTGCTGAACTTTGTTTAGTCTTTCTCCTTTAAAATACACTCTTGCTTCATATAACCATATAACAATTACAGCACGGAAACAGGCCCTCTCGGCCCTTCCAGTCCGTGCCGACCATTTGTTTTCCCCTAGTCCCATCTACCTGCACTCAGACCATACCCCTCCATTCCCTTCATGTCCATATACCTATCCACTTTACTCTTAAATGTTAAAATCGATCCTGCCTCCACCACTTCTGCTGGAAGCTGATTCCACACAGCCACCACCCTCTGAGTAAAGAAGTTCCCCCTCACGTTACCCCGAAACCTCTGTCCCTTAATTCTCATGTCATGCCCTCTTGTTTGAATCTTCCCTACCCTCAATGGGAAAAAACGTATCCACGTCAACTCTGTCTATCCCTTTCATCATTTTAAAGACCTCAATCAAGTCCCCCCTTAACCTTCTGCGCTCCAAAGAATAAAGACCTAACTTGTTCAACCTTTCTCTGTAACATAGTTGCTGGAACCCTGGCAACATTCTCGTAAATCTCCTCTGTACTCTCTCTATTTTGTTGACATCCTTCCTGTAACTAGGCGACAAAAATTGTACACCATACTCCAGAATTGGTCTTACCAATGCCTTGTACAATTTTAACATTACTTCCCTACTCCTATATTCAATGCTCTGATTTATAAAGGCCAGCACACAAAAGGCTTTCTTTACCACCCTATCTACATGCGATTCCACCTTCAGGGAACTATGCACAGTTATTCCTAGATCCCTCTGTTCCACAGCATTCCTCAATTCCCTACCATTTACCATGTACGTCCTATTTTGATTTGTCCTGCCAAGATGTAGCACTTCACACTTAACAGCATTAAACTCCATCTGCCATCTTTCAGCCCACTTTTCCAAATGGGTCAAATCTCTCTGTAGACTTTGAAAATCTACTTCATTATCCACAACACCATCTATCTTAGTATCATCTGCATACTTACTTATCCAAATTTCCACCCCATCATCCAGATCATTGATGTACATGACAAACAACAGTGGACCCAACACAGATCCCTGAGGCACCCCACTGGTCACCGGCTTCCAACCTGACAAACAGCCATCCACCATTACTCTCTGACATCCCCATTCAGCCACTGTTGAATCCATCTTGCTACTCCGCCATTAACACCCAAAGATTGAACCTTCTTCACCAACCTTCCATGGGGAACCTTGTCAAAGGCCTTACTGAAATCCATATAGACAACATCCCCTGCTTTACCTTCATCAATTTCCCTAGTTACCGCTTCAAAAAATTCAAGAAGGTTTGTCAAACATAACCTTCCAGGCACAAATCCATGTTGACTGTTCCTGATCAGACCCTGTTTATCCAGATGCTTATAGATATTATCTCCAAGTATCCTTACCATTAATTTGCCCACCACTGACGTCAAACTAATAGGTCTATAATTGCTAGGTTTATTCTTTGAACCCTTTTTAAACAATGGAACAACATGCGCAGTACGCCAATCCTCCGGCACTATTCCCGTTTCTAATGACATTTGAAATATTTCTGTCATAGCTCCTGCTATTTCTACACTAACTTCCCTCATTGTCCTAGGGAATATCCTGTCAGGACCTGGAGACTTATCCACTTTTATATTTTTCAAAAGTGTCAGTACTTCCTCCTCTTTGAATCTCATAGTTTCCATAGCTACTCTACTTTTTCCCCTTAACTCACCGAGTTCAATATCCTTCTCCTTGGTGAATGCCGAAGAAAAGAAATTGTTCAATATCTCCCCATCTCTTTTGGCTCTGCAGATAGCTGTCCATTCTGGTTCTCTAATGGTCCAATTTTATCCCTCGTTATCCTTTTGCTATTAATATAGCTGTAGAAACCCTTTGGGTTTACTTTCACCTTTCTTGCCAAAGCAACCTCATATCTTCTTTCAGCCTTCCTAATTTCTTTCTTAAGATTATTTTTATATTCTTTATACTCCTCTAGCACCTCATTTACTGCATGCCTCCTATAATTATTGTAGATATCTCTCTTTTTTTGAAACAAGTGTCCAATTTCCCTTGAAAACCATAGCTCTTTCCAATTTTTACTATTTCTTTTCAACCTAACAGGGACATAAAGATTCTGTACTCTTACAATTTCCCCTTTAAATGTCCTCCATTTCTCTTCTACATCCTTCCCATGAAACAAAGTGTCCCAATTCACTCCTTTAAAATCCTTACGCATTCCCTCAAAGTTAGCCTTTCTCCAATCAAAAATCACCACCCTAGGTCCAGTTCTGGCTCTCTCCATAATTATATTGAAACTAATGGTATTGTGATCACTGGTCCCGAAGTGCTCATCAACGCATACCTCCGTCACCTGACCTGCCTCATTTCCTAACAGGAGGTCCAGCACTGCCCCTTCTCTGGTCGATACCTCTATGTACTGCTGTAAAAAACTATCCTGCACACATTTTACAAACTCCAAACCATCCAGCCCATTTACAGAATGAGTTTCCCAGTCTATTTTTGGAAAATTGAAATCTCCCACAATCACTACCTTGTGCTTACTACTAATATCTGCTATCTCCTTACATATTTGCTCTTCCAATTCACGCTCCCCATTTGGCGGTCTATAATACACCCCTAAAAGTGTTGCTACACCGTTCCCACTTCTCAGTTCCACCCAAATAGCCTCCCTAGACGAGCCCTCTAATCTATCCTGCCAAAGCACTGCTGTAATATCTTCTCTGACAAGCAATGCAACACCTCCCCCTCTGGTCCCTCCAATTCTATCACACCTGAAGCAACGAAATCCTGGAATATTTAGTTTCCAATCACAGCCCTCCTGCAACCATGTTTCACTGATTGCCACAACATCATATTTCCAGGTGTCAATCCAGGCTCTAAGTTCGTCCACCTTACTTACAATGCTCCTAGCATTAAAATATACACATTTTAGAAAACCACCATCCCTTATTCTCTGTCTATTATCTTTTTCATCTTTCTCGCCTACATTTTGGATCCGAGTGCTTCCCTTCTCTGCCTCTTGCCCCACACCCTGACCCCTAGCCCCCTCTACCCGAGTCCCTCCCCCCAGCCTTTCTAGTTTAAAGTCTCCCCAGTAGCCTTTGCAAATCTCCCTGCCAGGATATTGATCCCCCTCGGGCTCAAGTGCAACCCGTCCTTTGTGTACAGATCATGCCTTCCCCTTCATTCCCTCCTCCAAAGTGAAAAAATGTTCCCACTTCATTGACAACTTTTTTCCTCCACTCAACCAACCTAACAATATCATTCAGTACATTTAGTGTACTCCTCATTGCTTGCAACCTCACCTTTCCCAATCTTGATGTTTGTATTATCCAAAATGCATGAGCCTAATTATTAATGATTCCCTCCTCTTCACATGTGCACTTTCATCCATGCTTAGTGCATTACAGCTGATAAGAAATACAAACCCATATCATCACTTAATAGTAAGATTAAACGAGAACTTACCAGTTTGAAGTTTGATCTTTATTTTATGAGGAGTCGAGTTGAGGGACTACGTGAATAGAAGCCCGTACAGCCGTTGGTGCGTCAATCTTCAAAGCAGCGGAATGAATTCACAGCTAACAATGACTGAAGTATAATGGTAAGATGATAAAACTAGAACTACCAGATGAGATCTATGAGGGTGGGAGCGGAGGGCACGTAGTCCCTCAACTCGACTCCTCATAAAATAAAGATCAAACTTCAAACTGGTAAGTTCTCGTTTAATCTTACTATTTTACTTCGGAGTCACGTGAGTGACTACGTGAAGACTTCAAAGCACTGTGAATTCACGCCGCAGACCCAAATCCGACGTTCACACTGCCTGGATTGACTCAAAAGTCGTTAACAATCAATCATGCATCAGTAATATATTTGTTAAATTAAATAACAGTTTATTTACAAACAAATCATAACAAACCCCTCTAACTCAGGGGAAAAATGAAACCAGAATCAGCAAACACCCCGAGCCTTGAAATCGGCTTGTGATAAAACCTCTGAAAAGTTAGCTCACTGGACCATCCTGCGGCCACGAGGATATGGTCTATTGGCAAGTCCATCGCCCTTGCCGCGGAAGTTGATGCCGCCCTGGTGGAATGAGATTTGAATTTATCAGTATCAATTCCAGCACTTGCCAGGACCTGCTTTAGCCACCTTGAAATCGTTTGCACCGACACCTTACTGTGTGGTTTTTTGTGACTAATAAACAAAGCCAACTCTGTTCCTCTCAGAGGTTTAGTAATCTCAATGTAACGAGATAAATGTGAGACTACACACAAGCGATCATCTGCGGGGTATGCTGAAGACACAATCTTACATCCTGTCATGCCTCTTCTATTATGTTTAAGCAAATCATAGACATAAAATATAATGGCATCAGCCGACGCATGCATTCTATCTAGCCGTAGCTTTTGCAACATTTGTACACGTTGATCTGAAACCAACGCCATAAGCATGACCACCTTCATAGATAATTTGGCTACTGATAGGCTTGTAACCGGAGCCCACTGGCGAAGAACCATAAAAAACCTCACTCACATTCCAAATACCGGCATACCTGGGTTTAGGAGGAATAGAATTGAAACAACTCCCTTCATGAATCGTGAAACTAATGGATGTGTCCCTACTGTATGCAATTCTGCATTATAACCATATAACATATAACAATTACAGCACGGAGACAGGCCCTCTCGGCCCTTCCAGTCCGTGCCGACCATTTCTAGGTGCATTCATAGGTAAATAAGAAGACAGAGCACTTCTGACTGAATTAATCACACTGTAAATTATTTTTTTTTTTTTTTTGGTCAATATAAAGAGTTGACAAACTCCAATATTGCTGCTGTGTACTATCCCTGCAGGCCGACGTGAGAACATCCACAGTCCGATGAGACAGTCCTCTCCCCAGGTATGGCCTCCTTAAAATCTGCAAATTAACAGATCAATACGATCATATAAAGGATGTTGATCCCCAGTGCCTGGATTTACCAGTAGATTTTTATTCTTGGGCATAATCATGTAAGGATCCCTAGCCATTTGTAATACAACGGGAAACCATGCTTGTGTAGGCCAATCTGGCACTACCAATACCCCTGAAGCGGTCCTCCTTGATCTTTTGCAAACATCTGCTGATGAGACAGAATGGAGGAAATACATACACAAACATTCCTCCCCCAATGCAGCGAAAATGCATCCACTGCTACTGCCCCAGTATCTGGTTCCCATGAACATATCTAGGTAACTGATGATTTAATCGAGATGCAAACAAGTCAATATCTGGTAATCCATACCGATCAATCATTTGGTTAAATACATCCTGATTTAACATCCATTCAATGTTGTCATTAAACTGACATGACCTCTTCCTGGCAAATAAAGTGCTGAAAGCCAGATATTTTGGTCAATACACCAGCTCCAAATCTGGTTAGCCAGTCTGTCACAAGACTGTGACTTAACTCCACCCATGTGGTTTACATATGCCACTGCTGTGGTGTTGTCAATCTGACCTGCACATGCAGATCCCTCCTTGTAGAACAATAAGCTTTGAGCCCCTACCAAGTGCCCAACAACTCTAAATATTTAATCCCTCTTAATTGAGGAAGCGATGTCTCATCCACATTCCATCTGCCTCCACAACTAGAAGACATATCTGTTGCACCTCAACCCAGGGCACTTACATCAGTCTGTAATATCAGTGACGGTGATTCCACCAAAACCTTCCTTAAACTTTTTGAAACATGTACTGTCCACCATTGTATGTCAGCAATCGCCCCAGCTGACAACTGCATAGGCCTATCAAAAATGGCCCCTTTGTATTCTCAGTGCCAGTTCCTTTGATCGTTGTAATTGTTGATAATGCAGAGGACCATACTGCACAGCTGGAACGGCTGCAACAACTTCCCAATTAAACTGGTTACTTGTCTAATCGAAGGCCGTTGTTCTCCAACGAGATTAACACAGTCCTCAATTAACTGATTCAATTTATCCCTGGGCAAAGTTACCAACATGTGATTGGAATTAATGGTAAATCCCAGATAATCAATAATTTGGACGTGATAATTTAGATTTATCTGGGTGAATAACAAATCCCATTTGTTGAAAAGTGATTTTAACAACTGAAACTGATGATTGAGTTTCAGCATGAGTCTTTCCAACAATCAGAATATCATCTAAATAGGCCATTACCACATGTCCCTGAGCTCTAAGTAATGCTAACACAGGTTTTACCAATTTAGTAAATAATCTAGGAGCTGAAGTTAATCCATTCGGCAATGCCCTGAATTGCCACAGCTCAGTCAATCTTCTATCATCACCATGAATAGACACTGCGTAATACACATTCTTTAAATCAATGGTTGCCATATAATACACTTTGGACACTAGATGTTTGCCCGTGGTAAAGGTCTCCATTTTGAAATGCCTATAACAAACAAATTTGTTCAAACTCGATAAATCCAGAATAATTCTACATCCCCAAGTCTTTTTAGATCTGGGTAATATACTTGACAGAAATTGTTCACTTTGATAGACAGAAGGCTCAATTACCCCTTTCTTATGTAACGACTGAATCTCTTCTTGAATAAGCACATTTTCCTCATCTGAAAAAATAGGTTTACGACTAGGAAAATGTTGATTAGGTAGACTGTCCTTAGAGTAAAATTCAATTTTTCACCCCTTCAATACACTAAGTAATTTTACACTAACAATTTTAACCTTCCCCAATTTGAACATGAACATCAGTTAATTCATCGTCTGTCAATGTTATATTCCTTACCTGCATCTTTCCTTGCAGACCTTGTTGTCCTCGACTTCTTGTAGAGAACCCGTTTTGCCTTGCTTACCAGCTGGCTTAATGAGGGCCATGGTTTCAACAACCTCATGACAGTCTTTGACCCTTTTTGCAAGGTTACCACCAAACAACAGATTTCGTGGTGGTACACTGGTCGGTTTGCACAAACTCGCCAAATTCGGATTAGCACTGGCCTAATAGCGGCCCTCCCGATATTATTAATTTCAAAATGCATTACAAAGGAATCCCAGTTCATCCTGGTGTGCTTCAACCATATTGCTTGGATCAATAACTTTCACCACAGCTGTAATACCTGCTGACAACAGTTTAAGCACTTTTTTAAACTTCATCTCCTGGGCCCTAGCAGGCATACCCATCTATGACCAAATTTGGTGATTAACCACCGGTACCTTCAGGAGATCACAATTAACAGGAGCTTTATAGTTTTTTGCTACTTCATCCATAGCTAGCTCCTGTAACTGGTGGGAGAGCATATACTGAATTGCTTCGGCCAATTCTACATCAATCGCCTTTCCTGCCTCTCTACGCTCAGCAAACTTCCCAGCAATGTTCGGAATTACCTCCAACCGAACACCTTTACTGCTCTCCCCCAGCATAGAATGAGTGTCAGCAAACTGCACTGATAGAACATCCTCCTCACAGGTAGGATAGTTCTGCAGCCCTGAAACAGGTGCTGCTAGCACAATCTCTCCATCAGCCTGGCTTGGGCACCACTCCTCCTCACGGAGCTGCTCCCTGTCGAGCATTCTTTTGTAATAGAATCTCGACGTGGGAGAGCCGTGAGCAAACCGACTCTCCTATGGAGGGTGTAACCTCCAGGCCCGACTCATCTACGGGCCACAGAGACTTGCCAGTGGCCTTCCGCCCTATTGACAAGCCTCCACTGCCCCCCGGCAGTGGGTCCGCAACCACTGGCTGTGTAGCCAGCACCGGACCAGGTGTACCAGACGGGCCTCCATCCTCAACACTCTCCTGGCCACTTTTCCTTTCTACCCCCGGAGCGCCTCGCCAACACCTTCTTCACTTTCTGCAACATATCTACCAGAACTCCAAACCGTCGCAGAAAATGACCTGTGGTAAAATTAAAAAAAAAAAAACCCTTACCTCCGTTTAAACTTGTTAACGAAGAACTGCAGATGCTGGAGAATCGAGGGTGAAGTCTGAAGAAGGGTCTCGACCCGAAACGTCGCCCATCTCCTTCGCTCCTTAGATGCTGCTGCACCTGCTAAATTCTCCAGCTTTTCGTGTAACCCTCCGTTTAAACTTACCGCTCGGAGGAGTGCTGCTGCTCCAACCGGCCGACTGCACCAGCGTCTGATGTCATGACGCACCAACGGCTGTACGGGCTTCTATTCACGTAGTCACTCACGTGACTCCAAAGTAAAACAGTTATGGGAAGTTCATCCCATAATATCACTGCAGACAGGAGGTTACCTGTTACATCTCTGGTATCATGATATCTGAAAATATCTTCAATGTGAGCCATAGGAAGAACTGATTGATTTCCCTCACTCAAGTTATTGATTTCCTGTGTTGAGTTGTGCACGTGTGCACTTATCAACAAACTACACTGGGAATCTACAGAAATTAAGCTCATTCTTATCAGGTAGGTAAGATAAACACAATTGACACTCCCATCAGTAAGCTCTGGCCCCATGTTGCTGGAAACACTAAAATAGATGGAATTATCTTCCTTATCTGTATAACCTAGTGATATTGTAAGCCAGATGTATCACTATAACTGTGCCAGCACTGATTATCACATCGGAAGGAAGTATATAATTATCCAATGCTTTTGGCAAAATGATAAGCATGGTCTAATTGTGCTCCATTGTTGTGTTACACCTCTTTTTGTATCATCCTTTATTGAAAGGTATTCAAAAAAGAGGACGCGGTTGCTATGAACACTGATAAATTTGTAGAACTGAGGAATGGATGATATGGAACTCATTCAATGAATGTTGGACCATTTGGCCTCCAGGAAAATATTCACATAGATCTGACAGACCTTATACCCCAATGAACAGTGGGCTGGTTTGTTAGCAGATGTCTGGGATGTGTTCCAATTTTTAAAAATTGGCTGATAGTGGAAGCTCAGCAGTTGGCAGATAGCAGTGCACCCAGAAGCTGATTTGGCAAAATTAAGACATTGTTCAACAGAATCAGCAGTTGATAAGTGCACATCAAAACCACTTAGATTAAAAAAAAACAGCAGCTGCTTAGGCTGAATTAGAGCAAGTTGCAAAAAATGTACAACAAATGCCTAAGCATCATCACGCTTCCATCTTGGAGAAGATAAAAATCTATCACAACAGGGAGGTGAAATAGGCAGAGGAAGAATCACCACTCTTTACATACTCTGCCAGTTTACTTTTGCATTAAACTGAACCTCATGGAAAATTGGCCATAGTGTATACCTGAGATCAATCTACTGTGACCCATGTTGTGCTTCTCTGAAACACAGTTTTTATCCTAAACAATCAGATATGCAGCTTGGTATAAAATACTCCTTCAGTTCTTTGAAATTTTCAGGAATTATTTCTGAGAAAATATTTATGGACAGCGAATGAAGTATCTGGGTGGGTCAAATAATCTTCTAAGAAGAGAGATCCTCGGACATATTGTAGAGAAAGTACACAGACATTGTTGTAGAGAAAGTACACATTACATTGTTGTAATTTCTGCAACAAGCCCACCACTTCTCGGCCGCATGCCGTTCCCGTGGGAACCCTGCACAGCCACAGCAGAAACCGTCTCGCTACCTGACACATGATGATTCAGCGTCTGGTTCCCATCTCCAACAAGATGATCTTCCCCCGTCTGACCCTCAGCGAGCTGAGTGTGTTTTCCTTGCGAGGTGCAAGGTGCAGCTGCTCTGATAACGGACCCGACCGTCCGAGTCACGGTGAATGGCATGGCCTTCTCTGCTAAGATGGATAGGGGGGTTGCTGCCAATGTTATGTCAACAAGCCTGTTCAGGAAGATAAGAAATAATGAGCCCGTTTCCATAGACTGTGCTGTTCTGCGTGCCTATGGGGGTGGCGTACTTGTTCCTGTGGGGAGGGCCACTCTCCACTGCAAGGTGCTGAAGACCACTCGGCCCCTCTCTTTCTTCCTGCTAGATGGTAAATGTGACCCCCCTGCTCGGCGTGGAGGCCTGCCAGGACCTCGGATTCGTGAGCTTCCACAGTGATGTCCACCTGGTATAGGCACCCCTGAACCCGCTGACCGAATTTCCGGACCGGTTTGACTCGAAGCTGGGGAAGTTGCCCTGCAGCTACAGGATTGCCTCAATCCCGACATCATGCCGGTCGTCCGTCCCCCGCACCGTGTGTCCTTTCCCATGGGGGGCAAGGTCGAGTCTGCTCTTCGCGACCACGGGCATCCTGAAGCCAGTAACGGACTCCACCCGGTGGGTTTCTACTATGGTTGGCGCTGCGAAGAAAGACAAGAGCGAAATACGGATCTGCATCAACCCTAAGGACTTGAACTTGGCCATCAGGCGCCCGCACTATCCCATGCGGACGGTGGAGGATGTTGCTGCACAGGTCGGCCCTGCCACCGTGTTCTCGGTTCTTGATGTTCATTCTGGCAGATACCTCTAGATGAGTGATCCTCGCACCTGACGACCTTCAGCACGTCCTTCGGCAGGTATCGCTTCCACCGCATGCTGTTGGGATCAACTCTGCCAGCGAGGTGTTCCAAAGGACCATGGAACAACTGTTTGCTGGACTTCCGTGTGCCTTCATTGTCGACGACATCCTGGTTTATGGGAAGAATGTGTCTGAGCACGACCACCACCTTCGCCAGGTGCTGCAGCGGGCCCGGGAGGTCAACCTGATGCTCAACCTGAAGAAGTGCCGATTCCGGGTCCCTGAGGTCACCTACGTGGGGCATGTTTTCACGGCATCGGGGCTGAAGCCCGACCCGCAGAAGACGGCCGCAATATCTGAGATGCCTGCACCCGCTGACGTGCCTGGCCTGCAGTGCTTCTTGGGCATGGTCAACTACCAGGGAAAGTTCATCCCCGACCTGAGCGAACTGAGTGCCCCTCTGCGGGATCAGGTGAAAAAGGACACTGCCTGGGCCTTGTTCCCGTAACACCAGCGAGCATTTGACACCCTCAAATCTAAGCTGATCAGCTTGCCAACGCTGAAGTACTTCGACCTCCAGCGCCCCATCGTTCTCACATGTGATGCATCTAAGTTTGGCCTCGGGGCCGCCTGCCTGCAGATCCATGACAGGGTGCAACTGCCTGTGTCCTACGCATCCCACTTCTGACACCATGGAGAGAAAGTACACAGACACCTTATAGTCTTCACTACTTTATTAAGCATACATTATATATAGCCCTGGTTGTACGTGGTCTGTCACGATCACTAGAGAGCGAGCTAGGGGCGTGTGCGTTACTATCAATTAAAGGTGTATACACATATCATCTATACATATTAATTTTCACTTAGCGTTAATATTTCAAGAAATTATATTCAATTATATTTTGGGTAGTGATTATTTTCAATGCCCACCGGCAGTGAAACTAAAGGGCCTGCTCCACTTGGGCGTTATTTGCGCGTCATTTACGTGACAACATTTACGCGTCACGCCGCTTGACACACGTGTCATTATGCGCGCGTAACATGCAAGGCATGCATTACATGCGCATGGCACATGGTGAGATGTGACGGCGTAGGCAGGGACGCGCGGCGCCCCAGGATTTTGGGATTATCAAAATCCTCGTAAATGAGCAGGTCCTTAACACTCTGTGTTCTTAGGAGAAAATGGTGTCTGCTTACCACAGGAAGTTACATGGAAATATCCAAGGGAGCTTTTTTTTCTGCTTGACTGTTTCCGAAATAACTTTAAAGTCATTTTCTGGTTCCAAATGGACAAATTATTATAATCAATTTTGCCCTCATCGTACAAATGGAGATCTCTAATTCATCAATCACATTATATCCAATTATGATAACACGCATTATAGCAGTACAAGCTGAATTTATATTAATACCACTGTCTTCCGATTAATTTAAAGATGTACATTTTCTTGTTTCTTTAATCCTCCAGAGGTAGTATTTCCATGAGTACTGCAACTAGTGAGTCCTCTGAGAATTTTCAACATGTTTCATCTATCCAGAAACTTGGAATAATGAGTGAAGCTAATATTTCCAACTCAGCCATTATGTTCAATGTTAGAATTGGAGCAAGGGAAGTATCCGAGAACTAATGGGAAACCCAATGAATACCTTGAACATATCTCTGTGTAAAAGATATACCGTTGTCCATACAGCAAATACATAATTGTGAATACCAACCTTCCCAGGTTACATTTCTTTTTAAGCCTAACAGAAAATTAAGCACACAATTGCTTAACAGTTTTAGTAAGTGACAGCACATTGAATAATCCTCCGACATTCCCGACACCTCCAACGTAATCCCACCACTAGCCACATCTTCCCATCTCCTCCCCTGTCTGCTTTCTGCAGAGACCGCTCCCTCCGTATCTCCCTGGTCAGTTCGTCCCTACCCACCCAAACCACCCCCTCTCCTGCACTTTCCCTTGCAACCAAAGGAAAAATAACATTTATTGTCACATACACCAATTGGTGTAGTGAAATTTGTCTTGCCATGCAGCACATAGATAAAGATAAGACATAACATTAAAGAATTTAACATAAAACATAAATAGATCCCTCCACAATGGTTCCCATTATGAGGGAAAGTACAAAGTCCAGACCCCATCCCCAGTTCACCCATAGTCGGGCCTATTGAGGCCTCCACAGTCGCCGCTATGGGGGCCGATGTTCCAGGCCCTTCTTCGCCGGGTGATGGTGCTCGCCAGTGGCGGGAGAACCCTCTCAGCGGCTCGTGGTGCCTGTAACGGCCGCTTCCTTGCCGGAGACCGCGGCTTCCGATGCCAACAGGCCGCGCTGGATGGAGCTCCACAACTGGCGATCTCGCTGAGAGATCCCAGGCTCCAGATTTAAATTTCAGCGCCGCCGCCCGCGGCTGGCCACTCCACAGTCCCGCAGCTCCGCGATGCTCTCCTGTGGTCTTCAGCTCACCGGAGCTCCAGCGCGGTGACCCAGGCAAGGCATCGCCCGCTCCGCTCTGCGATGGATATGCTACACATGTTGCTTTACCTCCCCCCTTGACTCCATTCAAGGACACAAGCAGTCTTTCCAGGTGCGGCAGAGGTTCATCTGCACCTCCTCCAACCTCGTCTATTGCATCCGCTGCTCTAGATGTCAGCTGCTCTACATCGGTGAGACCAAGCGCAGGCTTGGCGATCGCTTTCGGCCAACACCTCCGCTCGGTTCGCATTAACCTACCTGATCTCCCGGTGGCTCAGCGCAACTCCCCCTCCCATTCCGAATCTGACCTTTTTGTCCTGGGCCTCCTCCATGGCCAGAGTGAGGATCACCGTAAATTGGAGGATCAGCACCTCATGTTTCGCTTGGTCAGTTTGCACCCCAGCGGTATGAACATTAACTTCTCTAATTTCAGATAGTCCCCGCTTTCTCCTCCCGTTCTCAGCTCTCCCTCCTCCCACTGTCTCCGCCTCTTCCTTTCTTGAAATCCCCCCCCCCGCCTCACATCAGTGTGAAGAAGGGTCTCAACCTGAAATGTTGCCTATTTCCTTCGCTCCATAGATGCTGCCTCACGCGCTGAGTTTCTTCAGCATTTTTGTCTACCTTCGATTTTCCAGCATCAGCAGTTCTTTCTTACCCACACAAGTCCAAGTTAATATCAACAAATACGCTGAGATTATTTTATGGCATTCATTTTGTTGCTAGAGATGTACAGTGCTTTACTTGCACTCGTTTATAGGCCCTATATGTTCACTCTGGCACACTAACCTACGGTGAATATTCATAAATATTCAAGTGGAGGAATGAAATAGATCACAAGGGGTTTTGAAAGTAAATGTAGCATGAAACTAAGGGTGGGTTGAGAGAAAAGCAAAGAAAAACAATAAAAGCCCTTTGAAAGCTGTGAAGTAATAAGACAAAAAGGTGTGAAGTAGAAGGCTCCAGGGTACAAAAATAGTATTAATTAAAGGGCAGCTACCAGGAGTGAACCAATGAAGTGACAGTGGTTAAGGCAATAAGTGATTGACTTATATTCACAAGGTATCACTGAGGCCTGATGAGGTGAAGGTGGATTTGAAAATGAGGATGGAGCTGGAAATTATGTTGTAGACCACAAGAAGCCAAGGGATAATCTGAGTCAATCTGAGCGATAATCTGAGGGATAATTTGTGTCAAGTCTTTTAATGTTTTTGTGCAGATTCCCAGCTTAAAAGGGATTTGATTTATCCACCCCGATATGATGAACTGGATTTCACTCAATGACCAAACACTTCTTTTCCATTTTTTCCCCCTTTTTATTTTGGCAGATTCAGCAATTAATTTACAGTTCCACTTGATTTATTGTTTCAGCCATTACTTTGAAGGCATTTGGATGTTGTAGGTCTTAAGGTATTTAACAGTTTAGTCTTTTAGTAGGTAAAAAACCGGCTGCTAATCGGGTGCTGTAGATAATCAGTCCTGCATGCCTTTGCTGGCGATCGCGGCAGTTTTTAGGACAGTCTCTTAGATTATACTTTTCACGTTCGGGCTGACTCTGATCCCGACCGAGCTTTCTCTGTTTTCTTCCCCCACCGGGTTGATTGTTCCCAGTTGGGCTGAAGACTCAGCCTCTGTCGGTGGCTCTCTGGACCTGTCCGTGGCCTTCACAGTACTAGGCCCCCACCCGATGTCTGTGGCTGCTGCTTGGGCTTGGCTATGGGTTGCACAGCCCTGGATATATTCCAGGTAAGCTGACACCGTGCTTGGTTACCCTTACTGCCCCTGCTGTTTTCCTAGCTCTTCCCTGAGCTATTGCTACCCGTTCCTACCTTTTTTCCATTTTGGCGCCAATTCAAACCCATTTGGCTTGGCGCTGTTCCACTTGTTTCCAAATACTACTTCTATTTGTAACTTTTGTTTTCGATTCTTCTTGCTGGCCTTGTTCTTATCTTCGTTCTTTTATCCTCGTCGCCAATTGTTATGTATTCGGATGCTTTCAACAGTCTTGAATAAAGGCTCGGACATGGGAGGAATCATACAAGCTTTCTCTTCTGCAGGACGCCACCTCCAATCTTTTTTTGCTCATTCGTACTTGCCCCAGACATCACAAGACACCAATTACTTATCCTAATTATCCCATACCTAACACTCCTCCCCCTTTAACTTGGAGGCAGGTAATACCTTTTCTATTACATACACCGCACTCCTCCCCTTTTAAGTCCATTTCACCTGTACGGTATATGCTCTTTTCCTACTATTGTGCGCTTGTGATTTTAATTTAGCATTTGTCCTTTCATTACAGTTTGACTTGACAATTTGAGTCAACTTCATAGCGTAGATGTGAAGAGTCCACAAACAAATGTGAAATTTAAAGCAAGACAGAAAATTTAAACAAAAAGGATGTAATGGACATACATGTTATGAGCTTCACAGTAATGTAATTGATAATTAGAAACATAGAAACATAGAACATAGGTGCAGGAGGAGGCCATTCGAGCCAGCACCGCCATTCATTGTGATCATGGCTGATTGTCCGCTATCAATAACCCGTGCCTGCCTTCTCCCCATATCCCTTGACTCCACTAGCCCCTACAACTCTATCCAACTCTCTCTTAAATCCATCCAGTGATTTGGCCTCCACTGCCCTCTGTGGCAGGGAATTCCATAAATTCACAACTCTCTGGGTGAAAAAGTTTTTTCTCACCTCAGTCTTAAATGACCTCCCCTCTGGTCCCTGGTTCTGGACTCGCCCAAAATTGGGATTTTTTTTCCTGCATCTAGCTTGTCCAGTCCTTTTATAATTTTATATGTTTCTATAAGATCCCCCCTCATCCTTACAAACTTCAGTGAATACAAGCCTAGTCTTTTCAATCTTTCCTCATATGACAGCCCCGCCATCCCAGGGATCAATCTTGTGAACCTACGCTGCACTGCCTCAAACACAAGGATGTCCTTCCTCAAATTAGGAGACCAAAACTTTACACAATACTCCAGATGTGGTCTCACCAGAGCCCTATACAACTGCAGAAGAACCTCTTTACTCCTATACTGAAATCCTCTTGTTATGAAGGCCAACATTCCATTAGCTTTCTTCACTGCCTGCTGTACCTGCACACCAACTTTCAGTGGCCGGTGCACAAGGACACCCAGGTCTCGCTGTACCTCCCCCTTACCTAACCTAACCCCATTGAGATAATAATCTGCCCCCTTGTTTTTCCTGCCAAAGTGGATAACCTCACATTTATCTATATT
The DNA here is from genome assembly GCA_035221665.1 of Okamejei kenojei. Taxonomy (NCBI): domain Eukaryota; kingdom Metazoa; phylum Chordata; class Chondrichthyes; order Rajiformes; family Rajidae; genus Okamejei; species Okamejei kenojei. The sequence continues at coordinate 93,202,669 of CM069136.1, read as the reverse complement.
ATACTGCATCTGCCACTCATCTGCCCACTCACTCAACCTGTCCAGGTCACCCTGCAACCTCCTAACATCCTCTTCACAGTTCACACAGCCACCCAGCTTTGTGTCATCCGCAAACTTGCTAGTATTGCCCAAATTCCCTCTTCCAAATCATTAATATATATGGTAAACAGTTGCGGCCCCAAAACCGAGCCTTGCGGCACTCCACTCGCCACTGCCTGCCATTCTGAAAAGGACCCGTTCACTCCTATTCTTTGCTTCCGGTATGTCAACCAATTTTCTATCCAAGTCAACACCCTACCCCCGAATACCATGTGCTCTAATTGAATTGTGAAGAACAACAATATAGTGTAATCTGGAGAAATAAGAGACTACTGGCACTGGAATTTTGAGCGAAAAACAAATCTGTCTGAAGAAGTTCCATCCACAGATGTGGCCAGACCATTGAGTTCCTCAAGCAGTATGTTTTGCTCAGAATTCCATCTGCAGTCTATTGTATTTCCATTTTACTGCTCCACTACAAAATTTCCTCCATATATGCCCACTTTGTTGATGCTCTCCTCTCTTTGATGGACGTTTTGTGAGGTTCTTGCTCGCTGCTCCCTCTGTGATTCCTATTATCCTGCTCTTCGATCATGTTCTCATTCAGGCATGCTACAACAGCCATGTGCCCTTCCAGTCTAATGACAGATCCTGACTCGAAACATCATCTGTCCATTTGCCTCTGCAGATGATGCCTGACCCACTGAGTTCCTCTAGCAGTTTCCATTTCAAGATCTTCAAACCGGGCTGGTTTCACAGCTGATGAATTTCAGCTTGAAACCTTTAAGTTTGGGGCCATAGAGACAGCTGTCATAATGGAAGCATTACGTGGTTGACAGATCATTGGAAATTATTCAGGATCAAAAGTGATAAAAGGCAAAAGACTATGGAGGGGATAAATACAGATGTCAATTTTCCAATGCATGGTAGATAAAGGATGTAACTAATAATTAAAAATAGGCATTGAAAATATTACTTATTAATCAGATCAACTAATGACAGAAGTGGCAGGCCAGCTGATGTTTTGTGGCTGTACATCTATAAGTTTTTGTGGACCATCATGATCAACAAATGCAGTAAGCATTAACAACTTGAGGAGCTTTGGCTCGAGTCTTTTAACTGGACTTCCCTTTCTACACTGAAATGTGTCAGGGAGAGAACGAGTTTCCTGGAACTGGCTATCCCTCTCTCTCTCTCTCTCTCTCCCCCACACATGACATGGGCTCTCTCTCATTGTTATATTGCCAAAATATAAAACATGACATACATATTTAAAATGCATAAGTATAAATACAAGTATACAGTGCATGGATAGATATGTCACTGTAAATAAACTTGCAATAGGCCTATAGCCCTTTATTGATTGCTTCATGTTCTTGCAGCTGTAAGCAGTACAACAGAATAGCAAGTTTAGCAATTCAATATTAATTTCTTAGTGTCAGTTAATGTCAATTAGTGTGTGCATGCATATTGATCATTCACCGTCTCTCAGGTTATGGCATGCTGTTATGTATTGTGCACCAAGATCTGCCATATTTCCTTCACCAAGGATTATTCTTAGTTTTGATATATCATCTAGTTCTTTAAAATCAGGGGTTGCCAGACTGAGTTTGTCAAAGTAAGTATTCCTTGTTTTGTCAAATCTTTTGCATTTTAGGAGTAAGTGCTCCTCTGTTTCAACCTCATCTGTCAAACAGTGGCCGCATACTCTATTTTCTCTTGGATGCCAGAATCTCTTCTGTCTTCCTTTTTCAAGTGCCAAATAGTGGGCACTTAACCTGTATTTGCTGAGGGTCTGTCTCTGCTTTATGTCTCTAACAGTCGAGAGATAGTCTGCCAATTTATAATTTATTTTTATGGCACAATAACATTTGAATCTGCTTTGGCTTTTGGTTTCTTTATCCCAATGTTCCAAATAGGTTTCTTTACATTGTTTGATAATTTGTTTCACTCTAACTGGTGATTGGGGATCAGTATTGATCTGAGGCTGGTCAGGATTTAACTGGATAGGCTTTAATTGAATAGGGGTAGTTAGTCTCAGTACCAACTGACACAGTGAACTCTTTTCTGGGCTCCCCTTTTGTGATTGAAGGGCTTTAAACTGGAGGGTATCTGGGGGGATAGATTTAAGGAGATCCAAAAATGTACTGCTCTTTTCTGGTCTGTCTCCCCCTCTCCCCCACCGCCCCTGGCATGCTAATGGAATCAAGGGGTATGGGGAGAAAGCAGGAACGGAGTACTGATTTTGGATGATCAGCCATGATCTTATTGAATGATAATGCTGGCTCGAAGGGCCTACTCCTGCATCTAGTTTCTATGTTTCAAGAGCGAACCACCAGATTAAATACTGTATAGATTTTGATTTGTAGTACTGTACTGCTGTAGTCAGTGGTCAAGGACAGAAGGAGACAACCACAAGTGAGGCAGTTATGGGAATTCAAAAGATAGTGCCATAGGACTTTAGCCCTTGTATTTGTCCAAACAGATAGAAGATTCTTGAAGCCGTGGAGGAAGTAGCAAGGCTCCAGGGAGGATGAGCAAACTGACCACTGCACTATGGTAGACTAGGCACATGAGTCAGTGAAAGGGAATGTGCAGCGACAGGGAAGAACATGATTAGAGGTTACTATTCTCTGCATTATTAACTGATAGTCCTGAATTCTGTGTTATATACCCTATGACTGGATTAATGACAAATCTTCAGGTTTAAAGGTGAAATTTGAATGGGACGGAAAATATCCATTTGCTGTGGTGCATGCAGGTGCGAGCAGAATAGTAGGATGAAGAAGGAGGTTCTGCTAGGAGAGTATGAGCAACTGGGGTTCACTCTAAAATATAGAACCATAACAGTAATAATCTTTGGATTACAATCCGAGCCCTAGAGAAATTAGTATGATGTTAAATAATTAGAAAGCTAAAAGCTTGGCTCATAGGCTACTGTGGAAGAAATTAGATTCAGCGTGTGGGAAGAAATATCTGAAAAAACTCCAGCTGCTGAAAATCGAAAGTTGTATAAATTAAATACTGGAAATATCCAGCAGGAAAGAGTGCATCTGTGGATAGATAAACAGACTGTCACCTTCAGATCTTTTGTAGAATATTTCACCTGGAACTTTAATTCTGTTTCTCTGCTGATATGCTGAATGTTATTAGTATTTTCTATTTTGATTTCAGTATATGGGAGTCTGTCATCAGTACTCTTTCTATATTTCACTTGCATCAAGGTGGAACTTATGTTCTGTTGAATTGGAACACCTGTGTCCTCGGTACGTTTGCCAACTTTCTCACTCCCGAATAAGGGACATAAGTTCAAAATAAGGGACAAATTCCCAACAGCAATTCGTTGACCAACTCTGTCGTGGCTGGGTGAATGATGAGTTGGCCCGGGTGCCGGACTGCACACAAAGTGCAGCCAGTGGGCCAGCTGAGGAGTTTTAGATCGGCTGCGGACTTTGTGCACAACCTCAATTTACTCTCCCTTTTCCCCCTTCACTCACCTGGATTCATAGAAACATAGAAATTAGGTGCAGAAGTGGGCCATTCGGCCCTTCGAGCCTGCACCGCCATTCAATATGATCATGGCTGATCATCCAACTCAGTATCCCGTACCTCTCTTCTCTCCATACCCTCTGATCCCCTTAGCCACAAGGTGCACATCTAACTCCCTCTGAAATATAGCCAATGAACTGGCCTCAACTACCCTCTGTGGCACAGAGTTCCAGAGATTCACCACTCTCTCTGTGAAAAAAATCTTTCTCATCTCGGTCTTAAAGGATTTCCCCCTTATCCTTAAGCTGTGACCCCTTGTCTTGGACTTCCTCAACTTCGGGAACAATCTTCCTGCATCTAGCCTGTCCAACCTCTTAAGAATTTTGTAAGTTTCTATAAGATCCCCTCTCATTCTCCTAAATTCTAGAGAGTACAAACTGAGTCTATCCAGTCTTTCTTCATAAGACCGTCCTGACACCCCAGGAATCAGTCTGGTGAACTTCCTCTGCACTCCCTCTATGGCAATAATATCCTTCCTCAGATTTGGATACCAAAACTGTATGCAATACTCCAGGTGTGGTCTCACCAAGACCCTGTACAACTGAAGTAGAACCTCCCTACTCCAATACTCAAATCATTTTGCTATGAAAGCCAACATACCATTCGCCTTCTTCACTGCCTGCTGCACCTGCATGCCTACTTTCAATGACTGGTGTACCATGACACCCAGGTCACGCTGCATCTCCCCTTTTCCTAATCGGCTACCACTTAGATAATAGTCTGCTTTCCAGTTTTTGCCACCAAAGTGGATAACCTCACATTTATCTACATTATACTGCATCTGCCAAACATATGCCCACTCACCCAGCCTATCCAAGTCACCTTGCAGTCTCCTAGCAGCCTCCTCACAGCTAACAGTGCCACCCAGCTTTGTGTCATCCGCAAACTTGGAGATATTGCCTTCAATTCCCTCATCCAGATCATTAATGTATATGGTAAATAGCTGGTGTCCCAGCACTGAGCCTTGCGGTACCCCACTAGTCACTGCCTGCCATTGTGAAAAGGACCCGTTTACTCCTACTCTTTGCTTCCTGTTTGCCAGCCAGTTCTCTTTCCACATCAATACTGAACCCCCAATGCTGTATGCTTTAAGTTTGTATACTAATCTCTTATGTGGGACCTTGTCAAAAGCCTTCTGGAAGTCCAGATACACCACATCCACTGGTTCTCCCTTATCCACAATACTAGTTACATCCTCAAAAAATTCCACAAGATTCGTCAGACTTGATTTACCTTTCGTAAATCCATGCTGACTTTGTCCAATGATTTCACCACTTTCCAAATGTGCTGCTATGCCATCTTTAATAACTGACTCCAGCAGTTTCCCCACTACCGATGTTAGACTAACTGGGCTGTAATCCCCCGTTTTCTCTCACCCTCCCTTCTTAAAAAGAGGGTTTTGTTTGCTACCCGCCAATCCTTAGGAACTACTCCAGAATCTAAAGAGTTTTGAAAGATTATCACTAATGCATCCACTATTTCCGGAGCTACTTCCTTAAGTACTCTGGGGTGCAGCCTATCTGGCCCTGTTGGATTTATCGGCCTTTAATCCATTCAATTTACCCAACACCACTTCCCGACTAACCTGGATTTCACTCAATTCCTCCTTTGATCCACGGTCCCCTGCTATTTCCGGCAGATTATTTATGTCTTCCTTAGTGAAGACGGAACCAAAGTAGTTAATCAATTGGTCCGCCATATCCTTGTTCCCCATGATCAACTCACCTGTTTCTGACTGCAAGGGACCTACATTTGTTTTAACTAATCTCTTTCTCTTCACATATCTATAAAAATGTTTGCAGTTTGCTGCAAACTGGCAGGGAACGTTTTATGTTTCCTGCCAGTTTTCTTTCATAATCTATTTTTCCTTTCCTGATTAAGCCCTTTGTCCTCCTCTGCTGGTCTCTGAATTTCTCCCAATCCTCTGGTATGCTGCTGTTTCTGGTTACTTTGTATGCATCATCCTTTGCTTTGATACTATCCCTGATTTCCCTTGTTATCCACGGATGCACTACCTTCCCTGATTTATTCTTTTGCCAAACTGGGATGAACAATTTTTGTAGTTCATCCATGCAGTCTTTAAATGTCTTCCATTGCATACACACCGTCAACCCTTTTAGAATTAATTGCCAGTCAATCTTGGCCAATTCACATCTCATACCCTCAAAGTTACCTTTCTTTAAGTTCAGAACCATTGTTTCTGAATTCACAATGTCACTCTCCATCCTAATGAAGAACTCAACCATATTATGGTCACTCTTGCCCAAGGGGGCACGTACAACAGGATTGCTAACTGCTCCTTCCTCATTACTCAAAACCCAGTCTAAAATAGCATGCTCTCTCATTGGTTCCTCTATGTGTTGATTTAGATAACTATCCCGCATACATTCCAAAAAATCCTCTTCCTCAGCACCCTTGCCAATTTGATTCACCCAATCTATATGTAGATTGAAGTCACCCATTATAACTGTTTTGCCTTTGTCGCACGCATTTCTAATTTCCTGTTTGATACCATCCCCAACTTCACTACTACTGTTAGGTGGCCTGCACACAACACCCACCAGCGTTTTCTGCCCCATAGGGTTTAGCAGCTCTACCCATACCGATTCCACATCCTCCAAGCTAATGTCCTTTCTTTCCATTGCGTTAATCCCATCTCTAACCAGCAACGCTACCCCACCTCCTTTTCCTTTCCCTCTATCCCTCCTGAATATTGAATATCCCTGGATGTTCAGCTCCCAGCCTACGTCACCCTGGAGCCATGTCTCCATGATCCCAACTGTATCATAATCATTAATAGCTATCTGCACTTTCAACTCATCCACCTTATTATGAATACTCCTTGCATTGAGACACAAAGCCTTCAGGCTTGTTTTTACAACGCACTTACCCCTTATACAATTATGTTGAAAAGTGGCCCTTTTTGATTTTTGACCTGGTTTTGTCTGCCTGCCACTTTTACTTTTCACCTTGCTACCTATTGCTTCTACCCTCATTTTACAACCACCTGCCTCTCTGCTCTAGATTCACACCAGATTTTCCTTTTTCCCCTTCCACCTGTTCCATTCTACCTATATTCCTTCTCTGGCTTCACATTTTGCACTTCTATGCTTATTCTTCCATACATTGATAGGACACAAAGTCATATATAAGCAGATGAGACTAGTGGGCCAAATGCAGACAGGTGGAATAGTGTAGATGGGACATGTTGGTTGGTGTGGGCAAGTTAGGCCAAGGGACCTGTTTCCACGCAGTGTAACTGACTCTACCTCACACATTTTCTCTTTTTGTCTCTGGCCTTTGTCCAACCGTCTGCCAATCAAAGGCCAGAGACAAAAAGAGAAAATGTGTGAGGTAGAGTCTTGTGATGTGAGGTACCCATCCCCTGTATCCACCTGTCCCACTCCCACTTCTCTTCCAGCTTTCTCACACTCTCCTCTCTACAGTTAGTCTGAAGAAGGGTCCCGACCCAGAACATCGCCTTTTCTGAAAAGAGCAGATACCTGCTTCGGCACAGCTCCAACAAACAGTCTGGACCTATGATGTTGTGTAATCTTTTTTATGTTTTCCCTGTGCCTGTTGTATTACTGGTTGCTCCCACATCTTAGGAACATGATGGATAGTGAATTAATTGGCTTATTAAATTACCTCCGTGTAGTTGAGCGCGGACTGAAGTAGGTGCTTGGGTGGACCATAGAGAACAGATTACAGGGAAATAAATTGGGAAATGGAATGGCTGAGATTGTTTTGATCACAATCATAGACTACATGGGACAAATGGCTACTTTCTGAGTTGTAAAATATATGAGAAGAAAAAGGTATTGGAATCATGTCTGAGGTGGAGGTAAAAACTTGAGAGAAATAAGTAATTTATGGGAGTAAGCTTGGGTGTCCCTAATAATGTTATACTGTAAGATATAGTATGACTCAAGATATAATGGCATATTGTAAAAGGTTCGGCAATAATCAAGGATTATTTTAATCTTTGTGCGAGTTGGACATATCAAATTGACAAAAGAAGTTTCAGGACATAGTCTAGAATACAGGACAATACCTTGGAGCAATATGCACTGCAATCAAACATGGGTAGTCTATTTTAGTTCTTGTCATGCGTAATGAGGCAGGACTAATTAATTATCTCACAGGTAAAGATCCTCTGGAGAAGAGTGGTCATACGATGATAGAATTTCACAGCGTTTGAAAGTGAAACTATTGTCTTCAAAATAAAGGGAACTTTAAGGAGATGAAGTTAGATTTGGTTAAAGTACTCCTGCAAAATAGATTGAAAGGCATTGTAACATTGTGGGAAAGTAATGGCAGACATATAAGGAGATATGTAATAATTCTCAGTAAATATTTATATTCCTTTTTTGAAATATTTTTATTAGAAGCAATGTATATACATAATAATCATGGTATATAACATCATACATTTCATGTACAACTTCTTTTTTTTTAATTTTTGGATAGAAAAGAAAGAAAGAAAAAAGAAAAGCTTGAGGATAGTAGTGATGTGTAGAGTGCAATAATTAACGGTTAATGATTGATAATTTGATAAATAAACTGCGTCCTTTGAAGTGTTAAAAAAATGGCCCCGAAAATAAAGGGGCCTTAAGAAAAGAAAGGAAATCAGAAGAAAATGCAAAAAGGATAGAACTAAACAGAAAAGAAAGGGAATGTGCCTAATTCGTAATGTTACACACCCCTCACCTAGATCTAAAACAGTTACTTTCCAGGGTTATGTTGCACCATATTACACTTGTAATAAATCAATGAAAGATGACCATATCTTAAATAATTGTTCTGGTTTTCCTGCTGGAACAAGTCTCATTTCTTCGAGATATAATATTTCCGACATATTTGTAATCCACATTTTAAATGTTGGGGTAGGTGTGTTTTTCCAGAATTTAAGTTTTTTTGCCATTATCAAACCATAGTTGAGGAAACATCTTTGAAATGACGTTAGCTCAGAACGGGCTTCCGTTGCTCTGAAAATAATCAATTCTGTGTTTGGGTCCAGTCTTGTTTTAAATAGTTTTGAAAAGGTTTCAAAAAATTATTTCCAAAATGTCTGAAGTTTTACACAGGAGACAAATGAATGTGCTATTGTTGCTTCTTAGACAATTATCACAGATGGGAGAGACATTTGGAAAAAAATTATTTAGTTTAGTTTTCGAGTAATATAATCTATGTACAATTTTAAATTGAATCAGGGTGTGTCTGACATTAATCAAACATTTGTGTACATATAACAAATAATCTTTCCATCTGTCACATACACCAATTGGTGCAGTGAAATTTGACTTGCCATGCAGCACACAGATAAAGATAAGACACAACACTAAATAATTAACACTAAACATAAAAACATCCCCCCACAATGGTTACCACTGTGGGGGAAGGCACAAAGTCCAGTCCCCATCCCCATGTCCACCCATAGTCGGGCCTATTGAGGCCTCCACAGTCGGCGCTACGCGGCCCGATGTTTTAGGCCTTCTCGCTGGGTGATGGTGCTTCGGCGTCAGGAGAGTCTTCACAGCGGCTTGGGACACCTGTAACGGCCTGTCCGTGGTTTCCGAAGCCGACAACGCCGCGCCGGATGGAGCTCCACAACTGGTGATCTCGCCGAAAGATCCCAGGCTCCCAATATTAAGTTCAGCGCTGCCGTCCACAGCTGGCCGCTCCACAGTCCTGCAGCTCCGTGATGTTCACCTGCAGTCTCAGCATTCCGGAGCTGCAGCGCGGCGACCCAGGCAAGATAGCGCCCGCTCCGCTCCTCGATAGTGCTCCGCCGCTTCCGAAGCCGAGGTTCCGGGCTGTACCCTCAGGAAACGCCACTCCAGGCCCGCTGGTAGGCCGCGAGGATGGGTCAAAGTTGCAGCCCAGAGAAAAGCTGCCTCTCTGACCAGGTAAGGATCCAAAAAGTAGTTTCCCCCTTCACCCCCCCCCTTGCATAAAAAAGACTAGAACTCCAAAACAAACCACTAAAACACTAAAAATAAAAGAAAGAAGTTACCAACTGGACGGCGCCCCCCTCCTCACTGTGATGGAAGGCAATGTCTTAAAGTCTCTGTCTCTTCCCTCTTTGTATATCTATATTTCAAATAGTATTATAGAAATATGATGTTAAGTGATCCAATTCTACCCGTTTATTCATGCCTTGCTCTAGTGGATCCAACATCAGGTTTTGATAATCTTGTGAATATTTTTTCAGATAATCTCGGATTTGCAAATATCTAAAATATTGGTTACTTTCCAAATTGTATTTAAGCTGTAATTCTTAAAATGATAAAATGTTTCCCATTTTGTACATATCTTCCCCAGTCTTAATTCCTAATCGTTCCCAGTGAGTAAACATTTTCTCAATAGTCGATGGCTTAAACTTTTAGATTTGATTAGATTAGATTCTTTTATTTGTCATTCAGACCTTTCGGTTTGAACAAAATTTCATTCCTCTGCAGTCATACATATAATTTAAAAATAAATAAATATGCCACCGCCACCGCTCCGGGACCGAGTCGGGTCGCCGCTGCTGCTGCAGGAACAGCTCCGGGACCAAGCCAGGTCGCCGCTGCTGCCACCGCTCCGGGACCGAGTCGGATCGCCGCTGCTGCCGCTGCTGCTGCTGTAACCGCTCCGGGTCCGAGTCGGGTCGCCGCTGCTGCTGCCTCTGCTGCTGCTGCCACTGCTGCTGTTGCAACCGCTCTGGGGCCGAGTCGGGTCGCTGCTGCCGCTGCCGCTGGAACCCCTCCGGGACTGAGTCGGGTCGCCGCTGCTGCTGCTGCCTCTGCTGCTGTTGCAACGGCTCTGGGGCCGAGTTGGGTCGCTGCTGCCGCTGCCGCTGGAACCGCTCAGGGACTGAGTCGGGTCGCCGCTGCTGCTGGAACAGCCCCGGGGCCCGAGGCCACCAGCTTCACCATTAGGCCTCGGCGCAGACGGAGACGAAGATGGGGAATACGACAGAAAAGTCGCACCCCCCCCCCCGAAGGAAGAGACCCAGACATGTTACTCGCCCCCCACAATCTAATAAAATGAAACTAACTAAAAACAGGACAAAAAAATAAAATAATAACAGATGGACTGCAGGCGGGCCGCAGCTGTTAAGCCTGCGCCGTCATCTTGGATCTATTGGGTTATTAAACGGCAGATTATTAACTATCGGTGAAAGAAGCAAAATGTTTCTTAATTTAAGAGTGGATTTTATTTATCTCCAGATTCGTATTGTGCTGTGGATCATTGGATTTCACATATATTGTGTTTTTCAATTTTATTGAGGAGAGAAACATCGCTCCTACGTTAAAAGGAGTGCAATCCTCTCTCTCCATTATTGTCCATTCTGCCTGTAATGTTGAGCTGTCCAACCAGTACATTATATTTTTAATGTTCTCTGCCCAATGATAAACATAGAGTTGGGAAGTGTAAGTCCACCAAGTTCTTTGGGTTTACATAAATTTTTTTTTGAATACTATGTGATTTATAGTCCCATGTGAAATTTGTAATACGAGTCAATTTTTTGAAAACATTTAGGTATGTATGTTGGTATTGATTGAAATAAGTACAGAATTTGTGGAAGAAAAATCATTTTAATGGCATTTATTCTGCCTATTAAGGGCATCGGTAATGTTTTCCAAAATTGGTTCGACGCTTGTGATTTAGTAAGTAATGCCAGATAATTTGCATTAAATAAAGAATTATTTTCTAGTGATTTGTATACCCAAATATTTAAAATTTTCTGCAGCAATTTTAAAGGGGTATTTTAAAAGATGTGTTGGTTCTAATATTTATATTCCTTTGAAAAAGAAAATGAAGGATGCAAGAAGAATTATCCTTTGAGGTAAATCAAAGTTGAGGATGTTATCAAATTAAAGAGACAAAGTGGAATCTTGCCTAAAAAATGTAGGCCAGAAAATTGGGAACAATTTTGAATCCAGCTAAGAAAGATTAAAGGAATAAAATAAAGAATAAAATAAATTAAGCAATGTGGCGAAACATAAGAATGTACTTATTGGGACAAGAGTCTGCTGCTAGTCAAATTTGACCTGCCATTTAATCAGATCACAGCTGATCTCTAACAAGCATTATCAAGAAATCTAAAAATATATACATAGTATACCAATAAGGATGATACCTAAAGTCGGATTTGGACCATAGATCATAAAACTGGATGATTCCTTTGTTCAAAAAAGCAGTGCAATAAGATTAGAAAAACAAAAGATAAAATGGAGTAAGGAACTTAAAGCTGCCATGATATTGAGAAAAAAAAGTAGCAAATTAATAATTATGTTTTACAAAACTATTAGAGGTATTTGAGTGCAATGAGAGACAAATTTGGATATCATTCAATAATGTGCCTTATAAAAGTTCATGACATTTTGTTTAAAATATTATCAGGAGTAGATGATTAGCTAATGTTATGAAAATGGATTTAGTATAAATCAATCATTTTCAGGTTGGCAATCTGTAACTACTTGAGTCATTGAATCAGAGTTGAAGTATTGAAATAAGCCCTTCATCCTACCACATCTGCTGTGACCTTTATGCCCAGAGTAGGATTATATCCATCTATACCTTGCCTATTTAAATGTCAATGTGCCTTTTAAATGCAATCATGCAATCAAAAAATGCAATCATGAGAACACTGATGCTATTATAAAGAAAGCACATCAGCGACTCTACTTCCCGAGAAGATTACGGTGAGTTGGTATTTCAAGGAGGACTCTCTCTAACTTCTACAGGTGCACAGTAGAGAACATGTTGACCAGTTGCGTCGTGGCTTGGATTGGCAACTTGAGTGCCCAGGAGCGAAAAATACTACAAAAAGGTAGTAAACCCTGCCCAGTCCATCATTGGTTCTTACCTCCCTACCATCGAGGGGATCTATCGCAGTCGCTGCCTCAAAAAGGCTGGCAGTATCATCAAGGACCCACATCATCCTGGCCACACATTCATCTCCCCGCTACCTTCAGGTAGAAGGTACAGGAGCCTGAAGACTGCAACGCCCAGGTTCAGAAACAACTTATTTCCCACAGCCATCAGGCAATTGAACTCAACTCAAACAAACTGAACATTAATAGTAAGATTAAATGAGAACTTACCAGTTTGAAGTTTGATCTTTATTTTAGTCGTCGAGTTGAGGGACTACGTGAAGAACCCCGTACAGCCGTTTCGTGTGTCAATCTTCAAAGCAACGGTGTGAAATCACAGATAATAATGACTGAAGTATAATGGTAAGATAACAATGACTAGAACTACCAGATGAGATCTATGAGGGCTGGGAGGGGAGGGCACGTAGTCCCTCAACTCGATTCCTCATAAAATAAAGATCAAACTTCAAACTGGTAAGTTCGCATTTAATCTTACTATTTTACTTCGGAGTCACATGAGTGACTACGTGAAGACTTCAAAGCTCTGTGATTTCATGCCGTGTGAAACGAGTATACACAACCACAGCTGCTTCATTGACAAATGAAGGGAAAACATTCATAATGCATACAGTCATAACATAGATGTAAAACATGCTGATGCTGTTTAAATGAAACAATAATATTTCCACCTCTTACCCAGATGGAAAATATAACCAGAACATAAATAGAGTTAACAATTACCCCTGGTTCAGCAATGGGTCATTACAGATGTTTGGAGATTCGTTCGTTGGACCATGCTGCAGCCGTAACAATGTGATCCAGTGGAACATAAATACCCTTGCTGCTGATGTTGTAGCAGCTCTGGTGGCATGAGATCTGGAATCAGAATCCATTATAACACAATATCCATACATAACACAACTCCGTTTTTCTCATCTGGAATGGCCTGAACAATAAGTTCTCCCAATTTTTTTGTGACTAACAACATTGCTAATCCAGAACTCCAAGGCTTTTGATGACCTTGACATATTGTTGTATATATGTGTGCTTACCTTATCAAAGGTCCCCTGGTATGCCTGTGACTATTTTGAGACCTGACCCCCTTCTGGTCTGCTCAAGTATTTATAACATAATATTATATATTATAATTTACAGACGTTATCATCCTGTACCATCACAATTATGTAGCGGCTAAACCAGTGCCAAAAGGATAACTACCTAATAAACCAGCCAAATTTAAGGATATAGCTGCAGCCTCCTGGTGAAACAGTGTTCACAAATGTCAACATCGCATATGGCAGTATACTGGTCCTGGGACCTATATTGAAGATATCCTACCCCTTGGTAACCGGTGTGGACCCGACAGAGCGAGTCTTGTTTGCTACAGCCAACTCAATGAGGAAGCTCATTGACCCAATTAATGGCTGTATAACTCCAAAATTAACAAACGATCATTTAGCATGAACTCGAAACAATCAATACCATTTTCCATGGAACATAAGCATAACAAACTCTTTCATCTCCTGGAAAAGAAAATTCTGCAGTTTGGTGCTATGCAAACACTTTGAACACATAGAAGGATAGATGTAACAACCCAAACCTTAGGGCAGTTTATTAAACCTGCAGAACCTAATTTGAGTTTATCATGCAACAACTGATTTCCCAAGCCTCAGGCTGAACCAGCAAATTATGTTTAAAATAACCAAATAAGGTTATATTATTCACGACAAATCAGGAATCAATTTGCATAATCACACAATAGGAACCTTAAGCAGCCTCTTAATTACTTTATTTGAAGCCTCAATTGATAAACAAAATGGAGGGAGCCATAAAAGACCTTCCTTCTCCTTTTAACGAAAATGTATGTTTTGCCACTGTAATGCCACATATTTTGCAACCAGTGAAATACACATGAAACCAACATATATATTAGGTGTTCCATTTAACCAGAATTTCATAATACAGTGTGATTCAACACCAATTCTGTGTTGCCATTAACCTATACTTGATGATTCTCCTGTGACAACAAGATATGTAACCATTCCAGGGGTCTTTAACTGATTGCACCCTCGTGACTAACATATGCCATCATCATAATGTATCCGGAGCACCACAATATGCACATTTGTCCAATCACTCTTTAACCCATACAATGACCATAGGGTCTATAGATAGTTGATACCCATAACAGACATTTTTTGCAAGTCATGCAAATCTGCTCCACCTCCAACGTCGAGATGATATTTGCAACTTGGTATCTGCCGTAAACAGCAACTGTGGCCTGATTTCCGAACCAGTCTTGCAAGACAATCTTGGTCCTTCTACTGAACCTGTGCAATTCTAACCTGCTTGAAAAGCTAGAACAGTCCATTTTACATGGTTAGACCCCTCAAATTAGCTGATAATGTCTCAATCATTCATAATGTATAACTAAGTGTACACCTTACCAAGCTGTAAGTGGTCCCTTAATTGTAGAGTAGCACAGGTACAGTGCGTGGAACCTCTGGGCAGCATTCATGCTGCCACCAACTTCAGTGAACCACATACTGCCAATAAAGACATGGGGTGCATTATCACGAAAACTATGAAACCTTGCTTGTTCCAATAGCTTGTGCTTTGTCATCCAGGTTTCGCCTATGGAAAGGTCTTACCTGAATACAAGATTTGGCAGCCAACTGTAATGCCCCCCTGTGTCCCCTGAGTTCATGACATATGTGCTTGGGATGGTAACTTTCTTGCCAGGCATAGACCTCTGACACATGCACTGTTTCCCTTGGGCATGCTCTATGGCTATACCTTCAGACTCGGCATTAGACTACACCGATCCCACATGCTCTCCTCTTACATGAGGGAGCCATTAAGCAGCCCTGTTACAAGGTGCTGCTGGTGCAGCTTCAGCAATACGCCGACTTTGCCATGGCCCCAGCATCAGAATAATACCAACGCAGCATGCTCTCCTCCTACATGAGGAAGACCTTAAGCAGGCCTGCTAAAAAGCACTGCTGACACAATTTCCCATTTAGAGCCATTAGCACCATTTTGCAATATAATTAAAGATTTACTTAACAACAACTGGAGCAGTAATGAATACTGTTTGTCCATCATTGTGACTTTATTTATTTCAGCTGGTGAAACAAGGTGTGTTAACAATGACCTATATGGCACTTAACCATTTAACAAGATAAGTTGTCTTACTTGCACAGCTGAATCACATCTATACTATTAACAATTAATCTAGCGACTAGTAAATCTGTTACCAGAGTTTATTGACTGCCATCTGTTGCCCAGGCCGGCGTCACAGCCAATTGAATACCTAAAAGAGAATCCCAACATTCTATAAGTCTACTTGACAGACTTAATCTAACTGGATAGAGGAGTCCTATTTCTCAAATATAGTTTAAGACTTAACAGATTCTGTTATATTGCCTTATCCTAACAATGACCCCTCATCCCCCATGATCACTGTAAATGGGAATACCCTACTAAACAGCTATTCCCATAAAGCAGCCCTGAAGAAGGTACCGCTGGCGCCCATGAAGCAGCCCTGAACAAAGGTGCTGCTGGCACGGCCTTTCCCATAGGCCAGTATTTGCCATAGATTTGGCGTTCTCATGAAGCAGCCCTGAGCAAAGGTGCTGCTGGCACCTGGAATGGAGCAAGGTGGAGGATAAATGCGTGACTAAAGGACTGGTGCAGAGCGCAGAGATTCAAGTTTCTGGATCATTGGGACCTCTTTTGGGGAAGGTGTGACCTGTACAAAAAGGACGGTTTGCACTTGAACCCAAGGGGAACCAATATCCTGGCGGGGAGATTTGCAAAGGCTACTGGGGAGACTTTAAACTAGATCAGTTGGGGGGAGGGACTCAAATAGAGAAGGCAAGTAGTCTGTTTGTGAGGCAGGAGGCAGAGAAGAGAAGCAGTCAGATGAAACACGTTGGGAGGAAAGAAGATAAAAATAACAAACGGAGAATAAGAAGTGGAGGGTTTCTTAAATGTGTGAGCAGAGAGATAGAGGGTGTAAAATGAGGATAGGAGCAATAGGTAGCAAGGTGAAAAGTGGCAGGAAAACAAATCCAGGGCAAAAATCTAAAAGGGCCACTTTTCAACATAATTGTAAAAGGGCCAAGAGTGTTGTAAAAACAAGCCTGAAGGCTTTGTGTCTCAATGCGAGGAGCATTCGTAATAAGGTGGATGAGTTGAATGTGCAGGTAGCTATTAATAATTATGATATAGTTGGGATCACGGAGACATGGCTCCAGGGTGACCAAGGCTGGGAGCTGAACATCCAGGGATATTCAATATTCAGGAAGGATAGACAGAGAGAAAAAGGAGGTGGGGTAGCATTGCTGGTTAGAGAGGAGATTCACGCAATAGAAAGGAATGACATTAGCTTGGAGGATGTGGAATCGATATGGGTGGAGCTGCGAAACACCAAGGGGCAGAAAACGTTAGTGGGTGTTGTGTACAGGCCACCTAACAGTAGTAGTGGAGTTGGGGATGACATCAAACAGGAAATTAGAAATGCGTGCAACGAAGGTAAAACCGTTATAATGGGTGACTTCAATCTACATATAGATTGGGTGAAACATCAGGGGTGCTGAGGAAGAGGATTTCTTGGAATGTATGCGGGATAGTTTTCTAAACCAACAAGAGAGCAGGCTATTCTAGACTGGATAACGAGCAATGAGGAAGGGTTAGTTAGCAGCCTTGTTGTACGTGGCCCCTTGGGCAAGAGTGACCATAATATGGTTGAGTTCTTCATTAGGATGGAGAGTGACATTGTTAATTCAAAAACACGAGTCCTGAACCTAAAGAAAGGTAACTTTGAGGGTATGAGACGTGAATTGGCGAAGATGGACTGGCAATTGATTCTTGAAGGGTTGACGGTGGATATGCAATGGAAGGCATTTAAAGACTGCATGGATGAACTACAACAATTGTTCATCCCAGTATGGCAAAAGAATAAATCAGGGAAGGTGGCGCATCCGTGGATAAAGAGGGAAATCAGGGATAGTATCAAAGAAAAAGATGAAGCGTACAAATTAGCCAGAAAAAGCAGCCTACCAGGGGACTGGGAGAAATTCAGAGACCAACAGAGGAGGAAAAAGGGCTTAATTAGGAAAGGGAAAATGGAGTATGAAAGAAAACTGGCAGGAAACATAAAAACTGACTGCAAAGGTTTTATCGATATGTGAAGCGCAAAAGATTAGTTAAAACAAATGTAGGTCCCTTGCAGTCAGAAATGGATGAATTGATCATGGGGAACAAGGACATGGCAGATCAATTGAATAACTACTTTAGTTCTGCCTTCACTAAGGAAGACATAAATAATTTGCCGGAGATAGCAGGGGATCACGGGTCAAATGAGATGTAGCAAATGAGTGAAATCCAGGTTAGCCGGAAAGTGGTGTTGGCTAAATTGAATGGATTAAAGGCCGATAAATCCCCAGGGCCAGATAGGCTGCAACCCAGGGTACTTAAGGAAGTAGCCCCAGAAATAGCAGATGCCTTAGTGATAATTTTTCAAAACTCTTTAGATTCTGGAGTAGTTCCTGAGGATTGGAGGGTAGCTAATGTAACCCCACTTTTTAAAAAGGGAGGGAGAGATAAAACGGGGAATTACAGAACAGTTAGTCTAACATCGGTAGTGGGGAAACTGCTAGAGTCAATTATTAAAGATGGGATAGCAGCGCATTTGGAAAGTGGTGAAATCATTGGACAAAGTCAGCATGGATTTACGAAGGGTAAATCATGTCTGACGAATCTCATTGAATTTTTTGAGGATGTAACTAGTAGAGTGGATAAGGGAGAAGCAGTGGATGTGTTGTATCTGGACTTTCAGAAGGCTTTCGACAAGGTCCCACACAAGAGATTGGTATACAAACTTAAAGCACATGGTATTGGTGGTTCAGTATTGATGTGGATAGAGAACTGGCTGGCAGACAGGAAGTAAAGAGTAGGTGTGAACAGGTCCTTTTCAGGATGGCAGACAGTGACTAGTGGGGTGCCGCAAGGCTCAGTGCTGGGACCCCAGCTATTTACAATTTACATTAATGGTTTGGACGAGGGAATTAAATGCAACATCTCGAAGTTTGCGGATGACACGAAGCTGGGAGGCAGTGTTAGCTGTGAGGAGGATGCTAGGAGGCTGCAGGATGACTTGGATAGACTGGGTGAGTGGGCAAATGCATGGCAGATGCAGTATAATGTGGATAAATGTGAGGTTATCCACTTTGGTGGCAAAAACAGGAAGGTAGACTATTATTTGAATGGTGACCGATTAGGAAAAGGGGAGATGCAGCGAGACCTGGGTGTCATGGTACACCAGTCATTGAAAGTAGGCATGCACGTGCAGCAGGCTGTGAAGAAAGCGAATGGTATGTTGGCATTCATAGCAAAAGGATTTGAGTACAAGAGCAGGGAGGTTCTACTGCAGTTGTACAGGGTCTTGGTGAGGCCACACCTGGAGTATTGCATTCAGTTTTGGTCTCCTAATCTGAGGAAATACATTTTTGCCATAGAGGGAGTACAGAGAAGGTTCACCAGACTGATTCCTGGGATGGCACGACTTCCATATGAAGAAAGACTGGGTAGACTTGGCTTGTACTCGCTGGAATTTAGAAGATTGAGGGGTGATCTCATAGAGACTTACAAAATTGTTAAAGGGTTGGACAGGCTAGATGCAGGAAGATTGTTCCTGATGTTTGGGAAATCCAGGACAAGGGGTCATAGTTTAAGGATAAGAGGGAAGTCTTTTAGGACCGAAATGAGAAAATCGTTTTTCACACAGAGAGTGGTAAATCTGTGGAATTCTCTGCCACAGAAGGTAGTTGAGGCCAGTTTGTTGGCCATATTTATGAGGGAGTTGGATGTGGCCCTTGTGGCTGAAGGGATCAGGGGGTATGGAGAGAAGGCAGGTACGGGATACTAAGTTGGATGATCAGCCATGATCATATTGAATGGCGGTGCAGGCTCGAAGGGCCGAATGGCCTGCTCCTGCACCTAATTTCTATGTTTCTATATTTCTATATCTTCTCCAATAGGCTAGCCTGCCATAACGTAGCATTCCCTTGGAGCAGTCCTGAGCAAAGGTACTGCTGGCACCGCCTCTGCAATAGGCTAGCCTGCCATAGCTTGGCATGCCCATGAGCAGTCTTGAGCAAAGGTACTGCCGGCACAGCCACTCCAATAGGCTAGCCTGCCATGGCGTGGCATCCCCATGAGCAGTCCTGAACATAGGTACTGCTGGCACAACATTTCCCATAGGCTGGAACTGCCATAACTTTGCATTCCCATGATGCAGCCCTTCCCAAAGGTGCTGCTGGCACAGCCTCTGCAATAGGCTGACATTGGCATAAACTTTACTACTGATCCAACTCCTGCCTGAAGGAATTTCTCTAAATTCATTCCCTGAGATGAACCTACCAAATCTTTCTTAATTACTCTGACTATTTTGGCAGCTGTCCCCACATCCTGGGGATTAGTGTGGTTTGGGAACCCCATGTGAATTTCCCCTCCCGGGAATCATATATATATATGCTGGTATATATATATATATATAGTATATATATATATATATATATATATATATATATATATATATATATATATATACACCAGCGGTACCCTCCTGGCACCCGGGCTACTCATTTATGTGTATTAAACCCCATTTCTTGGGGACTATTGCGGTCTGGGAACTGCATACACTTGAGTTTCCCCTCCACCGGGAACCCAGGCTGACTGTTCAGGTCCGTTAAGCCCCATCCCCTAGGGACTACTGCGGTCTGGAACCGCACTATTCTTGGGTATCCCCTCCCCGGGAACCCAACGTGTGGAGTCACTGACTGCATTATCAGCGACTACGATCGCTAACCCGACATTCGCCAGCTCCCCACTTCCGCGGTCGGGCCAGGGTTTCCCCAAAGCCCTAGGCTGTTTCTTTCGTTGGCCTCGCAACCATCCCGCAAGAACCTCGTAGGTTCCTGCAGGAATGCTAGAACAGGTAAGAAATAGCACTTACCTGAAACTTTTTTAGACTTACCTTTGGAGGTGCTGCGCTGCTCCACAGTCGTCTATACGAAAGCGTCTGACGCAATGACGCATGAATGGCTTTACGGGGTTCTTCACGTAGTCATTCACATGACTCCAAAGTTAAATAGCCTTTCATGTGTGTATATATTTATGCAATGGTATTTGGACACACTGAACTGTTATGTATTCATGCCTTCTAGAATCTGTTGTGCTGAAGCAAAGCAAGAATGACATTGTCCTATCTGGGACACATGACAATAAACACTCTTGAATCTTGAATCATTGTTTTGATCCACCACCTCCTCTGACAACAGATTCCTGATAACAAACACTCTTATATAATAAAACTTAGCAATCAAATCCCCTTTAAAATTCCTCCCTCTGCACTCTTGTTTTTCTACTCTTACAATGGGAAAAAGATTTTGATTTTACTTCGGAGTCACGTGAGTGACTACGTGAATAGAAGCCCGTACAGCCGTTGGTGCGTCATGACGTCAGACGCTGGTGCAGTCGGGCGGTTGGAGCAGCAGCGCTCCTCCGAGCGGTAAGATTAAACCGCGGGTTATTCGAAGAGCTGGAGAATTCGGCGGGTGCAGCAGCATCTAAGGAGCGAGGGAGATGGGCGACGTTGCGGGTCGAGACCCTTCTTCATACTTCACCCTCGATTCTCCAGCATTTGCAGTTCTTCGTTAAACAAGTTTAAAGAGGTAAGGTTTTTAAAAAATTTTACCGCATGTTCAATTTCTGCGACGGTTTGGGTAGAGAATGTTGCAGAAAGTGAAGAAGGTGTCCGGCGAGGCGCTCCGGGGGTAGAAAGGAAAAGTGGCAGGAGAGTGTTGAGGATGGGGGCCCGTCTGGTACACCTGGTCCGGTGCTGGCTACACAGCCAGTGGTTGCGGACCCACTGCCGGGGGGCAGTGGAGGCTTGTCAGTAGGGCGGAAGGCCACTGGCAAGTCTCTGTGGCCCGTAGATGAGTCGGGCCTGGAGGTTATACCCTCCTTAGGAGAGTCCGTTTGCTCACGGCTCTCCCACGTCGAGATTCTATTACAAAAGAATGCTCGACAGGGACCAGCTCTGTGGGGAGGAGTGGTGCCCAAGCCAGGCTGATGGAGAGCTTGTGCTAGCAGCACCTGTTTCAGGGCTGCAGAACTATCCTGCCTGTGAGGAGGATGTTCCAGCTCCGTGAGGAGGAGTGGTGCCCAAGCCAGGCTGATGGAGAGCTTGTGCTAGCAGCACCTGTTTCAGGGCTGCAGAACTATCCTGCCTGTGAGGAGGATGTTCCAGCTCCGTGAGGAGGAGTGGTGCCCAAGCCAGGCTGATGGAGAGCTTGTGCTAGCAGCACCTGTTTCAGGGCTGCAGAATTATCCTGCCTGTGAGGAGGATGTTCTATCAGGGCAGTTTGCTGACACTGTTTCTATGCTGGGGGAGAGCAGTAAAGGTGTTCGGTTGGAGGTAATTCCGAACATTGCTAGGAAGTTTGCTGAGTGTAGAGGCAGGAAAGGCGATTGATGTAGAATTGGCCGAAGCCATTCAGTATATGCTCTCCCATCAGTTACAGGAGCTAGCTATGGATGAAGTAGCAAAGAACTATAAAAGCTCCTGTTAATTGTGATCTCCTGAAGGTACCGGTGGTTAATCACCAAATTTGCATAGATGGGTTTGCCTGCTAGGGCCCAGGAGATGAAGTTTTAATAAAGTGCTTAAACTGTTGTCAGCAGGTATTACAGCTGTGGTGAAAGTTATTGATACAAATGATATGGTTGAAGCACACCAGGATGAACTGGGACTCCTTTGTAATGCATTTTGAAATTAATAATATCAGGAGGGCCGCTATTAGGCCAGTGCTAACCCGAATTTGGCGAGTTGTGCAAACCGACCAGTGTACCACCACGGAATCTGTTGTTTGGTGGTAACCTTGCAAAAAGGGTCAAAGACTATTATGAGGTTGTTATAACCATGGCCCTCATTAAGCCAGCTGGAAGCAAGGCAAAAAAGGTTCTCTACAAGAAGTCGAGGACAACAAGGCCGCAAGAAAAGATGCTGGTAAGGAATATAACATTGACAGACGATGAATTAACTGATGTTCCTGTTCAAATTGGGGAAGGTTAAAATTGTTCTCAAACAATGGCAGCAGTTGACATCAGATTTGTTCATACTTAGTGTATTGAAGGAGTGAAAAATTGGATTTTACTATAAGGACAGTCTACCTAATCAACATTTTCCTAGTCATAAACTTATTTTTCAGATGAGGAAAATGTGCTTATTCAAGCAGAGATTCAGTCGTTACATAAGAAGGGGTAATTGAGCCTTCTGTCTATCAAAGTCAACAATTTCTGTCAAGTATATTTCCCAGATCTAAAAAGACTGGGAGATGTAGAATTATTCTGGATTTATCGAACAAATTTGTTTGTTATAGGCATTTCAAAATGGAGACCTTTACCATGGGCAACCATTGATTTAAAGAATGCGTATTACGCAGTGTCTATTCATGGTGATGATAGAAGATGTTTGAAATTTATTTGGATGACTGAGCTGTGGCAATTCAAGACATTGCCGAATGGGTTAACTTCAGCTCCTAGGTTATTTACTAAATTGGTAAAACCTGTGTTAGCATTACTTAGAGCTCAGGGGCATGTGGTAGTGGCCTATTTAGATGATATTCTGATTGTTGGAAAGACTCATGCTGAAACTCAATCATCAGTTTCAGTTGTTAAAATCACTTTTGAACAAATGGGATTTGTTATTCACCCAGATAAATCTAAATTATCACCAGTCCAAATTATTGATTATCTGGGATTTACCATTAATTCCAATCACATGTTGGTAACTTTGCCCAGGGATAAATTGAATCAGTTAATTGAGGACTGTGTTCATCTCGTTGGAGAACAACGGCCTTCGATTAGACAAGTAGCCAGTTTTATTGGGAAGTTGTTGCAGCCTTTCCAGCTGTGCAGTATGGTCCTCTGCATTATCAACAATTACAACCATCAAAGGAACAGGCACTGAGAATACAAAGGGGCCATTTTTGATAGGCCTATGCAGTTGTCACCCTGGGGCGATTGCTGACATACAATGGTGGATAGTACATGTTTAAAAAAATTTAAGGAAGGTTTGGTGGAGTCACCGTCACTGATATTACAGACTGATGTAAGTGCACTGGGTTGGGGTGCAACAGATATGTCTTCTAGTTGTGGAGGCAGATGGAATGTGGATGAGACATCGCTTCCTCAATTAAGAGGGATTAATTATTTAGAGTTGTTGGGCACCTGATATGGGCTCAAAGCTTATTGTTCTACAAGGAGGGATCTGCATGTGCAGGTCAGATTGACAACACCACAGCAGTGGCATATGTAAACCACATGGGTGGAGTTAAGTCACAGTCTTGTGATAGACTGGCTAACCAGATTTGGAGCTGGTGTATTGACCAAAATATCTGGCTTTCAGCACTTTATTTGCCAGGAAGAGGTCACGTCAGTTTAATGACAACATTGAATGGATGTTAAATCAGGATGTATTTAACCAAATGATTGATCAGTATGCATTGCCAGATATTGACTTGTTTGCATCTCGATTAAATCATCAGTTACCTAGATATGTTTCATGGTAACCAGATCCTGGGGCAGTAGCAGTGGATGCATTTTCGCTGCATTGGGGGAGGAATGTTTGTGCATGTATTTCCTTCATTCTGTCTCATCAGCAGATGTTTGCAAAAGATCAAGGAGGACTCCGCTTCAGGGGTATTGGTATGTGCCAGATTGGCCTACACGAGCATGGTTTCTTGTTGTATTACAAATGGCTAGGGAGCCTTACATGCTTATGCCCAAGAATAAAATCTACTGGTAAATCCAGTCACTGGGGATCAACATCCTTTATAGGATCGTATTGATTTGTTAATTTGCAGATTTTAAGGAGGCCATATCTGGGGAGAGGACTGTCTCATCGGACGGTGGATGTTCTCACGTCGGCCTGCAGGGAAAGTACACAGCAGCAATATATCACCTATATAAGGAAGTGGGAGCAATTCTGCCTACAGCAGGATATTGTATATCATACTGCAGGGATCACGGATGTATTGGAGTTTGTCAACTCTTTATTTTGACCAAAAAATTAAGTTACAGTGCGATTAATTCAGCCAGAAGTGCTCTGTCTTCTTATTTACCTATGAATGCAGAATTGCATACAGTAGGGACACATCCGTTAGTTCACGATTCAGGAAGGGAGTTTTCAATTCTAATCCTCCTAAATTCAGGTATGCCGGTATTTGGAATGTGAGTGAGGTTCTTATGCTTCTTCGCCAGTGGGCTCCGGTTACAAGCCTATCTATAGCCAAATTAACTATGAAGGTGGTCATGCTTATGGTGTTGGTTTCAGCCCAACGTGTACAAACATTGCAAAAGCTACGGCTAGATAGAATGCATGTGTCGGCTGATGCCATTATATTTTATGTCTATGATTTTCTTAAACATAATAAAAGAGGCATGACAGGATGTAAGATTGTGTTTTCAGCATACCCCGCAGGTGATCGCTTCTGTATAGTCTCACATTTTTCTCGTTACATTGAGATTACTAAACCTCTGAGAGGAACAGAGTTTATTAGTCACAATAAACTAGGTGGTGAGTCTCTGGAACACAGAGGGAGGCCAGTTCATTGGCAGAGTGAGTTGGATGTGGCCCTTGTGGCTAGGGGATCAGAGGGTATGGAGAGAAGGCAGGTTACTGAGTTGGATGATCAGCCATGATCATATTGAATGGCGGTGCAGGCTCGAAGGGCTGAATGGCCTACTCCTGTCTATGTTTCTATGTTCAAATACCACACAGTAAGGTGTCGGTGCAAACGATTTCAAGGTCCTCGCGGCCGCAGGATGGTCCAGTGAGCTAACTTTTCAGATGTTTTATCACAAGCCGATTTCAAGGCTCGGGGTGTTTAGCTGATTCTGGTGTTAGTACTGTTACATTTTTCCCCTGAGTTAGAGGGGTTTGTTATGATTTGTTTGTAAATAAACTGTTATTTCATTTAACAAATGTATTACTGATGCATGATTGATTGTTAACGACTTTTGAGTCAATCCAGGCAGTGTGAACGTCGGATTTGAGTCTGCGGCGTGAATTCACAGTGCTTTGAAGTCTTCACGTAGTCACTCACGTGACTCCGAAGTAAAATAGTAAGATTAAACGAGAACTTACCAGTTTGAAGTTTGATCTTTATTTTATGAGGAGTCGAGTTGAGGGACTACGTGAATAGAAGCCCGTACAGCCGTTGATGCGTCAATCTTCAAAGCAGCGGAATGAATTCACAGCTAACAATGACCGAAGTATAACGGTAAGATGATAAAACTAGAACTACCAGATGAGATCTATGAGGGTGGGAGCGGAGGGCACGTAGTCCCTCAACTCGACTCCTCATAAAATAAAGATCAAACTTCAAACTGGTAAGTTCTCGTTTAATCTTACTATTATCTACCCTTTCTATACTTCTCATACTTTTATATATTAGGTCGCATCTCATCCTCCTTTTATTCATGCATTACAAGCACGGCCTTTCCAATCTCTCCCCATAACGAATATCCTCTAATTCAGGTAACATCCTGGTGAATTTCTTTTGTACTTTCTCCAGGACAATAATATTATTCTTATTGTGTGGTGACCAGAACTATGCACAATATTCCAGATCCAGCCTAATCAATATTTCAATCACAGTGGAGAGATAAGTGGCTGCAGAAGTGGAATGGTGAATAATAAACCAACTGTTGGAGTAATTCAACACATCAGTCAGCATATGTGGAGGTAAATGGAGAACATTTTGGGTTGGGACTCTTTCTTTACTGTTTTATAAAAAAACAGCACAAACATTCCAACTTTTATATTCTATGTTCCATCACCACCCTAGCAACACGTGTTACCACTCTCATAGAATTGTGGCCTTGGGGCCCCAGGATCTGTCTGCTCATTAAACACTTCTTTTGAACCCTAACATTTACTATATCTGTCCTACTCCTATTTGACTTCCAAAAATACATCTTTCTGCACTTACCAGAATGAAAGTTAACCTGCCAATGTTTCGCAAAGCTTTCCAAATAATCTATATCCTTCTGTAGTCTTAAGGGTCTGTCCCACTTGGCGATTTTTTCGGCGACTGCCGGCATCATTGACTGACATATCAAGTCACCGAAAAATTTGCGGCGTGATGCGGTAGTCACGTTTTGATGCGCGGTGTTTTTTCAAGTTTCACAACATTTTTTTTGTCGCTGCTGGATTTTGAAATGTTCAAAATCTTTTGGCGACACTGATATGACGCCGGCAGTTGCCGAAAAAAATCGGCAAGTGGGACAGGCCCTTTAGACAACTTGCTATCCTAAACACTACCAAATTCCATATTATCTGTTTCAGGGTTCACTTCTGGGAATGCAACTATTTACAATCCGCATAATGTCCACGCAGTGGTGCAACTTTTGGAGTTCCTGCTTTACAGCTCTTGTGACCCAGATTCTATCCTAAACCCTGGAACTATTTTGTGTAGAGTTTGCATCTTCATCCAATGAGTGCATGGGTTTCTTCCAAGTGCACAGGTACCTCAAACCTGCCAAAGAATCGCAGGTTGGAATGATAATTGAGCACAGTAAATTGACCCTTATGTGTAGCCAAATGGTAGAATCTGAGGAGAGCTTCTGAGAACTGGGAGAATAAAATAAGGGAAAATTGGTGTTTGAAGGGTTAGATTGAATTTGGCAGGCTGAAGGATTTGTTTTCTTGTTGTATGATTCTAAAATGAGCGACCAAGTGGGTTATTGCCTTATTTACTGTCAGTACACAAGTGATTAACATAGAAACATAGAAAATAGGTGGAGGAGTAGGCCATTCAGCCCTTCATGCCAATACCACCATTCAATATGATCATGGCTGATCATCCAGAATCAGTTCCCTGTTCTTGCTTTCTCCCCATATCACATGATTCCGTTAACCCTAAGCGTTATATCGAAATCTCTCTTTAATACATCGAGTGAATCTGGCCTTCACAGCCTTCTGTGGCAAAGAATTTCACAGATTCACAACTCTCTGGCTGAAATAGTTTTTCCTCATCTCAATCCTAAATGGGCAAACCCTTGTTCTTAAACTGTGACCCCTGGTTCTGGACTTCCCCCAACATGGGGAACATTTTTCCTGCATCTAGCCTGTCCAATCCCTTAAGAATTTTATAGGTTTCTATAAGATCACCTCTCATTCTTCTAAATTCCAGTGAATATAAGCCCAGTCGATCCATACTTTCATCATGTGTCAGTCCCGCCATCCTGGGAATTAACCTGGTGAACCTACACTGCACTCCCTCAATAGTAATAATATCCTTCCTCAAATTAGGTAACGTACAATATTCCAGGTGTGATCTCACCAGAGCCCTGTACAACTGCAGTAGAACCTCCTTGCTCCTATACTCAAATCCTATACATAACTCTTACTGTATATTACAGTTGCTCCTATACACAATGTGCATTAAGCATATTGTGGGAAGGATATGAAAAATACAAAGTGTTTTAGGTAGGTTAGCTAAGTGGGTAAAAGTTTGGCTGAATGTCAATTATGTGGGGAATTGTGAGTCTACTCTGACAGGAAGCAGAAAATACAAGCAGATATTGTTTGAGTGGAAAGAGATGAGGATATTGCTGGTTATCGGCAACCACATGGAGTAAATACCAAGAGCATATCAACCATGATCTTATTGACTATCTTTAAAGAAACAGCGCAGAAACTGACCCTTCGGTCCACTGAGTCTGCATCGACCAATGGTCACCCCATACACTAGCACTATCCTACACACTAGATACAATTTACAATATTACCGAAGCTAATTAACCTACAAACCTGAATGTCTTTGGTTTGTTGGAGGAAACTTGAGCACCTGGAGTAAACGTGGTCACTGGGAGAATGTACAAACACCGTACAAACAGCACTCTTAGTCAGGATTGAACCCATGTCTCTGGCGCTGTAGGGCAGAGACTTTACCACTGCGCCACTGTGCCACTCAACATGCGTGATTGAATGACGGCATGGGCCTGAGAGGCTGTAAGTTCTACTCTTGGTACTATTTCTTACCTTTTTGTGTTCCTGGTTACCTATAAAGATTGTGGTTATAAAAGTAAGATAACCATCTGGGAGAACTCTATCAGTGATGCTCTCAAAAATTTCAAGGGCGATATTATGAAGATGTTCACGCATCTTGGAATGTCCACGCATCTTGGTGGAGAGTTAGTTGTGACAATAAGGCAAGAACATCTTGTGAAATATGGTTATAGAAATTATGTGGTCAAAATCAGCAAGATTCATAAGTCAATATTGATGATATGGATTGGTCAAAAATGTTGATAGATGTGATTGCATTGACTGTCCTTTGTCCTTGAGCCTTAAGCATAAATTCCAATGGCAATATAAATATCAAGAATAATTACAGCTTTGTTTTGCTCTTTCTATATAACAGGCTGTTTTGAATGTGAGGACATGAGACTATACAATCAGTTATTAACAAAGGGCACCTATTGTACACATTTGAATTTCTACTCCCTACTACTTTAGAAGTGGCATCAACCTAAGTGGACTAATTGTTGTGTTAACATAATGAAGAGCATAATTATGCATCAACACATTAAGCTCTCACATTAGTACCGCAAAGTGCAATTTCAGGGTATTAGCATGTTTTAGTTTACAATGAGCCTCTTGTGAATCTTACTTGAATTTCACACGACTCTTTTTCTTTTTAGCCTCTATTTGTCTGTTTTCTATTTACCTTTTAAGCACTCTCAATCTCAATGGGATGGGCTTTACTAATTCTTGATTAATTTCTCCTGGCTGTAGCTTTATAATGGCGATGGCTTGTTTTAATCCAAAACACTCTATAATTATATTAAAGCCAAGGTGTGTTCATGAAGCCATTTCCATAATGTTATGGAATATTCCTTATGCCTCTAATATATTCGTAAGCCAACCTTGTGCGAAATCAGCCTGGAAATAGCCTCCTGTCAGTGGCTGATTGAATCTTCCCAGTCCCAATGTTGGTCCCGTTTATCAACAATGTAAACATAGAAACATAGAAACATAGAAATTAGGTGCAGGAGTAGGCCATTCAGCCCTTCGAGCCTGCACCGCCATTCAATATGATCATGGCTGATCATCCAACTCAGTATCCCGTACCTGCCTTCTCTCCATACCCTCTGATCCCTTAGCCACAAGGGCCACATCCAACTCACTCTTAAATATAGCCAATGAACTGGCCTCAACTACCCTCTGTGGCAGAGAGTTCCAGAGACTCACCACTCTCTGTGTGAAGAAAGTCTTTCTCATCTCGGTCTTAAAGGATTTCCCCCTTATCCTTAAGGTGACCCCTTGTCCTTTCCCCAACATCGGGAACAATCTTCCTGCATCTAGCCTGTCCAACCCCTTACCTGATCTTCTATACAAAACAACTACTGATACAATATAGGAAGTACATCAACAGTAGTAACAGCCTCTCTTAAGTGCACAAAAGCCTTTCATGACATTAGATAAGGGGATTGTGGGGAATTATTCTCATATTTGACTACCACAGATATTTGTGACCATTCACTGGCTGCTCCATGGTGACACACAGGCTTTACCTTCACAATGAATCCATAATTGGGGGCAGCACAGTGGTGCAGAAGTAGAACTGCTGCCATACAGCGCCAGAGACCTGGTTCGATTCTGACTATAGGTCCTGTTTGTATGGAGTTTGTACGTTTTTCTTGTAACCACGTGGGTTTTCACTGGATGATCCTGGTTTCTTTCCACACAACAAAGACGTACAGGTTGATAGGTTAATTAGCTTTGGTAAAATTGTAAATTGTCCCTAATGGGTTGATTCTAGTTTCTATAACTTTTTAGCTGTGTATATGTCAGAGGTGGGGGGAGTGGGGGAAATCGTTAATCTCTTCCCTATATGGGGGACCCGACTTTTTCCCTGTCGGGTCTCCAATGTCGTAGGGCCTAACATTGTGGGGCCGGCGGCGGCCCCGAGCCGGGACCAACTTGAGGGCTCCAGTCAAGGAGCCTGTGGACTTGCCGTCGCGGAGCTGGCCAACTTCAGAACGGGACGAGCTGTGCTTGCGCGCAGCTTCGATCCGACTTTGGAGCTTCGGAGGCTCCGGCCGCAGGCACGGTGGACAGGAACATCGGGAGCTCGCAGGTCCCTGGTGGGAGACTGCTTTTCGGAGTTCCCGCAACGACAACTTCTCCTGCTGGAATCGCGGGGTTTAAATGACTTGCAGTGGGGCCTAACATCGCCCCGCGCGGCTTAACGGCCATGTGTCTTACCATCGCTCGCCGGGGACCTTTACATTGGGAGCCCCAGTCGCCTCAACGTTGCAGTTGGACTGCTAGACTGCAGGAGAAGAACAAAGGGAAGAGATAAGACTTTTGCCTTCCATCACAGTGAGGAGGTATTGGAGATTCACTGTAATGAATGTTTGTGTAAATTGTGTTAAGTGTGGGTCTTGGTTTTTTTTGTAATGTTAAGACTGTAGAAATGCAATTTTGTTCAAATCAAGCTGTTTGAATGACAATAAAAGGCATTCTATTATATTCTATTCTATGTGTAGGATAGTGCTAGTGTATGGGATCGCTGGTCAGCGTGGACTCAGTGGGCTGAAGGGCTTGTTTCTCTTTGCTGTATCCCTAAAAGTCTAAAAAAGTTTAAAACTGCCAGGGCAATGTGGTATCGCAATAGCCCTCTTCTGAATCGTCTTCACTATCATACTTCTCCAACAATCTTTCTGCGAGAGTGGCCTTGATCTACATGATATATGAGACTGTGTCTAATTTCCATCAAAAGACACAAATTGCTAGAGTAACTCACTGGGCATGTAGCATCTCTGAAGAAAATGGATGGGTGATGTTTCAGATTGGGACATTCTATATTTAATCTTCATCACTTCTGCTTCAGTACTGGTCTAGCCAGTCATTGACTCATATTACTACACACTTAAAAGCCAAGCCCAAGTCATTATTGGTTCCTTAACTGAAGCACATGAGA
Organism: Okamejei kenojei; assembly: GCA_035221665.1. NCBI lineage: Eukaryota > Metazoa > Chordata > Chondrichthyes > Rajiformes > Rajidae > Okamejei > Okamejei kenojei. The sequence continues at coordinate 93,171,153 of CM069136.1, read as the reverse complement.
GGTTTTACATTACATTATGCACCTGGAGAACTGCGCTTCTTCAGTGACTTTTCTTCTGGACTCTGGATGGTAAGGTGTGAAAACATCAAAGGAGATGATGTTCGAGGAAAATGTAGAACAGATCATTATTAGCTGGGAGAAGGTGACAGAAGCATACAGAGATAAAATTTAATCAGGGGGACAGTCAGACAGCGAGTACTATGAAGGGGTAGGGATGGAGAGAGAGAGAGAGAAAGCAAGGGTTACTTGAGGTTAGAAAAGTCAATATTCATACTGCTGGAGTGTAAGCTACCCAAGCGAAATATGAAGTGCTCCAACACTGGAACTCTGATCATGCACAACTAGTTCTAACGGGCAGGTCACATTGTCTCCATGCTTGACATCACACCTCCAAAGCAAGTATTCAACTCCCACAAGGAAAATAATTTTCAGAAGGACAGAGAAAATGCTTCAAACATGACCCCAGAAACTCCTTGAAAAATTGTAACATTATCATCAACTTAAGGGAATCATTGGCCCAAGGCCGCTCAAGGGCAGAAAGTATGTGGGAAGGCACTGAGTCTCTACAACAGGACCACATGGAGTTTAAGCTCAAACAGCAGAAGGGTTATGTAAAAAATCAATCAACTACTCCCTCTGTCAAGCTTCGCTTGCTCTGTCTATGGCCTATAACCCCCATAGGACTTATTTGTCATTCAGAAACCAGACAGCTATAGTGGGAAGCAAGCTATCCTTGACCCCGAGAGACTGCCTAAAAATAAAGAGGAAACATAATATTCCAGGATTTTCAGCAGAGAGCAAAAGATTATTTGGGAATGAATAACATGTTCAAAGACATAGAACATGTTATCAAACATCGAAAACTACATCACAGGAACAGGCCCATTGGACCACAATATCTATGCAAAACATAATGCCAAGACCTTATTTTATCTACCTGCAAATAATCTACATCCCTCTATTTCCTGCATATCCATATGCTTATCCAAACATCTCTCAAATACAACTGTTGTATCTGCCTCAATCACCAGTGCCAGCACTCATCACCCTCTGTGTAAACAAGCTGTATGCTTGTTACTGGATAAGGAGGGAAAGTGTGTTAGAATTGAAAACTGCAAACACACAGAAGAAAATGATGTTACGTTGAACAAAAAAATCAAATTCTTTAACGTGGTGATACTGGGAGTGAAAGCAGCTGTTTTCAATAATATTTTATAATTGCCTTCTTAACATATTAACCTGTTTTGAATTATCACTTTGCAGTGATAAACAAAGGAATATTACTTATGAATCTTGTTTTATTGTACCTAATTACTGGCTTTTATTAAAATGTTAATCTCCAGGTATTGCATGAAAATTGGAATAATTATCATAACTCCTGGAAGGATAGTTAATGGTTCTCGGCTGAATTACTCCTATAAATCGAGTTCCTAAAGTTTTCAATTTTTTTTAATCAAAGCAAGTTCCAATTAAAATGTTTTTATTTCTTAGTATCCATTTATCCTCCTGTAGTTGAAAAACCCCAAATGATGTATTGGTCAAATCCCCTAAATAAAACATTGCAATCTCAGCAAATAAATCGCAATTTCCTCAATAATTAATTAAAAAAACCTTTAATTCAGATATTTTGATTTAATAGTACATTGTTGAATATTTCAGCAGCTGTTAAAGTGCACATTTCAATTTATCATCCACCAATATTAAAGGAGGGAGTCTTATGTAAAGAAAACTTCCAAAGCATAATCAACTTCTGCACGAGGGTGCAGCGTTTTGCCACCCTGGCTGAGAAATTTCCAGGAAGAAAAATAATTTTGTTACAAAACTTTTGGTTCTATTTTTTTTGGAAATCTTTCCCTTAAATCTTTAAAAAGCCTCAATAAAATCTGCTCCCATATAAAGATAATTATTTCTTTTTTCAATCATTGCAATAAATACGTCAGAAAGCATAGCATGGAGCTAAGACTCAACTGGTGCAAGATCTAAGGTAATGAATTCCAAGTGAAACCATGGCTTTATCCACAACACATTCCGTAGGCTCAAGACTACAGGCAGCAGATCTTAAGGAAACTGACCAATGGAGAAGGATCCTGTTCGAAAGAGGTTCCAATCTGTAGTCTGGCTTTTCCAATGGTGACAATCTAACATGTGCACAACAGTGGATTTCACAGTCTTTGAATGTAAAAATGAGGCGGTGGGAAGTGTGCCACCTGCAAGTGTTGTAGTCCAGAATGACTCTTAAGGGCCTGTCCCACTTATGCGATTTTTTCGGCATCTGCTGGCACCCGTCATAGTCGCAGCAAGTCGGTGAAAATTGTAAAAATGTTGAAAATCCAGCGGTGACCATAAACAGTTACGACTCTTTTGGGCAACTACTCACGGCCATATAGGCAACATGTCGCAGGGTTATGCCTGTATGATCATGAGTAGTCTTTTTCTGGTTGCCACTGGATTTTCAACATTTTGAACATTTTCGGCAACCTGCTGCAACTATGACGGGTGCCAGCAGTCACTGAAAATGTTGTGTAAGTGGGCCAGGCCCTTTATCTGATATTTGTTTGCTCACATTGGTAGACCAACATGCTGGAAGAAGAATGAATGCACATCACAATATGATTTTGCAACAGAGCCACACCACTCAGAGCCACAAGATCTTTACTTTATTGCCTGTTCCTGACCAAAGTCAAAATGTTTTCTGTTCTTGTAGACCTTTTTGGGAAGAGAATGACTTGTTCTCACCATATCTTTGAAGTTGCTGATCAGGGGAATGTGGTACATGCTGGTGCAGCTGAGGTAAGAGGTGCTTGATTGGGTAGTTGAGTGAGTTATGTGGATTGTTGTGAATTATTTCTGCTATTTCAGCTTCATTACAATTTGCTCTCATTGAAAAGACCTTAAGCCACCCTGGACATTTTGGACAGACAACATTCCCATGAGTTGACAAGGAGGTCATCATCCAATTTCTCAAAGAGGCTTTGAGAACATCCTTTTTTCCTGTAATTATGTGGTTAAATTCAGAACAGAATACCTGTTATGGAAGAATGGTGTCAGACATTAATTCTACATACTGGAGCTGGCTAAGGATGTTTAGAGCCTCGATGGCAGGGATATTAGCCTAGGTGAGTACATTGGATTGGGAACATTTTGTGTAGGCCAGTATTGGTGGGATCTTTATTGTGTTTTGAGTTGCCTAATAGAAGTAGTCCATGATTCAATAATTTGTCAGAGAGCCAAGGTAACTATTCTCAATTGGACATCACCTTTGTGTCAGGAAAGGTCTTAATCTATGAACACCAATTTTTCTTTCCAAATAATGTTTTTCTTTCCAAAGAATTTAATTATAGATGAATTCCTTTACTGAGAGAAAATCGGCAAGAAACAGAAAGTGATATGTGCTTCCCAGGGTTTTATCACTGGATGGGGGTGGGAAATTGCAACCTTCGTCTGTTCCGCTCTGTTTCAACGAATGCAATCAACCTGGCGTGCACAATCAAATAAGATCAAATAGAAAAAGTTGTCCTACAACTTTAGGCTGTGCATGCCGTACGCAAGGAGAAGATCACTGTGTGGCATTGTGCAGTGAGAGCAGGATTGGTATAAGAACTTAGTCTTTTGAGGGCCTGTGACTGGACCCCCCTACGACAAGCTACGACAACCTACCACCTAGTTTCGTCAAGCTATGGCAAATTAACGACAACCAACGACCCATTAGGACGTTCAACTATGAACAAACCTACGGCAACCTATAACCACACAGGTGACAAACTACAACAACCAAAGTCAACCTACGTCCTCTCGCGACAAGCTACGACAAGCTACAACCCTGTCAGCGATAACTGACAATAACTGAAGATATAGGTTGACGTAGATAGTTGTCAATGATATTCACTGAAGTCAGCACTAGCGACAACCTACATCACCTGGCGACAAACTATACCAGCACCAATGTCAGGAGAAGTCAAGCTATGCTCATTGGCGTCAACCCACTATCGCCGAAAAATGTTGAACATGTTGAAAATCCAGCGGCAACTAGAAAGACGCTACGACTCTTTGGGGGACTGAGGAGAATACTCACGACCATACAGGCGACAGCTCGGTGACCATGTGATGACAGCCTAGTCGCCTGTGGTCGCCTAAAAAATAACCAAAATGGGACAGGCCCTTAACATATATTTAGTATCAAATGCATTTTCTCGTGCTGCGGGGAACAAATTAATAATGGTCTCCAAGTATGCACAGACACAAGTTATATTTGCAAGCTGACTGAGGACAGAATGACCTTGGTTCTGGAATGGACTAAATGAAGGCTGAAGAGTTACCCATTCATTACTTAGACTTGTGGCATTCAATAGACAATAGACAATAGACAATAGGTGCAGGAATAGGCCATTCGGCCCTTCGAGCCAGCACCACCATTCAATGTGATCATGGCTGATCATCTACAATCAGTATCCTGTTCCTCCCCATATCTCCTGACTCCGCCACCTTTAACATAGAAACATAGAAACATAGAAATTAGGTGCAGGAGTAGGCCATTCGGCCCTTCGAGCCTGCACAGCCATTCAATATGATCATGGCTGATCATCCAACTCAGTATCCCGTACCTGCCTTCTCTCCATACCCTCTGATCCCCTTAGCCACAAGGGACACATCTAACTCCCTCTTAAATATAGCCAATGAACTGGCCTCAACTACCCTCTCTGGCAGAGAGTTCCAGAGACTCACTACTCTCTGTGTGAAAAAAAGTTTTCCTCATCTCGGTCTTAAAGGATTTCCCCCTTATCCTTAAGCTGCGACCCCTTGTCCTGGACTTCCCCAACATCGGGAACAATCTTCCTGCATCTAGCCTGTCCAACCCCTTAAGAATTTTGTAAGTTTCGAAAAGATCCCCTCTCAATCACCTAAATTCTAGAGAGTATAAACCAAGACTATCCAGTCTTTCTTCATAAGACAGTTCTGACATCCCAGGAATCAGTCTGGTGAACCTTCTCTGCACTTCCTCTATGGCAATAATGTCCTTCCTCAGATTTGGAGACCAAAACTGTACGCAATACTCCAGGTGTGGTCTCACCTAGACCCTGTACAACTGAAGTAGAACCTCCCTGCTCCTATACTCAAATCCTTTTGCTATGAACGCCAACATACCATTCGCTTTTTTCACTGCCTGCTGCATCTGCATGCCTACTTTCAATGACTGGCGTACCATGACACCCAGGTCTCGCTGCATCTCCCCTTTTCCTAATCGGCCACCATTTAGATAATAGTCTGCTTTCCTGTTTTTCCCACCAAAGTGGATAACCTCACATTTATCCACATTAACTGCATCTGCCAAACATTTGCCCACTCACCCAGCCTATCCAAGTCACCTTGCAGTCTCCTAGCATCCTCCTCAAAGCTAACACTGCCCCCCAGCTTAGTGTCATCCGCAAACTTGGAGATATTGCCTTCAATTCCCTCATCCAGATCATTAATATATATTGTAAGTAGCTGGGGACCCAGCACTGAGCCTTGCGGTACCCCACTAGTCATTGCCTGCCATTGTGAAAACGCCCCGTTTACTCCTACTCTTGGCTTCCTGTTTGAAAGCCAGTTCTCTATCCACATCAATACTGAACCCCTAATGACGTATGCTTTAAGTTTGTATACTAATCTCTTATGTGGGACCTTGTCAAAAGCCTTCTGGAAGTTCAGATATACCACATCCAATGGTTTTCGTTATCCACGCTACTAGTTACATTCTCGAAAAATTCCACAAGATTTGTCAGACATGATTTGCCTTTCGTAAATCCATGCTGACTGTGTCCAATGATTTCACCACTTTCCAAATGTGCTGCTATCCCATCTTTAATAACTGACTCTAGCATTTTCCCCACTACCGATGTTAGACTAACTGGTCTGTAATTCCCCGTTTTCTCTCTCCCCCCCTTCTTAAAAAGAGGGGTTACGTTTTCTACCCGCCAATCCTCAGGAACTACTCCAGAATCTAAAGAGTTTTGAAAGATTATCACTAATGCAGCCACTATTTCCTGAGCTACTTCCTTAAGTACTCTGGAATGCAGCCTATCTGGTCCTGGGGATTTATCGGCCTTTAATCTATTCAATTTACCCAACACCACTTCCCGACTAACCTGGATTTCACTCAATTCCTCCTTTGACCCACGGTCCCCTTCTATTTCCAGCAGATTATTTATGTCTTCCTTAGTGAAGACCGAACCAAAGTAGTTATTCAATTGGACCACCATATCCTTGTTCCCCATGATCAACTCACCTGTTTCTGACTGCAAGGGACCTACATTTGTTTTAACTAATCTCTTTCTCTTCACATATCTATAAAAACTTTTGCAGTCAGTTTTTATGTTCCCTGCCAGTTTTCTTTCATAATCTATTTTTCCTTTCCTAATTAAGCCCTTTGTCCTCCTCTGCTGGACTCTGAATTTCTCCCAGTCCTCTGGTATGCTGCTTTTTCTGGCTACTCTGTACGCATCATCCTTTGCTTTAATACTATCTCTGATTTCCCTTGTTATCCACGGATGCACTACTTTCCCCGATTTGTTCTTTTTCCAAACTGGGATGAACAATTTTTGTAGTTCATCCATGCAGTCTTTAAATGTCTTCCATTGTATATCCACCGTCAACCCTTTTAGAATTATTTGCCAGTCAATCTTGGCCAATTCACGTCTCATACCCTCAAAGTTACCTTTCTTTAAGTTCAGAACCATTGTTTCTGAATTAACAATGTCACTCTTCATCCTAATGAAGAACTCAACCATATTATGGTCACTCTTGCCCAAGGGGGCACGTACAACAAGACGGCTAACTACCCCTTCCTCATTACTCAAAACCCAGTCTAAAATAGCCTGCTCTCTCGTTGGTTCCTCTACATGTTGATTTAGATAACTATCTCGCATACATTCCAAAAAGTCCACTTCCTCAGCACCCCTGCTGATTTGATTCACCCAATCTATATGTAGATTGAAGTCACCCATTATAACTGTTTTGCCTTTGTCGCATGCATTTCTAATTTCCTGTTTGATACCATCCCCAACTTCACTGCTACTGTTAGGTGGCCTGTACACAACACCCACCAGCCTTTTCTGCCCCTTAGTGTTTTGCAGCTCTACCCATACCGATTCCACATCCTCCAAGCTAATGTCCCCTTATTCTTAAACTGTGGCCCTTGGTTCTGGACACTCCTAACATCCCAACATTTTTCCTGCCTCTGGTGTGTCCAAAACCTTAATAATCTTATATGTTTCAATAAGTTCCCCTCTCATCCTTTTAAATTCCAGAGTATACTAGACCAGCCGCTCCATTCTCTCAGCATATGACAGTCCCTCCATCCCGGGAATTAACCTTGTGAACACTCAATAGCAAGTATGTTCTTCCTCAAATTTGGAGACTAAAACTGCACACAATACTCCAGGTATGTTCTCACGAGGGTCCTGTACAACTGCAGAAGGACCTGTTTGGTCCTATACTCAATTTCTCTTCTTATGAAGGCAAACATGCCATTCTCTTTCTTCGCTGCCTGAAGTAGGAACATGTTGGAGGTGAGGCACTACATTGCAGTGAGGAAGAGTGAGGGGAAGATTGGGGAAATGACACAATCTTACTTGACCAATACCTGCATTGAGATTAGATCCATAGGAAACCAATTCATTTGCGTCTGAGCTTGAATGTCATTTTGTAGTGTATGGAGAAAAAAATCCATTTGCTGAGGACAGCCATATTTGAGTCACTTTCTACATTGTCCCTTCGTAATTAGTTTAGAGATATTGCGTGGTAACAGGCCCTTCAGCCCACACCGACAAGCGATCCCTCTACATTAACACTATCCTACGCACACTGGGGACAATTTACGCTTATATTAATCCAATTAACCTACAAACATCTACATCTTTGGAGTGTGGGTGGAAACCGAAGATCTTGGAGAAACCCACGCGGTCACAGGGAGAATGTACAATCTACATACAGACAGCACCCATAATCGGGATCAAACCTGGATCTCTAGCGCTGTAAGCGTTGTAAGGCAGCAACTCTACCACTGCATCACGGTGCCGCCCTATTGACAGAATTGAAGTGTTTCTGGAGTTGATAAGGTCATGTGCAATGATTGATTCAACTGTCTGCATTTTTCTTGGAGATGTCACACCATTAATATCATGTTTGTTGCACTTAAAAAAGATGTAATCTGCATTCTTACTCAGGGAATAGTTCTGTATCTTCAGGAGGAAGTAGTTCTGGAGGTCTCTCTTGGCAACTTACCTTAAGGCAGACAACATGGAAATACCTCTGACCTGACCACAGTTGTCTGCAATATTTCATAGAAATATAGAAAAATAGATGCAGGACTAGGCCTTTCGGCCCTTTGAGCCAGAAATTCAATATGATAATGATTGATCAACTAAAATCAGTACCCCCTTCCTGCTTTTTCCCTTTATCCCTTGATTCCTTTAGCCCTAAGAGCTAAATCAAACTCCTGAAATTGGCCTCCACTGCCTTCTGTGGCAGTGAATTCCACAGATTCACAACTCTCTGGGTGAAGATGTTTTCCTCATCTCAGTCCTAAATGGCCTACCCATATAACCATATAACCATATAACAATTACAGCACGGAAACAGTCCGTGCCGAACATTTATTTACCCCTTATACTTAAACTAAGACTTCTGGTTCTGTACTTCCCCAACATCAAGAACATTTTTCCTGCATCCAGCCTGTCCAATCCTTTAAAAATGTTACGTTTCAATAAGATCTCCTCTCATCCTTCCGAATTTCAGTGAATACAAGCTCAGTCGACCCATTCTTTCATCCTATGTTAATCCTGCCATCCCGGGAATTAACCTGGTGAACCAACACTGCACTCCCTCAGTAGAAATAATGTCCTCCCTCAAATTAGGTGACCAAAATTGCACAAAATACTTACGTGTGGTTTCACCAGTGCCCTGAAAAACTGCAGTAGGATCTCCTTGCTCCGAAACTCGAATCCTCTCACAATGAAGGTCAACATTGGCTTTCTTCACTGCCTGCTGTAACGGCATGGTTACTTTCAATGACTGATGTACAAGGACACCCAGGTCGCATTGCACCTTCTCTTTTCCTAATCAGACACCATTCAGATAATAATCTGCCTTCGTGTACCTGCCACCAAAGTGGATAGCCTCACATTTATCCACAATATACTGCATCTGCCATGCATCTTCCCATTCACCCAACCTATCCAAGTCATACTGCATCTGCCACGCATCTTCCCATTCACCCAACCTATCCAAGTCACGCTGCAGCCTCATAGCATCCTCCTCCCAGCTCACACCACCACCCAGCTTTGTATTATCAATGATTTATTTTGTCCTGTTTTTAGTTGGTTTTGTTTTATTAGATTGTGTGTGTATGTGTGGGGGGGGGGGGGGGGGGGGGGGGGGGAGAAACATGTCCGGGTCTCTTCCTTCGGGGGGGGGGGGGGGGGAGTGCGACTTTTTTGTTGTATTCCCCATCTTCATCTCCGTCTGCGCCAAGACCTAATGGCGGAGCTGGCGGAGCTGGCGGGCTCGGGCCTCGGGGCTGTTCCAGCAGCAGCAGCGGCGACCCGACTCGGTCCCGGAGCTGTTCCAGCGGCAGCAGCAGTGGCGACCCAACTCGGTCCCGGAGCGGTTCCAGCAGAAGCAACAGCGGCGGCAGCGGCGACCCGACTCGGTCCCGGAGCGGTGGCGGCGGCAGTGGCAGTGGCCCGACCGCGACCATGAGCCCGGTGGAATCGACCGCAGGCCCAGTGGACGACATCGTCGGGAGCATGCAACTCACAGGTTGGTGACCTGTTTTTATGAGCTCCCGCAACAACAGCTTCGTCCTCTGGTCTGGAGGACGGCAGCTTCGACCACCCCGGGCCACTGAGTTGAACCGGCCCATTCGTGGAGCTCGGTTGAACCGCGGGACTGATATACTTACCATCACGCGGTGGGGTCACAACATCTGAAGCCTGGATCGCCTCGGCACAGAGGGAAACAAAGAGGGAAGAGACAGAGACTTCAAGACTTTGCCTTCCATCACAGTGAGAAGGTGTTTAGTGAACTCACTGTGGTGGATGTTAAATTTGTGTTTATTGTGTGTTTCTGTCATTTTTTAAATTATATGTATGATTGCAGGGGAACGAAATTTCGTTCAGACCGAAAGGTCTGAATGACAAATAAATTCAATTCAATTCAATTCATCCGCAAACTTGGAGATGTCATATTGAATTCCCTCATCTAAATAGTTAATATATATTGTAAATAACTGGGGTCCAGCGAGCCTTGCGGCACCCGACTAGTCACTGCCTGCCATTCAGAAAAGGAGCCGTTAATTCCTATTCTTTGCTTCCTGTCTGCCAACCAGTTCTCTATCCATGTAAATACCCTACCCCCAATATCATGTGCTTTAATTTTGCACACTGATCTCTTGTGTCACTGACAAAGGCTTTTTGAAAGTCCAGATACACCACATCCACCTGCTCTCCCTTATCCATTCTAATTGTTATATCCTCAAAAATATCCAGACGATTAGTCAAGCATGATTTCCCCTTCATAAATTCATGCTGGCTTTGGCCTATCCTGTCACTGTTTTCCGAATGCGCTGCTATAACATCTTTAATAATCGACTACCGATGTAATGCTAATTGTTCTATAATTCCCTGTTTTCTCTCTCCCTCCTTTCTTAAAAAGTGCAGTTACATTGGCTATCCAAAGAAAATGATCACTAATGCATCCATGATTTCTTGGCCCACCTTCTAACACAATTTTCTGACTAATGTGGATTCCCTTCAGTTCCTCTATCCCACTAGATTCTCAGTCCCTTATTATTTCTTGGAGGTTGTTTGTGTCTTCCTTAGTGAAGAGAGAACCAAAGTACTTGTTTAACTGTTCTGCCATTTCTTTGTTTCCCATTATAAATTCACCTGTCTCTGATTGAAAGGGACCTACATTTATCTTCACTAATCTTTTCCTTTTTACATATCCAAATAAGCTTTTACACTCAGTTAACCCCTTTGTCCTCCTGGTCTATTGTACTGCCATTAGCATTTGCCCAAACACAGGTGATATGGATATTCTTGTGATTTCTCACTTTGACAATGGCATGGAATATTATCTCGACTGAAGTTGCTGCTGGGGATGTAAACATTTTGTTTTTGGACAAATCAGTCTGTTGGTTATGGTAAACTGGGCTGCAAGCATTCCATAAAGAGGTACGTTCTTCACTATTTGGCATCTACCACGTAGCAGCATGTTACACAACTCTACAGTTCTACATCAATCTGATGTCCTCTGGATTTCTCACTTTTCTTGAAGAAGCTTATTAAAACATATCCCTTTGTTTAAAATCTCTTTATCTGGCTCTCTATGGTTTTATTTAAAAGAAAACAGCCTAAATAAAGATTTTACGTTGTTTTACAATGTTAGTGGTCTCATAGAAATGCACTTATTAATCATGGGCAAAGTTTGGGTAAATGGAATTGGAGAATATAGATTCAAATAAAGAGCTGGCACTGACACTCAAGAAAGATCAATGAATTACTTCAAACTTGGCTATGTTTTCAAAGATTTTAAAGACTATTTCCTCACCAACTTGCAATAATAATGTGCAGCTTACTTTCACTCATGTCTGCAAATCTAACTGAATTGTAAAATAATGAACTACTATGACCAATACTGTACATTGATTGTAACACATTAACTAAACTCCTCAGTGGATTTTATGAACTGTAATACAATTCCAAGACTTATACAGCTAAAGCCTTATCAGAAAATTGACTAGCAAAGTACTTGAATGATATGAGTCAATATTCAGCTGAACTCTAAGATAAGCCCTCGATATATTTCAAATTTATTATGTTAAATATTAAATAAAAACAATATAATAAAAACAATCTTACAACTAACCAATATATATTGCACATGAAGGTATAAAAATCAATGGGAGGCTAAAATTAAATGATTTCCAATGAAGAAGGTAAAACATAACATTTCAGCAGAGTTATAATAATAATAATAATAATAATATTATTACGGACTGAAGGTCCAGACAAGGGGCAACATTACATTAAAAATGCATTGCATATTGTAGATGGTTTATATGCAACCAATAATATAGTTACCTCACTCCCATTAACCCCGCCTAGTTAACATCAATCATAACGCCTTCCCCTTCCTGGGTGCAGCAGTAGAAAAATGTAGCTAGTGCTTGAAGATGTATGTAATACCCTGTGCTATCATTAAAAGATGTTGCACACTTTAAGAGTTTGTAAAGTGTTTATTTACATGGTGTCGAAGCTGGAAGACACTTGCGTCTCCTGTCTATCGGGTTTTATTTCTTTTTTTTGATTTGTGTTTTTGTGCTTAATCTCTCTGGCCATGGCGTCCTCTTGCAGAAAGCCCGCGCAGCTTGTCTTTGATGCTGACATCTCTGAGCGCTGGGCCACGTTTGAATTTGATTTCACACACTTTGTCAACGTCGCACACCGCGCTGATCCTGACTCCCTTAAAGCTTCCCTCCTACTCAACCTTGTCGGACCTGATGCCATGAAGAGAGCCAGAAATTTCACCTACGCTCCAGCGGTCCTGGGCGACAACGACGAGGTGATTACTCCTGCAGAGTCTGCCGGCGACCCCGCTTGCCTGCTACGTAAGTTCAGGGAGATTTGTGACCTGCCCTCGAACCGCATTCTAGAGAGGGCACGGTTCTTTACAAGGAGACAGTTGCCGGATGAACCTGTTGAATGCTTTATTGCTGATTTGCGTCATCTCGCCCAGCGGTGCCGTTTTGGTGACATGACAGACCAGCTCACTAGAGACATTTTAGTAACTGGCATGCGTGACCAGAGGCTGCGATGTGAGCTTTTGAGGGATCCGGATCTAACGTTGGAAAAAGCCATGCATGCCTGCAGATTGTCTGAGGTCGTTGTTTTGCCAGATGACCACCGGGACTCGGGCAATAAATCTGTCAACCTGGCTGGGTTTAGGAGCCCACAGCCTCGGATGGGAAACAATGTTTTTCTGCCGCGTGCCAACCCTGGTCCTGGTGAAGTGCCCCAAAAAAGGTGCCCAAACTGTAACTACATGCACCACAGACTGTCGACGTGTCCCGCCTTTGGTAAGGCCTGTAACTTCTGTAAGAAGCTAAATCATTTCTCTGCCTCCTGTCGCTTATTCCGTTCCCGTGGGAGACAGGCACAAACCTCCAGACCCAGTCTAAACATGCTGAGACAATCTGATATCCGTAACGACTCACAGCCCAACTTAGCTGAATCCTATGATGCAGATCCAATTAATCCTCCCGAGGACTCGCATGTGTTTACCCTCCTACAGACACCCGCCCACTGCACTGATCCCTCCGTATCTGTGACTGTCAATGATGTAACCTTCCTTGCAAAGTTAGACACAGGTACGAAGGTCAAATATTTTGTCCATGAATCTTTTCAACAAGATAAGGAATAATGAGCCCCTGGTTGCTGACGATGCTACCCTGCACGCCTATGGTGGAGAGATTCTAAGGCCTGCGGGGAGGGCCACTTTAACTTGCGTGCTGCAAAAGGCCACAAGAAACCTGGTTTTCTATGTTTTGAACTCTGACTGTGTAACCCTGTTGGGCAACCGTGCGTGCCAGGATCTTGGCCTGGTGTCCTTCGACCGCACGGTCCACAAAGTGCAACTGTCGTTTGACCCGGTTGCAGAATACCAGGACCTGTTCGACGATGACCTGGGGAAGTTACCACTGACATACCATATTTCCATTGACCCAAATATACAACCCGTGGTCCGCGCACCTCACAGGGTGTCTCACGCCATGAAAGACAGGGTCGAGGCGATGCTCAACAAGATGGTCGAAAAGGGGGTGCTAGAAGCAGTTAGCGAGCCCACCGATTGGGTCTCCACCATGGTTGCCACGATTAAGAAAGACAAGAACGAAATAAGTGTGTGTATCAACCCGAAGGACTTAAACCTTGCCATCAGGCGACCACACTACCCCATGCGGTCTGTTGAGGATGTGGCGGCTAAGGTCGGGCAAGCCACCGTCTTTTCGGTCCTAAACGCTAAGAACTTGTTTTGGCAGATCCCGTTGGACAAAGCGTTTTCTGACCTGACGACCTTCGCCACACCGTTCGGCAGATTCAAGTTCCTGCGAATGCCATTCGGCATCAATTCTGCTAGCGAGGTGTTCCAGCGAACGATGGAGCAGATATTCTCGGACCTGCCATGTGCCATCATCGTGGATGATATCCTGGTTTATGGGAAGGACATTGCCGAGCACGACCTGAACCTCCGCCGTGTCCTGGATCGGGCGCGACAGGCGAACCTGAAGCTGAATCCCAAGAAGTGCCGGTTTCGTGTCTCAGAGGTCACGTATGTTGGACATGTTTTCACCTCTAACGGACTAAAACCCGACCCCTTGAAGGCAGCTGCCATCTCCGAGATGGCAGCCCCCACTGACGTGCCAGGTCTGCAACGATTCTTGGGCATGGTGAACTACCTTGGAAAGTTTGTACCAAACCTCAGTGAGCTGAGTGCTCCCCTGCGGCAGCTGACAAAAAAGGATATCGCCTGGGTCTGGCTCCCACATCACCAGCAGGCCTTTGACTGCCTCAAGTCGAAACTGATTAGCACTCCGACGTTGCGGTTCTTCGACGTGGGTCGCCCCATCACCGTCACCTGTGACGCTTCCAAGTTCGGCCTGGGTGCGGCCTGCCTTCAGTCTGTCGATGGATTGCTACATCCTGTCTCCTATGCCTCCCGCACCATGACGGACACCGAGCAGCGGTACGCTCAGATCGAGAAGGAGCTGCTCGCGGTGGTGTTCGCCTGCTCCAAGTTCAGAGACTTCCTGTTCGGCAGCAGATTTACGGTCGAAACCGACCACCAGCCGCTGGTGACAATCCTTAACAAGCCGATTCACGCTGCCCCTGCCAGGCTGCAGTGTATGATGCTGCAGCTCCAGCGTTTCGACTTTGATATAATCTACAAGAAGGGCACCGAGATGCACATTGCGGACACCCTATCGCGCGCCCCGCGGACCTCCTGCGCTCGCCACCCCTACGAAACAGAGGACTTGCTCGTACTGGCCGTTAACTTTATTCCCACCAAGCAGCTACAGGTTTTGGCCGAGCACACCGCTGCCGATCCGGTTTTGCAGCGGCTTGCCTCTGTGATTAAAGCAGGGTGGCCAACAAAGCGCTCCACCGCGCCGTCTGAAACACAGCCTTTCTTCCTGGTCCGCGATGAACTGGTGCTCCAGGATGGCGTTATCGTCAAGGGACATAAAGTTGTAGTCCCGTCCTCCCTGTTTGACTTTTACTTTTGTGCAGCCCATAGCGGACACCCTGGGGTCGATGCAACACTCGCCCACGCTCAGTGCCAATTCTACTGGCCTGGAATGGCCAAATATATCCGAGACCGAGTTTCTGCCTCTCTCCTACCAGCAGCCGGCTGCCGTCCCGGCTGGTGTTCCCTGCATGCCTCGGTCCCCGTCGCGGGCGCCTGGTTCCCCTCTGCGCGGGTCCCCTGTTGCCGGTCGCGGTTCTCCCTCTCCTGTTTCTCCCACCCCAATGCCCTTCCCTGGTTCCCCAGCTGCCTCGCGCCTCCTGTTTTCTTCTGCTCCTTCGGGGGAAGGGGGAGACATCCGTACACGCTCGGGCCGGATCAGCAAGCCACCTGTTCGCTACGGCGATTTTGTTTAATTCTGCTGTTTAATTCTGTTGTCGTGACAACAATCTGTTTTTTGATTTTCTAAGGGGAAGGATGTAGATGGTTTATATGCAACCAATAATATAGTTACCTCACTCCCATTAACCCCGCCTAGTTAACATCAATCATAACGCCTTCCCCTTCCTGGGCGCAGCAGTAGAAGAATGTAGCTCGTGCTTGAAGATGTATGGAATACCCTGTGCTATCATTAAAAGATGTTGCACACTTTAAGAGTTTGTAAAGTGTTTATTTACACATATCACATATCATAAATATATATATATATATATATATAAAATCATGATAAATCACATAAAAAACATCATAATTTATATACTAACAAAAACCTCACAATACTTAAGTTAAAAATCCAGAGTAAAAAATGATCAATGTCGTACAACGAGACAACGATACCAGTGTCTCCACAACTGGGATTCGTAGCATGTAGTGCTAACTCTTATGTTTATCAAGGCCACAATAAGCACATTTTTAGAGTCATTTATCCTGTAAATGAATTTATACATGTGGTGTCTTAGGATAGCTTCTAAAGTACTGACTCCTGCAGCCACAAACATATTACTGGCCCTACACCATCTTGGTTGCCTTAGCAGTGTTCTCATGGCATCATTATATGCCACACTTAGTCTCTGCATACTTGTCTTTAAACAGTTCGACCACAGGTGCGCAGTGTAGAGGGGTGTGCAGTATGCTCTATATAGCAACATCTTCACCACATCTGCACACGCACCAAATTTACGCAAGAGGATATTCGCCTGTATATACAGCATGCGTCGTTGCCTATAAATATCCTCATCATCTGTCATTTGTTCTGTAATAATATGCCCTAGATATTTTATCTTATTACAGACACTAAGATTGTTGTTAGACAATTTAAAATCAGGATATTTTAGGCTTTTATCCTCTTTGGTTCTACAGACCATAACAGCACTGTTACTAGCATTATATTTAATGTCATGTTCCAAACCATATATGGAACGTAGTAAGGAGCTGCTGGAGACCAGCGCTAGATGGACTAAAGACCACAAGATCATCTGCATACATAATATAGTTCACTAAAATATTACCAATCACGCACCCAGTGTTACAGGCTTTCAATTGTTTAGACAGATCATCAATATATAGATTAAAAAGGACTGGGGACAAAATTCCCCCTTGTCTAACACCATTGCTAACCCCAAATGGGGCTGAGACCCTATTGCCCCATTTTATTTGCATAGTCTGGTGGGCATACCAGTAGGCCAGTATTCTCACAATGTATTTAGGCACCCCTCTGACGCATTTTACCAAACAGTTTTCTGTGATTAACACGGTCAAAGGCTTTGGAAGCATCAATAAAGCACATAAGGATTGAAGAGTTTTTGCCTCTATATTTGTTTACAATCTCCTTTAGGGCATATATGGATAAGTCAGTGCCATGTTTAGCTTTAAAGCCAAACTGGTTATCTGTGGAGTTAACAAACTCATGTATTCTATCCAGCAGAACTCTTTCTAAGACTTTTATCAATATGCTGTCTAAAGCTATGCACCTGTAATTATTTAGACTGCATACTTTACCAGCTTTGTCCTTAATAACCGGCACTAACAGGACAGACAACATTGAGTCTGGTAACAAGCCATGAATCATAAAGCCAGTAAAACAAATAGCTATGAGAGGAGCTATCCTCATACTCACATACTTAAGATGTTCAGCAGAGATATGATCCAAGCCACTTACTTTGTTGTTGGGCAGCTTGTTCATGGCATGATACACCTCATGTGACATAATCACCATCGAGTCATTACTCTCAATATTGTCCACCCTATACATATTATATTTACTCTGTACTCTTTCACAGAAGATTACAATTATTTAAACAATTTGTGAAGCTTAAGACAAAATGTGTAAAGGAATAAAATAAATGACAATAAAGCATGGAAAAGTAAAATCACCAGTAACATCTGGATCAGTTCCACTCTGCCAGTAAGGAAATACATTATAAGGTTATGATTTTACCATTTACTGCTTGAAACATTTTACAGATTATTTTTGCTGCTTCTGTAATGTTTATTCCCCTGGCAGAGAAAGATAAGATTAGTAATCTGCATCAGAATGAGGTCAACACTGAGTGGAAATCAAAACCTACTGATACTGGAAATCAGCAATAAAATCAGAATGAGTTACCATGTTCAGCAGGTCAGGTAGCATCTATAGAGAGAGAGAAGCATAGAAAGAAAATTAATATTTCAGGTGATATTAATATATCCTTCTTAACTTCTAATGATGGACTGTTAGCCAGAAATGTCATATTTTTCTCTCCCACAGATGTTGTCTTACCTTCTGAATGTTTCCTACACTTGCTATTTTTATATGCATGCCAACAGTGGATACCAATGTGCAGAGAAAGGATACTGTTGGATGCCAGAATTATGATAACAAATATATTAGGATCTTTCTCCTGCATTCTGCGTTCTTTGTGTGTCATTTGCTGGTGGTAGTAGATAGCAGACTATCTGCACTGCTAGTGTTATTACATTCCATCAAGTGTTACTAGTTTAATTTTGTACTCACAAAGATGCTAGTGAAATCCTTATTTATCATTGCCATCAACATTATTAGCTGGATGCAATGCAAGCCACTCAATGTTTTGCTGCAGCATAGCACATAGTATTTATCAATGAACTTGCTATTTGGTCGTGGGTTAGTGACAGTTACTTATTGCAGTCTTTTGCCCAGTAGGAATTAAACTGAATCTATCTTAGTTGTTTTACAGGAAACACAAATAATAAACTTTGATCCAACACTTAGGTTAGATTTAAACATACCATAGAAGGAAAGTGCAAATGTCTGCAATATAGAATAGAATAGAATCGAATAGAATGCCTTTTATTGTCATTCAAACAGACAAGATTTGAATGAAATTTAATTCCTAGTCATGACATTACAACAAAAAAAAACAAGACACACACTTAACACAATTTACACAAGCATTCATCACAGTGAATCTCCAACACCTCACTGCGATGGAAGGCAAAAGTCTTATCTCTTCCCTTTGTTCTTCTCCCCCAGTCCAGCAGTCCAACTGCAGTGTCGAGTCGACTGCAGCTCACGATGTTAAAATACCCGGTGAGCGATGGTAAGCCCCGCGGCCGTTTAAGACACGCCTGGGCGATTTAGGCCTGTGGCCAGAGCCCCCGAAGCTCCGAAGTTGGGTTGCAGCCGCATGCCACCACAGCTCTCCCCACTCCAAAGTCGGCCAGGTCCGCGATGGTGAGTCCGCAAGCTCCGCAACTGGAGCCCTCAGGTTGGTTCCGGTTGGAGGCTGCTGCCAGCTCCACGATGTTAGGTCCAATGACACCGGAGACCTGACAGGGAAAAAGTCGGTTCCCCGTACAGGGAAGAGATTATAACAGTACATAATTGACAGTTCCCTAACCTAATAATACAGTGGCTAATACATTGTATTTGAAAGAAATCTCCAGAAGGTAGCAAACAAGAACAAACATTGAAACATGTGCCCTGAGAATCAAACCATTTCTCCAAGGCTCAACAGTTCAACCAATCATCAATAAACAGGATGACCATCTCGCAACATTATTTATACTATTTACAATGCTTTTGCAGTGATGCAATCAAAATTATACATTTAAGGTTCATTTGCATAAACTGCTATATATGTTATGAATTTAAGAGAAACAGAGAGGACACCTGGACCCCTCACCATCCTGCATACCATTCTGAGCCTAGACTGGCTAGTGCCAATCAAATAAAGTTCAGCTGACAAGGGTTAAGCAATTCTGACAAGTGCAAGGATTCTCCATTTTATGGTGTCTTTAATTTGGCCAATATTAACATTCCCCCATTTTATCATTCATGATAACCCTCATCATAAATGATAACTAAACAATCAGATAATCAGATAACCAGATATACATATGTGTGTCTATTACATTTTCCTTCTATCAACAACCCAAGATGATTATGTTTCTTCCCAGAATCTTGTCAAGCTTCCCGAGTTTTCGTGGACGTCGTTTCACAATTTCCATCTGATCAGTCTTCACTTCCCAAGTTTTCTTGGGTGCGAATTCCCTCCATGCATGTTGTTGCCCATTCTTCCGTCCCTTTCCATAGTCAACTTTTCAATTATATATTACATTTTCCATCTATCAACAACACAAGATGATTATGTTTCTTCCCAGAATCTTGTCAAGCTTTCCGAGTTTTCGTGGACGTAGCTTCACAATTTCCATCTGATCAGTCTTCACCTCCCGAGTTTTCTTGGGTGCGAATTCCCTCCATGCATGTTGATGCCCATTCTTCTGTCCCTTTCCATAGTCAAACCTATGACCTAAAATTCCTGAAAAACTTGGGACAATTAAGTTACAATCATGCACCCATGCTGTCCCATACATTCACTATAATTATATTTCACTCGAACCTATTATATTCTGCTCTATCATTGTATTCCTATTGCTATTCTGTTCCCTAATACTCTCTTTATTATCCCAGGATCAACACTAATCAGTCCTCTTCATATTCATACGATATTATAATATGTATATCTGCTGATGGGTTCTCATATAGATTTCAGCAGGGTTCAGTCCAGATTTCCCTACAGGTGTGACTCTAATTTTAAACCATGAAGAATGTTCCAATTTAACCAAATTCAGTCTCAGCCTTCAATTTAATATTTCAAATTTCAGTGCCCCTCATCCTTCTTATTCCACAGCATTGTGGCCGATAACACAATTCTATTCCAATTTCTGTGGAATTCCCAGCTGTTCAAATTTAAACAATCAATTTCTATATGTCGTCAATGTCATCGTATATCCAACTAAGAATGCCGAATCCAGGGACAATTTCTTCCCAGCTTGATAATAGAAGTTGCTTTACCATCAAGGGTTACACAATTCAAATCCATTAGTTAAATATGCAGTGGCTCAGCTATTCCTACTGGACGGTTAGTATTGATTTTCTGAGGGGAACATACATTTCAGTCGACCTCATCATTCTATACCACCACCTTACGTTCCCAGGGTATTTCTGTCTGACTAGCACCGCAATTCCTGATATCTGTTATGGTATGTCTTCTTGTGTGCATTTACATCTCATAACAGAAATTTGTCTGGGTAGCATTAAGGCCTCTAAGAAATCTGTCATCAATTATGTATTTGAAATTTGTCCCTCCTGGCCAGAAATCTCCTATTTTCATATAATATCAAGAATCTGTGTAAACATTTATCTTCAAATGTTACCATGATGCAATCCCAAATTAAAGCAAATAATTCAGCCTAATATGCTGAATAAGGTGACTTAAAGGTAACAGCTTTTACATTTTTTCCATCCTAATTAATAATTGCATACCCAGATAATTTCTCTCCTCACGATTCGATCAATGAACTTTCATCTACATACAACGTCATGCCCAAGTCCTCTATGGATGCATCTCTTAAGTCCTCTCTCACAGACGTCCTCTCCTTGATGATCACTAAACAGTCCTGTCCCGCTTCTGACTGCTCTTCTGGGGGTGAGACAAGAACATATATTAGGTTAATTTATATACTGTGTCGAAATCAACATTTTCAACTATCTCTGAAATTGATCCCATGCCATTGTTAAGTGTTAGATTTTAAAGTCATTTCAATAATTTCCTGATAGAGGGTAGTTAAATTTGGGTGCAGAGTGGGTGTTCCCTGTTTACAGAGCATTGTCTATTCCCATATTTTTAGATTTGAGATAGCCCGTTCAGACAAAGTAGTGCAGTAGAGCAAGAAGGGATTGTTGTACAATGATCTTTCCAGTTGGAACCTGCCTTGATGATCTCTCTGGAGGCATACTGTACCTTTTTAATTTACTGTGACTCGATTTGCCTTCCTTGCTGGAAGTGAAGTGTTGGGTGAGTTAAGATGTTAGCATGGTTTGGCACTAGCATATATATGGAGCATCTTTTCAACTGAGTTAATTGCTGTGAAATCTCATGCCAGTGTATGTTGTTTTTCTTCGTTCAGTTTCACAGCTGTAAGAGTTAAAGGCCTGTCCCTCTTTCCCGAGTTATTCACGAATTCTCCTGAGTTATTCACAAATGATCCCGAGTTTTCAAACTCACAGAATGTTCGTAACAAGTCCGTAGGAGGCCGTAGGAGTCTGTGGATATATCACAGCGGCTCGTTATACCAGCCGAAGGTACTCACAACTTGCCATAGAGGGAGTACAGAGTCCCACTTGCCATACAAGGAGTACAGAGAAGATTCACCAGACTGATTCCTGGGATGTCAGGACTTTCATATGAAGAAAGACTGGATAGACTCGGCATGTACTTGCTAGAATTTAGAAGATTGAGGGGGGATCTTATAGAAACATACAAAATTCTTAAGGGGTTGGACAGGCTAGATGCAGGAAGATTGTTCCCGATGTTGGGGAAGTCCAGAACAAGGGGTCACAGTTTAACGATAAGGGGGAAGTCTTTTAGGACCGAGATGAGAAAATAAAATTTCACACAGAGAGTGGTGAATCTCTGGAATTCTCTGCCACAGAAGGTAGTTGAGGCCAGTTCATTGGCTATATTTAAGAGGGAGTTGGCTAAGGAGATCAGGGGGTATGGAGAAAAGGCAGGTACGGGATACCGAGTTGGATGATCAGCAATGATCATATTGAATGGCGGTGCAGGCTCAAAGGGCCGGATGGCCTACTCCTGCAGCAATTTTATATCTTTCTATGTTTCTATGTTTTCTCTGGGTTATTTTTTTACTCATGTACATTTTTCATCAGACTGGAAAAAATGTTCCGACTTACCTGATTCCCCGCGTACCTACGACTGGCATAACGAGCCGTTACGCAATATCCACGGACTACTGCGGCCTCTACGGACTTGTTACAAACATTCTGCAAGATTGAAAACTCAGGTGAATTTATGAATAACTCAGGAAAATTCGTGAATAACTTGGGATAGTGGGACAGGCCCTTAAGGATGTTACAGTGAGAAGCAATTCTCTTAGTTCTTGCACAAGGTTTTATATTAGTTTTATTCTGTCTTTTCTGAATCAATTTATCAGTGTTGCTGGTGGCCTGTGATCCTTTTGGGAAAGTATTACCACTTTCTGGGGAGCTACATTACCTTTGATGTCTTCTCAAGGGGTCCGTATATTCTTTACCTCACTCCCAAATGATGTCGTTGAGAGGTAACACTGTCCTGGATGCATGATAAAACTCAACACCATTTCAGTTAGATATATTTGCTCTAATTGTTCGGGTCTGTCATAATGATTGCTCCTCTCTACTATTGCTCCTAAGTTTCCTGCCTCTGCTGGTTTTTACTGGTACCTCAGTGTATCGTACAGCTCCCTCCTCTTCTCTCAACTAGTGCCAAATTTTACTTCGGAGTCACGTGAGTGATTCCGTGAAGAACTCCACCAGTCGGCATGTGCATCATTACATCCGACGCATGGTGCAGCGTCCGGCTGGGAGGAACAGCGCATCTTCAGCGGTAAATTTAAAAAGCCTCAGGTAAGTGTTCAACTTCTCCGAGTTCTCTGCATTTGGTAATTCTTGTTGCAGGAGGACAAGTACAAACATGAACAAATCTGGAACAGCGAGGCGAGCCATGCCGACAATATCTCAACCCCACGGGAGTGCGGGTAGCAGGCGGCCGTCTAGTTCATCTAGTTCACAGACTTGGTTTCGGAAAACACTGTGCCTATGCCAGAGTGGCGTAAGGTTACCCAAAAGTCTCTCCGGTCGATAGACTCAGACGAGTCCGGACGAGAGGGTTCGACCCTAGAAATGGATACCGCGGAACGGGTATCCAGGATGGAGCTCCTGTTGAAGAGAGTGCTCCATCCAGAGTGCCGGCCTCTCCAAGAGCCCGCGCCAGCAGCACCTACTGGGCTGCCAAGTATCTTCCTCCAGGACGAGGAGAGTATACCGGGTCAGATTGAATCTGACGCTGATTCACAGGGTTCAGCAATAGAGGCTGCCCACAAGACGAGCTGCAAGCGCCAGAGGTCCCATTCCTGGCGGCCAGGTTTGCCATCCCTACAGACTCTGGCGAGCCACTTGGAGAGGAGCTGGCTGCCAGCATAAATTACCTGGCTTCCCACCAGCTCCAGGAGCTGGCTATGGAAACTACTGCAAAAAGTAAGAGACCCCCGAGAACTGTATCCTGCTGAAGGTGCCGACAGTCAATCATGCCATTTGGGGCCATATGGGGGCAAGCATCCGAGCGCAGGATATTAAACTGCAGTGGGTGCTCAAGCTCTTGGCGTCTGGAATAATGGCTTTTGGTAGGTTGGATGGTGGGCTCCTGACTGAAGTTCAGCAGGATGTCCTGGCTCTTATGTTCAATGTGCACTTTGAGATTAATTGTCTCAGAAAGAGTGCCATCCACCCCACCATTAATCCCAGGTTTGCTGCCTTATGCAAGCGTGACATCGTCCAGCCACCAAATCTATTATTTGGAGAAGACCTGGCCAAAAGGGTAAAGGAGCTAGACGATGAAGCCAAGACCGTCGGGCTGATCAAGGCACCAGTGACCAACAGAACTCTCCGATGGCAATACCCATATAAATAGTTTGCGGAAACTGGGGCTGGGTAAGGACCAAGCCGACCGTTTAATGTCCACAACTGGTGCTCCCCAGCAGGAGCAAGGGGAAACATGCCTTTACCACCCAGAAGCAGGCAAAGAGCACCGGTAACCATGGAGGTAGGTGGGTCTGGCTCCTGTCTAAACATATTACGAGAGAATTGCCTACCAGTTGGCGGGAGGTTACACAGGTTTCTGGGAGAATCGTATAAAATAACCTCAAATGTGTTTATACTGCACAGTATTCAAGAGTTTAAAATTGAATTTATTCCCAACCTGTGTCCATCCACCCAGCACAAACCGAAACGGGCACTCATCTTCTCACAAAAAGAGTATTTGATGATCCATGCTGAAATAGCAAAGCTATGCCTCAAGGGAGTAATTGAGAAAACAGTCTATCAGACCCATCAATTCGTGTCTAATGTGTTCCCTAGACCAAAGAAGGATGATGGGTGTAGAATGATATCAGATTTAACAGGACTTAATCCGTTTGTGCGGTATCAACATTTTAAAATGGAAACTTTTGTTACTGCCAACCAACTGCTTTCAAGGGGGTGTTATATGGCATGTATAGATCTCAAAGATGCGTATTATTCAGTGCCTGTTCATAAAGACTATCACAGATATTTGAAATTTAACTGGATGGGACAATTGTGGCAATTTCGAGCTCTACCTAATGGATTAACATCAGCTCCTTGCCTATTTACAAAATTGCTAAAACCAGTACTTGGGTTATTACAGTCACAATGCCATATAATCATGGCCTATTTCGATGCCATTCTAATCATGGGAAACACCGTTGATGAAGCTGAGTTATCAGTCTTAGCTGTTCAACTCATGGTGCTTTATTGGAATTACAATGGTGGATTGAAAATGTCCCACAAGCTGCTAAAACATTCTGATACAACAGCCTGAAGTAATTTTACAAACAGATGCTAGTGCTCTCGGATGGGGGGGCGACAGATTCATTCACCAGCTGTGGGGGCAGATGGACTGTCCAAGAGGAAATGTTTCTCCAAACATGTGGTATTAACTATTTAGAATTATTGGGAGCATTTTATGGGTTAAAAGCCTATTGTTCTACAAAAAAGAATCTGCATGTACTGATACAATTAGACAATAAAACAGCTGTTGCATACATTAATCACATGGGTGGAGTCAGATCGGTATCATGTGATTGTTTGGTCAATCAGATATGGCAGTGGTGTATTAAGCACCAAATTTGGATTTCGGCAAATTACATCCCAGGTAAAGACAATGTGGTGGCAGACAATAGATCAAGGATGTTTAAAGACAACACAGATTGGATGTTGAACCCAGTAATTTTCAGTAAAATTGTGATTCAATATGGGTTACCAGACATTGATCTGTTTGCATCAAGATTAAATCATCAATTGCCTAAATATGTGTCTTGGGAACCAGATCCAGATGCAGTAGCAGTAGATGCTTTTTCACTACATTGGGGGAATATGTTCTTTTATGCCTTTCCGCCATTTGCTCTGGTTCAGCAATGTCTGAAGAAAATAGAACTAGATTCTGCCACAGGATTATTGGTGATTCCAAATTGGCCGACACAACCATGGTTCCCATTGATGTTAAACATGATTAAAGAACCAAATATGTCAATTCCTAGCAGCAGTGATTTATTGATAAAACCAGTAACCAAAGAAATTCATCCATTACATGCTTATATGAATTTGTTAATCTGCAGGTTTTAACCAGACCACTACAAGAGCTTGGATTGTCGGATAGAACTATGGATATTATAGTCGCATCATGGCGAGATAGCACTCAGAGACAATATATGACACATATAAAGAAATGGGAAAATTTTTGTAGACAATCAAATATATCCTATCATACTGTGAACATTGCAAACATATTGGAGTTCCTTGCCGAGTTGCATTTTGAACAGCACTTAAGCTATAGTGCCATTAATAGTGCACGTAGTGCCTTATCATCTTATTTAGGACAAATCTCTGACCAGAAATCAATTGGATCACATCCATTAATATCCAGATTTATGAAAGGAATCTTTAACAAAAATCCACCCAAACCAAGATATACAGAAATTTGGGATGTCAGCATTGTACTTACTTTACTTAGGCAATGGACTCCAATCGAAGTTTTGTCATTGGAAAAGTTAACATTTAAATTAGTAATGTTAATGGCATTGGTTTCAGCTCAAAGGGTGCAAACATTACAAATGCTACGTTTAGACTGTATGCATGTGGCTGCAGATAACATTGTGTTCTATGTTTACGATCTGATCAAACAAAGCAGACCAGGGAGAACTGGAGCAAAGGTAATGTTTCAAGCTTACCCTATTGATCCAACGTTGTGTGTAGTTAAACATTTGAATCAATATGTAAAAGCTACCAAAACTCTTCGAGGTAATGAAAAAAACATTAATGATTACGCATAAGAAACCACACACAAAAGCTTCAGTGCAAACAATTTCAAGGTGGTTAAAACAGGTGTTACTTTTAGCAGGAGTAGACACTGATGTGTTCAAATCTCACTCCACCAGGGCAGCAGCTACATCCGCGGCGAAGTTACAGGACGTGCCACTCGAACATATTTTAGAAACCGCAGGGTGGTGTAAAGAAGAAACTTTTTCAAAGTTCTACAATAAACCTGTTCACACAATGACAGGCTTTGGACACGCGGTGTTGGGTTCACTATAATCACCTGCTTTGTTTCACTATCAATTGATATTATTGATTATGTTATCACTTATATCTTTTATCACTTTGTAATGGTTTCCCTCAGATGTAAAAAGAGGGTTATTATATGTTCTTTTATCATTAAAAGATTTATGGAAAGAACTAAAACTAGTCTGGTAAAAGGTTTTTTACTCATGTATGTGTTGACCTAGCCGGACTGTCGTATGGAAGAATTCTACGACATGGATAACACAGAAGCTTCAAAATCTTTACGCAGTCACTCACGTGACTCCGAAGTAAAATAGTAAGATTAAACGAGAACTTACCAGTTCGAAGTTTGATCTTTATTTTATGAGGAGTAACAATGAGGGATTACGTGCCCTCCACTCCACACCCTCATAAAATAAATGATCATCTGGTAGTTCTAAATCTATGATGAGCCTTACTATCTTACTCCGGCTATTGTGTTCTGTGTTTTTCATGCCGCTGCTTTGAAGTATGCCGTTCTAGCGCCAGGCGGGGCTTCTTCACGTAATCCCTCATCGTTACTCCTCATAAAATAACGATCAAACTTCGAACTGGTAAGTTCTCGTTTAATCTTACTATGAAACAGGTTGCGAGCTTAATTGGTAAATTGGTAGCAGCCTTTCCAGCAGCCCAATATGGACCTTTGCATTATCAGCATTTACAGAGAGCAAAGGTACAGGCACTGAGAATTCATGAAAACCATTACAACCAGCCCATGCACTTAGTATCTGAAGCCATCGCAGAGATATAGTGGTGGATTAGAAACATATTAAATTGTTATGGCACAATTTTGCCCAAAGCACCATCACTTATTTTACAGACTGATGTCAGTGCCCTAGGTTGGGATGCTACTGATACTAGATCTAGTTATGGAGGCAGATGAGATATGCATGAGGCACAGATTATCCAATCACATGGAATAAATTATTTAAAACTGTTAGGAGCATTCTATGGGCTCAAAGCTTATTGTACCATTAAGCATCACTTACATGTTCAGTTGCAGATTGACAACACCACGGCAGTGGGGTATGTCAATCATATGGGTGGAATCAAGTCGAAGTCATGTGATGGATTGGCTAACACTATTTGGCACTGGTCCATAAAAAATAATATTTGGATTTCAGCTGCCTACTTGCCAAGCAGACTCAATATGGTGGCAGACACCAGGTCACACAAATTCAATGGCAACACCGAGTGGATGTTGAATCGTGAAGTATTTGGTGGAATTGTCCTTCGGTATGGGATGCCAGATATTGATTTGTTTGCATCCAGACTTAATCACCAAGTATGGTTCATGGGAACCAGACCCAGGGGCAGATGGGATATACGATGAGCGATTACGTGCCCACCACTGCCAACCCTCCTATCATAGAAACATAGAAACATAGAAATTAGGTGCAGGAGTAGGCCATTCAGCCCTTTGAGCCTGCACCGCCATTCAATATGATCATGGCTGATCATCCAACTCAGTATCCCGTACCTGCCTTCTCTCCATACCCTCTGATCCCCTTAGCCACAAGGGCCACATCCAACTCACTCTTAAATATAGCCAATGAACTGGCCTCAACTACCCTCTGTGGCAGAGAGTTCCAGAGAATCACCACTCTCTGTGTGAAAAAAGTCTTTCTCATCTCGGTCTTAAAGGATTTCCCCCTTATCCTTAAGCTGTGACCCCTTGTCCTGGACTTCCCCAACATTGATCATGAAGCTCATCTGGTAGTTCTAGTTATAATCTTACTATAATACTTCAATTGTTGTTTTCAGTGATTTCACACTGCTGCTTTGACGATTGGCGTGCATGCTGACTGGCGGGGTTCTTTACGTAATCACTCATCATAACTCCTCATAAAATAAAGATCAAACTTCAAACTGGTAAGTTCTCATTTAATCTTCCTATTTTATTCCCATCGAGTTCCTTTATTACTCCTTGATTTCTCTTACACTCTGCTCTATTTTGCTTCTTGAAGGGCATTCCTTGCTCCACTGACCTTGCTGGCCACAATTAAAGCAAGCATCCGGCTTTACTATTCTGCTGACTTTAAAAGATGGTTTCGGGGAAACATAGGGTTGGCTGTAATTGCTCCATGGTTCTGAGGTATCTCTTGGTACCTCCTTCCGTGGGACATATTCAGTCTTTATCACAACTACTGGCTGATTCTCTTGTTCTCCAATATCCCTCCAGTGATACCTCACTGCCCGTGCCACCTGACTGGCACTATTTTCTGTCCAGTCCATGTTACAAGTTTTAATGCATTCAGCCACACTAGTGGGAAGGCAATTCAGTAAGATGGCACAATATTATGGGGAAATTACTCTGTTTCGATAATTTATATCACCCGATTGGTCCATATATAATTCTGAAAATCGTTCTAAGAATTCATCTGCTCCCTCTCTCTTTTTTTCTTCTTATTTCTAGGATTCTGGCTAAGTCAATCGGCTTCTGAAAAGTACTTGCAAGGGCAGTTAAAACTGCCTCTTCCCTAGCACCATTATCCGCTATTATATTTGCCAGTGTTTCATGTGTTGGATGTCCCAAAGCTGTTAAGAATCTAGAGTAGACAAAAGTGCTGGAGAAACTGAGCAGGTGCAGCAGCATCGATGGAGCGAAGGCAATAAGCAACGTTTCGGGCCGAAACCCTCCAACACTCCTAAGAATCTAGAGTGTTCAGTTGGTGTAATTATTAGCTGGATCACTGCCCATAAATCTTGGGAGTCTGCGTGATATACGCACATTGTAGTTCTTAAGTGATCCACAAAGGAAGCTGGTAATTTTCTATGATCGGGCATTTGACTTAAAATTGCCATTATCTCATTGGGCTTCCATGGGGTATAGACTTTTATGGTATGGGGATTATTTGCACTCACTGCATTGGCCGGATCAAAAGAATGATTAGGCATTTCCCTGATGGGGAACTGCCTTCATTACTTGTTTTGTGTTTGTACTTTCTGTCATATCGGGATCTATCTCGGTATCTTCAATTTTTGTCTCACTCCCAGATATATCTTCCTCTACGCTAGGAGGGTTCATGGTACCTTCTAAATGACTCCCTTTCTTCTCTCGCTACTCGTCTAATTCATCTAGGTTTAGGCTCGCAAGAATACTCTGGTTGTTGTCCTTAACTACTGGAGCTATCTTTTTGTTCTACTCCTGGTACCGTGAACTACCGGACTATCTATCAATAGTGGAGCAGTCGGCATTAAAGAATCCTGTACTTGTGTTACTGCTGTTTGTAAAGCAGGCTTTATGGTAGAATCTGTAGGTGGTGCTAAAGGTGCTGCAGGGTCTGAATGTTTGTTGTGTGCACAAGCTATACAATGTATGGGTGGAGCCCGCGGAACGCAAGAGGAATATGGTGGAGGGTGCAAACTTCTTCAATTTTCTTCGGAGTCACGTGAGTGATTCTGTGAGAAGAAGCCCCGCCAGAGGGCACGCGTCATTACGCCTTAGCGCATGGCGTGATGACTGACTGGCAGGCGCACGGCTCCTTCCAGTGGTAAGTTCAAACCTCAAGGTAAGTGTCAAACCTATCCCAGGTTATGTGTTTTCTTGCAGGAATCTCTCCTTAGAGTTTTCCTGTTGGATTTTGGGGCGAGGTCCAGACGGGCCATGGGGAAACCTTTATGGACCGCGGGGAATCCCAGTCACGGACCGCAGGGAATCCCGGACATGACCTCGGGGAATACCAGCCACGGACCACGGGGAACCCGCTACGGAGACCGCGGAAGTGCGGGTAACGGGCAGCGGTTGAATTCGCCTTCTGAGTCGCTGCCAGTGGAGCCAACGGCTTCAGACTGGTGCGAGTTGCACCTAGGCAACCCCGCTTGGAAGGTAAGCCATGATATTATATCTCCCTCTCTGAGGAAGGGAGCATTGGGAAGAGGAAAGTCTGTACGGCCCGTTGACTCAAATGAGTCGGGCCAGGAGGATTCCGGAAGGAGAGGATCCCCTCCTTCAATGGGTAGCGTCTATGAATGTTCTAACCCACATGGAGCACCTGATGGAGAGGTGCTCCACAATGGTATGCTCCAAAGGAGGGAGTTATATCACCGTGCGTCTCCTCGGGGGCCCACAACAACGGCACCTGTTATAAGGCTGCACAATGTCTTCCTCTCTGAGGAGGGGAGCATTCGGGGTCAGTTCCTATCTGACTCAGAGCAAAAATCCTGATATAGGTCCGTAGGAGGGGCCATGTCAGCGCAGGTATCCTCAGGGGCCTGCGGCAGCACCTGTTTTCAGGTGTGCCTACAGATCTCCCTCTCTGTGGAGGGGAGTGCGAGTGGTCAGTGTGTAACTGACTTCAAATTCGAAGTATGTCCATAGAGCCTACTGGAGCACATGCATATGGCTCCAAGGAAATACTCACAAACAAAAGGGTTACTGCCATGGGCAGAAAACCCAGAAGAGGCCAGAGTTCCCTTCATGGCCGGCAGTGAACAGCGCTATCAGGGGT
The DNA here is from genome assembly GCA_035221665.1 of Okamejei kenojei. Classification (NCBI taxonomy): domain Eukaryota; kingdom Metazoa; phylum Chordata; class Chondrichthyes; order Rajiformes; family Rajidae; genus Okamejei; species Okamejei kenojei. The sequence goes on along the minus strand of CM069136.1, from coordinate 93,139,728 downwards.
GAATTTGGAGAAAAGAAACCAGCCGCCGAAGCTTCTCTTCAGGTAAGACTTATCCAACAGGTATACCTGGATGAGGAAACAAAAGCTGTCGGATTAATCACAGTACCAATGACGAACAAAGCTTCATCGTTTCGGCGACACCCCACGCCTCATTGGCAGTAAGCAGTTCACTGAAGCTGGTGGCAGCTTGAAAGCCGGGCAGAGGTCTTTCAGGCCAAGGTCCAAGGCGGTCTCAGGAAATATGGAATCCACACACCTTATCAGTCCTACTCTTCAATCAAGAACGGGAATAGAACCCACAACAGGGGCCTTTGGGCTTACCATAAGACCACCGGTAGCCATGGACGTAGGTGGGTCTGGTTCTTCCGAAACATGGGGTATGTGGACCATTTCAAGTTGGTAATATTTACGCTTGTTTTTTGTACAAATGACAATGATAACATGAGATTCAGATACGTTGATAACGTGATTGGTTTATTCTTGCACAGTATACAAGGGTTCCAAGCATGGCTTGGAACTAGGGCCAGAGGTGTCTTTCAAGGCTGGCCCAGTATTATGGCCAGAATTACCTTCCAAGACAGGCTCGGGAATTTGGTCAGAGTTGTAGTTCGAGGTAGGCATGGAATTTTGGCAGGTGTGGCCTGTTCATTGTGAACGGAGGAGGATGTCGGTTCATCTTTGATTTAACTCGTATGTGCAACAGAGACTTTTCAGAACATGGAATTTAATTACTGTTAAACAACTGATTTCCATTCTCAGGATTCACCGGAGACATTTGAAATTTATCTGAATGGGACAACGATAACAGTTAAAGTGTTGCAAAATGGGCTAACTACAGCTCCAGGTTATTTACCAAATTATTAAACCAGTGCTTGGACTGCCAAACGTTCAAAAACACTTGTTCAGGCTTATCTGGATGGTATTTTAAATGCTGTATTTTGCTAAAATCAACTGTTTCAGCTACAAATTATAATTGAAAAATTGAGGTTCCTCATCTATCCAGTTAAATTTAAGTTGATACCAACTAGCGTTATTGATTATTGGGGGGTTACCTTTAATTTGTCTGTGACTCCGCCCTGGGGCAAGAGATTGGAAACAATTGAAGACTGTAACAACCTTGTTGTTGTGAAGCAGCCTTCTATTCATTAAGTGTAATTGACAATATAGCAGCTGTGTTCAGCTGTGCAAATTGGACCTTTGCATTATCAGAACTTACAATGTGCAAAGTAGTAACCTCTCAGGTGCCATGTAGGTCATTGTTAACAGACCTATGCTATTACCAACTGAAGTAACCAAAGTCACAATGGTGGAAGAACAATATTCAGCATTGCTACAGTAGGTTTTGTGTCACTAAATCTTCAGTTATATTACAAAACTGATGCTAGTGCTCACAGATGAAAAATTATGAATGCCATTTCTAATCACGGAGGCAGAAGGGATTTGCATGAGTTACCAATTCTCCGGTTATTGGTATCAACTATCTATAGACACTATGTGCATTCTATGGGTTAAAGGGTCATTGCATGCTCAATTCCAAGTTGGTACACTGTGGTGGTGGCATATGTTTGTCACATGGGTGCAATCCAGTCAAAGTTCCGGTCATATTTACCTAACATCATTTGGCACTGGTGTATCATCATGTAAAATCAATGACAACATAGAATGGATGTTTGATCACAAAGTATTTTATGACATTATGGTTTGATGGAACACCAAATATCAATATGTTTGTATCCAGGCTCATTCATCGGTTGCAAAAATATGAGGTTCACAGTGGCGAGAGATACATCTTCGCCACACGGGGGAGGAATGTTCTTTTATGTCTTTTCTCCATTTTGCCTCGGGTCTTGCAATACATTCAGCAAGATCCCGCTTCAGGGGGTTTCGTACTGTCTGACAGGCCTGAGCAGCCGTGGTTCCTGCTTATGTTGTGAATATAGTAGAACCTTATATGGTTATTCTGAACATATAATTTGCTGGTTAAGCCTGTGCCTTGGGAAACCAGCCCCGGCATGATAAAATCAATATTGACTTGCAGACTCTAAGAAGACTGCTCCTGCGGCGCGGGTTGTCAGACCGATCCATGTATGTGCTCACTACAGAGACCAGGGGTAGCACTAAAAAAAATCAGTACATTTCCTCTTCAGGAGATGGGAAGCATTTTTTAAAAATACTATGTTACATATAATACGGCACGGATTACTGACGTCTTGGAGTTCATTTTAAATGGGTCCTTGACAATAAATTATGTTATAAAACCATTAACTGAGCCCAACGGGACTTCTCATCATATTTCCTGCAGCGAGCGGGACCCACTCTGTAGGGTCTCACCCACTGATATCCAGGTTATAAAGGATATCTTTAATACAAGTTCTTCCAGGCCCAAACACACGGAAGTATGGAATATTGACATTGTGTTCACCCTACTTCACCAGGGGGCTCCTGCTACATCCTTAGCTTTGGGCTGGCTCTTATAAGGTAGTTATCCTCAGGGTGCTGGTATCAGTGCAACGGGTCCACTCACTACGTAAATTGCGACTGGACAGGATGGTTACACCTGCAAATAATATAATATTTTGTGTTTATGATTTAGTTAAGTAGAGCAGGCTAGGTCCATCAGGTTTCAAACTAATTCTCAGGGCATACCCCATGTGCCTTCGGTTATGTGTGGTCACACATTTACAACAATACATCAAGGTCACCTAGAGCCTTAGAAGCTCAGATTCTAGCAATGTTTGTTAGTTACGAAAAACCTCAAACAGGAATCAGTTCAGACCATCTTCAGGTGGTTAAAACTGGGTTTTGGCTTATGCAGGAGTAGATACTAATATATTTTTATCTCACTCCACCAGGCCTACTGCATCAGCAGCAAGGGTTATGTACGTTCCGCTGAACCACATCCTAGCGATTGCAGGATGGTCTAATGAACAAGCTTTCCAAACATTTATAATAACCCATAGCAAGACCGGGGGTATTTGCCAACTCTATTTTAGGTTTTATTTTATAGTTCATCCCGGATAAGAGGGGTTACTATTATTATTATTTGTTCATTAAATAGTATCAGCATGTTTTAAATCCATGTCATGTCTGTATGCATTATCAATGTTTCTCTTATCTGTGGTCAATTGATGCAGTTGTGTTTGTGTAGACTTTTCCATGGCATGAAATCACAGAGCTTTGAAATCTTCACGGAATCACTCACGTAACTCTGAAGTAAAATAGTAAGATTAAATGAGAACTTACCAGATTGAAGTTTGATCTTTATTTTATGAAGAGTTACGATGAGCGATTACGTGCCCACCGCTCCCAACCCTCATATCATGAAGATCATCTGGTAGTCTTAGTTTTCTATTCTTACTATGTCACTTCAATTACTGTTATCTGTGATTTCACACCGCTGCTTTGAAGATTGACGCGTGAGTTCTGGCGGGGCTTTTTCTCACGTAATCACTCATCGTAACTCCTCATAAAGTAAAGATCAAACTTCAAACTGATAAGTTCTCATTTAATCCTACTATTTTAACACTTTCCCAATCTTCCAAATATTCGTCTTCTCCCCCTTTGAAGTCAATGCCAACCATTGGGTCCCTCAATTCTAATTCTACAAGTGTCATTTTAGGTCTGTTTCCTTCATTATCATATAACTCTATTCCAAGCTTCAAAGCTCATTCCTCCCATTTTGTTATTATTACAGCCTCTCTGCATGCTTTTACTTCTTCATAATGTTGTCTCCACAGACCATTGAGTTGGTTTCCCATTATCGAAAATTCCTAGGACTTAACAAGTTTACTCACAAAATAATGGCAAAATTCCTAACACATAGCAAATCTCCCACACAAGTCTATCTTCTTTCAAATGGGTACCCAAGAACCAGTCACACAAATCCTACATACACAGAGATCCACACAGGCTTTTTAAAGTGGTAAACACACTTTGAATCCAGGCGGGGCAACCTTCTCAAAAGAACAAGCAAACACTATTCAGCAGCAATTTACCTGCACTTGGATTCAAACAAGAACAACACAAGAGCAGAATCACACTCAAACAAGAAATAATACAGCTAATAGTTATAATGCATAATGCATAAACACACTGTAATATGAAATATATGCATTCAATTACAATACAATTCTAAGGTAAATACTAGATCACACAATTCAAGCAAACAGTTCTCACAATACATGAGTTAGTTACATTACCAGAACAAAATCAGTTACATTCCAAGGACAGTACATTACCAGAACAAAATCAGTTAACATTGCAAGAACAGAATATCACAACTCCAATAAGGCAGAGCAGTACAATTTAAGCAAAGTGATTTTTAAAGAAATGTATTTACACAACTCTAAGCAAGTTGTGATATTATACAGAATTATATACAATTACAGAGCTATTTTACATTTTTACAAGTTTTAGATCATAATGGATATTCAATGAGAACACCTCAAATTTAGAGACATTTAAAAAATTTCGAGCACAGTTCAGTGATAATTTTCAATATGCCAATCTACCTTAGCACTGGACCTAATAACCTTTCAGTATTGTACTTTAAGGTAAGTTGCCAATCGTTTACCCCAATACTCAGCCCTCATATATTTACACAGCCCACATTTTTGAACCGCAGTGGTACCTTCATAATTGACCTGAATAATCCCATTGATCTGAACACCCTCGCCAGAGACTCAAACCAGCTGCTGACTTATATCCTCAGACAGCTAATCAACCATCCCCAGAGATTTGAAACAAGCTGCTGCAACCCTCCCCAGAGATTCAAATCCTCACTAAACCAGAGTTTGCCAGATTACCATTCTCTTATCTTGTCGAGAACCCCAACACAAGTACGCGAATGATTGACTCATCCTGAGCAGCAAAGCGGGGAAAATCAATGCAAAAACTGCACCCTGGTGCCGATTTCACCTCTCACAATCTGGAACGACTCAACTCCCTGACTGCAAACTTATGTCTGGGGCTCTGTTGAGATCCCGGACGAGCCGCCAGTGTAAATTCCAGTATCTAGACTTACCCTCTTAGTCTGGTTTAGTCAAACACTAAGTCAAACTCTGGTTCCAAAACCTTACTTATTGAAGAACAAACTGCAGGGACGGCTGCTGATCCACCCAAGCAAGACAACGATATCTCGTGCAAACAGAACAGAAGTCACATTCAACTGACACACCCCAAATAATTACACATCCACTTATACCCTTCCAAACTAAGGGCGTGACATTAACTGGGGAAGGCAACCCCAACAAACCAATCACACATATTAATTATAACAGTACATAATTGACTTTTGCCTAACCCAATAATACAGTGGCTAATACACTGTATTTGAAAGAAAGCTCCAGAAGGAAGCAAACAAGAACAAATATTGAAACATATGCCCTGAGATTCAAACAGTTTCTCCAAGGCTCAACAGTTCGACCAATCATCAATTAACAGGATAACAGTCTCGCAACATTATTTATATTATTTACAATGCTTTTGCAGTGATCCAATCGAAAGTATGCATTTAAGGTTTGTTTGCAAAACTGCTATACATGTTATCAATTTAAGAGAAACAAGGAGAACACTTGGACCCTTCACCATCCTGCATACCAGTCTGAGCCTAGATTGGCTGGCACCAATCCAAGCCTGTAAAGTTCAGCTGACAAGGGTTAAGCAATTCTGACAAGTGCAGGGATCCTCCATTTTCTGGTGTCATTTATTCATTCTCACATACCACTTAACTGCTTGTTGAATCATAGCAATTTCTGTTTGCTGTTTCTATTGGTTAATATATATTCCTGCACTGCTTATTTTGGGATTCTACTAAATAAATGATTAATAAATAATTTGCTTATTGCATCAAGAAAAGTGCTTGGCCAACTGAATATGAAAACAAAATATGTTAACTTAAGAACTTGGAACATAGCATTAGCCATTCATGTAAACAAGCAATTTGAAAGTTAGAATTTAGCTCTCGTTAGCCAAGTCATCCACATTGCAAATACCACACAAGATGTGACACTATTAGAAGACAAATTAAATGTTGAAATCACCACAGATGTGAAGTTGCAAATATTGTTTATATCAAATTAATAGCTACTGTAATCCATTTCACATGAAAAATACAGGTTCCTCATCACCGATTGTTGGGAAACCGGTTATTTGTGAAAGATTCTGGCTGAGAAATGCTTCCGAGCTTATTCTGATGTTTTGCTATAACATTGCCAGAGATACAGTGGCAGCCCAGTTAATGCTTGTAAATGAGACTTCGGCCACATCCTTTTTCAAATTTGTAGTAAAGGGATGTGAACAACTCCAAGGACATTTTTCACCATTATGATTAATTGTTTTATCTGGATATGTTTCCACTAGTGTTCTGCTGGTATATGCTTAAATATCTAAGGTAAAATGAAACAATTCCTAGGGGAAAAAAATGTGACTATTTGATAGAAGCTCAAAATGAGTAATCAATAAAACGACAATAATAATCATAGAAAATAGGTGCAGGAGTAGGCCATTCGGCCCTTCGAGCCTGCACCGCCATTCAATATGATCATGGCTGATCATCCAACTCAGTATCCTGTACCTGCCTTCTCTCCATGCCCCCTGATCCCTTTAGCCACAAGGGCCACATCTAACACCCTCTTAAATATAGCCAATGAACTGGCCTCAACTACCTTCTGTGGCAGAGAATTCCACAGATTCACCATTTTCTGTGTGAAAAATGATTTTCTCATCTCGGTCCTAAAAGACTTCCCCTTATCCTTAAACTGTGACCCCTTGTTCTGGAGTTCCCTAACATCGGGAACAATCTTCCTGCATCTAGCCTATACAACCCCTTAAGAATTTTGTAAGTCTCTATAAGATCCCCCCTCAATCTCCTAAATTCCAGTGAGTACAAGCCGAGTCTATCCAGTCTTTCTTCATATGGAAGTCCTGCCATCCCAGGAATCAGTCTGGTGAACCTTCTCTGTACTCCCTCTATGGCAAGAATGTCTTTCCTCAGATTAGGAGACCAAAACTGTATGCAATACTCCAGGTGTGTCCTCACCAAGACCCTGTACAACTGCAGTAGAACCTCCCTGCTCTTGTACTCAAATCCTTTTGCTATGAATGCCAACATACCATTTGCTTTCTTCACAGCCTGCTGCACCTGCATGCCTACTTTCAATGACTGGTGTACCATGACACCCAGGTCTCATTGCATCTCCCCTTTTCCTAATCGGCCACCATTCAGATAATAGTCTACCCTCCTATGTTTGCCGCCAAAGTGGATAACCTCACATTTATCCACATTATACTGCATCTGCCATGCATTTGCCCACTCACCCAACCTATCCAAGTCACCTTGCAGCCTCCTAGCATCCTCCTCACAGCTAACACTGCCCCCCAGCTTCGTGTCATTCGCAAACTTGGAGATGTTGAATTCAATTCCCTCATCCAAATCATTAATATATATTGTAAATAGCTGGGGTCCCAGCACTGAGCCTTGCGATACCCCACTAGTCACTGCCTGCCATTCTGAAAATGACCCGTTTACTCCTACTCTTTGCTTCCTGTCTGCCAGCCAGTTCTCTATCCACATCAATACTGAACTCCCAATACCGTGTGCATTAAGTTTGTATACTAATCCCTTATGTGGGACCTTGTCGAAAGCCTTCTGAAAGTCCAGATTTAACACATCCACAGGTTCTCCCTTATCCACTCTACTAGTTACATCCTCAAAAAATTCTATAAGATTCGTCAAACATGATTTACCTTTCATAAATCCATGCTGACTTTGTCCAATGATTTCACCACTTTCCAAATGTGTGCTATCCCATCTTTAATAACTGACTCTAGCATTTTCCCCACTACCGATGTTAGACAAAGTTACAGTAGTCAGGTATGTTAGTTCGAGTCATTTTGTTCACTGACCCTAATGGGCCTGTCACACTTAAGCAACTTTTTCAGCTACTTCTGGCACCCATCATACGTCGTTGCAGGTCGGCAAAAATTCTCAACATCTTGAAAATTCAGTGGCGACCATAAGACGCTAAGACTCTTTGGGCGACTGAGCAGTCTATTCATGACCATACAAGCGACACCCTGGCGACATGTCGTGGGGTGAAGCCTGTATGGTCGTGAGTAGTCGCCCAAAGAGTCATACCTTGTACTGGTCCCCGCTGGATTTTCAGCATGTTGAAAATTTTCAGTGACCTCTAACAACCTATGACTGGTGCCGGCAGTCACCGAAAAAGTCGCGCAAATGGGACAGGCCCATTAACCTGCTCCTCCATAATGTATGCATTACCAACACAAAGATAGAAATTAGATGATTGAGAAATGAACCAAAACTTTGAAAATAAAGTTAAATGATTCACCCAATTACTTTATTTTTAGTATTACAAAATACTTATTGATAATTCTCAAAATAATCTAGATGTTTAACAATTTAGAACATTGTTTCTGCAGTGACAGATTGGTGAATAATAAGTCGGTATCTAAGAATACTCACTGTTCCGATTAGACTCCTTTCTGTACTGCAATACCCCCTGATCTGTATTGACTGTGAAAATGTATTCTTAGTATTTAAAAGGTTTGCTTCATGATTGTCATCAAGGTTTAGGTGAAATTGCTAAATGACTTGAACTCAGATATAGAACATGGATCCTAAAACGTAGCACAGGAACGGGCTCTTTGGCCCACAACATCCGTGTCGAACTTAATGTCAAGTTAAACTAATCTCTTCTGCCTGCACACTATCCATATCACTCCATTCCCTGCATATCCATGTTCTTACAGAAAAGCCTTTTAAATGACCTATCGTATTTTGTACCACCACCACACCTGGCAGCACATTGCAGGCAACCATCACTCAATGTGTATAAAACTTTCCTTGATAGTTCCATCCTGAGAACAAGACTCTGACTGTCTACTCTATGAATGCCTCTCATAATTTTAAATACTACTATCGGGTCTCCCACGAACCACCGATGTTCCTGAGAAAGTAATCCAAATTTGTCCGATTTCTCCTTATAGGTAATACCCTATAATTTAGGCAGTATTCTGGTAAATCTCTTCTCCACCCTCTCCTTTTGTTCCTGCTATGGGGTGACTAGAGCTGCATACAATACTTCAAATGTGGCCTAACAAAAGCCACAACATGACTCCTGACTCTTATACTCATTGCTCTGAACGATGAAGCCAAACATACTATCTGCTGTCTTTACCACTCTATCTACTTGTGTTGCTACTTTTAAAGAGCTATGGACTTGGACCCGAAGATTCTTCTGTACATCAATGCTGGGTTTTGCCATTAACTGAATATTTTCCCTTTACATTTGACCACCCAAAATCATAATCTTTCCACCAATGTCTTTAGTTGATATATTTCCTTATGTATACTTTGAAAGCCTTTCTCATTATCTGCATATTTACCAATTTTTGAGTTGTTAGCAAACTTACCAACCGACCTGTCTACATTTACATCCAAATTGTTTATATTATGTTCCAAATCATTTGTTACGAACAAAAGGGATCCCAGCACAGACCCTTTTGGAACTCCATGGGTCAGAATAACGCCATTCCACAACTGTCTTCAATGAGTAAGCCTGTTCTGAATCCAAACAAACAAATCACCATCGGTCCCAAGCACCTTAATCTTCGGAATCAACCTACCATGATGGAATTTATCAAATGCTTTACTGAAATCCATATAGAAATATCTATTGTCCTACATTCATCAATCACCTTTGTCGCCTGTCAAACAATTCAAACAAGTTCTGAGGCCATGACCTGCAGTGGACAAAGCCATGCAGACTGCCTCTAATTAGCGCATTCTCTTCCAAATGCAAGTGCAGTAAACCCTCACTGAAACAGTCCACACAGGGGGAGTGGTGTCCATTACAAATCATCTGCTCTAACCGAATGAGGGGTTTAATACGTATGTACAGTATTAATGGAAAATGTCGACTATACATACACTACACAATGAACAGTAAAGAACATAAAATACACCACATTGGGATGGCACAGTGCCGCCACAGCAGAGTTGTTATCTTCGATCCTGACTTAGACTATGGCAGCGTAGGTTTCCTTCAGGTACTTAAGTTTCATTCCGCGTTGAGGAAGCATACAGGTTTGTGGTTTGTTTGGTTTCTGAGGGTTATGTGGGTTCTGTGGATTGCTGGTGGTGTCATTCTCACCTGGCGCCGTGGGCTTGGGTTTGATCCTGGCCTCAGTTGCTCCTTGTGGCTGTGTGGGTTTCCTCCAGGTGCTCCGATGCACTTGTTCTCTCTTGCACACTGTAAGTTGTCCCTAGTGTGTGAGGTGGAGCTAGTGTGCCAGTAAACGCAGTCTCGGGGGGCAGTCATGGTCGGGCTCAGACCCGGGACTCTGATTTTGTGGGGCGGTGGCTCTAGCGGCAGTTGGCAGAGGCCAGTTGGGCTGCAGGCCTGCGATGGGTGGGAGGCAGAGGAGGAGGCGAGTGTAACTCACGTTGTCACAATGTTAGTATCAATGCAATGTGGAAGGAAACATGGAATCACTGCAGTAGTTATATCCAACACACAGTGAATTATCCCTTGTATATAGTATAGAACTAGTGTATGGGTGATCATTGGGCAGTGCGGACTTGGTGTTTCCACACTCCATCTCCAGAACTAAACTAAACTAAAATGGTTCATAAACACCATTTGCTCTAGCTGCCTAGTGATCTTCCGTGAAACAACAATCTCAGTCTACAACAGATTTGCTGCCATAACCAAAATCCGTTATAAAGAGGTCTGTTAACACAAGGGTTTACTGTAAATCCTATTCCAAAGAATCCTCTCAAATATATCCTCTCAAAAATCTCCAGTCTGAAGAAAACGTCGCCTATCTCCTTCGCTCCTTAGATGCTGCTGCACCCGCTGAGTTTCTCCATCCTTTTGTGTACCTTTCAAATATATTCCCTACCACTGACTTGCAGCCTATATTTTTTCTAAATTATCTCTACTTCCCTTCTTCAAAAAAGAACAACATTAGCTACTCTCCAATCCTCTGGGACCTATCATGTGGCTTTGTAGGGCCCTGCAATCTCCTCTCTTCTCTATCTCAATAATACGAAAAAGATCCGATCTGTCTCTTGGGATTTATCCACATTAATGATTTTCAATAGCCCAGCAAACGCTTGTTCTTGATCTCAAACTGCCTTAGTATATTATTATTGTCCAGACTAATTTCACTGTCTTCCATCACCTTCTCCTTGGTGCATACAGTTGCAAAATACTCACTTTGTACCTTCCCTACATTGTTTAATTCCAAGCCTCAATTTCATTCTTTAACTTTGAGCTTGCACTCTTTTTTTTAAATGTGTATATAAAAAAACCTGAGAATTATCTTTAATCCTACTCACCAATTATATTTTATGACCCCGTTTGGACTTTCAATTGCCTGCTTGTGCTTTTTTGTACTTACTTCATATTGCTCAAAGGCAGGCACGTGCCGTGAGTAATTACTAAAGGTATGCAGTCAGTCGGCTTTAAAAAAAAATTAAACCGCGCATGCGCAGAATGTTCTCTCCGTAAAAATAAAAAATAAAAATAAAGACAGTAACAATTCAATTTGCCCAAGGCTTCCAAGTCTCCTTTATTCTGAATTATTGAATGGGTGAGGGGTGAAGGGTGATGGCAGGTGGACAGATGGTGGGAAAAACGGGAGCACAGGGAAAAGTTGAACCAGTAGTCATCTAATTGAATGACAACACTTGTTCAAGGGACCAATTGGGGGGAGAATTCCTTTCACAGCGTGTGGAGAGTCTGTGCCAGGGAAAAAGTTGCGGGGAGAGCAGGAGTGTTGAGGAGGAGGGGGTCGGGGATAATGCCAGTAACTCACTCACCACTGCCGCAGCTCTCCGGGCGCGAAGCCACGCACTGTAGCCGGGGATAGAAGTAGGTATGTTACAAAACTTACCTTCAGCGGCACTGCAGTTCTGTCACTGGCCGTGTGCGTGACTTTGGCGCCTTGGAGGGGGGGGGGGGGGGGCGGGGTTAAAATGCAGTTTTCCCTTGCCATCCGGAATTATATTTTCTCGGAGTGCGAGCTTTTGCTAAAGATTTGTTCCGACTGCCGGTAAGTTAATTTTTTTTTTTTAAATCACCCTACTATTTCAGCGCTGCAGTAAAATAAAAATGAGCTCCTAATGCCGTGAACACCGACAACGGGGACGGATTTTACGTAGGGGACAGGTAAATGAAAGCTGTTTATTTTTTCATATAAACTTGCTTGTTTAGATGACCTTAATCAACATTTCATGTTGCGAAATGGTGATTTTATTCTTGCCGATATAGGGTTTAATTTCACCGCAACATTCCAATCCATCGCGTTCCAGAATATCCCACTCAAAAACTGATTTAAATGGCCATTAATTTACGGGCATTAAACACTAAATTCCTTCAATTTGGCCTATAAATTAATGACAATTAGACTTAAAAATCATGCTATGTTGTGAATTCTTGTGTGAATGTTATTTGGACACTTAGGATTTATTAAAAATGTTAATATTTCATTAAGAAATGGATAGATGTTTAGATCTAGTAATTGAATTTTGTAATTAGCTACAATTAGGTACCTAACTAATTATATGCTTTAATTTCAGGTCATCCAAGTAAGATTGTTTCATATTTGTTTCAGGATGCTTCAATCTATAATAACTGAACATTTCTTTCAGATCTCTTAATTTTTAAGAAAGTTGTGGGCTTTTGACTGACCTCGATCACAACTTTTGTGTTAAGTCAATGGAAAAACAATAGGGAACAAGATGCAAATTTCCGAGTATGAAAATGGCCATAACTTTTTTAATACTGAAGATATGAAAGTGAATTAAGTGTCAAATTAAACTTATTTTTATGCTTTATCTGATGGGGTAAATTGCAGACTTGATTTTTAAAATCTCAAAATATTGTAACATTGCTAATAGAAGCAGCTTGGATAGCTGCGAGCGGCCGCCGGGAGCCGCCAGCAGAACTGGCCGCCACTTCAGCGCCTTCTGTCGGCCTGCTCACCTTTGGACGTGCTCTCCGTCTGAACATCTCTCACCTGCCGCTCGCTAATGTCAGCCGCTTCCTGCAAATCCTTAAATTCCCACAGCCGAGTAACCTCAACCTCAACCTGACATGAATGAGGCCAGCGAGAGCGGCAGGAGAGATTTTTAGATGGAGAGCTGCCAGAGGTGAGCGTGGGCTGGCAGAAGGAGCTAAGATGGCGGCTGGTTCTGCTCTCCGCCACAGCCTCTGTGCAAGGAGCATCGCAAGTGGCATGCTCCTGACCCCTACTTCACAACATTCATGCCTCCCTGCAACTTTACCCCGGACCAGACTCCCCAAACACTGTGAAAGGAACTCTCCTCCCACCCCCACACCCCGGGAAATACGTTATTTAAAAACATAAATACAAAATGTACTTACCACATTATTGGTACACAAACTCCATTCTTCTCTCTTTGTTTCCTAACACTTAAAATATTGACAATCCATATTTGAAAACCCCGCCAAGAAACTAGTGCTGCGCATGCGCAGTAGGCTGCTATGCATACACAGTGCTGCAAAGGCAGAATTTCTGCTGCCTTCAGCACAGCTTGAAATTGACGCTTGAAGCAGTGCTGACGGCACATGGGCTGCACACCTTCAAAGGTTACAGGCGCTGCGGATGAAAGGCACGGAGAATTATGCCTACCTAAGAGATCGATCCCTTAGATAGGCATAATTCTTCCATGTCTTTATTATTATTATTATTATTATTATTATTATTATTTTATTTTTTTTTAAGTAAGAACATTACATTTTAATGGTACCTTTTTACAGGTTCCCAGAATTGTTAAAACATTCTTTGTACAACTTCCTTTTTTTTTAGAAAGAAATGCGAAAGAAAGAAATGCAAAAGAAAGATGTAGTGAAGAGTAAAGAATAGTCTAGTGAGTGTAGTGTAAAGAAAGAAATGTGGGAAAGTGAAGCAGAAAGGAGATTCTCCCATGCCACAAGTTGATGTTTTTTAAATATTCTTAATCATTTTTCACTCAAACCCAGAATTTATAATTTTACGATACTATTGCACCACATGAATCCACAAAGTCAATAAATGGAGACCAACTCGTTAAGAATTGGTCTTTTTTTTCCTATTAGGAGGAGTCTCATTTCTTCCGAATGGGCCGTTTCCAACGTATTACCAATCCACATTTTGAGTGTTGGTATAGTAGCCTTTTTCCAGAATTTGAGTATGAGTTTTTTCGCTATTATTAAACCATAATTAAAAAATAAGATTTGGGATATATTTAATTTGTTTCCATCTCCTATTACTTCAAAGATAATCATTTCCTTGCTAGGTTCCATTTTTATATTAAATAAACTAGTGAATATATCAAATATATCACACTAAAAATCTTTGAAGTTTTGTGCAAGAAACGAAAGAATGTGTGAAATTGGCATTTTGAGAAAGACATTTATCACAGATGGGAGAAGTGTTTGAATAAAATGTATTCAACCTAACTTTTGAATAATATAATCTATGTAATATTTTAAATTGAATTAAATTATGTCTAGTGTTAATCGAACATTTATGTATATATATCAAATACCTCTCCCATGTTTCTTTAGAAATTTTTATCATTAAATCTTTTTCCCAGTCTTCTCTAATTGCCTCTGTTGATGGCAATTCTCTATTAAGAATACGGTTATATAGAAATGATATTAATTTTTGTGAGTCCGCCTTAATATCCATTGCTTCTTCCAGTGGGTCTATCGTTATATTCTGTGATCTTGGTATATATTTTTTTATAAAGTCACATATCTGTAAATATTTAAAGTATTAAGGGACAGAAGTTTAGGGGTAACGTGAGGGGGAACTTCTTTACTCAGAGGGTGGTGGCTGTGTGGAATGAGCTTCCAGCAGAAGTGGTGGAGGCAGGATCGATTTTAACATTTAAAAGTAAAGTGGATAGGTATATGGACGGGAATGGAATGGAGGGGTATGGTCTGAGTGCAGGTAGATGGGACTAGGGGAAAACAAATGGTCGGCACGGACTGGAAGGGCCGAGAGGGCCTGTTTCCGTGCTGTAATTGTTATATGGTTATATATATATTGGTTATTGGTTAATATAAATTAATTTGGTTAATTAAAATGGTTAATTAAAGTATAAAATATTGGTTAAAGTATTGAGAATTAAGGGACAGAAGTTTAGGGGTAACATGAGGGGGGACTTCTTTACTCAGAGGGTGGTGGCTGTGTGGAATGAGCTTCCAGCAGAAGTGGTGGAGGCAGGATCGATTTTAACATTTAAAAGTAAAGTGGATAGGTATATGGTTGTGAAGGGAATGGAGGGGTATGGTCTGAGTGCAGGTAGATGGGACTGGGAGAAAACAAATGGTCGGCACGGACTGGAAGGGCCAAGAGGGCCTGTTTCCGTGCTGTAATTGTTATATGGTTATATGGTTATATTATTCAGATTAAATTTTGATTTTAATTGTTGAAATGATAATACATTTCCCATTTCATACATGTCACCCCTTTATTATTTATATTTAGTAATTACTATGTTATGATTTTAGTCAGGGTAGACAGTGCCTACCTTGCCTACCCTGACAGCACGTGCCTGTTCAAAGGGTTAGAAAGATCTAATCTTTCTAAACTTTACATACATTTCCTTTTATTTTTTCATCAAATTTACAACCTCTCTGATCATCCAAGGCTTCTTTACCATGCAATACTTTGTCTTTATCCTTACTGGAACATGCCAATCCTGAACTCTGATCAGCTGGCCTTTATGTAAACTGATCTAATAACAATTGCACGTGATTTACTCTCGCTAGCTTCTACCTGGTAAAGCTGTAATCTACCTTACCCTAATATTCAGAGTTACCTTTATTCATAACTATCTTAAAACTTATGGAGTTGAAATCACTATTCCCAAATGCTCTTCCACTGAAATACCAGTCAGCTGACAAGGCTTGTCTCCCATCACAAGATCAAGTATGGCTTCTCCTTTACCTGGACCATTCACATACTGTTGCTAGAAACTCTCTTGGATACACCTAACAAATTCTGCCCTATCTAAGCCTTTTGCACTGAGTAAGTGACAGTTAATGTTGGGGAAGTTACATTTGTTAACTAAAATAACCCTGTTGCCTTTGCATCTTTCCGTAATCTGTCTATATATCTGTTCCCTTATCCCTTGCTCACTGTAAAGAAGCCTACAGTATAATTGCATTAGATTGATTGCTCTTTTCTTATTTTTGAGCTCCACCCATATTGCCTCAGATGAGAAACTCTCCAGGATGTCATCTCTGTGTTCTGCTGTGAAATTCTTCCTGATTAGAAAGCAACTCCTCCACCTCTTTTCCCCTCGATAGACTTGATAAAGTCTAAAACATGAAATCCCTAGAATATCGATCTGCCTGTCTTGTCCCTCTCGTAATCAAGTCTTTATAATGGCCATAACATTGTAGTTCATACAGGGGCTAGAGGGGATGCTCATGGAGGGGATAGTCTTTGTTTCAATCAACCTGCCTCAACATTTTTATGTTGATACAATGATCAAGAGGTTGGAATACTCTCATACAATGTAGCTCATAGAATGCCTGCCAGGAATCTAACTGCAGATCAGCAAATTATGTTGGTATTGATCAGACACCTGGCAAAAACTAAACAAATGGCAGCGTCTCTTTTTCCTGAAGCTGCTGAATTAGTGGTCTGAAGAAGGGTCTCGACCTGAAACGTCGCCTATCTCCTTCACTCCTTAGATGCTGCTGCACCCGCTGAGTTTCTCCAGCCTTTTGTGTACCCTCGATTCTCCAGCATCTGCAGTTCTTTCTTTAACAAATTAGTGGCAGATGCTTTTGTGCAAGCTTGACATTGGGGAAATCACATTTTGTTAACAAAATCTACTATTTATACCCAACGTTTACTAGTGTGTATCATATGATTGCTCTATATCAGCTCCCAATCAAACGAGAAGCTGTCAAGAGTCAAGAGTGTTTTATTGTCATATGCCCTGAAACAGAACAATGAAATTCTTACTTGCAGTAGCATAACAGATATGTACACATTGTAATCAGTAGACACTTTAATGAATAACAAAATGAAGTACAATACATAAAAAGAAAACAATAGTGCAAAAACAAAAATGATGCCTCAAAAAACAGAAAAGTTCCTAGTCCAATCAAGGCAGTTGTTTTACCTGCAGTTCAAAGTGTACAATTGCCTAATGGTTGTTGGTCAGTTTTGGGTCAGATTTCCGACATTGATAAATGTAACCACTCTTCTCTATCCATCCAGGGTTACAGATAAGTCCATTATATTTGTTTTGGTTCATTAGGTACACCTTTACCCCTGGATCAGAAAGTTCAACATATTGCAGAGATTTTAGACAAATACATTGAACTAACCTTGCGAGAACTAACCTTGCTAGAGTTGAGCTAATTCTGCATTGCTTGAAGTTGTTTATGTTCCATGAATAGACTTAAGAAGTTCCATGACCTTGGTCCAGATTTTGTCATCAGCTGCAAGGAACATTTAGACTTAGCTATTATAGACCCCAGTGCATACCTTTAATTTGTTGCCAACTTCTTCCTTCTATATAAGCCTCAGATTTGGAGACCAAAACTAGCAACCAGAGAACATGGGGGATCACATGCATAAGGAGAATATGAACAAACCTCACCATTAACTCAACTGAAATGCTTTGAAATTCAGCTGAGCCACTGTACCCAGCATTTGACTCTTTGCTTCCTGTTTGCCGGCTAAAAAAAAGCTTATGTGGCTAAGCCTTCTGGAAGTCCAGAAACTGTTTCTTACACTCAGGAAAAATCCACAAGATTCATAATGTATTAAAATTTCACCACTTTAAATACTTTAAAAAAGCAGTTTCTAATTGACTAAGACCAAAAAATCTATTGAAACTTCCTTAGTAATAGCCTATTGCACCCATTTCTAAACCTTTGAGAAGACCCATAAAATAGTAAGATTAAAAGAGAACTTACCAGTTTGAAGTTTGATCTTTATTTTATGAGGAGTCGAGGGACTACGTGAATAGAAGCCCGTACAGCCGTAGGTGCGTCAATCTTCAAAGCAGCGGAATGAATTCACAGCTAACAATGACTGAAGTATAATGGTAAGATAATAAAACTAGAACTACCAGATGAGATCTATGAGGGTGGGAGCGGAGGGCACGTAGTCCCTCAACTCGACTCCTCATAAAATAAAGATCAAAATTCAAACTGGTAAGTTATCAGTACTTTATTAAGAACTGTCTACAGTACTTTATTAAGCATACATTATACATAGCCCTGGCTGTATGTGGTCTGTCACTCACATTCCAAATACCGGCATACCTGGGTTTAGGAGGATTAGAATTGAAAACTCCCTTCATGAATCGTGAAACTAACGGATGTGTCCCTACTGTATGCAATTCTGCATTCATAGGTAAATAAGAAGACAGAGCACTTCTGGCTGAATTAATCGCACTGTAATTTAATTTTTGGCCAAAATAAAGAGTTGACAAAACTCCAATACATCCGTGATCCCTGCAGTGTGATAGACAATATTCTGCTGTAGGCAGATTTGCTCCCACTTCCTTATATAGGTGATATATTGCTGCTGTGTACTATCCCTGCAGGCCAACGTGAGAACATCCACAGTCCGATGAGACAGTCCTCTCCCCAGGTATGGCCTCCTTAAAATATGCAAATTAACAGATCAATACGGTCATGTAAAGGATGTTGATCCCCAGTGACTGGATTTACCAGTAGATTTTTATTCTTGGGAATAATCATGTAAGGCTCCCTAGCCATTTGTAATACAACAGGAAACCATGCTTGTGTAGGCCAATCTGGCACTACCAATACCCCTGAAGCGGAGTCCTCCTTGATCTTTTGCAAACATCTGCTGATGAGACAGAATGGAGGAAATACATACACAAACATTCCTCCCCAATGCAGCGAAAATGCATCCACTGCTACTGCCCCAGGATCTGGTTCCCATGAAACATATCTAGGTAACTGATGATTTAATCGAGATGCAAACAAGTCAATATCTGGCAATCCATACTGAACAATCATTTGGTTAAATACATCCTGATTTAACATCCATTCAATGTTGTTATTAAACTGACGTGACCTAGTGTCAGCTACAGTGTTGAATCTTCCTGGCAAACAAAGTACTGAAAGCCAGATATTTTGGTCAATACACCAGCTCCAAATCTGGTTAGCCAGTCTATCACAAGACTGTGACTTAACTCCACCCATGTGGTTTACATATGCCACTGCTATGGTGTTGTCAATCTGGACCTGCACATGCAAGTCCCTGCTTGTAGAACAATAAGCTTTGAGCCCATACCAGGTGCCCAACAACTCTAAATAATTAATCCCTCTTAATTGAAGAAGCAATGTCTCATCCACATTCCATCTGCCTCCACAACTAGAAGACATATTTGTTGCACCCCAACCCAGTGCACTAACATCAGTCTGTAATATCAGTGACGGTGGTTCCACCAAAACCTACCTAAACTTTTTGAAACATGTACTATCCACCATTGTATGTCAGCAATCGCCCCAGCTGACAACTGCATAGGCCTATCAAAATGGCCCCTTTGCTTTCTCAGTGCCTGTTCCTTTGATCGTTGTAATTGTTGATAATGCAGAGGACCATATTGCACAGCTGGAAATGCTGCAACAAACTTCCCAATTAAACTGGCTACTTGTCTAATCGAAGGCCGTTGTTCTCCAACAAGATTAACACAGTCCTCAATTAACTGATTCAATTTATCCCTGGGAAAATTTACCAACATGTGATTGGAATTAATGGTAAATCCCAGATAATCAATAATTTGGACTGGTGATAATTTAGATGTATCTGGGTGAATAACAAATCCCATTTGTTCAAAAGTGATTTTAACAACTGAAACTGATGATTGAGTTTCAGCATGAGTCTTTCCAACAATCAGAATATCATCTAAATAGGCCATTACCACACGCCCCTGAGCTCTAAGTAATGCTAACACAGGTTTTACCAATTTAGTAAATAATCTAGAGAGCTGAAGTTAATCCATTCGGCAATTCCCTGAATTGCCACAGCTCAGTCATCCAAATAAATTTCAAATATCTTCTATCATCACCATGAATAGACACTGAGTAATACGCATTATTTAAATCAATGGTTGCCATATAATACCCTTTGGACACTAGATGTTTGCCCGTGGTAAAGGTCTCCATTTTGAAATGCCTATAACAAACAAATTTGTTCATACTCGATAAATCCAGAATAATTCTACATCCCCCAGTCTTTTTAGATCTGGGAAATATACTTGACAGAAATTGTTGACTTTGATAGACAGAAGGCTCAATTACCCCTTTCTTATGTAACGACTGAATCTCTGCTTGAATAAGCACATTTTCCTCATCTGAAAAAATAAGTTTACGACTAGGAAAATGTTGATTAGGTAGACTGTCCTTAGATTAAAATTCAATTTTCACCCCTTCAATACTACTAAGTATGAACAAATCTGATGTCAACTGCTGCCATTGTTTGAGAAACAATTTTAACCTTCCCCAATTTGAACAGGAACATCAGTTAATTCATCCTCTGTCAATGTTATATTCCTTACCTGCATCTTTCCTTGTGGACCTTGTTGTCCTCGACTTCTTGTAGAGAACCCGTTTTGCCTTGCTTGCCAGCTGGCTTAATGAGGGCCATGGTTTCAACAACCTCATGACAGTCTTTGACCCTTTTTGCAAGGTTACCACCAAACATCAGATTTTGTGGTGGTACACTGGTCGGTTTGCACAAACTCGCCAAATTCGGATTAGCACTGGCCTAATAGCGGCCCTCCCGATATTATTAATTTCAAAATGCATTACAAAGGAATCCCAGTTCGTCCTGGTGTGCTTCAACCATATTGCTTGCATCAATAACTTTCACCACAGCTGTAATACCTGCTGACAACAGTTTAAGCACTTTTTTTAAAACTTCATCTCCTGGGCCCTAGCAGGCATACCCATCTATTACCAAATTTGGTGATTAACCACCGGTACCTTCAGGAGATCACAATTAACAGGAGCTTTTTAGTTTTTTCCTACTTCATCCATAGCTAGCTCCTGTAACTGGTGGGAGAGCATATACTGAATTGTTTCGGCCAATTCTACATCAATCGCCTCTCCTGCCTCTCTAGGCTCAGCAAACTTCCCAGCAATGTTCGGAATTACCTCCAACCGAACTCCTTTACTGCTCTCCCCCAGCATAGAATCAGTGTCAGCAAACTGCCCTGATAGAACATCCTCCTCACAGGCAGGATAGTTCTGCAGCCCAGAAACAGGTGCAGCTAGCACAAGCTCTCCATCAGCCTGGCTTGGGCACCACTCCTCCTCACGGAGCTGGTCCCTGTCAAGCATTCTTTTGTAATAAAATCTCGACGTGGGAGAGCCGTGTGCAAACGGACTCTCCTATGGAGGGTATAACGTCCAGGCCCGACTCATTTACAGTCCACAGAGACTTGCCTGTGGCCTTCCGCCCTACTGGCAAGCCTCCACTGCCCCCCGGCAGTGGGTCCGCAACCACTGGCTGTGTAGCCAGCTCCGGACCAGGTGTACCAGACGGGCCTCCATCCTCAACACTCTCCTGGCCACTTTCCTTTCTAACCCAGAGCGCCTCGCCGACACCTTCTTCACTTTCTGCAACATATCTCCAAGAACTCCAACCGTCGCAGAAAATGACCTGTGGTAAAAAATTTTAAAAACCTTTCCTCCGTTTAAACTTACCGCTTGGAGGAGCGCTGCTGCTCCAACCGGCCGACTGCACCAACGTCTGACGTCATGACACACCAACGGCTGTACGGGCTTCTATTCACGTAGTCACTCACGTGACTCCGAAGTAAAATTATCATTTAGGATCAGGTTTTCAATCCAATTTACTTTTAAAAAAATGTACTAAGAAACGTAACATTGCACCTGAACAAAATGATTAAATCATTTGTATATCTTAATGGTAATGTTCATATGACATTTTACTTCGGAGTCACGTGAGTGACTTCGTGAAGACCACGCCAGCACGCATGCGCGACATATCGTCGCGCGCATTTGCTCGACAAGCTGGGGGGGGGAGTGCGCTCTCTCCACCAGCTCCTTCGTAAGACCGGCAGGTAAGTGCTTACCTTTACTCCCACAGGATGGACAAAGGCAAGCAGAAGGCGACGCTCTCCAGGAGCCGTGCTGCTTCGACCAGCCAACGGCCTTTGTCCCCGGAGTGCAAGCACCACCGGCAGCTTCGGGACATGTGGGGGCAAGAATGCGGAAGTCGGGCGTTCCCGCTACTCTAGCGCCCGACTCATCACCTGAATGGTTCACCGCACCGGAGCTGGAGACTGCTGATCCAGATTTCGTGCCCCCTTCCCCCAAGAAAAGAGGGGGAAAACAGGTACGTGGGAAGGAGCCTCGCTCATCACCAGCGACCTCACCCCGAGTTCCAGCAGACCCACGGGGACTGGGCCGGGGGACAGCTGCACTGCAGGGGAGCCCTGCAGCTGCGCACCACCACGTACCACTGCCAGGGAGATCTGCCATAGAGCAGTCTGGCAGATCTACTGCTGCGTCGAGCAGGTGCTGCCGGCAAAACACCCGGTCAGGCTGCGGTCAAGGGCGGTGGTGGCAGCAGTAGACGGTCGGTCAGCTTAGCTCTGGGAGCGGCCGACCATGCGCCTCCACGCCGAATATTGGGCGACAGTGGAGGTAAGCCTGCACGGACTCTGGGGAGCCAGATTCCGGGGGCCGGCGCCAATCCAACTCACCTGCCTTCATATCAGACAGGTGGGCCGCCACAGTCTGGAAGAAGACAGACTAGCGGAGAGTCCGTGCGCGAGTCGTATGAGCCTACTCGGGCGGTAGGCCACGACGACCTGCCATTGGACCCTAGACAGCACCTGATGGAGGTGTGGTCCGAATGTGGAAGCCCCAGTGATATCTCAGGGCCTGGGGAAGTCGGCTTGTCCGCTGCACATAGCAGGGACGGTCGCATAGAGCGGTTGGAGCTCTTAGTGGAGCAACTCCTCCAGCGGGACAGGGACCGGGAAGAACGGGACACGCGGGCATCCACAAGCCGCGCAAGGAGTTCTCTCAGTATCTCGTCTTCACCAGCCAGAAGTGCCAGCAGTTGCCCAGCTGCTGGATTTGAAGACGACCCGGGACAGCCAGTGACCACTGAGCCAGAGCATGAGGAGGATATGCTGAACGTGGTGGGCAAGTTTACCACAACCACACAAACAGGGGAACCCCGGCACCACAAACTGGCGGGCACCATTGATTAACTGACTACTCACCAACTCCAGAGTCAGGTACCAACGACACTATGGAGAAAATAAAACCGCCTGAGAACTGCATCAACCTCAGTGTTCCCCTGGTTAATGCTCAAATCTGGGGACACTTGAGCACGGCCACCAGGATGCAGGATGTCCGCCTCCAGCGTATCTTAAAGGTCCTCTCCACGGGTATAAAGGTGTTTGCTAGGACCCTTGACGGGGATAATGTGTCCGGTGAACAACAAGATGCCCTGGCACTCCTATGCAATGCCCAGTATGAGATCAACTGCCTGCGTAAGAGCTCCATAAAGCCCACGCTCAACCCCAAATTCGCGGGGTTGTGCCGACCATCAACCGCTCCACCGCCTCATCAACTGTTTGGAGATCTGTCCAAACAACTGAAGGAACTAGACGAGGAGGCCAAAACAGCTGGCCTAATGAAACCTCCTACGACTAGACTTCACCCATACCACCGGCAACAACCACACACAAACTGGAAACCGCGGCTGCCGGACAGGACACCAAGGACCTATCCACCTCCACTTCCCCAAACACAGCGCCCTTTTTTAGGACAAGGCCAACAACGGCCTGCATGGAAGATGCGGCCGCCATCCCGACAACCACCACAACGTCCACCCAAAACGACATACGCCGGGAGCCGTCGTTAATCATGGAGGTAAGGGGGCCTGGTTCCTTTCAGACCGTAGCATCCCTTCCTGCACAAATTAGTGGGCGATTGCGGGCCTTTTTGGGAATATGGAACACTATCACCACAGACGAGTTTATTTTACAAAGTGTTCAAGGCTATGTTATAGAATTCATTGGTGGTAAAAATCCCCCTACCCAGCATTCGCCTCATCGGAAATTTACACTATCCCAAAAAGAGGCGGAAGCAGGACATGCTGAAATTATACAGCTAGCAGCAAAAGGGGTGATTGGCAAAACAATGCACGAACCCCTTGAGTTTGTGTCCAACATTTTCACCAGAATTAAAATGATGGGGGGTGTCGGATTATAATAGACCTAACTGAGCTGAACACCTTTGTACAATATACCCACTTCAAAATGGATACCTTTGAAACAGCCAAGCAGATGCTTTACCAGGGGTACTTTATGGCATGCATTGATTTAAAAGATGCATACTATACAGTGCCCATCACTGAATCTCACAGAACATTTCTAAAATTTGTCTGGAAGGAACAATTATGGGAATACAAAGCATTGCCCAATGGAATCACCACAGCCCCTAGGCTATTTACAAAATTAGTAAAACCTATATTGGCTCTTCTCCGACAACAAAATTACATGGTCATGGCATATTTAGATGATATCCTAATAGTGGGTCAGACCCTCCAATTGGCTACACGGGCAGTGGCTGCAACTAAGGCTTTATTCGAGAGGCTGGGATTTGTAATCCATCCAGACAAGTCAAAATTGCACCCGGCACGGGTAATGGATTATTTGGGGTTCACCCTAGACACCACCTTAATGATGATTACCATCCCAACCAATAAAGCTACCGCTATAAAAGAAGAGTGCGACAGTCTTGCTTGCGCCAGGGTACCGACCATCCGGAAAACGGCAAAAGTAATAGGGAAATTGGTAGCTATATTCTCAGCTGCACAATTCGGACCGCTACACTACCAAAATTTACAAAGAACAAAGATCGCAGCATTAAAAGCAAATGCTGGGCACTTTCATCGACCAATCCGGTTACCACCAAAGGCTAGAACCGAGCTACAATGGTGGATTGACAATATTAGTGAGTGCCGCAGACCCATCATAGTAAGCAACCCATCCGTCGTGCTACAGACTGACGCAAGCGCACAAGGCTGGGGAGCAACTAATACTATGTCCAGTTGTGGTGGCAGATGGGACTCTCGTGTGTCTACCTTCCTTCAGTCACATGGGATAAATTATATAGAAATGCTAGGGGCGTTTCATGGACTGCGGGCTTACTGTACTAACTCATGGGACTTACATGTCTGCCTTCAAATAGATAACACAACAGTGGTGGCTTACATAAATCATATGGGTGGTATCAGGTCGCTATCTTGTGATGAATTGGCAAACACAATTTGGCACTGGTGCATCGAGAGGAATATTTGGATTACAGCGACCTATTTGCCAGGGAAGCTTAATACAGTGGCGGACACCAGGTCACGAGTATTCAATGACAACATCGAGTGGATATTGAACCCCCAAATTTTTGGAGACATTATAGCTCACTATGGGACACCAGATATGGACCTTTTTGCGTCCAGGTTGAACCATCAGATACCAACGTATGTGTCTTGGGAACCAGACTCTGGGGCAAAGCAATGGATGTGTTTTCTATCCATTGGGGGAAATGGTTTTGCTACACATTTCCCCCATTTTGCCTCATCAGTCGGGTATTGAAGAAAATTAAACTGGACTCTGCAACTGGCATATTGATCATTCCCGACTGGCCTACACGGTGGCCTACATGGTACCCGATGGTCCTTAAAATTTTGAAACGACCATGGATTTCGATTGGGAAACACCCCAAATTGATTACTCACCCCATTACGGGGGATAGTCTTCCATGCCATGGTCACCTAAACTTGTTGGCCTGCAGGTTCTAAAAAGACCACTCATCAAGGCGGGCATCTCACCACGAGCCATGGAACTTATCTCAGCGTCATGCCAAGAATCAACTCGGAGGCAGTATCTCACGCAGATCAGGAAGTGGGAGGCATTCTGCTCTCGTACCAACACGACTTCCAACACGGCAACTATCCCTGATGTCCTGGAATTCCTAGCTGGCTTTCATTTCGATGCTGGCCTTAGCTACAGTGCCATCAACAGTGCCAGGCGTGCACTATCCTCATACCTGGATATAGGTATAGGCTCAAACCACCTGGTGTCAAAACTCATTCGGGGAGTGTTCAACACCAACCCTCCACGACCCAGATACACTTTCACCTGGGATGTAGGGATCGTTCTGACCCTACTGAGGAGCTGGGCTCCAATGAACAAGTTACCACTCAAACAGCTCACCCTCAAAGTGGTGATGCTGATGGCACTGACTACAGCCCAACGAGTCCAGACATTACAAAAGCTGCGGCTGGATAGCATGGTTGCCACCCCTGATTAAATAAATTTCTTTGTCCAGGACTTATTGAAGCAGCACAGGCCAGGGGCTCATGGGCTGCAGTTGGAGTTTTGGGCATACCCTGTAGATGCCACCCTCTGCATAGTCGCCCATCTCCACCACTATATCCGAATTACAAGAGCCATCAGGAAGAAGGAGCAGGGGCTCCTCATCAGCCACAAACCTCCGCATCATCGGGTGACTGTACAGACTGTCGCCAGGTGGCTCAGGGTGGTGTTGGATGCAGCAGGAGTTGCTACTAACATTTTTAAATCTCATTCCACTAGGGCTGCATCCACATCAGCGGCGAGGGCCATGGAGGTGCCCATGGACCATATCCTCGCCACCGCGGGCTGGGCCAGTGAAGAAACCTTCAAAAGGTTCTACAATAAGCCACTGGTCGCCCCCGCGACATTCGCAGAAGCTGTGCTGGAAGCCGCTCAGTGAATGTCTGTCCCCGAGTCAGGGGTTATTTGTTTGTTTTATTTGATTAATAAATTGTATTATTTTTTCAGCCAGTTTCGATTGAACTGCATTAACAGCCTTCCTCCATCAGAATTGCGGCAGTGTGATAGCATGGACGTTGTCCAGGGCGTGAAATCACAGAGCTTTGAAATCTTCACGAAGTCACTCACGTGACTCCGAAGTAAAATAGTAAGATTAAACGAGAACTTACCAAGTTTGAAGGTTGATCTTTATTTTACGAGGAGTCGCGGTGAGGGATTTCGTACCCCCCACTCCCACCCTCTATCATAAGGTCAACTCGGAAGTTCTACGTTCTTCATCATACTATTTTCAGCCATGGTGGGTTCATGGTGGATTCCACATCACTGCTTTGAAGGATGTCGCGCATGCGTGCTGGCGGGGTCTTCACGAAATCCCTCACCGCGACTCCTCGTAAAATAAAGATCAACCTTCAAACCTGGTAAGTTCTCGTTTAATCTTACTATTATTCATCATACTCTTACTACAAATGCTGAGATTTTTTGAAAATTTCATTTTCAGTTGTGTTAATCACACTGTACTTACTAACTATAGTAGGAATATTTTTATTATTAGAATCTTCAAATTAAAAAAAAAACATTCCATGCATTTCACAATTGTGCTGTTTCACGCTAGCTCTAATATTTCGTGAAATGCCAATGAGTTTGATTGGAATATTGCAAAAATGGTTATAAATGAAGTCGCAAATTATGCTGAAAGCAGAAATTATTGGCCAGAAATATTGTTCAAGGTTTGAAGCCTTTGCACAGTGCTGTGACAACACTGGGAGAGTACTGGGAATGAATTAGAGAACCAGGGATTAATGGAATTGACCCTTCAGCAAATATTTTAATGCAGTTATGTGGATTTTTCAACCAATTCTAAAATACTAGAAAGAGATACACACACTATACTTCCTTTGTTTCTAAATAAATGAAACACATTTAAAATCATTACTTCCCTTCAAATTGTATTTAGCATCACAACTGAATATATCCAAAGAGGACTAAATGATACAGAAATTTGAATGAAACAATTGCAGCTAACAATAGTAGAACACCACAAGGTAGAACAAGTTGCAGAACCTACTCTACCTTGATACTCTTCCCCACCTTCCATGCTATCACTTGTTATTGGATCTCAGCAGGAATTATACAACTTTGCTGCAGAGTTTTATGTAACTATGCTCTTCACCTCTATCATTGAAGATTGATTAGTGCTAAAACCCAGAGGGGCCCAAAATATCCAAAAATGTCATGACATATTTGTGAGATTTCTCTTTCCTGTATATTATTATACAGAATATTTTGTTGAAGGGTGGTGAGTTGTATAGATGTGTCATTACCCATGATGTGAATGGGTATCGTATATTCTGAGAGGCTTAGTAATTTGTCACATGCCAATTGCAATATGTTATTAGCATAGTGGGCAGCAGTTGAGTTGCTGCTTTACAGCATCCGAGACCCAGGTTCAATCCTGACTCGGGGTGCTGTCTGTATGGAGTTTGTACATTGTCCTTGTGACCATGTATTTTACCCTTATGACATATAACACCATATAACAATTACAGCACGGAAACAGGCCCTCTCGGCCCTTCCAGTCCGTGCCGACCATTTGTTTTCCCCTAGTCCCATCTACCTGCACTCAGACCATACCCCTCCATTCCCTTCACGTCCATATACCTATCCACTTTACTTTTAAATGTTAAAATCGATCCTGCCTCCACCACTTCTGCTGGAAGCTCATTCCACGCAGCCACCACCCTCTGAGTAAAGAAGTTCCCCCTCACGTTACCCCTAAACTTCTGTCCCTTAATTCTCATGTCATGCCCTCTTGTTTTGAATATTCCCTACCCTCAATGGGAAAAACGTATCCACGTCAACTCTGTCTATCCCTTTCATCATTTTAAAGACCTCAATCAAGTCCCCCCTTAACCTTCTGTGCTCCAAAGAATAAAGACCTAACTTGTTCAACCTTTCTCTGTAACATAGTTGCTGGAACCCTGGCAACATTCTAGTAAATCTCCTCTGTACTCTCTCTATTTTGTTGACATCCTTCCTATAATTAGGCGACCAAAATTGTACACCATACTCCAGAATTGGTCTTACCAATGCCTTGTACAATTTTAACATTACTTCCCTACTCCTATATTCAATGCTCTGATTTATAAAGGCCAGCACACCAAAGGCTTTCTTTACCACCCTATCTACATGCGATTCCACCTTCAGGGAACTATGCACAGTTATTCCTAGATCCCTCTGTTCCACAGCATTCCTCAATCCCTACATTTACCATGTACGTCCTATTTTGATTTGTCCTGCCAAGATGTAGCACTTCACACTTAACAGCATTAAACTCCATCTGCCATCTTTCAGCCCACTTTTCCAAATGGCCCAAATCTCTCTGTAGACTTTGAAAATCTACTTCATTATCCACAACACCACCTATCTTAGTATCATCTGCATACTTACTTATCCAATTTTCCACCCCATCATCCAGATCATTGATGTACATGACAAACAACAGTGGACCCAACACAGTTCCCTGAGGCACCCCACTGGTCACCGGCTTCCAACCTGACAAACAGCCATCCACCATTACTCTCTGACATCTCCCATTCAGCCACTGTTGAATCCATCTTGCTACTCCGCCATTAACACCCATAGATTGAACCTTCTTAA
Source organism: Okamejei kenojei (assembly GCA_035221665.1). Lineage (NCBI taxonomy): Eukaryota > Metazoa > Chordata > Chondrichthyes > Rajiformes > Rajidae > Okamejei > Okamejei kenojei. Next base: position 93,110,165 of record CM069136.1, on the reverse strand, counting down.
CCAACCTTCCATGGGGAACCTTGTCAAAGGCCTTACTGAAATCCATATAGACAACATCCATTGCTTTACCCTCATCAATTTCCCTAGTTACCGCTTCAAAAAATTCAAGAAGGTTTGTCAAACATGACCTTCCAGGCACAAATCCATGTTGACTGTTCCTGATCAGACCCTGTTTATCCAGATGCTTATAGATATTATCTCTATGTATCCTTACCATTAATTTGCCCACCACTGACGTCAAACTAATAGGTCTATAATTGCTAGGTTTATTCTTTGAACCCTTTTTAAACAATGGAACAACATGCGCAGTACGCCAATCCTCCGGCACTATTCCCATTTCTAATGACATTTGAAATATTTCTGTCATAGCTCCTGCTATTTCTACACTAACTTCCCTCAATGTCCTAGGGAATATCCTGTCAGGACCAGGAGACTTATCCACTTTTATATTTTTCAAAAGTGTCAGTACTTCCTCCTCTTTGAATCTCATAGTTTCCATAACTACTCTACTTTTTCCCCTGAACTCACAGTGTTCAATATCCTTCTCCTTGGTGAATACCGAAGAAAAGAAATTGTTCAATATCTCCCCCATCTCTTTTGGCTCTGCAGATAGCTGTCCATTCTGGTTCTCTAATGGTCCAATTTTATCCCTCGTTATCCTTTTGCTATTAATATAGCTGTAGAAACCCTTTGGGTTTACTTTCACCTTTCTTGCTAAAGCAACCTCATATTTTCTTTTAGCCTTCCTAATTTCTTTCTTAAGATTCTTTTTACATTCTTTATACTCCTCTAGCACCTCATTTTCTCCATGCCTCCTATAATTATTGTAGATATCTCTCTTTTTTCGAAACAAGTGTCCAATTTCCCTTGAAAACCATGGCTCTTTCCAATTTTTACTATTTCCTTTCAACCTAACAGGGACATAAAGATTTTGTACTCTTACAATTTCCCCTTTAAATGTCCTCCATTTCTCTTCTACATCTTTCCATGAAACAAAGTGTCCCAATTCACTCCTTTAAAATCCTATGCATTCCCTCAAAGTTAGCCTTTCTCCAATCAAAAATCTCCACCCTAGGTCCAGTTCTGACTCTCTCCATAATTATATTGAAACTAATGGTATTGTAATCACTGGTCCCAAAGTGCTCACCAACGCATACCTCCGTCACCTGACCTGCCTCATTTCCTAACAGGAGGTCCAGCACTGCCCCTTCTCTGGTCGATACCTCTATGTACTGCTAAAAAAAACTTTCCTGCACACATTTTACAAACTCCAAACCATCCAGCCCATTTACAGAATGTGTTTCCCAGTCTATTTTTGGAAAATTGAAATCTCCCACAATCACTACATTGTGCTTACTACTAATATCTGCTATCTCCTTACATATTTGCTCTTCCAATTCTTGCTCCCCATTTGGCGGTCTATAATACACCCCTAAAAGTGTTGCTACACCTTTTCCACTTCTCAGTTCCACCCAAATAGCCTCCCTAGACGAGCCCTCTAATCTATCCTGCCAAAGCACTGCTGTAATATCTTCTCTGACAAGCAATGCAACACCTCCCCCTCTGGTCCCTCCAATTCTATCACACCTGAAGCAACGGAATCCTGGAATATTTAGTTTCCAATCACAGCCCTCCTGCAACCATGTTTCACTGATTGCCACAACATCATATTTCCAGGTGTCAATCCAGGCTCTAAGTTCATCCACCTTACTTCTAATAGCATTAAAATATACACATTTTAGAAACCCACCGTCCCTTATTCTCTGTCTATTATCTTTTTCATCTTTCTCGCCTACATTTTGGGTCCGAGTGCTTCCCTTCTCTGCCTCTTGCCCCACACCCTGGCCCCTAGCCCCCTCTACCCGAGTCCCTCCCCCCAGCCTTTCTAGTTTAAAGTCTCCCTTTTTTGTCTTACCAAAAATTCAGAGTTAATACAGATTGTTTTGCAAATTTAAATAGCCTTGCTATCACCACCAATTTGTGTCTGCCGCAAATTTGCTCTCAATATTAAGTATGTTGCCATCCAAATGAATATAGATGATTAGCAACAGTCACTGAAACACAGACCTCTATAGCAAATCACTGGTCCTAGGTCTCCAACCAGAGAAGCAACATTTACTTCCACCTTCTGATTCCACCCACCAAGCCAATTTTAAATCCATTTTCCCATCTCACCCTTGATCCTTTGTGATCTATCTATTCATACTCACCTACCATGCATACTTCATCAAATACCTTGCTAAAGCCCATATAGACAATGTCCACCATCCTGCCCTCATCAATCCTCCTGGTAACCACTTCAAAAAACTCATCAAATTTGGACAGGTACTTCGATAGGAAAGGGGAAGAGGGATATGGAACTAACATGGACGAATGAGATTACCATATAGTCGTAAGTACATACTGGACCCTAAGGGCCTTTCTTTCTGCTCTCCATTTCTACGATTCTTTGATATTGTGCAAGTTCAATAAGACATCAATATATTCTGTGTTCTTTCAAAACATAATTAAAATGCTATCCCTGCAGTGACTGTAATTTTCATGTGAACTCAACCTTTGCAGGTCAGTGCTGATATGTAATTTGCTTTGGTTAGCATGTGTCAGAAAAATGTGAAATTAATAGGATGGAAAGCTAATACATGGTGAGATTCTAATGACCATTATCCCACATCCTGAAAGCAAAAGGCATAGTGGGTGCACTGGTTGTCATGTTCCAGAAATCTATTGATTCTGGATCGATTCACGCAATTTTGGAGCATAGCCAATGAGGTGCTTAAAGATCTGTGAAAGAAATTGGGAAATTGCAGACCAGAAAGTCTGCTATCAGTTGTTAAAAAAATGCTCAAATATATTTTTGATTTTCAAGATTTAAAAATCTAATGTGTTTAAATGTCATATGCACCAAGACCAGAACAATCAAATTCATATTTGCTGCAGCTTTACAGGCATGATAAGGCAACAACTCAACACATAAATATATATTGAACAATAATACAAACAAAAAGTTATATTAAGTAACCTGACCATAGTGTTGAAAGCCAAAGTACATATTGCAACCTTATATCAAGGCCATAGTAGTTCGGTGTTGAGGGTAGGTTGTGGTCAGGATTATGGAAGGTGGTTCATGGTAAGCAGCTGTTCTTAAACCTGGAGGAAATGGTTCTCAGACTCCTTTACATTCTTCCCGATGGTAGAAGCGAGATGAGAGGGTTACCAGAGTGCTGTGGGTCTTTGATAATGTTAGCTACCTTCTTGAGGCAGTCCTTCCTGATGACATAGAGAAACGTCATACAACCCGATACAGTGGCGCAGCAGTAGAGTTGCTGCTTTACATGGCCAGAAACCTGGCTTTGATCCTGACTATGGGTGCTTGTCTATGCAGAGTTTATACGTTCTCCATGTGACCTGCATGGGTTTTCTGTCTCCCATACTCCAATAACTCACAGGTTTGCAGGTTAATTGGCTTGGTATAATTGTAAATTGTCCCCAGTGTGTGTAGGAATAGTTTAAGTGTGCAGGATTGCTGGTGGGCCGAAAGGAGTGTTTCCACCGTGTATCTCTAAACTAAACTAAACTAAACCTAATGAGTTTGAGCCAGCTTCAAAGGAATCCCTTCAACCACATTCTCATACTTATTTCACTGTAAACTACTCTATGGATTTATGATAGGCAAATCATGTTTGACAATTTTATGACCTCCCATTTCAATATTTCCAGGATTTATTTTTCAGCATATTTGGCAATTTTTTTTTCATTATAAAGTTGGCTAATGTGCAGTGACACAGAGGTGAGTATCGATGCATCTCAAAAAGTGTTTTCATCAGTATTTCTAATCTATTAAAAGGAAATTGCTGTTTAATGGTGAAATTCTTTCCAGAAGCTAAGCCACTGCAAAAAAAAAGGAAGTGGAATCACAAGCAAGTCACAGCTGCAGTAATATGAATGGAAGCTGGCTATAATCAGAGATAATTAGAATATTAATTTGCCAAACAATTAATCTTCGGATGTTACTAAAATGGAAATAATAATGTCCACAACTTGCCCACGACCTTGTGGATCAGAGATTGGATTGTGTGCCTGTTTTTTTCTCTGTTTCTTGATTGAAAATCAGTGTTTTCATTTGTCAAGGGGCCGTGGCTACAATCTGACAACTTGAAACTTTAACAGCAATAGACTCAGCTACAGCTGGTCCTTGAAGCCATAACCTTTCTCTATAATGAAATCTGCAGCAAGCATAAGAAAAAGAAGCAGGGGTAAGCCACACATCCCCTTTTGCTGCCTCTGCCATTCAATAAAATCATGGCTGATCACTAACTTAGCATTCTAAGAGTGGTCCTGACCCAAAATGTTGTGTATTCATGTTCTCCAGAGATCCTGCCAGACCCGTTGAGTTACTCCAGCACTTTGTGGGTTTTTTTGTTATTTCAGTATCATTCTCCTGTTCAAAGGTCCCATCTTTGTTCTTGCTTAATATCTAAAAAAAAAGATAAATTCTGTCAAGAAGCTAGGCCACAAAAAAAACCAAAAAAAAAAAGTGGAATCACAAGCAAGTCACGGCTATAGTAATATGAAACAAAGCAGGTTATAATCAGAAATAATTGGAATATTCTTAAGCCGATCAATTAATCTACGGATGTTACTGAAATGGAAATGGAATGGCTCTGCCATTCAATAAAATCATAGCAGATCACTAATTCAGCATTCTAAAAAATGGTAGACACAAAATGCTGGGGTAACTCATCGGGACAGGCAGCATCTCTGGATAGAAGGAATGGGTGACATTTTGGGTCGACACCTTCTTCAGACCTTTTCTCGACCCAAAACGTCACCCATTCTTTCTCTCCAGAGATGCTGCCTGTCCCGCTGAGTTACTCCAGCATGTCTATTGTTGGTTTAAACCAGCATCTGCAGTTCCTTCATACACATTTCGAAAGAATGTGCCTGACCCAAAATGTTGCCAATTGATGTCTTCCAGAGTTGCTGCCTGACCCGCTGAGTTACTCCAGCACTTTGTGTCTTTTTTTAAATTAATTCAGCATTACTCTCCTTTTCTAAGACCCTATCTCTGTTCTTGCTTAATATCTAAAAAAAATCTATTATTTTCTTGAATATGACTGAGGTTCCACAGTGGACCTGGTAGAAAATTCCAAAGACTTATTATCCCTCTGTGAACATATTCCTTATCATCTCAATTTAGCACAGTTATTTTTTATTTCATTTTGAGATGGGGACCCCTGATTCTGGACACAGTTTCGGGGAACCAATATCCATACATCTATTCTGTCAAGCCTTAGAAACCTCATAAAATTTTAATTAATAGTACATTTTAATCAGATCACCTCATCCTTCCAAACTCATAAAAATATAAAAAATATCTCCTTCGCTCCTTAGATGCTGCTGCACCCGCTGAGTTTCTCCAGCTTTTTGTGTACCCTCATAAAAATATAGGCCCAGTCAACATAGATTTTCCACATAAGACAAGCATGTATCGCAGAAAACAATCTGGTGAGCCTCATTCAACTTACATTAGACTTCATAGATACAGATAGATACAATGCGGAAACAGGGAATTTGGCCCACCGAGTCCATGCTGACTAGTGATCACCCCATACACTAGCACTATACTACACACTAGGCACAATTTACAATTTTACCAAAGTTCATTAACCTACAAACTGTATGTCTTTGGTGTTTTGGATGAAACCAAAGCACCCGGAGAAAACCCATATGGTCACAGGGAGAAGGTAGAAACTCCATTCAGGCAGCACCCATAGTTAGGATCAAACCTGGTCTCAGGCACTGTAAGGCAGAAGTCTACTACCATGCCACTGTGCTGACTTACTCTATTGGAAGTACATCCCTCCTGAATGAAGTTGACCAGACCTGAACACAATATTCCAATGAGGCTGTGCCAGAATTGTATAAAATTAACAAAACTAATGTATTTTACTCTTCCGCTCCATAAATGCCAACATATCATTAACATCATAACTGCTTGCTAAACTTGGCTTTTAACTTTCAGTGATGTGTCTGAAAAATAACATATCAGCTTTTCTCCATTTTTTAGAAATTGGGTAACCTTACGATTTTGTCACATTACAGTGGCTTGCAAAGGTTTTCATACCCCTTGGACTTTTCCATATTTTGTCACGTTACAACCACAAACGTAAATGTATTTTATTGGGATTTTATTTGATAGACCAACACAAAGTGGTGCATAATTGTGAAGTGGAAGGAAACTGATACATGGTTTTCAAATTTTTTTACAAATAGAAAACTGAAAAGTGTGGCGTGCAAAAGTACCCCCTTTACTCTGATACCCCTAAATAAAATCCAGTGCAACCAATTGCCTTCAGAAGTCACCTAATTAGTAAATAGAGTCCGCTTGTGTGTAATCTAATCTCAGTATAAATACAGCTGTTCTGTGAAGGCCTCAGAGGTTTGTTAGAGAACATTAGTGAACAAACAGCATCATGAAACCCAAGGAACACACCAGACTGGTCAGGGATAAAGTTGTGGAAAAGTTTGAAGCAGGGTTAGGTTATAAAAAAAATATCCCAAGCTTTGAACATCTTACGAAGCACTGTTCATCCATTGATCATCACATCCATCATCTGAAAATGGAAACACTATGGCACGACTGCAAATCTACCAAGACATGGCCGTCCACCTAAACTGACAGGCCGGGCAAGGAGAGCATTGATCAAAGAAGCAGCCAAGAGGCCCATGGTAACTCTGGAGGAGCTGCAGAGATCCACAACTCAGGTGGGAGAATCTGTCCACAGGTCAACTATTAGTCGTGCACTCCACAAATCGGGCCTTTATGGAAGAGTGGTTAGAAGAAAGCCATTGTTGAAACAAAGCCATACAAAGTCCCGTTTGCAGTTTGCCACAAGCCATGTGGGAGACACGGCAAACATGTGGAGGAAAGTGCTCTGGTCTGATGAGACCAAAATTGAAGTTTTTGGCCTAAATGCAAAACGTTATGTGTGGCGGAAAAGTAACACTGCACATCACCATGAACACACCATCCCCACTGTGAAACATGGTGGTGGCAGCATCATGCTGTGGGGGTGCTTTTCTTCAGCAGGGACAGGGAAGCTGGTCAGAGTTGATGGGAAGATTGATGGAGCCAAATACAGGGCAATCTTGGAAGAAAACCTGTTAGAGTCTGCAAAAGACTTGAGACTGGGGCGGAGGTTAATTTTCCAGCAGGGCAACAACCCTAAACATACAGCCAGAGCTACAATGGAATGGTTTAGATCAAAGCATATTCATGTGTTATAATGGCCCAGTCAAAGTCCAGACCTAAATCCAATTGAGAATCTCTGGCAAGACGTGAAAATTGCTGTTCACAGACGCTCTCCACCCAATCTGACTGAGCTTGAGCTATTTTGGAAAGAAGAATGGGCAAAAATGTAGTCTCTAGATGTGCAAAGCTGGTAGAGGCATACCCCAAAAGACTTGCAGCTGTAATTGCAGCGAAGGGTGGTTCTACAAAGTATTGACTCAAGGAGGCTGAATACTTTTGCATGCCACACTTTTCAGATTTTTATTTGTAATAAAATTTGGAAACCACTTATCATGTTCCCTCCACTTCACAATTATGCACCACTTTGTGTTGGTCTATCACATATAATCCCAATAAAATACATTTATGTTTGTGGTTGTAATGTGACAAAATGTGGAAAAGTTCAAGGGGTATGAAAACTTTTCCAAGCCACTGTATATTCCATCTGCCAAATGTTTACCCACTTACTTAGCCTGTCTATATCACCCCGCATCCTCTCTGCATGCTCATTACAATGCAAATTGACACTCAGGTTTGATTCTTGGCCGAATCTGACCAGCCTCTTCTGAGGCACAACACATTCTTCAGCCTCCCTCAGGGGAATCAATGACTGCATCCCTACCTTGAAAATAATTATCTGTTTTAAAAGGCTAGTCGGTCTTGATCGCTCAGCGTTATGAATAGCACCATTGAGATAGCTTTGTCGCAAAGTATGCTCCTGAGGATTTTTTACGGTAGGCAGTGGAATCATTCATATCAATGAAGTAGATTTATTTAGGATTTGTAAAGAGAAGTTCTGTGGTTTGGTTTAAACACTAGAAATAGAAAAAACATCCTTAACATTGCCAATTTAAGTCATGTTTAAGCCTAAAATTCTTCAGAAATATTCCTCAGCTAAATCACAGAAGTCCCACATAATTTAAATAGCCATCAGATTGCAGCTTTTTTATCAAGGAGTCTTTTATCTGAAGGATCAATGAATTTTGAGACTGTGACACTACCACTGCATAGAGTGCTGAAACAAAATAAAAGCGTCATTGTGTGGAGCTGGCGGCAAACCCTATGTCAGCATTCCAAGCTTTTAAGGCCAGGCCAAGCTACTGAATATGTTCTGAATCCAGACATGCTAAAGTTTTGAAAGCAGAAGCAATGAAGAGTGCTGTCCAATTCACATGCATGAACGGAAGGAGAAGTTGAGCTTTCGCTGTGAATAACATCTCAAGATGAGTCTTCAGCATAATATGAATGAACACAAATCTTCATGCTGATGCTTGGATCGTCTCTCTAAGTCTTGGCTGGTCTCATTTCTTTCAGAAGATCACACATTTAAGTAATCGGTGATCATAAACCCAATTTGCACTGATGAATTCACTATAATGTAACAATTCCACCTCCAGGTGCGAATGTGACATAGGAACTTACACATGTTGCAGACCATTGCATTTGAACACAGACTAAGTGAGGTATAGCCAAAAATATCCAAATACTCTTCTGATTTATTTTATGAAGGCAGGGCATGTTTTGCAGTGTTAATCCCAGGATTTTAAAGAATTATTTCTATTGATTAACTGATGCTATTTGCATCTCTTCTGATTCATATGCCTCCTTTTTTGGCAGAACACCTGCTCTCTCTACCGTACCTCCTCGAACAAGGACTTAGAGGTTGGAAATCAAAGCAATTTCAAGCATACGTCCTCAACTGAACACCATGGACTGGAGGAGGTGGGGCACCATCCTGTATGGCTGCCTGTCCTGCAGCTGTCCTTTTTTTTCAATTATTTTTTTTAATTTTTAGTATGTTAAAAGTGTGTTAGTTTGGGGTCTAATCTTTTTAAGTGTAGGGGGGGTGGGGGGTGGAAGGGGGAAACTGCTTTTCAAGTCCCTACCTTGTCGGAGAGGCTGCTTTTCCTCCGAGCAGCACCTTCGACCCGTCCTCGCAGCCTACCAGCGGGGCCTGGAGCGACGTTTCCTGAGGGGACTTGGCCAGATCCTCGGCTTCGGCGGCGGCACAGTGCTGGAGCGCTATCATGGAGCGGGCGATGCCTTGCCCGGGTCGCCGCGCTGGAACTCCGGTATGCTGGTATCTGCTGATTGAACATCGCGGAGCGGCACTGACTTCAACATCAGGACCCTGTGATCTCTCGCTGAGATCACGAGTGGTGGAGCTTCGTCTGTTGGCTTCGGAAGCCGCGGTCTCTGGTAAGGAAGCGGCAGTTCCAGGCATCCCAAGCCGCTGAGAGGGTTCTCCCGACGCCAGAGCATCATCACCCGGCGAGAAGGCCTGAAATATAGGGCCATCGTAGCGGCGACCTCAATAGGTCCAACCATGGGTGGACAAGATGGGGACTGGACTTTGTGCCTTCCCCCACAGTGGGAACCATTGTGGGGGGATGTTTTAATGTTAAATTTCTTCTTTAATGTGCTGTTGTATTTTTATTAGTGTGCTGCAAGGAAATCTGAATGTCCTCTGAAAAAGGGCATTAATAAAGTATATTTTATTATTATTATTATTATGATCTCATGCAACAACTTTGATTCAAATGCAGCACATGTATACTTCTTGCTGCGCAGTGGTGAATGCAGAATTTAACCTATGAACCACTGCCTTCAATTAGTGTGAACCACAGTGATGGCTGCACTGTATAGTTATGGGGGACTAAACAATTTGACTCAAAAGTGCAGGTTGCTAAAAATGTGGATTTACATTGCCTTGGGAATCGTGATTGCATTTCACTACCAAGCTGCACTGAAAGCATTAGATTTGGGTTAATCAAACAATGAAGGGTTCACTCTTCTAGGACCGATTGAATTTTAACATAAATATCTTTCAAAATGATTTAATGTATCCGAGTGGGCAGCTATAATTTCCAAATAAGAAATACAATTTGTTTCTCATTTATAAAATAAGCAATATTTGTTATAGGGAATGAGAAAACGCATTACAATATATTCCATCCCAATAGTATGCAAGTCTTCAGACCACTGCTGATTATGTGTACTTATTTGGTGGTTATTGGGATTACTGCAGGAATATCAAGTGTAAGCAGTACAATTTCCCTTTTATTTAATGCATGCTGTTCAGTGCCAGAGAACAAATCCCATTGAGTGTTTTGAACCAGCCATATTAATTGCTTGTGGTGATAGGGTAGGATAATACATGTTGGCAATAAACTTCATAACTGATCAGGTGGAAATTACTATTTTTTATTTGTGTTTTGTTTGGAAAATCAAGAGAATCAAGTCAAGAGTGTTTTATTGTCACATGTCTGGAAACGGAACAATTATATTCTTACTTGCAGCAGTACGACAGGTATGTAAACATAGAACTCTGTAAAACCCTTAATAAACAACAAGGCTTTTTGGAGTCTGTTAACTTTCTAGTGGTATGGCTTGCAATACAAGTATTTTTGAATTGCCTACATTCAAGTTATTGCTGCTAGCTCTGACACATCCATCATTGCACTGGAATGTTTGATGGGATGAATGTGGCATTATTCCGTGCCACAGTGGCATTACCATGGCACAATTGGAAGTGCCACTGTCTCATAGCTCTAGTGACCTGAGCCCAATCTTGACTTCTGATGCTGTCTATTTAGAGTCTGCATGTTGTACCTGCCACAACATAGGGTATCCCCTACTTGTTCCAGCTTCCTCATGCATTTCAATGATGTGCAGGCTGATAAATTAATGTAAATTGATAAAATCATGTAAATTGCTTTTAGTGTTGTGGACAATGGGAAAATTCAACATGGAGCTTTAAAGAAGGAACTGGAGCTGGTGGGTTTGCGAGGGTCAATATGTTACAGGGAAATAAGTGGGATTGACAGGATTGTTCTGCAAACTGGTATAGACTTGTTGGACAGAATGGCCTCCTTCTCTGGACAGTTTCGTACATTTTCACTCATTGTTATTGAATATTAATTGTCCAAGAATGTGGACAGGATGCCACAGAATGCACTTGGGATGGGAACCCAGCAGTTCCATAACAGCAGAGACATTATTTATGACAGGTCCTCCCACGGTGCTGACTCCCATGTCTCTGAGTGGGGTGCTATATGAGCAAAGACTACTCATCTCATCATACATACTGTAGCAGAAAACATTCATTTGTAATGACTCAAATTTCAGTTCCAAACCACCATCTATTCCTTTTCAGACCCAACAATATGGTTTGTGTTGGTGTAAATAACACTCGTTCTTGATTTTGCTCAGATTGCAGTTGCCATGTATGAGCAGAAGAAGCAAATACTGAACATTAAAGTATGCAATAAATGTCAGAACCCTGCTGGACCAATGTACTTAGTACATGTGTTTGACAGATCCTAGGGTCTTAGTACTGGGTGCTGTGAGATTCTGATTTTTCTGGACCATTAACTGTGGCAGGAGTCTATGCCTTCTAAAAATAGAAGAAATCAAATTGTAGCTGGAAATAATAAGAAAATAAAGACTTCCATTTGAATTGCGCTTTCTTGCCTCTGCTACATCACAAAGCAATTCTCATCCAATGAAGCAATGTTGAAGAGCGCCCACTGTTGTAATAAAATTGCAAACAAATCAATGCAGTTCATTTCTTAAGGATTGGAATCAATAACCAGTGAACCATAGACAATAGAGCATTTTCTGTTTCAATACTAATACTACAAAACGATATATATAAGCCCTAGAAAAGTTGAAAACAAATTGCGAGAATGAAATCAGGTTATATAAGTATTAAGCAAGTCTGAAAAGGGTGTTTTTTTTTTAATTATTAAAGGTGTGGAACAGAATAAGTTAACAGGGTATTGTGGAAGGCCTGGAATTTCTGAAAGATTTGAAATACATGGAGAATATATTTTCACTTGCAGGGGAATTAAAAATTCAGGGGTATCAATATATAAACATTATTAATAGGTATACAAAAGCTTTCAGGAGTATACTGCTTACCCAAAATGCAGTTGGAAGGTAATTTTAGATGAAGTTGTGAAGTCATAGAGTCATGCAATCATACATCAGAGAAACAGCTCTTTCAGCCCATCTCGTACATGTCATCCAAGTTGCCTCATCTGGGCCAGTCCCACTTGCTTGTATTTGGCCCATTTCCCTCTAAAACATTCCTATGCATGTACCTGTCCATGTGCCTTTGAAATGCTATTATTGTATTTGCCTCAACTACCTCCTCTAGCAGCTTGTTCTGTATATCCACCACCCTCCAAGTGAAAAATGTTGCCCCTCAGGTTCCTTTTAAATTTTGCTGCTCTTAACTTGAACCTGTATCCTCTGGTTCTTGATTCTCCTACCCTGAGACCCTATAAAGTCTGCTGATGAATTTACACAGCTCTATAAGATCGCCCCTAATCATCCTGTGTGCCAAGAAATGACGCCCTAGTCTGTCAAACCTTTTCCTATAGCACAAGCCCTCAAGTCCTGGCATATCCTCGCAAATTTTCTCTATATTCTTTCCAGCTTAATGACATAGAAGGATAATCAAAATTGAACACAATATGCCAAACGCAGCCACACCTATGTCTTAGAGTCATAGAGTCTTAAAGTGATACAGTGTGGAAACAGGCCCTTCGGCCCAACTTGCCCACACTGACCAACAATATCACAGCTACCCTAGTCCCACTTGTCTGCGCTTGGTCCATAATTCTCCAAACCTGTCCTGTCCAACTATTTCTCAAACGATGGGATAGTCCCAGCCTCAATTACCTCCTCTGGCAGCTTGTTCCATTCGCCCACCACCCACTCTGTGAAAAAAATACCCATCGGATTCCTATTAAATCTTTTCCCCCCTCACCTTGAACCTATGTCCTCAGGTCCTTGATTCCCCTACTCTGGGTAAAATACTTTGTATATCTACCTGATCTATTCCTCTCATGATTTTATATACCTCCATAAGATCTCCCCTCATCCTCCTATGCTCCATGGAATGGAGACACAGCCTACTTAACCTCTCCCTATAGCTCACATCCTCCAGTCTTGGCAACATCCTCATAAATCTTTTCTGAACCCTTTCAAGCTTGACAATATCTTTCCTATAACATGGTGCCCAGAACTGAACACAATATTCTAAATGTGGTTTCACCAATGTCTTATACAACTACAACATGACCTCCCAACTTCTATACTTGATACTCTAACTGATGAAGGCCAAAGTGTCAAAAGCATTTTTGACCACCTTATCTACCTGTGACTTAACCTTCAAGGAACCATGCACTTGTACTCCTAGATCCCTCTACTCTACAACACTACCCAGTTGCCTACCATTTACTTTGTTGGTTCTGCCCTTGTTCGACGTCCCAAAATGCAACACCTCACACTTCTCTGTATTAAATTCCATCAACCATTCCTCTGCCCACCTAGCCAATCAATCCAGATCCTGCTGCAATTGTTCACACCCTTCTTCACTATTTACAAAACCACAAACTTTGTATCATCAACAAACTTGTTAATATTGCCCTGTATGGTCTTATCCAAATCATTGATGTAGATGATACACAGTAACGGGCCCAGCACCAAACCCTGTGGCACACCACTAGTCACAGGCTTCCATTCTGAGAAACAACCTTCCACCATCACCCTCTGCTTCCTTCCATGGAGCCAATTTTCTATCCATTCGGCTATCTCTCCTAGGATCCCAGGAGATCTAACCTTCCAGAGCAGCTTACCATGCAATAACTTGTTGAACACCTTACTAAAGTCCGTGTACACAACATCTAGAGCTCTGCCCTCATCAACCTTTTTGCTCACGTCTTCAAAAAAAAATCAATCAGATTTCTGATCACGACCTCCCATGTACAAAACAATGGTGAAAGTCCCTAATCAGCCCTCGCCCATCCAAATGCCTGTATATCCTATCCCTCAGAATACTCTCCAGTAACTTACCAACTACAAATGTTAATCTCACCGGCCTATAGTTCCCAGCATTTTCCCTGCAGCCCTTCTAGAAAAGAGGCACAACATTTGCCACCCTCCAATTCTCTGGCACCTCTCCTCTATATAAGGATGACTCATAAATTTCAACCAGGACTGCTGCAATTTCCTCTCTACTTTCCCACAATGTCCTTGCATTTTTCATATGTTTTCATATCCCTTGAACTTTTCCATATTTTGTCACGTTACAACTGCAAACGTAAATGTATTTTATTGGGATTTTATGTGATAGACCAACATGAAGTGGCGCATAATTGTGAAGTGGAAGGAAAATGATACATGGTTTTCAAATTTGTTTACAAATGAAAAATTGAAATGTGTGGCGTGCAAAAGTATTCAGCCCCCTTTACTCAGATACCCCTAAATAAAATCCAGTGCAACCAATTGCCTTCAGAAGTCACCTAATTAGTAAATAGAGTCCACTTGTGTGTAATCTAATCTCAGTATAAATACAGGGTACACAAAAAGCTGGAGAAACTCAGCGTGTGCAGCACGAGTGGAACAAGTCATTCCCTTTATCACCGATACTTTTTTGCATATCTTTCACTCATTGTTCCTTATCTCTCCACATCACCGTCTATATCTCTCGTTTCCCTGATCCCTGACCAGTCTGAAGAAGGGTCTCGACCCGAAACGTCGCCTATCTCCTTCGCTCCTTAGATGCTGCTGCACCCGCTGAGTTTCTCCAGCTTTTTGTGTACCCTCGATTCTCCAGCATCTGCAGTTCCTTCTTTAAAACTCAGTATAAATACAGCTGTTCTGTGAAGGCCTCAGAGATTTGTTAGAGAACATTAGTGAACAAACAGCATCATGAAGTCCAAGGAACACACCAGACAGGTCAGGGATAAAGTTGTGGAGAAGTTTGAAGCAGGGTTACGTTATAAAAAAATATCCCATGCTTTGAACATCTCACGGAGCACTGTTCAATCCATCATCCGAAAATGGAAAGAGTATGGCACTACTGCAAACCTACCAAGACATGGCCGTCCACCTAAACTGACAGGCCGGGCAAGGAGAGCATTGATCAGAGAAGCAGCCAAGAGGCCCATGGTAACTATGGAGGAGCTGCAGAGATCCACAGCTCAGGTGGGAGAATCTGTCCACAGGACAACTATTAGTTGTGCACTCCACAAAATCGGGCCTTTATGGAAGAGTGGCAAGAAGAAAGCCATTGTTGAAACAAAGCCATAAGAAGTCCCGTTTGCAGTTTGCCACTGCAGACAGGGAAGCTGGTCAGAGTTGATGGGAAGATGGATGGAGCCAAATACAGGGCAATCTTGGAAGAAAACCTGTTAGAGTCTGCAAAAGACTTGAGACTGGGGCGGAGGTTAATTTTCCAGCAGGGCAACAACCCTAAACATACAGCCAGAGCTACAATGGAATGGTTTAGATCAAAGCATATTCATGTGTTAGAATGGCCCAGTCAAAGTCCAGACCTAAATCCAATTGAGAATCTCTGGCAAGACTTGAAAATTGCTGTTCACAGACGCTCTCCATCCAATCTGACTGAGCTTGAGCTATTTTGCAAAAAAGAATGGGCAAAAATTTCAGTCTCTAGATGTGCAAAGCTGGTAGAGACATATCCCAAAAGACTTGCAGCTGTAATTGCAGCCAAAGGCGGTTCTACAAAGTATTGACTCAGGGGGGCTGAATACTTTTGCACGCCACACTTTTCAGTTTTTTATTTGTTATACACTTTGGAAACCATGTATCATGTTCCTTCCACTTCACAATTATGCATCACTTTGTGTTGGTCTATCACATAAAATCCCAATAAAATACGTTTGTGGTTGTAACATGACAAAATGTGGAAAGGTTCAAGGGGTATGAAAACTTTTGCAAGCCACTGTACCTGATAAGGCCCTGGAGTTTTGTTTACAATCAAACATGACAGAACATTCAGTACTTCCTCAACGGTAACCCTGACTGCTCTCATGACACTTCCAGTGACTGCATCTCAATTTCCAGTCAAAATAACATTAGCAAATTTGCAGATGACACAAAGCTGGGTGGCAGTGTGAACTGTGAGGAGGATGCTATGAGATGCAGGGTGACTTGGACAGGTTGGGTGAGTGGGCAGATGCAGTTTAGTGTGGATAAATGTGAGTTTATCCACTTTGGTGGCAAAAACAGGAAGGCAAATTATTATCTAAATGGTGTTAAGTTGGGAAAAGGGGAAGTACAACGAGATCTGGGGGTCCTTGTTCATCAGTCAATGAAAGTAAGAATTCAGGTACAGCAGGCAGTGAAGAAAGCAAATGGCATGTTGGTGTTCATAACAAGAGGAGTTGAGTGCAGGAGCAGAGAGGTTCTTCTGCAGTTGTTCAGGACCCTAGTGAGACCACATCTGGAGTATTGTGTGCAGTTTTGGTCCACTAATTTGAGGAAGGACATTCTTGCTATTGAGGGAGTGCAGCGTAGGTTTACCAGGTTAATTCCCGGGATGGTGGGACTGTCATATGCTGAGAGGAGCGGCTGGGCTAGTATACTCTGGAATTTAGGGAATCTTATTTTAACATAAAAATTATTAAGCAGTTGGACATGCTAGAGGCAGGAAACATGTTCCCGATGTTGAGGGAGTCCAGAACCAGAGGCCACAGTTTAAGAATAAAGGGTAAGCCATTTAGAACAGAGATGAGGAAACACTTTTTCACACAGAGAGTTTTGAGTGTGGAATTCTCTGCCTATGAGGGCAGGGGAGGCCGGTTCTCTGGATACTTTCACGAGAGAGCTAGATAGGGCTCTTAAAGATAGCGGAGTCAGGGGATATGGGGAGAAGGCAGGAACGAGGTACTGATTGGGTATGATCAACCATGATCACATTGAATGGCGGTGTTGGCTCGAACAGCCGAATGGCCTACTCCTGCACTTATTGTCTATTGTCCAAATTCCTCCATCCTACTGTCTTTCTCTGCGGTAAATACAGAAGAGAAATCCTCATTGAGCACCTTTCCCATCCCCTGTGGCTCCACAGAGGTAACCGGTTTTATTCCTGAGAGGTCCCATTCTCTCTCTAGTTATCATTTTCCCCAAAATGTATTTATAAAATATTTTGGGATTGTCTATTATGCTACCCACCGGAGCTATCTCCTGGCTCCTTTTTGCCCTTCTGACCTCCTTTTGTAGTTTGCTCCTTAGTTCCAGAAACTCCTCTAGGGATGCACTTGATCCCAGTTGCCTATACCTGTCCTATTCTTCCTCGTTTTTGACTAACGTCTCAATTTCTCTCGTCAGCCAAACTTCCTTATATTGCCTGATTTGCCTTTCACTCTAACGGGGACCTATACATCCTGAGCTCTCTTCAGTACACATTTAAAAACATCTCACTTAGGCCGAAGTTCCTTTTCAAGATTCAAGAGAGTTTATTGTCATGGGTCCCATAATTAATTTCTTGCTTTGCTTCAGCACAACAGAATACAGTAGACATGAATACAGAACAGATCAGTGTGTCCATATACCATTATATAAATATACTAGACCAAGTGGGACCCGTTGGGTCCCAGCATCACACGGGAGGGCTGGTCCCCCAACGCAATATTCCACCTTTCCACCAATTCCAATATTGGTGGCTAGTGGGGGGGGGGGGGGGGGGGAGTTTTCTGGAGCGCTAGTATGGGTGTTGTGGGCTGAAGGGACTGGTTTCCAGAGGGCTAGTCTGGACATTGTGGGCCAAATGGATTCTTGTGCTGGCGGCTGAGTTACTCAAGCCTGTTGTGCTGGCAGCTCACTCACGGCTGGTGGGCTGGCAGTTGACTCATGGCTATTCCTTGAAATTCCATTTCAAGCAGGGTGCAAGGCCACCAAATTCAAGTGCTGTTTCTTACGACTTCAAGCAGGGTGCAAGGCCACCAAATTCAAGTGCATTTTCTTACGACTTCAAGCAGGGTGCAAGGCCACCAAATTCAAGTGCATTTTCATACCATTTCAAGCAGGGTGCAAGGCCACTAAAGACAGCGAGTCATGACCTCTCCCTCCTCCATCTTCAGAGACAGAGCCACGCCCACACTTCTGGGTTTTATAGTCCCTCCTCCCCCCTCCCGCCACAAGGGGCATGGCCTTCATGGCGAGATTGACAGGAGAGAGAATCTCAACATTTTTTAAATGCTAATAATTATTTCCTTTTTTATCGATGGGAAAAATCCACAGCACCTGATGAGCGGAGGGGAACTCTAAGATGGCCAAAGATCACAGCGATACATGGTAGCATTTTTTTTTCTAAAATCAATATAAAGCACAAACAGCAAGTGGCCAAGATAAGACTTTTATAGAAGGCAATGCAACTTTAATTATGCAAGGCAAGGCAACTTGAATTAGGCAAGAAAACTTGAATTAGGCAAAACTGCTTTAGCATTTCCAAACCAAAGACAACACAGCTTTAGCATTTCCAAACTATATTTTCAAACCACATTAAGGGCTCTGACAGGTCAGTAAAACCACTCACAGTTTAGTAGACATGTGTTCAGTGTTATTCACAGCTCAGACTGAGAGACATGACTGTCTCGCTCCCCCATCTTGCAGAGACTGACTGATGCACTCAACACTTCTGGGTTTTCTCAGGATACTGAGTTGGATGATCAGCCATGATCATATTGAATGGTGGTGCAGGCTCGAAGGGCCGAATGGCCTACTCCTGCACCTATTTTCTATGTTTCTATGTTTTATAGTCCCTCTGGAAGGGGCGCGGCCTTCAAGAGAGAGAATCTCAACATTTTTTAAACACTAATACTTTTATTTTTCATCAATGGGAAAAATCCTCTTGTCCTGCGCAGCGGAGGGGGACTCTGTGTAAGATGGCCAATAATCACAGCACGTCGCAGCGTTTTTTCTAAAATCAATATACAGAACAGGAAGTGGTCAAGATCAGACTTTTAGTAATATAAATATACACACATGAATAAATAAAACAGATAAAGTGGAAATAAACAGATAATGGGCTATTAATATTCAGAGTTTTGTTTGAGTTAAGTTTAATAGCCTGATGGCTGTGGGGCAGTAGCTATTTCTGAACCTGGACTTTGCAGTCTTCAGGCTCCTGTACCTTCTACCTGAAGATAGAGGGGAGATGAGTGTGTGGCCAGGATGGTGTGGGTCCTATATGATGCTGCCAGCCTTTTTGAGGCAGTGACTGCGATAGATCCCCTCGATGGTAGGGAGGTCAGAGCCGATGATGGACTGGGCAATGTTTACTACTTTTTGTAGTCTTTTCCGCTCCTGGGCGCTCAAGTTGCCAAACTAAGCCATGATGCAACTGGTCAGCATGCTCTCTACTGTGCACCTGTAGAAGTCAGAGAGAGTCCTCCTTGACATACCGACTCTCCGTAATCTTCTCAGGAAGTAGAGGCGCTGATGCGCTTTTTTATAATTGCATCAGTGTTCTCGGACCAGGAGTGATATTCAGAGATGTGCACGCCCAGGAATTTGAAGTTCTTGACCCTTTCCACCACCGACCCGTTGATATAAACGGGACTATGGGTCCCCATCCTACTTCTTCCAAAGTTCACAATCAGTTCCTTGGTTTTGCTGGTGTTGAGGACCACGTTATTGTCCTGGCACCATTTGGTCAGTCCGTTGATCTCTCTTCTATACTCTGACTCATCCCCATCAGTGACACATCCCACAACAGTGGTGTCGTCAGCGAACTTGGTGATGGAGTTCACACGATGACCAGCTACGCAGTCATGAGTATAGAGTGAGTACAGCAGGGGGCTGAGCATGCAGCCTTGAGGTGCTCCCGTGCTCCAGTCTATTTGAGCGAGACCTTCTCTCATACTCTCAAAGTTGGCATTACCCCAGTTGAGCATTTTAATATGTGGACCCTCTCCATCTCGATCCATAACTATCTTAAACCTAACAGAACTGTAGTCACTTGTTCCGAAAGGCTCCTCCACACACATTTCATTATCTTACCCTTCCCAATTTCCAATTCTTTAGGGAACAGGGGTTCCTCGCTTTGACTATAGTTGAGGCTCTAACCAGGGTCTCTTCTATACCCCGTAACTTTGCTCTCCCCCCCCCCCCCCCCCCCCCCCCCCACACTCATAACAAGGGCAGAGTCCCCCTTGTCCTCACCTTCCACCCTACCAGCTGTCGCTTACAACAGATAATCCTCCGACATTTTCTCAACCTACAACGGGATCCCACCACTGGCCACATCTTCCCATCTCCTCCGCTTTTGGCTTTCCACAGAGACAGCTCCCTCCGTAACTCCCTGGTCAACTTGTCCCTTCCCACCCAAACCACCCTCCCCTGGTATTTGCCCTTGCAACTGCAGGAAATGCTACACTTGTCGCTTTACCTCCTCCCTTGACTCCATCCAAGGACCTAAGCAGTCTTTCCAGGTGCGGCAGAGGTTCACCTGCACCTCTAACCTCATTTATTAAATCCACTGCTCTAGGTGTCAGCTGCTCTACATCGGTGAAACCAAGCTTAGGCTTGGCGATCGCTTCGCCCAACACCTTCGCTCAGTTCGCAATAACCAACCTGATCTCCTGGTGGCTCAGCACTTCAACTCCCCCTCCCATTCCGAATCCCACCTTTCTGTCCTGGGTCTCCTCCATGGCCAGAGTGAGTCCCACCATAAAATTGAGGAGCAGCATCTCATATTTCACGGGTAGTTTACACCCCAGCGGTATGAACATTGGGAACATTGTTCCCACCCCCACATCAGTCTAAAGAAGGGTCTCGACCCGAAACATCACTTATTCCTTCGCTCCATAGATGCTGCCTCACCCGCTGAGTTTCTCCAGCATTTTTATCTACCTTTGATGTTTCCAGCATCTGCAGTTCCTCCTTAAACATCCTTTTCTTGTTCCTCAGTTCCACCCATATAGTCTCACTAGAAAAAAACGTTCATAATGTCACCTCTGAACACAATGTGACATTCTACTTAACCAACAATGCAACTCCCCCTCCTATTTTTTCCTCATACCTGTCACTCCTGAAGCTCCTGTATCCTGGAACTGCCAGTCCTGCCCCTCCCTTAACCAGGTTTCAGTCATGGCTACAAGGTCCCAGTCGCTCGTACCTATTCACGCCCTAAGCTCATCTACCTGACCCATCAAGCCCCTTGCAATAAAATAAATATCCTCATTCTCCGGCTTTTTGCCTATTCTGTCCATTAACCTTTCCCACACCACCCTCCATACAAACTTCTAGCCTATCCTGTGCCTCTGTCCTGCATGAGATCCCACCCCCCTGCCAATCTAGTTTAAACCCTACTGTGTAGCATTAGCAAACCTTCCCATTAGGATGTTGGTCCCCCTCCAGTTCAGATGCAACCCGTCCCTTTTATACGTCACCCCTGCCCTGGAAGGGATCCCAATTACCCAGAAATATGAATCCCTGCCACGTGCACCAACTCCTCAGTCATACATTCATATCCTCTCTCTTACTTTTCTTACCTTCACTAGCACGAGGTACTGGAAGCAATCCTGAGATCACTACCCTGCAGGTCCTGCTATGCAGTCTTCTGCCCAATACCATAAAATCTTGCAGAACCTCTTTCCTCTTCCAACCTATATAATTTGTGCCAACATGCACAACAACTCTTGCTACTCCCCCTCACTCTTGAGATGCCGTGCAGCTGCTACGAGATGTCCTGGACCCTGGCACCAGGGAGGCAACACACCATCCTGGAGTCTGGACTGTTGCCGCAGAATCTCCTGTCCGCACCTCTGACGATGGAGTCTCCCACCACTATGCCTCTGCCTGACGTCACTATTCCCCATTGAGCCTCAGCACCAGGGTTGGAATCACAGCCCTGCCTACCACTCAATTTTGTTGTGTCATCCACTTCCAAGAGGGTGTACCGGTTTTAAGTAGGTACAGCCACCGGAGCCTCCTGCACTCTACGTTTACTCCGCTTTCTCACAATCACCCACCTTCGCTCTTCCTGCATCCTTGGTGTGACAACCTCACTGTAGGTCCTGTCCAGGAAATGCTTGTTTTCCCTGAGGTCATCCAACTGCTGCTCCAGTTCCCCAACATGTTCATTCAGGAGCTGCACCTGGACACAATTTCCACAGGTGTGGTTTCCAGAAGTACCAGCAGTGTCCCTGACTGCCCACATACTGCAGGAAATACACTGCACCAACAAACCTGCCATTTCTTCAACGGACAAAAATGTCACAGCTTTCGAATCAAGTGTAGCGTCCTTGCCTCAAGCCCCTGTCCCACGATGTGAATGTACTCAAGAGCTCTCCAGAGTTAAAAAAAAGAAAAACTCTTGGTAAGTACGTAGAATGTACGTAGCAGATACGTCGGAGCTCATGGATGTCTCGTAGAGGTTCGTAATGCAAATGGCAGGTACTCGGGAAACACAGTAACTCGTGAAGTTTTTTCAACACTGTGAAAAATGTCCAAGAGTGAATGAAGTATCACGAGTTTGATTTTGTTTTAAACTCGGGAGAGCTCTTGGGTAAACTCGCATCGAGGGACTCCTGGCCGAAGACTCTTGAGCCAAAGATTCACACTTTATTCACCAAGACTCTTGAGCCTAAGACTCACACTTTAATCACCAAGGCACTTCATCTCAACAAGGCCGCTCCACTACAGCTGCACTTATTTTTAATCTCTTACCTAATTAACTGCTTTAGGGCTAATTAGTAAATTATCTGAACCTGGGTCTTGGCGCTCTTTTTAAACTGTCTTTCCCTGTGACTTACCTTTTTTCTCACGGACTTTCAAGCAAATTGTCTCTTTTCTCTGCTTTTGCTTGCTGCTTCTCCGAGCTCCACACGAGGACTAAGACTTGTATAACTAAGACATAATGTCCCAACTTCTAGTTGTTTTTCCGACTGGAGGACAGTGACTAGTGGTGTTCCTTGGGGATTAAAGCTGGGCCCTTTGTTTTAAGGCTTTAGAAAAGAGAGAATAGAGAGAAAAATAGCAGCAAAGGTAGTAGAAAAGTGAAAAAGAGATGTGAAAGTGCAAAAGCGTGACAGAGGGAAAGGAAACCCTTGAAGAGTTAGAAGCGGGAATTAAGAGATAAACCCTGGAGAGGAAAAAAAGAAAAAGGGAAAAATAGAGAAAGATAAAAATAAAAAAATAAAAATTAAGGGGTACAATGACTGTAATACAATACAAGGGATGTACACTGACAGTACTGCTAATAAATAAAGATATTAAAAAAAATAAAAAAAAGCTGGGCCCTTTGCTGCTTCTAGTTTATACTAGACTAAGTGTAGCGAAGTTACAAAATTTTGAGATTTTAAAAATCGTCTGCAATTTATCCCATCAGATAAAGCATGAAAAGAAGTTTAAGTTGACACCTAATTCACTTTCATATCTTCAGTATTAAAAACGTTATGGCCATTTTCATACTCAGAAATTAGCATCTTGTTCCCTATTGCTTTTCCATTGACTTAACACAAAAGCTGTGATCAAGGACCGTCAAAAGCCCATAACTTTCTTAAAAATTAAGCAAACTGAATGAAATTTTCAGTTATTATAGATTGAAGCATTCTGAAACAAATATGAAATAATCTTACTTGGATGACCTGAAATTAAAGCATATAATTAGTTAGTTACCTAATTGTAGCTAATAGTAAGATTAAATGAGAACTTACCAGTTTGAAGTTTGATCTTGATTTTATGAGGAGTTACGATGAGCGATTATGTGAAGAATAATGTGAAGACACGGCGCTCCAGCGTTCCCGTGGTCGAACCTGATTGGGAGCTGTGGTGGTGTTCCGGCATTCTGGCAACGGCGGCGGTGACGGCCTGGCTTCGGAGGCTCGGCCGCGGGCCTAGTGGACGATGACATCAAAGGCCTGGATTGCCTCAGTACAGAGGGGGAACAAGTAGGGGAAAAAGACAAAGACTTTAAGACTTTTGCCTTCCACCACAGTGAGGAGGTGCCTGGTGAACTCACTGTGGTGGATGTTAAATATGTGTTTATTGTGTGTTTTGTTTTAATTTATTACATGTTATGACTGCAAGGTAACAAATTTCGTTCAGACCGAAAGGTCTGAATGACAATAAAGGAATCTGAATCTGAATCTGAATCTGAAGAAGGCCATCAGTCGTCATGCGCGTCAATCTTCAAAGCAGGTGTGGAATCATAGATAGAAGTTGACCTAAAGATAGTAAGATTTGGAGAACTAGAACTACCAGGTGACCTAATAATAGGAGGGTTGGGAGCGGTGGGCACGTAATCGCTCATCGTAACTCCTCATAAAATCAAGATCAAACTTCAAACTGGTAAGTTCTCGTTTAATCTTACTATTTTACTTTGGAGTCACGTGAGTGACTACATGAAGATTTCAAAGCTCTGCGATTTCACGCTAGTTCGAATCCAGGCATCACACACTGAATGGATTGACCATGGGTGAGTGAGAAAATATTAATGCATTCAGACATAACGTAGTTAGGTAACAAAACTGATGCAAAACAAAACAATAGTGACCCCACTCAACCTGGGGGGAAACTTTAACAAAATTCAAAATGGTACGTGCAAACACCTCCGGTCCGGCAATGGGTTGATTATAAAACCGGCGGAACATCCTTTCATTGGACCATCCTGCCGCCGCTAGGATGCTGTTGAGGGGCACGTCCATAGCCCTTG
Organism: Okamejei kenojei; assembly: GCA_035221665.1. Lineage (NCBI taxonomy): Eukaryota > Metazoa > Chordata > Chondrichthyes > Rajiformes > Rajidae > Okamejei > Okamejei kenojei. The sequence goes on along the minus strand of CM069136.1, from coordinate 93,085,398 downwards.
CTGCCGATGTTGATGCAGCCCTGGTGGAGTGTGATTTGTAAATGTCAGTATCTACTCCTGCAACGGCAGTACCTCTTTTAGCCATCTGGAAACGGTTTGTGTTGACGCCCTATGGTGCGGCTTTTTGTGGCTGATTAGGACAGCTAACTCTGAGCCTCTGAGGCTCCTGGTGACTGTAATATGTTGGTGCAAGAGATCGACCACACATAGTCGTGGATCTTCGGGGTATGCTAGGAACTCAAGCCTGGGCACTGGCACCGCGACCCTACTCTGTTTAACTAAATCATAAAAGACGAAAGTTATGGTGATGGCAGTGGTGTGCATGTTGTCAAGTCGCATTTTGTGCAGAGTCTGGACTCATTGCGCCGTAATGAGCGCCATTAGCATGACCACCTTGAGGGTGAGCTTGTGTAATGATAGTGTAGTGGCTGGGGCCCACTGACAGAGTAGTGTTAGCACCACGCTAACATCCCATGTGTCAGTATATCGTGGCCTGGGGGGTGTAGTGTTGTATATGCCCTTCATGAATTTGGTAAGAAGGGGATGCTTTCCCACTGGTAGGGCCCACGTTCCCAGTACTAACTATGAGGACAGCACACTCCTGGCACTGTTGATGGCAATCTTGCCTAATTTCTGGTTATGATATAAGGTAGACAGAAATTCCAGTATGTCCGTGATGCACACAATGTTATATGTAATGTTGGATGCCCGGCAATACGTCTCCCACTTCTTGATGTGGGAGACATATTGCTTTTGTGTGCTGTCCCTCGAGGCCACTGTAATTACATCCACCATTTGATCAGCCAGTGCAAGTCCCAGTAAAGGTCTCCTCAGAATCTGCAAACCAACAAATTGATTTGGTCATGTAGCGGATGATGGCTCCCCGTTACCAGGTGTACCAGTAGCTCCCTGCTGTTGGGGACAGCCATCGAGTGTCATGATTCCCAGGAAAGTGGGAACCAAGATTGCGTAGGCCAATCTGGCACTTTCAAAATGCCTGTGCCATTGTCTTGCTTTATTTCGACCAAGCATTGGCTGATGAGGCAAAAAGGAGGGAAAACATACAAGAACATTCCTCCCCAATGCAGTGTGAACACATCGACTGCTACTGCCCCTGGGTCTGGCTCTCATGACACATATTTGGGTAACTGGTGATTAAACCTGGAGACAAACAAGTCAATATCCGGCATGCCATATCGGGCAACAATGTCGGTGAACAGGACATGATTCACCATCCATTCTGTGTTATCGTTGAATTTCTGTGATCTAGTGTCCGCCACCATATTATATCTACCTGGCAGGTAGATAGCCATGACCCAAATGTCCCTTGCAATACACCAATGCCAAAGGAGGTTTGCCAATTTATCACATGATACAGATTTTATTCCACCCATGTGATTGACATACGCCACTGCCGTGGTGTTGTCAATCTGTAGTTGAACATGCACATGATGCATACTGCTGCAATAAGCCTTTAAACCGTAGAGTGCTCCCAGCAACTCCAAGTAGTTGATGCCATATTGCTGTAGGATTAAGGACTCCTGCACATTCCATCTGCCCCTGCAGCTAGAGCTGTTGCCCCCCAGCCCACTCGCATCAGTTTGTATTATTACCGATGGTGTGTCAATTTGAATTTTCTAAGAACAGTGATGTATATTGGTAGCCCACCAGTGTAATTCCGCAATGGCGTCTGGTGGTAAGTGTATACGATCCCCGAATTGGCCTGCATGAGATTTGAGGGCCCATTCCTTTGCACTTTGAATTGAGTTGATTGTAAACCCTAGGTAATCAATTATCCTGATTGGAATCAATTTTGAATTAACTGGATGGATTACGAATCTCAGCCTTTCAAACATGAGTTTGGTAGCTGAAACAGATGCTATTGCTGATTTATTTGTGTCCCCAATGATTAGAATGTCATCCAAATAAGCCATCGCAATGTGGTTCTGTGCTTGTAGCAGTCCCAGAACTGGTTTTAGTAATTTTGTAAAAAGTCTGGGAGCTGAAGTCAGCCCATTTGGCAATGCCTTGAATTGCCACATCTGCCCCATCCAGTTAAATTTCAAATATCTCCTGTGTTCCCTGTGTATTGGTATGGAGCAGTAGTATATTTTAGATCTATGCAAGCTATATAACATCCTTTGGAAACCAGCTGGATAGCTGTACCAAAGTTGTCCATTTTAAAATGTTTACACTGCACATGGGTATTGAGTTCCATCAAGTCTAGGATAATAGGACTTCCTCCATCCTTCTTTTGCTTGGGAAAAATGTTCGATACAAATTAGTGTGATTCCTGGCGAGACCTCTGAATTATCCCTTTTGCATGTAAAGCCTACATTTCAGCTTGTATCTCAAATCTTTCCTGTTGTGGAAACACATATGTGCGATTTGGTAAATTTTGAGTGGGTGGTGACGAGTCAAGAAGGAACTCAATTTTAAACCCTTGTACACTGTGCAGTATGAATGAATCCAAATCCACTCATTCAAAAAATGTTTTAGCCTCCCCCCTACTTGTAAGTTAGAGGTGTGTAAATTGTCCCACAAGGGACTAGAATGACCTACCTTGGGCGTTATTGCCTGGGTGGTCCTGGTCTCCAGCCTCCTGCCTTGGGACAGCTGGAGTCTGCCTCCTGTCTCTGAGCCCCTTGGCTGGTTGCGCCTGGTGTGGAAGGTGGGATAGGGGTGGGCCCGTAGCGATGAGCCCCTGGGTGGAGTTGAGGCTTGGCTCATGAGGCGGAGAGTCTTGGCCTCATCATCCAGCTCTCGAACCTGCTTCAGCAGGTCTGCCCTAAAGAGGTAGTTGGCCAGCTGTACATTGCTGGCCTTGCACAGCACCGCAAATTGCGGGTTGAGTGCCGGCCGTATTGCGCTCTTGCGCAGACAGTTATCTCGAACAGGGCATTACAGAGGAGCCCCACAGCATTCTGCTGTGTCTCCATCAGTTGCCCATTGCTGATGGACCTGGCAAAAGCCGTTACCCCCGAGGCCTGTGTTTTTAGAATTTTCTGGAGTTTAACCTCCTGGGCTCTTACCCCTGCTACAATATGGCCCCGGATTGCGTGGTTGACGGCCGGCACTCTGAGGGAGGCACAGTTGACAGGTGTACTGTAGCGGCCGGTGATTTCCTCCATAATCCAGTCCTTTAACTGGTGCGAGGCCAGGTAGTTAATGGTGGTGGCCAGCTCTTCATCCAAGGCCTCTTCGGTTCAGGTAGGTATGGCAAACTTAGACGCCAATAGAGGCACTGTGGCCCCTCGCTCCCTAGGGTGTTCCCCTGATGTGCCTCCCTGCTCTGAGTCAGTATAGTACTGACTCCGTGTACTCCCCTCTCAGAGAAGGAGACACATCGCAGCCCTCTGTAAGGTGCTGCTAGTGCAGGCTCCTGTGTAGACCCGGGCTGATACTGCTCCCTCCGCTGGAGCAGGTCAGCCTGGAGGTGCCTCTCCAACAGGTGCTCCATCTGGGAGAGGCGCCGCAGATGCTTCCCAGTGTGGGAGGTGATCCCTCCGGTCCGGACTCATCGGAGTCTACGGGTCTGGCAGACTTGTGAGTGGCTTTGCGCCCGGCTGGGCTGCCACGGTGCTTTCCTGTAGCATCAAGTCTGCTGCCACTGGTTCCAACACCGGCGGCCTGGAAGGTGACTCGGACAGCCGTCTGCTACCCATAGCTCCGCGGTCTTCCGTAGCCGGCTTTGCAGACCGTCTCCGCACCTTCGACATGGTAGGTTTGTTCTGTTGGTAGAAAGCTAACAACCAAACCTGCCAAACAACGACCATAAGTAACTTATTAAAAAACACTTATCTTGGTTTTTAAAACTTACTGCTGGAGAGACGCAACGCGCCTGCCAGTCAGTCGTTATTACGTGCATGGCAACTGACGGCCTTCTTCACGTAGTCACTCACGTGACTCCGAAGTAAAATTACAAAATTCAATTACTAGATCTAAACATCTATCCATTTCTTAAGAAAAGGTTAACATTTTTAAATAGCCTAAGTTGCCAAATAACATTCACACAAAAATTCACAATATAACATGATTTTTAAAATCACATTGTCATGAATTTATAGGCCAAATTGAAGGAATTTAGTGTTTAATTCTCATAAATTAATGGCCATTTAAATCATCTTGTGAGTGGATTTATATGGAACGCGATCATTTGGAACGTAGCAGTTTGCAGCAAATTTAACCCCCAGTCGGCAGGAAAAATACTGCCAATTCGTATATTTTCGAAGTCACCTTTTCGCAACATTAAATTTTGATTAAAGGCATCCTAAGAAGCACGTTTTTATTCAAAAATAAACTCTGTACCTTTTTTGTCCCCTACGTGAGATCCATCCCGTTGTCGGCGTTCATGGCTTTAGAAGATGATTTTTAAATTACTCATGCTAATAAATGATCCAGCGTAGTTTAAAAATGACTCCATAAAACAAATGTTGGAGCGATTTCTCTTCAGCAACTAAACCCCCGGAGATTAATCGATTTGAATAGTCTGGATTAAATGGCCCCCCTCTCGAAGGCGCCAAAGTTGCACACACGGGCAGTGGCAGAACTGCAGCGCCGCTAAAGGTAAGTTTTGTAACATACCTACTAAGTGGGACCCGTGGGGTCCCATTCCCCCAATGCAATATTTCACCACTTACCCATAGCCTCCAACTGCGCAGGAGCGGCTGATGGGTTCCCTTGTGATGCTACTGATCCAACCCTCTTCCCCTCACACCCCCTTTGCCCTCCCTCTCCCCTCCCACTTACACCCCTCATTCCCCCACTCCCCATTCCCCCACTCCCCATTCCCCCACTCCCCATTCCCCCACTCCCCATTCCCCCACTCCCCCCTGCTGACGCGGCTGATGGGTTCATCCTGTTGTGATGCCACTGATCCCTCTTCCCCTCACACCCCCCCTGCCCTCCCCCTCCCTCCTCGCCCTCCCTCCTTGCTCTTCCCTCCGCACCCCTCTCCTTTGAACAATGTTCAAAATTGTTCAATTAAATGTGAACATATCAGTTTCCCCTCCTCAATTTCTTTCCTTCTATCTTCTCCTGCTGTGTTATTGGCATCCTACTGCTCTCAAGTCTTCATGTGACATCTTCTTCACAGTTGGCTGACTGAAAAGAGAGACCAGTAATCCATTCATCAAGCGAGAATTAGGAAACAGCCCAGGATTTAAAAGAGTGGAATAGAGCAAAGCCAAATATTTACTCAACTGTGGTGGCATTTGTCAGCAAAGATTAAAAAAAATAAAAAATTGTGGGTAACAGGACAAGATGAAGCACTATTTTAGGGTACGTGACCTTTTGTCCCAAGAAACACTACATTGATTAAGCATGGCATGTGCAAATTGGCATTGATCAGTCACCATAATCCTGAACTTGAATTATTTGCATTTAAACTTTGTTATAAATAGTTCAAAGAGATATAGATGGCAGTGCAAACTTCCATCAATCAACCTAATCAGGTCTTCCAAGAGTAATTTGCTGGATGGCCCAATATTTTAAGTTCAATACTCTGAAAGAAAACACATGCTGGAATGATTGCCAGAATAACCTCTAATGCTTTCAAAATAAATGAAAGATGGAATGAAATGTACATAAGTTCTGTTGCGGCTTCATCTGTTATTTACAATAATATACTGGTAAGCTGTCATTATGTAAGAATTAATATTTGAAAAAAAATAATACAGTGCAGGACTAACTTTCCAGAAACCATAGAAACTTGGTGGCGCTGCCTGGCAGCTGCAACTCACCTGCAGTCCATCTTTTTTTTCTGTTATTTTTGTCTTCTTGTCTGTTTTAGTTAGAATTTTGGTTTATTAGGCTGTGCATGTGTGTTGTGTGTGGGGGGGGGGGGGGGGGGGGGGGGGGGGGGGGGGGGGGGGGGAGGGAGGGTGGGAGAAACAGGGTTTTAGTCTCTCCCTTCGGGGGGGTGCGACTTTTCTTATCGTGTCCACCGTCACCGTCTGTGCTGAGGCCTAATGGCGGAGCTGGCGGCCTCAGAGCTATGGCGGCGTTCCAGCTTCCAACGGCGGCGGCGACCCGGCTTCAGAGCTGCGGTGCTCCAGTGGCGGCGTTTCAGTGGTAACCCGGCTTTAGGGCTGTGGTGCTCCAGCGGCAACCCAGCTTCAGAGCTGCGGTGCTCCAGCGGCGGAATTCCAGTGGCGAACCGGATTTAGAGCTGTGGTGCCCCAGCAGCATTCCAGCAGCGACCCGGCTTCAGAGCTACAGTGCTCCAGCGGTGGCGTTCCAGCGGCGACCCGGCTTCAGAGCTGTGGTGCTCTAGCGGCGTTCCAGCGGCGATCCGGCTTCAGAGCTGCGGTGCTCCAGTGGTGGCGTTCCAGCGGCGACCTGGCTTCAGAGCTGTGGATGCGGCGTTCCAGTGGCGACATGGCTTCAGAGCTGCAGTGCTCCAATGTTCCAGCGGCGGACCCTGCATCAGAGCTGTTGCGGTATTCCAGCATTCTGGTGACGGCGGTGGCGGCAGCCAGCCCGGCTTCGGAGGCTCAGCCGCGGGCCTAGTGGACGATAACATCGGAGGCGTGGATCACATCACCTCAGCGCAGAGGGAGAACAAGGAGAGAAGAAGACAAAGACTTTAAGACTTTTGCCTTCCACCACAGTGAGGAGGTGCCTGGTGAACTAACTGTGGTGGATGTTAAATATGTGTTTATTGTGTGTTTTGTTTTTTATTATATGTTATGACTGCATGGTAACAACATTTTGTTCAGACCGAAATGTCTGAATGACAATAAAGGATACTTTACTTTACTTTGAGGAACAAAAAAGGAAACAAAGTACTGCATAACTCAGTAGGTTTGACATTATCTCTGGAGAACGAGATGGAAGTTCACATGCACCTCTTCTAACCTCATCCAAAGCATTCAGTGCTCCCAATGTGGCCTCCTTTACATCGGCGAGACAAAGTGAAGACCATGCCAAACATGTGTTCTTGTCTCCAAGGCCCATCGGATCTTCCAGCTTTAACTCTCCTTTCCATTCCCATACCAACCTTTCTATCCCGGGCCTCCTCCTTTGCCAGAGTTAAGCTACACACAAACTGGAGGACCTCACATTCTGCTTCGATAGCTTACAACATAACAGCGTTAATACTGAATTCTCCAATTTTAGATAACCTCCCCCTCCCCTCCCAATTTCCTTGTGTCCCACCTATATGCTCACCCATTTCACCTACTATCTCACCGCACTTTCCACGATCCCCATCCACTTATATCCTTTCCTCTAGCTTCACATTTTGTGCCACTTCTCTCCTTCTCTCACAGCCTTTTGTCATCTTCCCATGGGACCCAAGTACTGCATTATCTCTGAAAGAAAACACAGTGGTGAATACAGAGTTTTTACGTTCTGCCCGTGACCATGTGGGTTTTCTCTGGGTGCTCAGATTTCCTCCCACATTCCAAAGCTGTGCAGATTTGTAGGTTAATTGTTTTCTGTAAAAAGTGGTCTCTAGAGAATAGGATAGAACTAGTGTACAGTGATTGCTAGTTGGCACAGACTCAGTTGGCCGAATGATCTGTTTACATGCTGCCTCTCTCAAAAACTAAACACTTTGGCCCTTGTCCACCCCTCTGCCAACCAAAACACCCCTCACCTATATCCATCTATCACTTGCCTGGCTTTATCTCAACTCCACCTCTTTCCAGCTTTCTCACCCCTACTAAAATCAATCTGAAGAAGGGTCTGGACGCAAATCGTTGCCTATCCATGATCTCCAAAGATTCTGCCTGAACAGTTGAGTTACTTCTGTTTTTAGAAACCATGATATGCAGGATGTAATTTGTTCTTTTTAACATTTTTACAACTGTGTTGCCCCTAGAAAAGGATTCAGAATAAGTACTTGCCTAATCCTTGTTCTTGCTGTTATGCTGTGGTTATGTCTTCATTATTTATTTCCTGTTTCTTAAATGTTGGTGTCACTTCCATCAGATTAAATGGAGGAGCATAATGTGAGCAAAAGTTGTCCTGGTTACACTAAAGTAGGTAGCAGCCCATTGGGTTACCATAAAACAGGCAAAATATCTGGTCAGAATAACAAAGATACAGCAACTAATCCAATGTAATATGGGGTTCATTGGTCACCTTCACTTATCCAGTGTTTTGTACAGTTATTACAAGTTCCACATGGAAGTGTTTTCTACCCATTCTTCATTTATCTTCAAATTAAACTGGATTAATTTTTAGAACCAAATAAATCTTAAGTACATTGTGGGAAATATACATGACTCTGTGGCAGCCATAGAACACATAAACAGGCCGTTTCCTCATTGAGTCCTTGCTGGCGATCAAGCACCAGTTTATGCTAATCCTCCATTAATCCTATTTGAAACTTCCCATGTTCCCATCCACCTCCCCCTCCTCATTCTCAGATTCTATGATCACCTACGCAATATAGGGGCAATTTACAGTGCACAATGAACCAACCTACTCATAGGTCTTTGGCATGTGAAAGGAAACCAGAATACCAGAAAGAAAGCCATGTGGTCATGAGATACACAACACAACTATAGCTGTGTAGATGAGAGTAACAAAAGGGGACAAAAGGAGACAAAAATAAGACAAGGAAACAAAGGGGTGTTAGGTGAGGGGAGAAAAGGAATAATAGGAGTGAAATGTAAAGCCAGAGGGAGTGATATATGTGGAAGGGGCTGGGGTGGATGGGGTAAATGGGGGATGGATACTGTGTAAAATATGGACAGACTGGAGTGAGGAGAGTACAGGAAACAGAGAAAGGAAAATAAGGGAGGAGAATGTTACTTGTAATTGTAGAATTTAAAGTTCAGACCATTGGATTGTAAGATACCCAAGCAGAATATGAGGTACTTTTCCACCAGGTTGCATGTGGACTCATTGGCAACACAGGAGGCCCAGGACAGAAAGATCGGTATGGGAATGGGAATTAAAGTGGTTGTCAACCAGAAGATCAAGCAGGCCTTGGTGGAGCGAGTGCGAAATTTCAGTGAAATGTTCGCGTAGTCTACGTTTGGTCTCGCCAATATGAAGGAAGCCTTATTGACAGGATCAAATGCAGCAGATGAGATTAGAGGAGGTGCATGTGAACCTCTGGCTCACCTGGAATGGCTGTCGGGATGGATGCAAGGGAAAAGGTATTACATCTCCTGCGGTTGCAGGGTTTCCCGATTTGGGTGGGAAGTTTCCATTCTCAGAATTTACCTGTCAATATTTACCTTGCTTGAATCCTTTAGCAACTAGCTGACATACCTCATCCTGAAATTCCTGGCGATTAAGACCCCCCCCCCCCCTACACATCATCCAGCCCAGTCATCACTTTACAAATTCATGACTCTTCCCACTCTCCTATGAAACTCCAGTCCCTGCATCTAGGCCCAGCTTTGAACCTACCTGAATTCCTTCATGCACTCTGCCATTGGAACAGCTAGATTGAATGTCTTTACCTGTGGATTGTCTATTCTAACTTTGTACCATGTGTTATCTAATGGTGGTGCAACCTAGAGTTACAAAACAATGTGTTCGCAAACACATTATAAATGGATAGTGATTAAACTGTTGATTTTGAATGATTGAAGTGCCCAATGTTAGGCTGCACTGCTTTGATTCCTCTTGTACCCTCTGATTGACTGAATCAAAACCACATTTCACTGATGGCTGTAAGGATGCTGATACAAAATAGTAAGATTAAATGAGAACTTACCAGTTTGAAGTTTGATCTTTATTTTATGAGGAGTTACGATGAGCGATTACGTGAAGAAGCCCCACCAGTCCACATGCGCTTCAATCTTCAAAGCAGCGGTGTGAAATTACAGATATTAGTTGTTGAACTAACATAGTAAGATCAGAAATGACTAGAATACCAGATGATCTTTATAATACGAGGGTTGGGAGCGGAGGGCACGTAATCTCTCATCGTAACTCCTCACAAAATAAAGATCAAACTTCAAACTGGTAAGTTCTCGTTTAATCTTACTATTTTACTTCGGAGTCACTGGAGTGATTCCATGAAGATTTCAAAGCTCTGTGATTTCATGCCATGAGATCGGTTCCACACAGCCACAACTGCCTTAATTGACAGATGAGGGAATCTTTCATAATGAATAAATAATAATAATAGTAACTCCTCTCATCTGGGAGTAAACTTAACCACTGAACCTAAAATAGAGTTGGCAAATACCCCTGGTCTGGCAATAGGTTATTATGAAATGTTCATAAGTTTGTTCGTTCTACCATCCTGAAGTCACTAGGATGTGGTCCAGCGTAACGTACATAACCTTTGCTGCTGATGTTGTAGCTGCTCTGGTGGAGTGAGATTTGAAAAATATCAGTATCTACTTCTACATGAGCCAAAACCCATTTTAATCACCTGGAGAAGGTCTGAACCAATACCTTCCGATAAAGTTTTTGTAATTAACAAACATTGCTAGTTCAGAGCCTCTAAGGTTCTTGGTGACCTTGACGCATTGTTGTATGTGTGTGACCATACATAACCGAAAGGTCCATGGGATATGCCGTGAAACTAGTTTGACCTCACGTCTGCTCTGCTTAACTAAACATTAAAATATAATATTATTTGCAGATGTAACCATTGTGTCCAGTCATAACATGTAGTGACTGAACCCGTTGTGCTGACCAGCGCCATGAGGATAACAACGTTATGAGAGCCAAGCCAAAGCTCAGGATGTAGCTGGAGCCCCCTGGTGAAATAGTGTTAATACCATGTCAATATCCCATATTGCCCTGTGTTTGTCCTGGGAGAACTTGTGTGAAAGATATCCTTTATAAAATCGGTATCAGAGGGTGAAACCCGACAGAGTGGGTCCCGTTTGCTGCAGCGGGAAGACACGTTGGCACAGTTAATGGTCGTATAATTTAATTTATTGTCAAAGACCCATTTGAAACAATCTCCAAGATGTCAGTTACCTGTACCGTATTAGATGTAACATTAGTATTCAAACAAACGCTTTCCTGAAGAGGAAATGCAATGCTTTTCTTTTTTGGTGCTATCCCTGCACCCTGCAGTGAGCACATACATGGATCGGTCTGACAATCCGAGCTGCAGGAGCAGTCTACTCAGAATCTATAAGTAAATAAATTGATTTTATCATGCAGAAGCTGATTTCACGAGAAACAGGCTGAACCAGCAAAGTTTTACGTTTAGAATAACCGTAAAAGGTTGTATTATTATTCCCGACAAAAGCAAGAAGCATGGCTGCATAGGCCAGTTAGACAGAACGACAACCTAAAGCGGGATCTTACTGACTTTATTGCAAGACCCGACTAATGAGGCAAAATGGAGGGAGACAAAAATAACTTCCTTCTCCTTGTAGCGAGAATGTATCTTTTGCCCCTGTTATGCCACATATATTGCAGCCGGTACATGAGCCTGGAAACAAACTTAGCGATATTCGGTGTTCCATTGTGATGATACTCCAACTCAAAATGAGATTAGGTAAATTATTACAGGATATTCTGACTTGATTGCATCCATGTGACTAACGTATGCTACCACCATTGTGTATCAACTCAACTTTGAGCATGCAGATTATGCATATTCGCACAAAAACCCTTTAACCTATAGAATGCACCTAGTGTCTATAGGTAGTTGATAACAATAACTGAATAATTGTTAACTCATGCAAACCTCCTCCGCCTCCGAACTAGAGATGGCATTTATAATTTCCAACTTAGAGCCCCATCAGTTTATAATATAACTAAAATTTTACTAACCAGATTACTAGAGCAATGCTGAATACTGTTCGTCCCCCATTCTGACTTTGGTAGCTTCAGCTGGTAATAGCATAAGGTCTGTCACAAAGACCTACATGGCACTTGAGAGATTACTACTTTGCACGATGTAAATCCCCCATTTGCACAGCTGAAGCGCAGCTACTATGTTGCCAATTACACTTGATGAATAGAAGGCTGCTTATCACAACAAGATTGTTACAGGCTCCTATTAATTTCAATCTCTTACTCCAGGGCGGAGTCACAGGCTAATTAATAGTGAAAGGGAAATCCCAATGGTCAACAAATCCAGTTCGTATCACCTTAATTTGTCTTAAATATAGTTTGAGGCTGAAACATTTGATTTTTACCAAGATACAGCATTAGAATATCCTCCAGACAAGACATAACAAATGTTTTTTGAGCTCTGACCAGTTCAGGCATTGGTTTAGTAACTTGGTAAATAACCTAGGAACTGAAGTTAACCCATTTTGCAACGTTTTTATCATTGCCCTATCCAGATAAATTCAAATGTCTCCGGTGATCCCTGTAAATGGGAACATCCTATGGAAATCAGATGCAAAATTCCCTATTCAGAAAATTTTATACTGCACATGCGAGTTAAACGACATTCTGCATCTTTCACAATGAGCAGGCACACCAATTCCATACCTGCTCTAGCAACAACTCTGGCCCGATTTCTGAGCCTGTCTGGAAAACCATTTCTGGCCATAATACAGAGCATGCCTCGAAAGACAACTTTGGCCATAGAGCCTGCCTCGAAAGACAATTCTGGCCACAATTCCGTGCTTGGGACCCTAGTATTATGCAGTTTTACATGGTTAGATGCCACAACCATTTGTGTGTTGTAAGGCCACTAGGGCCCCTTCCATCATTACCAAGGGAATTCTGCTTTCATACAACACATAAACTAAACACATGTTATCATTATCATTTGTACAAAAAACAAGTGTAAATATTACCAACTTGTAGATAGTCCCATATTTTTCCTGAGACCGACTTGGGCTTCAGCTTGAAGACCTCTGCCCAGCTTTCATGCTGCCACCAACTTCAGTGAACTGCCTACTGCCAATAGAGGTGTGGGGTGTGTTGTCGCCGCAATGATGAAGCTTTGCTCGTCGTTGGTACCTTGATTAGTCCGACAGCTTTTGCTTCCTCATCCAGGCTTTACCTGTTGAATAGGTCTTACCTGAAGAGAAGATTTGGCAGCTGGTCTTTAATGTCACCCCTGATAGCGCTGTTCATTCCTGGCATGAGGGGAACTCTGGCCCCTTCTGGGTATCATGCCACCTTCATTTGCGGGGACTCTCTTGAATCCATACACAAGTGCTACCGTACGTTCCATAGACGTATATTAAAATTTGAAGTCAGTTACCCACTGACCACTCGCACTCCCCTCCACAGAGAGGGAGATTCATAGGCAGCCCTGAACAGGTGCTGCCGCAGGGCCTTGTGGTATGCACATCAGCTATACCTCCGATCTCGGAGTCAGAACAAAACTGACTCCGTGTGTTCACTTCTTCCAAGAGGGAGACATCATGCAGCCCTTCTACAGGTGCTGCCGCCACGGCCCCCCGAGGAGACCCATGGATATAAAGCTCCTCTTGCTGGAGCATATCGTGATGGAGCATCCTCTCCATCAGGAGCTCTTTCCAGACAGCCCTTCACTAGGTGCTACTGCCACGGGCCCCCGAGGAGACCCGTGGGGCTGATAGCTCCCTCCTTTGGAGCATATCATTGTGGAGCCACCTCTGCATCAGGTGCTCCATGTGGGCCAAACATCCATAGACGCTACCCATTGAAGGAGGGGAACCCTCCTGGCCTGGCTCCCTGAGTCCATAGGCCTGACCGACATTGTTGGATTTACATTTTTTCATGGGCACACCATCGGTCTGGGACCCGCTGACCGCACTGTCAGTGACTCTGGTGACGACACTGCTCCTGGATTTACCTCCTCCACGGAAAATACAGCGGTCTGGAAGCTGTTGACACGCTGTCAGCGACTCTGGTGGCAATACCGCTGCTGGATTCACCCCCTCCACGGGAACCACAGCGGTCACTGCGGTAGTGAACCCTGATGGCCGCCGGTTACCCATGCTTCCACGGTGCTGACCGGAGTTATCAATTCCCCACGGCCCAACCGGTTTTCCACTGCCCAACCCGTTTTCCTGACTTCGCCCCGACATCCAGCAGGAAACCTCTTATAAAGGAGAATCCTGCAAGATTCAAAAACACAACCTGGATAAAAAATAGAAACTTACCTGCAGGTTTAAACTTACCGCTGGCAGGAGCAATACGCTTGCCAGTCCGGTGCGTCGCCATGCGAATGACATAATGACGCGCATGCAGGCTGACGGGGCTTCTTCACGGAATCACTCACGTGACTCCGAAGTAAAATTAGTCCAGAACCTTCACAATTAAGTTCTCTGGGCAGGGAAAGCAAATCAAAGTCCTGTGGTAATACTGTATCTCATTTGGCGTGTGGGTCATTCCTGCATAAATCAATTCAAATTGGAAAGATCCAGTCACAGTTCATTGATCAGCAAGAACATAGCATAATATTGTATAAAGTAGTTCAGCTCAAAATATCAAGGTCTGATTGGGGCACATTACTAACTATTATTTTAACGTGCTGCTTCTCTGCAGGAAATGATAATTGAATTGTCAGCGTTAAACTGGTTTAGTGTACTGTAGTTACTCTACAGCATCCAATAAGAAAACAACACAATTCATGGGAAGCATTTATTGTTTAATTCTGTCCTGCATATAAGTATGATATTGAGCACCTTGTGACCTGTCTTGTTACTCAGGCCCTTCCATCTCCCTTCCCATTCTCAGCCTTTGCTTTGCTTTCTTATAATATATTGTTAATGTTCAAACATGTTTTAGGAGAAATAGGCTCACTTTTCATTAGGGCAGAATGCAAATAGGTACATCCTTTATTTGTGCTAATCATAGAATCGTACAACGCTGACATAGACCCTTTCAGCCCACCTCATTCATGGCAACAATGATGCCTTTCTGTGCAAATCCCATTTGCCTGCATTCGACCTGTACTAATTTACACCTTTCCTAAGTATCTGTCCCGGTGCCTTTTACATGTTGCAATTGATCTGCCTCTACCATCTCCTCTTACAATGTGTTCTTGATAACCAGCATCCTCTGGGTGAAATGTGTAGGGAAGAACTGCAGATGCTGGTTTAAATCGAAGTTCAGGGCCGGCCTTAAGTCGATTGGACCGATTGCTCCCAATTGGGCCCCGCGCTTAAGGGGGGCCCTGCTCTAGAGTAATCCAAAGCTCCGCTCTAGGATCTTTGGAGTAATCTACTCTCGGCCCGGGTAGATCTTCCCCAGGTGGGGGGGGGAGAGAGGGTTGGAGAGAGAGTAGAGGGGTGGAGGGGGAAGAAAGGGGTAGACGGGGAGGGCGGTGTGAGGGGGAATGTAGAAGGGGGAGAGGGGAGGTCCCTCATGGTCCCAGGGCAGTGCTCCCGCCCCTCCAGTCGCCGTGTTTCACATACACAGCTCCGGCTCCACCACTTTGTCTCCCTGGGGAGATGTGGTGAACAATACAGGGATGGCCGGGCCAGGATTTACAAACATTTACAAACCTCGGCCTCAGCTCACATGTGTTCGCCCGGACCCCGCCATTCGCTCCCGCCGCCGGCCCGCTTCCTCCCTTCTCTCCATCCATTCCCTTCCTCCCTTCCCTCCTTCCCTCCCTCCTCTCCTTCCCTCCCTCCTCTCCTTCCCTCCCTCCCTCCCTCCTCTCCTTCCCTCCCTTCTTCCCTTCTTTCTCTCCTTCCTCTCTCTCTTTTCCCTTCTCTCCTTCCCTCACTCCCTTCTTTCTCTCCTTCCCTCCCTTCCTCTACTTCCCTCACTCCCTTCTCTTCTTCCTCCCTTCTCTCCCTCCCCTCTCTGCTCTCCTTCCCTCCCACACACACACATAACGCACAGACAGCTAACACACACACATCACGCACAGACAACTAACATACACACACACACACAACTAAGTTAGGATGGGGTAGAAGCCCAAAGGGTAGGATGGGGCTGAAGCCCAAAATTTAATGCTTGGACTGTTTGTTTGGCAATAGTTATTGGTTTGCCATGATCTAGTTAATTAAATTACATTTTTTTCATTTCACAGTCACTAAAACAAGTGGTATTGTAACTATGTACTTTTCAGAGGTGATCTACACATTTTGTTTGTTACTTGTAGGATTACATGTATGCAATTTTATATTAAAATGTAGATTAGATCTGTTTGGTCCATAAACTCGCATGCACTTTTTAAGTGCACATTTTGATTACTTTCCATTCTGCCATAGAGATATAGAGTCTATAATAGACTTTATTTGTATATGTATAATTCTACAGAAGATGGGTGGGTACCTGGGGCTCACTAAAATTGTTCTCAATTGGGCCCCGCACCTTTTAAGGCCGGCCCTGTTGAAGGTAGGCACAAAATGCAGGAGTAACTCAGTGAGACCGGCAGCATCTCTGGATAGATGGAATGGGTGACTTTGCGGGTCGAGACTCAGTCTGAAGAAGGGTCTCGACCTGAAACGTCACCCGTTCCTTCTCTCCAGAGATGCTGCCTGTTCTGCTGAGTTACTGCAGTATTTTGTGTCTATCATCTGGATGAATGTGTAGAGAGGAACTGCAGATACTAGTTTGTACTAAAGATAGACATAAAATGCTGGAGTAACTCAATGAGACAGGCAGTATCTCTGGATATGAATGGCTGACGTTTCGGGTTGAGACCCTTATTCAGACTCCAAACTTGAACTTCAGCTTTCAGAGTCTGAAGAATAGTCTCAACCTGAAACGTCACCCATTTCTTCTATCTAGAGATGTTGCCGCCGAGTTACTCAAGCATTTTGTATCTATCTGTGTGAAAATCTTACTCCTCAGATCTCCTTTAAATTTCTCCTCTACCACTTTAAATCTATGCTCTTTTTTAAAAATGTCCTGCCCTACATAAAAGATTCTGAGTGTCTGTGCTATCTATGCCGCTCACAATTTTAGTGACAATGTTGATGAGGTGACACCTTCAGGGAAATTCATTTGGTGAGATGATGGGGTGGGGGTGTTGTATGTCAGGCACTGGGACAATCGACTGGACAAGGCATGATCAAGGGTGGGAGGAAGTTCGAGTAGTCATGGATGTGATCAGAAGACCTGGGTTTCTGTGCAGCACTTTAAACAACAAAGGTATCAGGGGAAGAAAGGGAGGATAGTGGGGGATTGGGGGAATGATGGTGGAAAGGGAATGGTACCCGCATTTCCCAGCTTCTAAGACATTATATTTTACCCGAAAATAAAGCCCGAAAAATTACCTGTGTCTTGGAGGCCATAGGATAGGTTGTTAGGGCGCTCTGCGGGTTCCACATTCAACTCCGGGAGGTGACCTGGCGCGTGGGCGGAAATCCTTGGGGGGATGGGGTGGCCTGCCACCCCCCCCATGTTTTGAGAGGTGGGGAAACATGTTGCAGCAAATCCGAAACCTCCGGTCGAGTCATAGCCGCAACGCCACCATAGTCTCCGAAGTCAACCAGCTACGTGTTGATAAGTCCACAGGCTCTGCGACCTGAGCACTCAAGGACAATTCCAGTTGGAGGCTGCCAGCTCCTAGAATCTAGCAGCCCAAGACTAGCTGCAGTTCAAAGGTGGGCTTCCCTGCCTTGAGACTGGCTGTAGCGCCCAGGTCGCCTGCGTGCCCTGGGGTGAGTTGCAGTTCCCAGATCAGCTCGCGTCCCTGGGACTGGTTGCAGTTCCCAGATCGCAAAAACTAATTGGAAAAAAAATACGCTTGCGGTCCGGATGATTTTGGGTTACAGGCTGAATCTAGCCCATGGGCCGTAGGTTGCCGACCCCTGTCCCAGATGTTACGCCTCATTGTGTCCCCCCCCCCCATGGGTCACGGAGGCAGAGTGGCAGCCATGGGAGGCAAGGAAACAGCGCGTTGATAGTTGAAATGTTGGTGGAGTGGGCTGCTGGAGGCCCCGCAGCAGCCTGGGAGTCTATTGGATTGGGCGCTGCTCCAAGGCTGAGCACACGTGTCTCTATATATGTCGTGGTGAACTTGTTTGAAAACAAAATCTTTGCATTATATATATAAAATTGCACACTGCATTATATATATATATATACAATATATATATATATATATATGCCGTGGTGAATATATATATACACAATAGACAATAGACCATAGGTGCAGGAGCAGGCTATTTGGCCCTTCGAGCCAGCACTGCCATACAATGTGATTATGGCTGATCATCCCCAATCAGTACCCCGTTCCTGCCTTCTCTCCATATCCCCTGACTCCACTATTTGCACACTGCAGTCACATCTTCAATTGTCTAATAATTGTTTGATTGAGTTTATTTCTAATTTCCTTCCTTTTCATTACTGTGGCTGAACCCATTACAATGCCTGTTTCTTTTGCGATTTGAAGGAAGGACAAAGATAAAATATTACCTCACTCTTGTCTCTGAAGGTTTAAATGGACCAGCTGATTTGATTCATCTCTGGCATTGCAGGACTTGGCCTTTCTTAAAAATCAATCTTGTCTCTATCACTTAGTATCTTAAATGTTTCCACAAGATCACCCGTGTCTTTGATTCAATGAAACACTCCTATCGTCTGCAACCTCTGCCACACAAATCAAGTACTTAATCTAATTTATCAATTTAATTGCCTTGAACTGCACTTCTCCAGTTCCTGACCAGTCTTTTCCGTAATAGAGTGATGACAATTACCAAAGTGCTGCAGGTAGGGATTTGATGTGTTTTGTAAAACTCAGGATCACTTGCTGAGATATGTGTTCTATTCCAGTAGTTTTAAAACCCAATATGCTATTTGTTTCCTGTACCACAATGACACTTAGTGCCCACAGCTTGGATGATTGATACATCACCATCTTAAATTTGTTTATTACCTCATATTTTGTATGATAAATAATGCCTAATTGTGTTCATTATCTTTTCCTAACATAAGAATTATGAATGTGCACATATCAAACTGCATCTGGTTTTTCAAGCTCAACTACCAAGAGTGGTGCAGTGGTAGAATTGCTGCCTTACATCACCAGAGACCCAGGTTTGATCCTGACTATCAGTGATGTCTGTACGGAATTTGAATTTTTTCTCTGTGACTGTGTGGGTTTTCTCCAGGTGTTCAGATTTCCTCCCACACTCAAAAGATGTACAGGTTTGTAGGTTAATTGGCTTCTGTAAAATTGTAAATTGTCCTTGGTGTGTGTAGCATAGTGCAAGTGTACTGGGTGATTGCTGGTCAGCGCAGACTCAGTGAGCCGAAGGGCCTGTTTCCAAGCTATATCTCTAACATCTAAAATCTAAAATACTCATTGCATCCTTCCATCACAATTTAAGATCTATAACTAGGTTGTATAATTCTTTAAATTCCCTACTTCAGGGAAATTTGGATCCATTTTTAGAAATGTTTATTATTTATCACAAGTTGTCCCAAAATACATCACAATCAGTTGCAGGCACTTTTGAAAAGCAAAGAAACGCGACCTCTAAAAACTCTGAGGCATGGTTTTCCTTCTTTTAGTTTAGTTCAGAGATTCAGTGTGGAAACAAGCCCTTCGGCCCACCTAGTCTGTGCCGACCAGCGATCCCCGCACATTAGCACCATCCTGCACACACTAAAGACAATTTACAATTATACCAATACAATTAACCTACACACCTGTATGTCTTTGGAGTGTGGAGATCTCGGAGAAAACCTACGCAGTCACGGGGAGTGCGTACAAACTCCATTGTAATTCTACCGCTGCGCCACCGTGCTGCCCTGAATGTTTGATTGCCAGAGCACTCTATTTCCCTGGAAAATTCATAAGCTGTTGCTTGTGGATAGCCTGCTGTTCATTGTGTGTAATGATGGCAGGCTAGTTGACATAATTCCTTCTTTATTTCTTCCTTGAACTGATGTTGAAATCCTTTTCTTCGAATCATCCGACAATCACATTTTGCAAAGTTCCCATGATAGCACTAGTTGCTGTGATCCGAGCTATAATCAGGCCATTTCTTCCTTCAGTGCTTTCAGCCTATGTATTAACTCTTTATTAGTCACATATTTTTCATCCGTAACGTATCATCTTACCTCGGTATTGTACCCCAAGGCTAATTAAAATTTGATTCACGAACACAGGTGCTAATAAATCACGGTGTTGTATCCATATTTTGATCACTTGATGTTTTTCAGTGTCCTTCACTGTCTCAGTATTCTCACGGTTGCTTTTTGAGAGAAATAACGGTATTGCCTTGGCCTCTGTAAACTCAGATTTTTTTTCTCTCTTTCTGGCCTGAACAATTTATGAGCATGTTATGGCATTTCTCTGTATAATGTATTTGTTTTAATGTCCTTTGGTTCTCTCTTCCTCTACCCCAATCTCCTTTATATCACCTGCATTTCTTATTAAGATGTATACTGTTACTTTATAAAGTGCTATCATGCAATGATTATAAACTAGTAAATGTAATTTGATGGCCAGAAAAAATTAAAATGACATCAGTAATATCAGATTAAGGAAAAAATAATTCAAGTTAGCCAACAAGATGGGGCATGTAGGAAGGAACTCCAGAAGGTCTAAAGAAGGGTCTTGACCCAAAACGTCACCCATTCCTTTTCTCCAGAGTTGCTGCCTGTCCCGCTGAGTTACTCCAGCAATTTGTGTCCATCAACAAGATAGTGCATCGGATAAGACAAATAGAAAGGATGAAATAATATATCATATGAGGTTTACATTGACTTCAGTAAAGCCTTTTAGGAAAGCCATTGATAAAGTATCATTTTTGAAATGATCAAATTAAAATTAAGGCGATAAACCTAGTGAGTCAATGGCAAATGATGAAAAATGTTTAGAAAGGAAGGAAACAGATTTGGAATTAATGGATTTAAAACAAATTACCGTTTTGAAGGTGTTGTACTCTTTAATTTATGTGTTTTTTCTCTGGGGTCTCTGGGTTCCTCCCACACTTCAAAGACGTACAGGTTTGTAGGCTAATTTGCTTGGTATAATAGTAAATTGTCCCTAGTGTGTAGGATAAAGTTATTGTGCAGGGATCGTTAGTCGGCAAGAACTCGGTGGGCCGAAGGGCCTGTTTCCGCACTGTATCTCTAATCTAAAACTAAGCAAATATCCATTTCAGTAATCTGGAGGCAGACCAATGATAGCAACTTTGTTCCTTATTGTTATACTGCAGCCATATACACAGAATCTGTGCAGGGATCACTGTTCTCCTCCTCCATTGTTGTAACAATGGAAATATAGTTATGCAAATAAGTAAGCTTATTTTACATTTAGGGCCGAGCAGCTCTTAAAAAAAAATAATCCACAAACAAAATCGTACTTCTGTGGGCAAAAGGAAAGCTGCAGTGAAATATTGACACAAGAAATTAGAGTGGCAGTAAAAATGTTGGATATGATTCAATTCTGAAGGTGGTGTTACCTAAAGATGCATAACATTATTTAAAATGGAAAGAATCTGGTAATCATTTTCTGGTTGAAAGCGGAAGCATAGTTCTGATTAACAAAGAGTAGCTTTTTGGTAGAGTCTTAAGGAAATGAATACTCGGTTAAAATAATACACTTGGTTTTATCACAAGAATACAGAAATATAAAACATAGAAATGTAATGGTGCAGCTCACAAAATCTTTCTCCCCGTTCGATTGCAACCTTGGTCAGGGAGCTTGTGTGTCTCAGTGACCCCTAGAGCTATGCCAGCGAGAGATTAGTCTCCTGTTAGGGTCTCCCATGCTGGACAAGTCGAAGGGTAGAGGCAAGATGAAGAGCGATCCACTGGTCCTCCAGGTTGGAGGTTGAGCTCAGGGCTAACAACCCTGTCTCGTAAAACAAATATGTTACGGAAACAGCAACTGAAGGAATCAACACTACTGGGCATGATGGACTTCCAGGGCTATTGACAGATGCTCGCATTAATGTCAATGGTGAAAGCTGAAAGGAAGCCACTGGCAGGATGGTGGAAGTTCAAAATGCCAAACATAAGACTAGAATAGATTTTTGGAATGTATGAACAATGTACGACACATGGAAACTAGCACAAGTGACATCAGAGATGAGACGCTAAACCTAGATAATCTTGGTGTAAGTGAAAGTAGATGGACGGGATCCAGGAGACTTAAGACCAGCACAGAATAGAAAGTGTTGTACTCGGGAAGGGATGACAAGAATCACAGAGAAGGAGTAGCCATCATTTTAAAGAAAGGAGTAGAGAATAGTTTGATAGAGTGGGAACCTGCCAATAGTAGACTCAAGAAGATCAGAATGGGGGGGGGAAGCAAATTAATACAACCATTATCCAGTGTTATGCTCCAATAAACGATAGTGATGATAGTGTTAAGGATGAATTGTATGAGCAACTACAGGCTGAGTTAGAAAACACACCAAGACATGACATGAAGATTGTGATGGGGGACCTGAATGCCAAGGTTGGAAACAACAACACAGACCAGGAAAGAGCTATGGGGAACAAAGGGCTGCGGTACTATAAATGAGAATGGAGAGAGACTAATAGAACTCTGCACCACTTACAACCTAGTAATTGGAGGGACCCTCTTTCCACACAGACATCCACAAACTGACATGGTACTCTCCAAATGGAAAGGATAAGAATCAGATAGACCACTTGATGATCAACGACACATGGAGACGCTCATTATTTGATGTTAACGTTAAATGGAGAGCGGATGTTGGTAGTGATGACCTGGCTGTTCTCAAAGTAAAACTGAGGAAAAAAGGGAGCAAAAAGACAGGCAGGCAACAGTTTGATGTTGAGAAACTACATGACCCAAAAGTGAAAGGCTCTTTCGTGTTACAATTAAGGAACAGGTTTCAGGCACCAGCAGATATGGACGATCACACAGAGCCAAATGCAAATGATATTAATACTGTGTAGGAACAAACCAAAATAGCTTACGTGAAAACCAGTGAAGCCTACCTGGGGTTTAAGCAGAAGACAAAAAAGGAGTGGATGACTGAAGACACATGGAAAATCATTGAAAATAGGAGAACATTAAAGAAGCAAATAAATGAGACAAAGTCCAAATGGCTGCAAGAAAGATACAAGGTGTAGTACCAAGAAGCAAACAAAGCAGTTCAGAGGAAAGCCAGAGCTGACAAACGGGCGTACCGGGAAGATCTTGTTAATCAAGCAGAAGATGCAGCTGAGAAAGGGGAGCAAACGAAGGTCTACAAGATAACCAAGATAATCTGTGGCAAAAATCATCGAACCACTAAGGCACCAATTGTAGACAAAAAGGGCTGACTCCTAACAACAGAAGCAGAACAAGAAGCTCGCTGGGCGGAACACTTTAATGAAGTACTGAATAGAGCGCAGCCCATAATAAAGGCTAACACCCAACAAGCAGAGGATGACCTGGACATTAGCACTGAACCACCAACTAAGAAGGAAATTGATACAGCCATTAAGTCTCTCAAAAGTGGAAAAGCCCCTGGCCAAGATAACCTCAATGCAGAACTGTTCAAGGCAGACCCAGAACTTGTAACTGAAGTATTTGTACCACTTTTCACATCTATTTGGGAAAGGAAGTATATATCTAATGACTGGTCAGAAGGAGTCATCATTAGGATACCAAAGAAAGGCAACTTAAGAGAGTGTAACAATTGGAGAGGGATCACTCTTCTATCTATCCAAGCAAGATACTGGCAAACATTAGTATACAACATATCTCAGAAGTAGTAGACAAACAGCTCAGGAAAGAACAGGCAGGATTTTGTGGTCGGAGGGTGTGCATTGACCAGATATTTGCCTTTCGTAGAATTATAGAAGAGTGCACAGAGTGCCAGAGACAGATATACATCAACTTTGTTGATTTCGCAAAAGCACTTGACAGCACCCACCGAGACAGCCTCTGGGGCATACTACCAGTGTATGGGATCCCACACCATATGGTCAAAGTCATTAAGAGCTTCTATGCCAACTTCTCTTACAGAGTGGGGAACAGTAACCACACATTCCAGGTGAAGACAGGAGTCCGACAAGGGTGTGTGATGTCGGCGCTACTCGTCAATATTGTTATTAACTGGGTGATACGTCAGACAATCGAAGACAAACAAGAGTCATACGATGGACCCTCTTCTCAGCATTAGAAGACCTTGATTTTGCTGATGACTTGGCTCTGGTCTCCCACACTCACAAGCACATGCAGGAAAACACATCCTGTCTCAGTGACTTTGCACAACAAATTGGCCTGAAGATAAACCAGAAAAAATCTGAACTATTGACACTAAATATCCAAAACCCATTGACAATCCAAGTGAATGGGAACGATCTTCCCATAACTGAGGAGTTTACCAGTTTAAGAAGGAATTGCAAATGCTGGAAAATCAAAGGTACATAAAAATGCTGGAGAAACTCAGCGGGTGAAGAGTTTACCTATCTTGGTAGCAAAGTCAGACACAATGGCGGAGCACACAATGATATCAAGAACCGGCTAAACAAGGCTAGGAATTTTTTCGGAATACTAAACAATGTATGGAGGTCCCAGAAATACAGCACCAAGACCAAGATGAAGTTATAGAAACATAGACAAAGAATCATAGAAAATAATTGCAGGAGTAGGCCATTCAGCCCTTCGAGCCTGCACCGCCAATCAATAGGATCATGGCTGATCATCCAACTCAGTATCCCGTACCTGCATTCTCTCCATGCCCCCTGATCCCTTTAGCCACAAGGGCCACATCTAACTCCCTCTTAAATATAGCCAATGAACTGGACTCAGCTACCTTCTGTGGCAGAGAATTCCACAGATTCGCCACTCTCTGTGTGAAAAATGTTTTTCTCATCTCGGTCCTAAAGGACTTCACCCTTATCATTAAATTGTGACCCCTTGTTCTGGACTTCCCCAACATCGGGAACAATCTTCCTGCATCTAGCCTGTCCAAACCCTTAAGAATTTTGTAAGTTTCTATAAGCTCCCCCCTCAATCTTCTAAATTCTAGCGAGTACAAGCCGAGTCTATCCAGTCTTTCTTCATGTGAAAGTCCTGCCATCCCATGAATCAGTCTGGTGAACCTTCTCTGTACTCCCTCTATGGCAAGAATGTCTTTCCTCAGATTAGGAGACCAAAACTGTACACAGTACTGCAGGAGTGGTCTCACCAAGGCCCTGTACAACCGCAGTAGAACCTCCCTGCTCCTATACTCAAATCCTTTTGCTATGAATGCAAACATACCATTCGCTTTCTTCACTGCCTGCTGCACCTGCATGCCTACTTTCAATGACTGGTGTACCATGACACTCGGGGCTCATTGCATCTCCCCTTTTCCTAATCGGCCACCATTCAGATAATAGTCTACTTTCCTGTTCTTGGCACCAAAGTCGATAACATCACATTTATCCACATTATACTGCATCTGCCATGCATTTGCCCACTCACCCAACCTATCCAAGTCACATTGCAGGCTCCTAGCATCATCCTCACAGCTAACACTGCCCTCCAGCTTCGTGTCATCCAGAAACTTGGAAATGTTGCATTAAAGTCCCTTGTGCAAATCATTAATATATATTGTAAATAGCTGGGGTCCCAGCACTGAGCCTTGCGGTACCCCACTCGTCACTGCCTGCCATTCTGAAAAGGACCGATTTACTCCTACTCTTTGCTTCCTGTCTGTCAGCCAGTTCTCTTTCCACATCAATACTGAACCCCCAATACCGTGTGCTTTAAGTTTGCATACTAATCTCTTATGTGGGACCTTCTCGAAAGCTTTCTGAAAGTCCAGATATAACACATCCACTGGTTCTCCCTTATCCACTCTACTAGTTACATCTTTGAAAAATTCTATAAGATTCGTCTGACATGATTTACATGTCATAAATCCATGCTGACTTTGTCCAATGATTTCACCACTTTCCAAATATGCTGCTATTCTATCTTTAATAACTGACTCTAACTATTTCCCCACTACCGATGTTAGACTAACTGGTCTGTAATTCCCCATTTTCTCTCTCCCTTTTTTTTTTAAATGGGGTTATATTAACTACCCTCCATTCCTCAGGAACTAAGTTTTGAAAAATTATCACTAATGCACCCACTATTTCTGCGGCTACTTTCTTACGTACTCTGGGATGCAGCCTATCTGGCCCTGGGGATTTATCGGTCTTTAATCCATTCAATTCACCTACACCAATTCCCAACTAACCTGGATCAGATTCTCCATCTCATTTGACCCCCGGTCCCCTGCTATTTCCAGCAGATTATTTATGTCTACCTCAGTGAAGACAGAACAAAAGTAGTTATTCAATTGGTCTGCCATGTCCTTGTTCCCCATGATCAATTCCCATGTTTCTGACTGCAAGAGACCTACATTTGTTTTAACTAATCTTTTTCTCTTCACATATCTATAAAAACCTTTGCAGTCAGTTTTTATGTTCCCTGCCAGTTTTCTTTCATAATCTATTTTCCCATTCCTAATTAAGCCCTTTGTCCTCCTCTGCTGGACTCTGAATTGCTCCCATCCCCCTGCCACATTAGTTTAAATCCTCCCTGACAGCACTAGCAAACACTCGCCCAAGGACATTGGTTCCATTCCAGTCCAGGTGCAGACCGTCCTGTTTGTACTGGTCCCACCTCCCCAAGAACTGGTTCCAATGCCCTAGAAATTTGAATCCCTCCCCCTTGCACCATTTTTCAAGCCACGTATTCATCTGCAATATCCTCCTATTTCTACTCTGACTAGCATGTGGCACTGGTAGTAATCCAGAGATTATTACCTTTGAGGTCCTACTTTTAAGTTTATCTAGCTGCCTAATTTCACCTTGTAGGATCTCATCCTGTTTTTTACCTATATCGTTGGTGCCAATGTGCACCACGACAACTGGCTGTTCACCCTCCCCCTCCAGAATGTTCTCCAGCAGTTCAGAGACATCTCTGACCCTTGGACCAGGGAGGCAACATACCATCCTGGAGTCTTGTTTGCGGCCGCAGAAACGCCTACCTATTCCCCTTACAATTGAATCCAACTAACTGTAGCCCTTCCACTCTTTTTCCTCCCCTCTGTGCCGCAGAGCCATCCACGGTGCCATGAACCTGTCTGCTGCTGCCTTCCCCTGATGAGCCATCTCCCCCAACAGTATCCAAAATGGTATATCTGTTTAGGAGGGAGATGACCGCAGGGGACTACTGGAATACCTGCCTACTGCTACGCTGGCTAGTGGCCACCCATTCCCTTTCTGTCCGCTTAACCTTTACCTGCGTTGTGGCCAACTCACTGTACATGCTATTCACGACTTTCTCAGCATCGTCGATGCTCCAGTGTGAATCCAACCACAGCTCCAATCGTTCAATGCGGTATGCCAGGAGCTGCAGCAGGACACACTTCCTGCACATGTAGTCACCAGGGACACCGACCATATCCCTGATCTCCCACATGTTGCAGGATGAGCAAATCATGGGGACAGTCTCAACTAACATGGCTTGCCCCCAAATTAAATCAACTCACTCACACTATAAAAATCTTAATCCTATAAACTGTACCTTTACTAAAAAGCACTGAACCCGTAACTCACTGAACCCGTAATTCACTGTGCCCTCGGCTCACTGTGCCCTCGGCTCACTGTACCATCTACTGACTGAGCCCTCAACTGACTGAACCCTCAACTGACTGAACCCTTAACCAGAAAGCAGAAATACCAACCTGGGGTTGCTCCCAATCAGTTGCTTCCTTGGAGTGGAAGATTGCAACCTTCACGTGGTCCGCCCTGTTTCGACTAATGCAATCAACTGGACGTGCACAAATGGAAGATCAAATAGAACAAGTTGTCCTACAACTTTAGGCTGTGCACGCCACATGAAAGAAGAGGAAGAAGCTGCTTCCTCTAGTCCGCTTCCACCAATCAGTGGCTTCCTCCAGACCACTTCCTTTGAAGTGTGATGGAACGTTGCAATGGGCACTCCAACCACTCCATCCATTCCAACCTCTCCTGGGCCTCTGTGGAACAAAGCCCTATGCTCCATTTTTAAACTCACTGCCGGATGCTGCTCCTACCGCTCCAACTGCTCCTGGGCCTCTCCAGAGCTTTGTCATCTCCACCCTTCTATATGGCTCGGAATGCTGGAGAATGACAGTGATCGACATCAGCCAGCTATCAGTCTTCCATACTAAGAACCTGAAAAGAATCCTTAGAATATTTTGGCCAAACACCATATCCTACCAAGATCTCCTTGCCCAATGCCAACAAGAGAGCATGGACACCATCAACATGAGAAGGTGCTGGAACTGGATTGGCCATATACTGAGAAGAGAACCAGACAGCATCCCAATAATAGCCCTGCACTAGACACCTGGCGTCGAACTGTAGAGGAGGAAATGAAAACAATGGACCTGACCTGGAATAGTGTCCAGAAGCTAGCCCAGAACAGACAGGAGTGGAGGACCTTCGTTCCTGCCCTACATGCCAAGAGGCATAATAGGCAGTAAGTAAGTCACAATATCTTTGCAAAAACAAAATACTGTGTACTGCTATTAGAACAGGGAAGATGGAGCAGAGAACAGTAGAGCAGAGGAACACGTACTTCAGCCCACAATGTCTGATGACAAGACCAAATCTGTCTGCCCGCACATAATCCACATCCTTCCATTCCCTGCAAATCCATATACCTATCTAAAAGTCTCTTAAATGCCACTGTCATACCTGCCTCAGCCACTGCTCCAGTCAGCGTGTTCCAGATACCAGTGTTGAATCTACACTAGGAGAAGAGTTAGGATGTATTAGAATGCACCCCGTGTTAAAAAAATACCAAGGGTAAGCAAGAGTAAAATGTTTGCATCAGTTTTCATTCAAGCTCAGCAGACTGAGAGATACTTTGACATAGATAATTAATATTTACACAAATAGGGAAAAGCAAATGGAAAGAACAAAAGGAAGTAGTGGTATGATAGTTTAGAATGTGAGTTGAAGAGAGAGAGGAGAGAGAGAAGGCAGCTCTATTTGACTGAACTATTGTATATCTGAAGAGCTGACTGAGACAGTAACTGGAACTATATTCCTCCAGTTACCAGACATCATATGTACCCTCCCATGACTGTCAGTTACATTCACATGCCAAAGTCAAAGTCAAAAGAGTTTATTTTCATATGTCCCTGACACGACAATGAAATTATTTCTTTGCTTAGCACAACAGAACATAGTAGGCATTGACTACAAAACAGATCAGAGTGTCCATATACCATTATACATTTGACTCACAATAATATTGATAATTTAAAGTCACATTTTTAAATTAAATCACACCGCATTGAACCAAAATTAAACTAATCACCCTTGCAAGGTTAAGATCTGTATGCTTTTCTCTACTTAAGTCTATTATGTGGTTCTCCAATCTCTCTCCACCTTTAATAGGTGCATCAAAGCTGGCAAAAGGCTGCTTACTCTCATTGATGAAGGCAGCAGATTACCTTTTGGGACAATGTTGAAGAGATTAGCACTGAGGAGACCTGGATTTCCTGGGTTCAGATGATATCATGTCTGTAGGGGTGGCAAAAGTTTTGTTGGCTGGCTAGCTGTTAGGAAGGTTTGTGACAGTGTGACTGTGTGTGAATATGTATAGTGTGATGCTGAGAGGAGATAGCAGGTTGGTGGTCCATACAAAATGCTGCCACTCCTACACTGTACTACCTCATCGATCCTTGCATTCTGTTAGACAGATTGATGTATTATGGTAACCCTACAGGTTATGCTGTAGCCAAAGTCATGATGAGATCACTGGAAAGTGGGTTAACTTGGCACAGTTTCAGCCTTGCCCTCCGCTCAAGATCTGCTGGAAGTCACCTGTGCCTCATTGAAATCGGTCAATATCCATGAGACAATGTTGTCATTTGACCCATTTATGCTATTGGAGTTTGTCTCCTGTGTCATGCTGGATAGAATGGGGTCCAAACTCTGCAAAATAACCTGAGGCAAGTTTGTGCCTCCATGCTTTGCACTAAACATTTCATGGTGTAAAAACTCAGACTTATTTTGTAGCCTGCTCCTTCACTACCTTGAAGGTCTTGTGGCTTTTTTTCTTCCTTTGCTACCAAGTCAGATTTCACTTCATGAATCTCTGAAAGGAGAAATACATACAGTGCCCTCCATAATGTTTGGGACAAAGACCAATCATTTATTTATTTGACTGTACTACACAATTTGAGATTTGTAGTGTGGTTCAAGTGCACATTGTCAGATTTTAATAAAAGGGTGTTTTTATAGTAAGTAAGTTTTATTTATATAGCACGTTTTAAATCAACTCGCGTTGAAATCAAAGTGCTTTACAGAAAATAAATAATGTTTCCATACATCCATAGAAAAAGATTAAAAAAAGAAAAAATTACACAACACATTGTAGAGTTCAACACAAACGTCCCCCACAACAGAATCAAAATTTTCCACTGTGGGGAAAGGCACCAGAAAGTTTAGTCGTCTTCCTCTGTGACCACCCAAGGTCGGGGCCCATTTGTGGCCTTGCAGCCAGTCTGGTGTTTTCAGGTCCTCTTGCCGTGAAGCTGGAACTCCAGCATCGGGTGAACATTCCTCAGCGGCTTGGAAAGTCTGGAGCGGCCACTTCCTCCCGGGAGACCGCGGCACCCGTAGTCCTCAGGCCGCGCCAGTTGGAGCTCCGACCCCGGCGGTCTCGATCCCAGGCTCCGCGGTGTTCCAAATCCAGTGCCGTCTGAGGCTGGACGCCCGCAGCCACAGCTCCTCGGATGTTATTGTCGGTGGTCACAGCACTCCGGAGCTTACTGCATGGCGACCCGGTAAGGCATCGCCTGCTCCATGATGGTGTCCCAGCACTGCGCCGCCGCCTAAGCTGCAGTCCCGGCAGTTCCTACCAACAGGAAACGCCGCTTCAGTCTCGATGGTAGGCCGCGAGGAAGGGGCAAAGGAGCAGCTCGGAGGGAAGCTGCCTCTCCAACCAGGTACGGATTAGGAAATAAAATGTCCCCCTTCCCCTTCCCATCCCCCACCCACCACATAAAAGACCTCCAACTAACATTTTGTTTTTTAACAGGACTAAAAAATAAAATAATAAGGGGTGAAACGGTGCCCCACTCTTGCAGTCCGCTATCTTTTTTATACATTTTGGTTTCACCATGTGGAAATTACAGCAGTGTTTATACATAGCCCCCCCATTTCAGGGCACCATAATGTTTGGGACACAGCAATGTAAGTAGTTGTGTTTGTTATTTTGTTGCATATCCTTTGCATGCAATGACTGCTTGAAGTCTGTGATTCGTGGACGTCACCAGTTGCTGGGTCTGATCCAGGCCTGTATTGCAGCCATCTTTAGCTTATGCTTGTTTTGGGGGCAAGTTCCCCTCAGTTTTCTCTTCAGCATATAAAAGGCATGCTCAATTGGGTTCAGATTAGGTATGTTACAAAACTTACATTCAGCGGCGCTGCAGTTCTGTCACTGGCCGTGCGCGCGACTTTGGCGCCTTGGGGGGGGCGGGGTTAAAATGCGTTTTTTTTTTGTTTTTTTTAATAAATTTTTTTATTGTAGAAACAATATATACCAAGTACACTCTTATACGACATTGAGAGTTATATAATATATAAAATTATAACATATTGATTATCGATTAATACTATTTATGTTAATTGTAATATTATCCATTATACATTTCATTGTTATTTATTTTATATAATTGGGAGTATATGTAGTATATTCCTAAAATAAGTAATACACTTAGATTTCTCAAATCATAGATATTCTTCTAATTACCAAATAGAAATCCCCGCTAATATAACTACGTAGTACCCAATCTTAAACAAAGTTTTTTTGATATTCATAATGTTATCAAAATATTAATAATGTTTGTATTATTGTTAAT
Source organism: Okamejei kenojei (assembly GCA_035221665.1). NCBI lineage: Eukaryota > Metazoa > Chordata > Chondrichthyes > Rajiformes > Rajidae > Okamejei > Okamejei kenojei. The sequence continues at coordinate 93,053,785 of CM069136.1, read as the reverse complement.
TTTATATTTCATAATTATTGTATAATTGAAAATACATAGTTTTATATAATTACAAGTTTAAGACATCTATAATTTTTTCATACGAGCAGAAATAAGTGTGTACGTATTAAAAATTTATATAATATGTTTCTATAATTTTTTCCTTAATTAAAGATAGAAAGATAGAGAAAAAGAATAGAAAATAGAAAAGAAAATGTGAAAAGTTTGATGGAGATTGAAGTATTACTAAATAATCCAATCTTGGAGATACATTCATGATTTGTTATGTGTATTTCTTCATCCATTCAGATATTCAGGCCTCAGTCAAGTCCCTGCGCCGAACCATTGTGACCCTGTAGATATTTAATATAGGGAGACCATATCTCCTTGAAGAGATCTAACCTGTCCATAAGGACAAGTCTCAATCTCTCCAAGTGAAGTGTCTCCGTCATTTCTGTATTCCACATTTTAATTGTTGGGGATACAGGGCCTTTCCAAAATTTTAATATTAATTTTTTCCCAATTATTAAAGAATAGTCGATAAAAGTTCTATGATTCCTTGTAATTATTTGTTCCGTTTCCGGTATTCCAAGTATGATTAACTTTGGGTCATAAATCATAGTAATATTAATAACTTTCGAGATTATTTTAAATATTTCATTCCAATATTCTAAAATCTTCGTACAATTAGTAAATGAGTGTGACAGAGTTGCTTCCATGATTTGACATTTATCACATATAGGTGATAGTTTTGGAAATATATTATGTAGTTTAGATTTAGAATAATGTAATCTATGTAAGATTTTAAACTGTATAAGTGCATGTTTTAGCATTTAAAGAGCAGTAATGTATATGTTGTAGGCTTTCTTCCCATATTTCTGGACTTATTATTTGACTTAGTTCATTTTCCCAGCGCTGTCTATGTATTTCCGATGATGGAATATCACTTTCCAACAAAATATTGTAAATGTATGATATCATTTTTTCTGTATTTGGATGTTTATTCAAGCATTCATCTAAAATTTCACTCTTTCTAAGTTCTTGTGTATTTGCAGAGATATAGTTTCTGATTTGTAAATATCTGAAATATTCATTATTATGAAGCCCGTAAGTTTGTTGTAATTCTTGAAATGAAAGAAAAGAATTATCCTTATAAAGATCCCCTATATTTAAAATTCCTTTATTTTTCCATTGTATAAAAGCTTTATCCATCATTGACGGTTTAAACGTAAAGTTGTTGGCAATTGTAAGACCTAGCGGTATAAATTTTAGTTTTAGTGTTTTCTTTATTTGTTTCCAAATACGTATTCCACTTTCTATTATCAAATTTTCACTATAAATTTTCTTAGGTACATTAGTATTAGCAAATATTATAGAGCTAATTTCAAATGGAAAACAGTCTTCTCTTTCCATTTTTAACCAATTTGGTTTATTATCTATTTCTCCTAACCAAAAATTCATATTTCTAATGTTAACTGCCCAATAAAAAACATAAAATTTGGTAAAGCTAAGCCCCCGTTTATTTTAGCTTTACATAAATGTTTTTTATTTATTCTATGATTTTTATAATCCCAAATAAAGTTAGTGACTATTGAATCTACTTTTTTAAAGAAATTTTTAGAGAGATATATCGGGATTGATTGAAATAAATATAATAATTGTGGGAGGAAAATCATTTTTATTGCGTTTATTTTGCCTAACATTGAGATAGGTAAGCTTTTCCAGTATAAGATATTTTTATTTAATTTATTCAATAATAACGGGAAATTAGATTTAAATAAAGAGTCAAATCTTTTTGTAACAAAAATACCAAGATATTTAATATTTTCATTTGTTATCTTAAAAGGAAATTGTTGTAATATCTGTAAATTATTCATGGTTATTGGCATAAGTTCACTTTTATTCCAATTGATACTGTATCCTGAGATTAAACCAAATTCCGTTATTAGTTTTAACAAATTACAGATACTTATTTCCGGTTTAGTAATATAAAGTAATATATCGTCCGCATATAACGAGATTTTATTCTTAGTATCTTTAGTATCGTATCCATATATTTCTGGATGTAATCTTACCCTTTGAGCAAGAGGTTCGATTGCTAACGCAAACAGTAATGGTGATAAAGGACAGCCTTGTCTACAACCTCGAGATAAACTAAACTTAGTTGATAACATATTGTTTGTTATTATTCTAGCTGTTGGATTTGCATATAATAATTTAATCCAAGTAGTAAACTTATCACCAAGCTTAAAGGCTTCCGAAAAATGCGTTTTTTTCCTAACTGTCCTGGATTTAATTTCTCGGGGTGCACGCTTTTGCTGAAGAATTGTTCTGCCGGCCGTTCTGTGAAACTTTTTTTAAATCGCTGGACAATTTCAGGGCTGGAGTAAATTTAAAATCAGCTTCTAATGCCGTGAATGTTGACAACGGGGACGGATTTCACATACTGGACAGGTAAAGGAGAGCCGTTTATTTTACATATAAACGTGCTTCTTGGGATGCCTTTAATCCAAATTTTACGTTGCGTAAAGGTGACTTAGGCCCCATACGAACCGGCAGTATTTTTCCTGCCGATATGGGGTTTAAATTCACCGCAACCGCAACGTTGCAATCGATCGCGTTCCACAAAATCCCACTCACAGATGACTTAAATGGCCATTAATTTATGGGAATTAAACACTAAATTCCTTCTATTTGGCCTATAAATTCATGACAATGAGATTTAGAAATCATGTTATTTGGACAGGCTATTTAAAAATGTTCATCTTTTCTTAAGAAATGGATAGATGTTTAGATCTATTAATTACATTTTGTAATTAGCTACAATTGGGTAACTAACTAAATATATGCTTTAATTTAAGGTCATCCAAGTAAGATTGTTTCATATTTGTTTCAGAATACGTCAATCTATAATAACTGAAAATCTTTTTCAGTTCTCTTAATTTTTAAGAAAGTTATGGGCTTTTGACTGTCCTCGATCACAGCTTTTGTGTTAAGTCAATGGAAAAGCAATAGGGAACAAGGTGCTAATTTCGAAGTATGAAAATGGCCATAAAGTTTTTAATACTGAAGATATGAAAATGAATTAGGTGTCAAATTAAACTTATTTTTATGCTTTATCTGACGGGATAAATTGCAGACTTGATTTTTAAAATCTCAAAATGTTGTAACATTGCTATTCAGATCGGGTGATTGACTTGGCCACTCAAGAATTGACCATTTTTTATCTTTGAAATACTCCTTTGTTGCTTTATCAGTATGTTTGGGATCATTGTCTTGCTGTAGGATGAACTGCTGGCCATTGAGTTTTGAGGCATTTGTTTGAACTTGAGCAGATAGGATGTATCTATACACATCAGAATTCATTATGCTACTACCACCAGCAGTTCATGAAGATGTGAGCCAGCAGCCATACATGCCCAGGCCATAACGCCCCCGACTACCGTGTTTCACAGATGAGGTGGTATGCTTTGGATCTTGGGCAGTTCCTTCTCTCCTCCATACTTTGCTATTGCCATTACTCTGATATAAGTTAATCTTCTTCTCATCTGTCAACAAGACATTTTTTCCAGAACTGTGGTTGTTCTTTTAATTATTTCTTGGCAAACTGTAACCTGGCCATCCTATTTTTGCAGCTAACCAGTGGTCTTGCAGTGTAGCCGCTATATTTCCGTTCATTAAGTCTTCTACGGACAGTGGTCATTGACAAATCCACACAAGAGTGTTTCTGATCTGTCGGACAGGTGTTTGGGGATTTTTCTTTATTATAGAGAGAATTCTTCTGCCTCAACTGTGAGGGCTTCTTTGGCTTGCCAGTCCCTTTGCGATTAGTAAGCTCATCAGTGCTCTCTTTCTTCTTATTGATGTTCCAACAGTTTATTTTGGTAAGCCTAAGGTTTGGCTGATGTCTCTAACAGTTTTATTCTTGCTTCTCAGTCTCATAATGGCTTCTTTGATTTTCATTAGCACAACTTTGGTCCTCATGTTGATAAACAGCAATAAATGTTTACAAAGGTGACGGAAAGGCTAGAGGACAGACTAGGTGCTGAAAGCTCTCTTATACCTGCATTTAAACACACCTGAGCAATTACAAACGCCTGTGAAGCCATGAGTCCCAAACATTATGGTGCCCTGAAATGGGGGGGGGGTCTACGTATAAACACAGCTGTAATTTCTACACGGTGAAACAAAAATGTATAAAATACCCTTTAAGAAAATCTGACAATGTGTACTTTAACAACGTCTGATTTTGTTTCTATTACAAACCTCAAATTGTGGAGTACAGAGGCAAATAAATAATTGATGGGTCTTTGTCTCAAACATTATGTAGGGCACTGTAGATGCAGGGGTTTGTGCAAGAGGTGCATATGCACACCTCAGCTTAAGTATGAGATGAGAAGGAAGTGAAATGGAAGACACTGTTCATAGTCAATGAGTTCACCCCATCAACAGGTTCCATCCCGATTACTGATGTTATCTGTATGCTACCAGTGGTACAGAGGTAGACTTGGAGGAGTACACATCCACTGTGCTTGCCTACATCAACTGCTGTGTGGAGACTGTCACAGTGGACAAGCAAATAAAAATGATCCCAAACCGGAAACCGTGGATGAAGAAGGAGGTTCAGAATCTGCTAAGGGCATGCAACATTGCCTTTAAATCCAGGGACACTTCTGCCTACAGTGCTGCCAGGTTGAACCTGAACAAAGGCATAAAAAAGGCCAAAGACATCCACAGGCAAAGGGTGGAAGACCACTTCAACACCGCAGACATCAGAAGCATGTAGCAGGGCGTCAGGGGCATCACTGACTACAAGAGCAGCCCCGCCTGCCCCCACAGTGATATCACACTGGCCAATGAATTAAACACCTTCTTCGCACGCTTCGAAACTGGCAGCACCACCAGGAGAGGAATAACCCCGGCCATGGTGGAGGGACAGGCCTTAACACTGAGCACCCAGGAGGTACAGTGCGCTCTGCGTAGGATCAATCCATGCATTGGGACACCGCTACCAGCCTTGGAGGGCATCTACCACACACGGTGCCTTAGGAAGACTGTCAGCATCCATAAAGACTCCTCACACCCTTGTAATGGACTGTTCGAACTACTCCCTTCCGGCAGACGCTACAAGGCCTTCGACGCCCGTACCTCCAGACTCAGGAACAGCTTCATTCCCAGAGCTATAGCGGCTCTGAACCGGCCCTGCTGAGTGCCCCCCACCCCCATGGACTGTCTCCCTCGGATGGTCACATCGCACAAACACATCTGCACTTTAGTCTGTTGTGGTTTTGACTGTTTTACTGTGCTAATGTTCTTTTCACAAACCTTGTTCTCGCGGTATCTAAACCTAAATTTTATTCCTCATTTAAGTTATGACATCGGATGGAGTTGCAAACCTAATCTCGTTGCACTTGTGTGTAATGACAATAAAATATATTATTATTATTACTAATATGGAGTTTGTATGTTCTCCCGTGACCTGTGTGGGCTTTCTCTGAGATCTTCGGTTTCCTCCCACACTCCAAAGATGTACAGGTGTGTAGGTTAATTGGCTTGGTAAATGTAAATATTGTCTATAGTGGGTGTTGGATAGCGTTAATGTGCGGGGATCACTGGTCGGTGCGGACCCGGTGGGCCGAAGGGCCTTTTTCCACGCTGTAAACTAAACCTGCCCAACATTGGCTGCCCCAACAGTCTTTGCGGGATAGGACCATAAATGTGATTATTCCCATGCCGTTAGCATTTGCTGCTCTAGTTGTGATCTGGCCTGGTATGAATGAAGGAGAGGGAGAGGGACAGGTAAATCAGTAAGTTTTCATGCAATTTTTTTGGGTGATGTGGCAATCATGGCAGTTTGTTCAACTTGTGAAATGTCACAGTGGGCCTTGCAGTAGCTAAATTTACAGGTATGGCTGAGTAGAAGTGTTTTTGTGATTGAGATAAATTCCAAGTTGGTGATGAACTGGACTGTGGCTGAGGCAAATGCTCCTTGAAGTGTGGAATATATTTATCTGTTCCCTCAGCTTTTTAACTGATGTCTCTAAACCTGTGCACATTATATCTGGTTTCTACCAAGACAACCTTTTAATTCTGCACTTGTAATGCTGGCATCTGCTCTCTGCCATGTTGAGGCATTCCCTAGTCATATTCATTGGTACAAAAACTGGCAGGAATTGCTCCAACAATCTCATTTATAAGAGGTCCAGGTTAACTTTAAATAGAATTTACAATTTCATGTCCCCTGCTGATGTCTGAAGCAAATGAATAGAACGATTAGTGTTGAATACACTAGCAAATATGTTAATAAGCAGACAACATGCTGCTTTATTTTAAATCAATTGGGATGAGTTAATTGCGCGTACACAAAAGGCTGGAGAAACTCAGTGGGTGCAGCAGCATCTAAGGAACGAAGGAGATAGGCGACGTTTCAGGTCGAGACCCTTCTTCAGACTGATCAGGGAAAGGAGAGATATAGACGGTGATGTGGAGAGATAAAGAACAATGAATGAAAGATATGCAAAAAAGTATCGATGATAAAGGGAACAAGCCATTGCAAGCTGTTTGTAGTGTGAAAATGAGAAGCTAGCGCGACTAGGGTGGGGTAGAGAGATAGACAGAGAGGGAATGCCAGGGCCCGAGGGCTGAGGGAGAGGTGGGAAGGGGAGGAGACAGCAAGGGTTAACAGAATTGAGAAAATTCAGCAAGGGTTAACAGAATTGAGAACATTCAATGTTCAAGCCCAGAGGATGCAGACTCCTCAAGCGGAATATGAGGTGCTGTTCCTCCAACTTGCAGTGTTGCTCACTCTGGCCATGGAGGAGGCCCAGGACCGAGAGGTCGGATACGGAATGGGAGGGGGAGTTGAAGTGCTGAGCCACCGGGAGGTCGGCTTGGTTATTGCGGACCGAGCGGAGGTGTTCGGCGAAACGATCGCCAAGCCTCCGCTTGGTCTCACCGATATAGATCATCTGGCATCTGGAGCAGCGGATGCAGTAGATGAGGTTGGAGGAGGTGCAGGTGAACCTCTGTCGGACCTGGAAGGACTGCTTGGGTCCCTGAAAGGAGTGGAGGGGGGGAGGTGAAGGGACAAGTGTTGCATTTCTTGCGGTTGCAAGGGAAAGTGCCCGGGGAAGGGGTAGAGCGGGAGGGAAGGGAAGAATTGACAAGGGAGTTGCGGAGGGAGCGGTCTTTGCGGAAGGCAGACGGGGGGAGATGGGAAGATGTGGCGAGTGGAGGGGTCACGTTGGAGGTGGCGAAACTGGCGGAGGACTATGTTGTATTTGCCGGCTGGTGGGGTGAAAGGTGAGGACCAGGGAGACTCTGCTCTTGTTGCGAGTGGGGGAATGGGGAGAGAGGGCAGTGTTGTGGGGTATGGAGGAGATCCTGGTTCGAGCCTCATCTATATTAGGGGAGGGGAATCCCCGTTCTCTGAAGAATGAGGCCATTTGTGATGACCTGGTGTGGAACACCTCATCCTGGGAGCAGATGCGGCGTAGACGGAGGAATTGGGAATAGGGAATGGAGTCCTTACAGGAAGCAGGGTGGGAGGAAGAGTAGTCCAGGTAGCTGTGGGAGTCAGATGTCGGTCAGGAGTGTATCACCTGCAATAGAGATGGTGAGGTCAAGGAATGGTAGGGAAATGTCGGAAATGGTCCAAGGGTATTTGAGTGCCGGATGGAAGTTGGTGGTGAAATGGATGAAGTCAGTCAGTTGTTTGTGGGTGCAGGAGGTGACACCAAAGCAGTCGTCGATGTAACAGAGGTAGAGGTCGGGGATGGGGCCCTGGTACGCTGAGAACAAGGATTGTTCAACGTACCCAACAAAGAGGCAAGCGTAGCTGGGGCCCATGCGTGTGCCCATAGCTACGCCTTGTGTTTGGAGGAAATGGGAGGAGTCAAAAGAGAAGTTATTGAGGGTAAGGACCAACTCCGTGAGGCAGAGGAGGGTGTCAGTGGACGGGTATGCGTTGCTCCTCTGGTTAATTGTGCATTGTGATCCTTACATTTGCTTCTGGCAGCTATTGGTATTTGGTCCTCCTTGTGCCTAAATTGAAAAGTCAATGACATTTCAGCTAATACAGCTAAAACTAAAAGATTTTTAAACAACGAGTATGTTTTTAGCAAATCTTTGATTTGGTGATTGAAGAATGCTAACATATAGGCAAGACCTCACAGCTTTTGCTGTTTTATCAGTCGGGCTGCTGAATGTAATCTATATTTGTAAAGGTGTTGCTTTACGTCAAGGGATGCGGAAGGAGTCCCTAAACCACAGTCCGGGGAATTTGGAAGAAAGTGGCTGCAGAACTAGGGGCAGCACAGTGGCGCAGAGTTGAGTTGCTGCCTTACAGCGCTTACAGCACCAGAGATGCGGGTTCGATCCTGAGTACCGGTGCTGTCTGTACGTTCTCCCCGTGACTGCATAGTCATTTACAGGTTTTAGGTTAATTGGCTTGGTAAAAATGTAAATTGTCCCTAGTGTGTGTAGGTAATGTTAATGTGCAGGGATCGCTGGTTGGTGCGGACTCGGCGGGCTAAAGGGCCTGTTTCCGCACTGTATCTCTAAACTAGACTAATCTAAAATAACTGTGAGGAGTGATACACGCTACAATGTGGAGCGAGATCACAAGGAATATCATGACCTCACAAGGCAGAGCAAGATGAGATTACCAACACTTTGAAATTCATACCAAATGTGCTCAGCTCGACTGCAACATTCTGGTGGAAGCCCCCAACACTCTGAGACAGGCTCACCTTCTTTGCCCCAAGCAACCTTTCCCATACACTCAGAGACACAAATATGCAGATCAATTAAAGGAACCATGCCTTTGATGCAATTTGAAAATTGCCTTCCTTTTGCCCTCCAGGTAGAATTTTCAACAATTGAGCTGCTTGCCCAGCAAACAGAATTAGCCATATTTCTGGTTCAGACCCTGATCAGGCTTGACAATGGAACTGATTCTAAAGCAAAGAGGTGCACCAGCCACATTACATGATGCTGCATTGAACCTTGTTCATACAGATGCCTTAGAGGCTGTCATCATGATCACCTTCTCCCTGATTAAAATTACTGTTATGTCTAATTGTATCAGTATGTGTGTGGGCCATTTCCATAATAGAATCATATGCATGCAGCGTTGCCATGGTATTTGATTTTGTCTTCAATACTGCGATTCATCATAACGATATCTATGATCCAGCAACCTTACACCTGATCCCACCCCCACTCAAGACCAAGAACAAAGACACTTGTGGAAAAACTGGAGGAAGAAGAGCAGTTTGTATAAATGTGAACAGCATATCGAGACACTATCACAGGTACAGGCGGTCAGAAAGATGATACCTGTTCAGGGAGGTTCGTTTCATAAGGAGAGACAGCATGTTGGTGAGTTATGTTTCATGAGGAGATATGCCTGCCAATATTCGGCTGCTGTCAGCAAAGAATCTGAAGAAAGCCTTTTAGTCAGATTGCCAAGGAGTGTGTGTGTGTGTTAAGGGCCTGTCCCACTTACAAGCGATTGTGTGTGTTTGGCATGACCAAACGGAAGCGGAGTTCACGCGAAGTGTGCACTAAGTACGTGCTAAGTTCACGTGTGACGTCATTTGCGTTATGCTTACCAATCAGCTGGGCAGGAGGTGGGCCGCCTGAATTTGAGCGTTGCACGGCGTCGGGCAGTAACGTCATCATGCAACGCCACGCCGGGTGGTGACGACATCGTGCAATGCCACGTGCTAGGCGTACGCCGTTAAGATGCGGCGTATGCCATCAAGGTGCTGCATACGACGTCAAGGTGCTGCGTACGACCGCAATGCACCGGTGTGCTGACAGGCCGTTGGCGCGCAAAGATTTTGGCCGCTGCAAGAATTTCAGAGACCCGCACGATGTTGGGACCAGTCCCGCACAACTCCGCCCTTCTAAGTGGGACTGACCCCGCGCGGCCATATACGGTGCCCGTACGCCTCAAGCAATCACGAGGTAGCGTAATTTGCGAGCCAAGATCGCGTAAGTGGGACAGGCCTTTTAGAAATTTCCTGGAAGACTTTTATGAGGAACTAGACCACGTTGGAACTAGACCAAGTCCCGTCCCTGAACGCCGGTGGGGGGGCACACGCGGCATCACTGGGCTTCACGGGGGAAGACTGGTCCCCAAAGACAATATTCCACCACTCACCCACAGGTTCCAATACTCACCACTCCCTAGAGAGGGAGGGGGGATAGAGAGAGAGGGGAGGGAAGGGGGGGTAGTGAGGGAGGGAGGGGAAGGGGGGTAGAGAGGGAGGGGGGGGTAGAGAGGGGGGGTAGTGAAGGGGGGTTAGAGAGGGAGGGGGGATAGAGAGAGAGAGAGGGGCGGAAGAGGAGGGGGGTTAGAGAGGGAGGGGGGTAGAGAGGGGGAGTAGAGAGGGAAGGGCGGCAGAGGGGGAGGGGGTGGAGAAGGAGAGGGATGGGGAGGGGGTAGAGAGGGAGAGGGAGAGGTAGGAGAGTAGAGATGCATTAAACACCCATTTACACATGTAATACTGTATGCAGTATACCATATAGTGCAGTGGGAAATATAGGCTGGTTAGTCTGACTGGTGAAGGTAAGGTTTTAGAGTCCATTACAAAGGATAAGGTTACAGAGTAGTTAGAAGTTCACAATAAAATAGGCCAAAGTCAACATGACTTTGTGAAGGGGAGGTCTTGCTTGACAGATTTTTGCTGGAATTCTTTGAAGAAGTAAATAGCAGGACTGAAAAAGGAGAGTCAGTAGCTGTTGTTTACTTAGATTTTCAGAAAGCCTTTGATAAGGCACCACATGATTGGTTGCTTAGGAAGATGAGACCCCATGGCATCAAATGGCAGATACTAGCATGGATAGCAGGTTGGCTAGATTGCAGAAGACGAGAGTGGCAATAAAAGGAGCTTTTTTGGATTGGCTGCCAGTGAGTAGTGGAGTTCCACAAGGGTCGGTATTGGGGCCGCTACTCTTTACGTTGTATATTAATGATTTGGATGAAGGGATTGAAGGCTTTGTAGCAATGTTTGTGGATGATACGAATATAGGTGGGGGGCAGGTAATGTAGAGAAAGCAGGGACTCTGCAGAAAGACTTTGACAGGTTGGGAGAGTGGGCAGAAAAGTGGCAGATTAAATATAGTGAAACAAAGTGTGGAGTCATGTAATTTGCTAGTAGGAATAAATGCATAGACTATTTTCTAAATAGGGTGAGAATACAGAAATTAGAGGTGCAAAGGAACTTGGAAGTGCTTGTGCAGGATTCCCAAAAAATTAATCTGCAAGTCGAAACAGTAGTAAAGAAAGCAAATTCAATGCTCGCATTTATTTTAAGTGGGCTTGTATACAAAAACAGGGAGGTATTGTTAAGGCTCTATAAGGTGCTGGTAAGGCCACATTTGGAATATTGTGATCAATTTTGGGCACCATATCTGAGAAAGGATGTGCTGGCTCTGGAGATGGATTACAAGAATTATCCCAGGATTTAGTAGGTTAACCTATGATGAGTGTTTGTCGGCACTGGGCCTGTACTCGCTGGAATTTTGAAGAATGAGGAGGGACCTTATTGAAACATACAGAATGGTGAAAGGCTTGGATAGAGTGGATATGGAGAACATGCTTCCACCAGTGGCAGGGTCCAGGATTAGAGATCATAGCCTCAGAATTAAAGGACATTCTTTAAGGATGGAGATGAGGAGAAATTTCTTATGTCAGAGCCTGGTCAATCTGTGGAATTCTTTGCCACAGAAGGCTGTGGATGCTAAGTCAGTGGATATTTTTAAGGCAGAGATAGATAGATTCTTGATTAGTACAGGTGTCTGAGGTTATGGGGAGAAGGCAGGAGAATGGGGTTAGGGGCGAGAGATATATCAGCCATGATTGAATGGTGGAGTAGACTTGACGGGCAGAATGGCCTAATTCTACTCCTATTGCTAATGACCTTAATTTAGAGTCATAAAGTCATGAAAATATGCCGAAGTTATCCATGCTGACCAAGATGCCCCATCTGAGATAGTCCCCTATTGCCCATGTTTGGCTGATATTGCTCTAAATCTTTCCAACCCATGTACCCATCCAACTGTCTTCTAAATGTTATTATTGTACATGCCTCAACTTCTGCTGGCACCTCATTCACTGACAACCCTCTGTGTGAGAAAAACATTTCACTCAGGTTCTTATTAAAGCTTTATCCTCTTAACGTATATTCTCTAGTTCATAATTCCTCTGCCATGAGAAAAGAAACTGCTGTGCAATTGCACTATCTATACCCCTCAACATTTTATACACCTCTATAAGACCAGCCCTCCGCTTCCTGCACTCCAAGGAATAAAGTCCTAGCCTGTCCAACATCTCCCTGCATCTCAGGCCCTCGAGTCCACCAGGTTCAGGAATAGCTCCTTCCCCACAGCCATCAGGCTATTAAACTTGGCTCAGACAAAACTCTGAACAATAATACCCCTTTATCTGTTATTTGCACTTCATCAATTTATTCATTAATGTGTGTATTTACGTAAATAATGGTATATGGACACACTGATCTGTTTTGTAGTCAATGCCTACTATGTTCTGTTGTGCTAAGCAAAGAAAGAATTTCATTGTCCTATCAGGGACACATGACAATAAATTCTTTTGCCTTTGACTTTTGAGTCTTGACAACATCCCAGTAAATCCTCTTCACACCATTTCCAGCTTAATGGCATCTTTCCAATAATAGGGTGACCAAAATTGAATGCAAGTGTAGCCTCACCAGCGTCTTATACAATTGAAATACAACATCCCAAATTCCAATACCAATTCCCAGACTGATTAAGGGCAATGGGCCAAAGGCCATCTTCACTACCCTATCTACTTCTGATGGCAGTTTCTGAAACAATGTACCTGTACATTGATCCCTCTGCTCCACAATGCTGCCCGACACTGTACCATTCACTGTGAAGGTCCTGTCCTGATTTGATGTCCCAAAAAGCAACACCTCACACTAATCCAAATTAGTAATAGAATATTAGTAGAATATTAATAGAATATTAATCCTAATATTCCTCGACTGAGTTGCCCAGCTGATCTAGATCATGCTGTAATTCTTAGTAACCATCTGCAAAAAGGGACATGAAATGTCACTGGCAAGTCAGATTAAAGAAAATCCCAAGGTATTTTACACTGTATCTGCATTAAAAGTGTAATGGAATCTCTAGAATTTAGGAGATTGAGAGGGGATATTATAGAAACTTACACATTTCTTAAGGGGTTGGACAGGCTAGATGCAGGAAGATTGTTCCTAATGTTGGGGAAGTCCAGTGCAAGGGGTCACAGCTGAAGGATAAGGGGGAAATCCTTTAAGACCGAGATGAGAAATACTTTTCACACAGAGAGTGGTGAGTCTCTGGAACTCTCTGCCACAGAGGGTAATTGAGGCTAGTTCATTGGCTATATTTAAGAGGGAGTTAGATGTGGCCCTTGTGGGTAAGGGGATCAGAGGGTATGGAGAGAAGGCAGGTACGGGATACTGAGTTGGATGATCAGCTATGATCATATTGAATGGCAGTACAGGCTCGAAGGGACGAATGGCCTACTCCTGCACCTAATTTCTATGTTTCTATGTTTCTAAAAACAAAAGATTAATCAGGGGTAAGGTGGGACCACTAAAGGATAAAGGAGATAATTTACGCTTGGAATCAGGGAATGGAATATATATGAGATACTAAATAAGTACTTTGCTTCTCTATTCACTATGGAAAAGGACATGGAAAACAGTAAGACCAGTGTGGGTGATAATAATATGCCAGAACATTGATTCTTTAAGATCAAGAAGGAGGTGGTGTTGAGGGTCTTAAATTGGATAAATCCCTGGGGTCTGCGGAGATCTATCCTTATTGAGAAAGATAACAGAGAGTTTGCAGTAGCCTTGATGAAAATCTTTGGCTACTCTCCAGTTCTCTTGTGGCTGGAGATTATACTGTTCCTTTATTTAAAAAGAAATATGAAATTGAGATAATCCAGCAAATGATTGATGTCAGTTGAAATTGGACAGTCAGCATGGCTTGGTTACAGGTGGAGGCCATTCGGCCATTCGAGCCAGCACCGCCATTCATTGTGATCATGGCTGATGCCTTAGTGATAATTTTTCAAAACTCTTTAGATTCTGGAGTAGTTCCTGAGGATTGGAGGGTAGCTAATGTAACCCCACGTTTTAAAAAGGGAGGGAGAGAGAAAAAAAACGGGGAATTACAGAACAGTTAGTCTAACATTGGTAGTGGGGAAACTGCTAGTCAATTATTAAAGATGGGATTGCAGCGCATTTGGAAAGTGGTGAAATCATTGGACAAAGTCAGCATGGATTTACGAAAGGTAAATCATGTCTGACGAATCTTATTGAATTTTTTGAGGATGTAACTAGTAGAGTGGATAAGGGAGAAGCAGTGGATGTGTTGTATCTGGACTTTCAGAAGGCTTTCGACAAAGTCCCACACAAGAGATTGGTATACAAACTTAAAGCACACGGTATTGGTGGTTCAGTATTGATGTGGATAGAGAACTGGCTGGCAGACAGGAAGCAAAGAGTAGGAGTGAACGGGTCCTTTTCGGGATGGCAGGCAGTGACTAGTGGGGTGCCGCAAGGCTCAGTGCTGGGACCCCAGCTATTTACAATATACATTAATGATTTGGACGAGGGAATTAAATGCAACATCTCGAAGTTTGCGGATGACACGAAGCTGGGGGGCAGTGTTAGCTATGAGGAGGCTGCAGGATGACTTGGATAGACTGGGTGAGTGGGCAAATGCATGGCAGATGCAGTATAATGTGGATAAATGTGAGGTTATCCACTTTGGTGGCAAAAACAGGAAGGTAGACTATTACTTGAATGGTGACCGATTAGGAAAAGGGGAGATGCAATGAGACCTGGGTGTCATGGTACATCAGTCATTGAAAGTAGGCATGCAGGTGCAGCAGGCTGTGAAGAAAGCGAATGGTATGTTGGCATTCATAGCAAAAGGATTTGAGTACAAGAGTAGGGTGGTTCTACTGCAGTTGTGCAGGGTCTTGGGTGAGGCCACACCTGGAGTATTGCGTATAGTTTTGGTCTCCTAATCTGAGGAAAGACATTCTTGCCATAGAGGGGGTACAGAGAAGGTTCACCAGACTGATTCCTGGGATGGCACGACTTCCATATGAAGAAAGATTGGATAGACTCGGCTTGTACTCACTGGAATTTAGATGATTGAGGGGTGATCTCATAGAGACTTACAAAATTCTTAAGGGGTTGGACAGGCTAGATGCAGGAAGATTGTTCCCGATGTTGGGGAAGTCCAGGACAAGGGGTCACAGTTTAAGGATAAGGGGGAAGTCTTTTAGGACCGAGATGAGAAAATCGTTTTTCTCACAGAGAGTGGTGAATCTGTGGAATTCTCTGCCACAGAAGGTAGTTGAGGCCTGTTTGTTGGCCATATTCAAGAGGGAGTTGGAGGTGGCCCTTGTGTCTGAAGGGATCAGGGGGTATGGAGAGAAGGCAGGTAAAGGATACTGAGTTGGATGATCAGCCATGATTATATTGAATGGCGGTGCAGGCTCGAAGGACCAAATGGCCTGCTCCTGCACCTAATTTCTATGTTTCTATGTTTCTATGAAAACTATTTTTCTCACCTCAGTCTTAGAATAAAGGGGGGGGGGCATTTAAGACTCTGGCCCCTGGTTCTGGACTCGCCCAACATTGGGAACATTTTTCCTGCATCTAGCTTGTCAAGTCCTTTTATAATTGTATATGTTTCCATAATATTCCCCTCATCCTTCTAAACTCTAGTGAATACAAGCCTAGTCTTTTCAATCTTTCCTCATATGACTGTCTCACCATCCCAGGGATCAATCTTGTGAACCTGCACTGCAATCACAAGGATGTCCTTCCTCAAATGAGGAGACCAAAACTGTATGTAATACTCCAGATGTGGTCTTACCAGAGCCCTAAACAACTGCAGAAGAACCTCTCTACTCCTATACTGAAATCCTCTTGTTATGAAGGCCAACATTCCATTAGTTTTCTTCACTGCCTGTTGTACCTGCATGGCAACTTTCAGTGACCGGTGTACAAAGACACCCATCTCGCTGCACCTCCCCCTTACCTAACCTAACCCCATTGAGATAATAATCTGGCCCCTTATTTTTACCAACAAAGTGGATAACCTCACATTTATCTATATTATACTGTATCGGTCACGCATCTGCACACTCACTCAACCTGTCCAGGTCTCCCTGCAACCTCCAAACATCCTCTTCACAGTTCATACTGCCACCCAGCTTTGAGTCATCCGCAAACGTGCTAGTGTTGCTCCTAATTCCCTCTTCCAAATCATTAATATATATGGCAAACAGTTGCGGCCCCAAAACCAAGCCTTGCGGCATGCCACTCACCACTGCCAGCCATTCTGAAAAGGACCCATTCACTCCTACTCTTTGCTTCCTGTCTGCCAACCAATTTTCTATCCACGTCAACACCCTACCCCCAATACCATGTGCTCTAATTTTAGTCACCAGTCTCCCGTGCGGGACTTACCAAAAGCTTTCTGAAAGTCTAGATACACTAAATCCACTGGCTCCCCTTCATCCATTTTACTTATCACATCCTCCAAAAATTCCAGAAGATTAGTCAAGCATGATTTTCCTTTCATAAATCCATGCTGATTTCGACTAATCCTTTTACTGCTTTCGAAATGCCACATTATAACCTCTTTAATAATAAACTCCAGCATCTTTCCCACTACCGAAGTCAGGCTTACTAGTCTGTAATTCCCCGTTTCCTCGCTCGCTCCTTTCTTGAAAAGTGGGATATCATTAGCTATCCTCCAATCCACAAGAACTGATCCTGAATCTATTGAACATTGGAAAATTATCACCAATGTGTCCAGTATTTCCAGAGCGACCTCCCTGTGGACCCTGGGATGCAGTCCATCAGGCCCCGGGGATTTATCATCCTTCAGTCACATTAGCCTACCCAATACTATTTCTCGCCTAATGAAAATTTATTTCAGTTCCTCGACTCCCTTAGATCCTCTGTCCTCCAGTACTTCTGGGAGATTGTTTGTGTCTTACTTAGTGAAGACAGATCTGAAGTACCTGTTCAACTCTTCTGCCATTTCCTTGTTCCCCATAACAATTTCTGCCGTGTCTGCCTTCAAGGGACCCACATTTTACTTTACCACTCTTTTTCCCTTAACATATCTAAAGAAGCTTTTACTGTCCTTCTTTATATTCCTGGCCAGCTTCCCTTCGTACTTCATCTTTTCAGCCCGTATTGCCCGTTTTGTTTACTTCTGTGGTCCTATGAAAGTTTCCCAATCCTCTGGCTTCCTGCTACTCTTTGCTGTGTTATACATCTTTTATTTTAGTTTTATTCTATCCCTAACTTCTCGTGTCAGTCACGGTTGCCTCCTACTCCCCTTAGAATCTTTTTTCCTTTTTTTGAATGAACTGATCCTGTGTCTTCCGGAACATGCCTAGAAAATCCTGCCATTGCTGTTCCACCATCATTCCTGCTAGTATCCCTTTCCAGTTTACATTGGCCAGCTCCTCTCTCATTCCTTTATAATTCCCTTTGTTCAACTGCATCACTGCCACTTCCGATTTAACCTTCTCCATCTCAAATTGCAGATTAAAACGAATCATATTATGATCACTACCTCCAAGCGGTTCCTTTACCTCGAGCCCTTATCAAATTTGGTTCATTGGACAATACTAAATCTAGAAGTGCCTTTTCTCTGGTCAGCTTCATTACAAGCTGCTCTAAGGATCCATCTCGGAGGCACCCTACAAACTCTCTTTCTTGGGAACCTGTACCAACCTGATCTTCCCAGTCTACCTGCATATTGAAATCCCCCATCACCACAGTGGCATTACCTTTGTAACATGTTAGTTTTAACTCCTGCTGCAACTTACACCCTTCATCTGGGATGCTATTTGGGGGTCTGTAGATACCACCAATTAGTGTCTTCTTGCCTTTGCAAATCCTCAACTCAATCCACAGTGACTCTACCTCATTAGTCCCTATGTCTTCCCTGGCAAGGGACTGAATTCCATTCCTCACCAAAAGAGCTACCCCACCCCCCCTCCTCCTCTGCCCACCTGCCTGTCCTTTCTATAGGATGTATGATCCTGAATATGAAGTTCTCAGACCCAATCCTCCTGCAGCCAGGTCTCAGTAATCCCCACAATGTCATATCTACCAACCTCTATCTGAGCCTCAAGCTAATCTACTTTACTACTTATACTTTGCGCATTCAAATACCGTACTTTTAATTCCTTACACATCTCACCATTCACATTGATCCCTACTACACTTGGCCCATACAAACCATACGCTATCATGCCATTACTTTCTACTCTGCCTTGTTGTCATTGTCTCAGAACTCCCTCAGAAAAGCACTTTACTTCTACATACAGCCTCTCACAACACATTTGTTCAAAAATGTTGCTCCTCTTGTGCTACCTTCCTTTTATAGGCCACGAGGAGCAGACACCAATAGCTGCTTTTTAAATTTACCGCATTGCTCTTCCTCTCAGCGGCACACTCAACAGTGCAAGTGAGTTTTTATTCTCTCATCAACTAACTCCATCCCTCCCAGATTCAACCACTCGCCTATCTGTTCGGTAAAATTTACATCAACACATTAACCTACCAACCTGCATGTTATGGTTTGATGGTGCATTTACCTCATGCCAGATTTCAAATGAAAGAGTTGTATGGCTGAAGAGGTGGCAGCTTTTGGAGTATGGCTATGGAAGGAATAAGAATGCAAGAAAATGTTACTTTTGAAATGATTACCTGTACTTTTTGTGTAATTTCTCTTTGAAAAACTGAGATTTAAAAAAAAATCTTTCTATTAGGTATTTTAAATCAAGGTTGAATAAAAAAATCAAGAGTTAAAGCATAATCCCACAGACACTTAAGAAACGGAAGAATGCTATAATTGCATACAAAACAAATCAAATATTGATTATTCAGTTTATCCACTCATACCTGTAGATCATTTTATTAACATATGCCAAGATTGGTATGATGTGTCATCACCATGCATGTTGCCCAACGATAAGGTCTTTTGTTACAGTGCATACATTCCCCCCAAATAAATATACATTACAGTTTTATTTTTACATATGTTTTATATTAGTTGCTATATTATATTTGGAATAAACATCAACATCCTTTGAAGTAATAACATATACTGTTCGAGCATAATGTGCAAGTAGATGAAATGTGGTATGCTAGATATGTAATCTGTATTAATCAGTGGTGGAAGAGGAAGTTCTGCTGTGATACTTAGATTGCTTACCCTGAGCAATTTTGTGATTGGGATTAGTATAATTTGATCGTACTGTTGGACTGTGGCTGAAGTAAAGGGATAAATTTACCTTTGGTATGATGGTGAACTGTTATGAATATTAAATATTAATTGGGAACAGATCAAAGATTAAAATATAATTGGGGTTTGTATTTACAAAGTATTAACTCTAAATTAATGTGGTGACACACCTCAATGACAAAATAATAACTTTAGCCCAAATTTTACTTCGGAGTCATGTGAGTGACTACGTGAAGAACCCCGTCCAGCCGCACGCCCGTCATTACGTCAGACGCATGGCGCAGCGACGGTTGGAGTAGCAGAGCTCCTCCAGTGGTAAGTTTAAACAACCTCGAGGTAAGTGCTAAACTTAGTTTGGAGGTTGCTTTCTGTAGGTACGCTTGGTTTTCACAGCGTTAGTACTAAAATGCAGAATGCTATGAAGGTGAAGGGGAGATGACCCGCTAGGAAAAGTTTGGAAGACCGCGGGAGTGCGGGTAGCAGTTGCCCGCCTAGCTCACCTATATCATCGTTAACAGGGGGGTTAACAATTGCCGACACATTGCCTGTGAGCAGCGTTGCCGCGCCGGTGGGGTGTAAGGCCACTTCGAAGTCTGCTAGGCCCATTGACTCCGAGTCCTGCCAGGAGGAGTCATCTCCGCAAGGGGAGACCGTTTCTAAACGGCTAAATGAAATCGAGGTCCTGTTGGATAGGATACTCACAAAGGATGCACTCCGGGAGTATGAGTGGTGTCCTCGCCGGCCTGATAGAGAGCCTGTGCCAGCAGCGTCTGCATTAAAGCTGCTTGATCACTCCCTCATGGAGGATGAGAGTTTGACAGGTCAGGGGTATACTGACGCCGAACCAGTGGGTGAACAGAGCCCAGGGGCTGAAGGGCAGGAGGTTACAATACCTGATTTGGCTGCACATTTTGCCATTCCCCCAGACGCAGGAGAACCATTGGGGCAGCAGTTGTCCACAAGCATAAATTATTTGCTCTCCCATCAGCTCCAAGAGCTGGTATTGAATGACACTATAAAGAAGTATGAAACCCGGTTGACTGTGCCTTATTGAAGGTGCCGGTGGTGAACCATGTTATATGGGGACAAATGGGGATTGCAGTTCGGGCACAAGAGCTAAAACTCCAGCGGGTGCTGAAGTTGCTTGCTGCAGGGATTACTGCGTTTGCCAGAACGGTGGACAAGGAGCACCTATCAGAAGCACATCAGGATGCTTTGGGGCTTCTGTGCAGTGCACATTTTGAGGAGAACTGCTTAAGCCCATACGCCCAAATATTCACCCTAACTTTGCATCGCTCTGTCAGCCTAGCAATGTACAGTTGCCTAATCTGCTATTTGGGGAGGACCTTGCAAAGCGAGTTAAAGAACTTGATGATGAGGCGAAAACTGTGGGGTTAATAAATGTGCCGACGAGCAGCAAAATGGGTCGGAAGCAATTCCCCTATTGACGGGGTGCAATGTCTGGGGCTGGTGAAGGGACGAGCCGTTCATTCCCAAACATACGAAGCTGGCACCCTGCCACAGCCACACGGGGAAGGATGAATTTTCCCACGAGGAACAGGGGGCAACAAGTGCAGGTCAGTGGTTTTGCTCCTGATAGAATCAAATTAAGTGGAAAAGATGTTCAAGTTGGGGGCAGGTTACACTTGTTCCTAAAAGAATGGCAGGAGATAACATCAGATCTGTTTGTGCTGTGCAGTATAGAAGGGTTTCAAATTGAATTCTACTCTAATTTGTGTCCACCCACTCGGACACTCGTTTTCTCACATGAAGAGAATATGCAGATACAGGCAGAACTTGAGGTATTGAACAGTAAAGGGGTGATTGAGAAGTCGGTTTGTCAACTCCACCAGTTTGTGTCAAATATATTTCCTAGGTCTAAAAAGGATGGGGGATGTAGAATCATTCCGGACCTGATGAACCTTAACCCTTTTGTACAGTGTAGAAACTTCAAAATGGAGACTTCTGATGGCCAAACAGCTGATTTCCAAAGGGTGTTATATGGCAAGCATAGATCTTAATTTACCTTCCGTAAATCCATGCTGACTTTGTCTAATGATTTCACCACTTTCCAAATGTGAGTGGGCATACGCGGACCCAACCCGTAATATGAGTGGGAGCATTTTCGATGTCAGTTTTTGTCGACAGTTGGGGTGGGATATCTGGAAGAGAGAGATCTGGCGATGCCACACAGATGGAACAGTTTAATAATGACCATTAAAATCCACCCTTCAGTCATTTGGCAACCTGGGCTGATCTGACCTGACAGCCCTCTCGCTAGTTCGCTGTGTGCCCGATCCTAATGCAGAACCTCCACAAAACCTTTGTGCTACCTTTTTGCAGTGCATTTACCCCAGCCATCTCACCCAATGTGCACTGGGCGAGATGGCTGGGGTAAATGCACTGCAATCTTGGAACAGCACAGACCCCCCACTCAAACTATCCAATAAAGGGCAGGTATTTCGCAGTTAAATGTCTTATATCAGATTGGCAGCTCCTTCACAGGGCCAACTCTGTACTCAGTTTTCCTCAGAGATTAATCTTTGCCTTAACGGTACATTCACACCTCCTGTAGGTAAAGCATCAGCCCACATCACACCGGTACAGTCGCTGTCTGCCTCAGATTAAATATTTTTTTTCACATAAATCATGAATAAAGATAAGAAAATGTTTCAAACACAAGTAATATTTTCTTATTTCAGTAGCAAACGCATTAAGGATTAAATGAAAATAATACATTAACTTTTTGAATATCTCATAATTACAGATTAATGAATTGAACTAGAACTGGGACTGTGTAAGTAGTGTGTGAACAGCAGATCAAGAAAGGAAGCTATTGAGTTGACAGAATTTTAGATTAATTCCTTGGTAGAAGAGTTACTAATTTATACACAGTTTATACAGCGCTGTGTTCGATTTAAAAAAAAATCCTGAATGACCTTTGACAAATCCCATGATTCCTTGCATTTATCAAAATATCAAACTCGCTTATTGGAAGAGTTCTGCCCACAATTGCAAGAAATTGCAGACAGTTATACATGTAGACCATTCCATCATACATACAGCCTCCCCATCATCGACCACATCTACACCATGCCCCCCCTAATGTAATTATGAAACATTTTCACCTCTTGCATCCTCTCTTGTCCCCTTCCATTTGGACAAAACAAAACACCACCAGATGCAGGAACAGCTTCCTCTCTGTGGTGATCAGACAATTAAGGGCCTGTCCCGCTTACGTGTCCTTGGCATGCAAATTACGCGACCTCGTCATCGCGTTGATGCGCATGGGCATCGTATGGCCGCATGGGGCTGGTCCCACTGAGAGGCTGCGGAGGGGTATGTAGTTGTGTGCGACATCGCGTGGGGCTCCGACATTTTTGTAGTGAACATAATCTTCGCGCGCCAACAGCTGACGGCCAAAGTGGGACAGGCCCAAGACCCTGGTGTGATGCAACGTCTCACCTGCAACAGCAGCAGAAGCAGGCAAACGGTCGCCGAGATCGGCCTGGGGCTCACGGCCGTTGCGGTCCGGATACGCCCCCACTTCTACTCCCAGAGCGGGGCCCAGAAAATTGAAGACGGACACAAAATGCTGGAGTAACTCAGCGGGACCGGCAGCATCTCTGGAGAGAAGGAATGGGTGACATTTCGGGTCAAGACCCTTCTTTCAGACTGAAGAAGAGTCTCGACCCGAAACGTCACCCATTGCTTCTCTCCAGAGATGCTGCCGGTCCCACTGAGTTACTCCGGCATTTTGTGTCTATCTTCAAATTATGTCACGTGCTCCAGAAGGCTGTGCGGGCGCATGAAATCGCGCACGACCTTTTTGGGACTGTCACGGCTTAACGCGACCTAGTGGTCGCGTAATTTGCTTGCTATAGACACGTAAGTGGGACTGGCCTTTTTGACAGTGCTCCCACATGCATGGTGTAGTCCTGATCTTACAATCTGCCTCGATTTGGGCATTGGACTTGTTCCCTATAACCAATGCAACAATACATTATATTCTGCACTCTAGTATTTTACACTTTGCATCACCTATTGTACATGTATGACTTGATTGTACTCGTGTATAGTATATTTTAATTTAACTGGAGAGCATGCAAACAGAACCCGATAATAAACCAGTACCAATATCAAAAGGTTGTGATTTTAAGAGGGATGCTCTGCCAAAAACCTTTAAGCCTGATGCTGATGTTTGTTGTGAATTTCATAATGGATATTGTCAATTTAATAATTGCAGAGTTGATTGCAGAGGCATTTATAGTTGACTAGTCCAAGTAGGACCCATTCGACCCCCAATCCACATTCCAACTTTCCACCAATTCCAATATTGTTGGCCAGTGGGGGTGGGGGGGGGGGGGGGGTAGTATGGGCGTTGTGGGCTAAAGGGACTGGTTTCCAGAGGGCTAGTATGGACATTGTGGGCCAAATTGATTCTTGGGCTGGCAGCTGAGTCACTCAGGCCTGGTGGGCTGGAAGCTCGTACACTCAGGGCTGGTGGGCTGGCAGCTCAGTCACTCAGGGCTGGTGGGCTTGCAGCTCAGTCACTCAGGGCTGGTGGACTGGCAATTCACTCATGCATGCATTCTTGCAAAATAGAGACTTATTCAATTCACAGAGTGCAGGCCACCACATTCAATTTCATAGCATTTCAACCATAGTGCAGGCCACCAAATTCAATTTCACAGCATTTCAAGCAGAATGCAGGCCACCACATTCAATTTCACAGCATTTCACGCAGAGTGCAGGCCACCACATTCAATTTCATAGCATTTCAAGCAGAGTGCAGGCCACCAAATTGCCAAACATTGCATTGTCATTAACGGCTAACAAATTATTTATTGCAAGTACATTGCAGACTTACATTTCAGATGATTCACAGCTTAGAATCACAGTTGTGGACTCTCCCTCACGACCTTCCAGAGTGACTGACTCATGTCCAGTCATCCGGGGTTTTATAGTCCTACCCCTCCGGAAGGGGCGTTGACTTCTTCGTGGTAATTGGCAGGCGAGAGTACCAATCAGCTGGTCTCAAGATTTTATAAACACTCATAACTTTTTTATTTTTCATCGATTGGAAAAATCCTTGGGGCTGCCTCAACGGAGGAGGACTGTGAGTATGATGGCCAGAATTTGTAGAGACATATGGTAGCATTTTTTTCTAAAATCAATATAGAGCGCAGACAGGAAGTGGTCAAGATGAGACTTTTAGTTATATAGATGTTGCATAAGTAACATTCCTGACTCAAAAAGAGAGTGCTGGACTTTACTAGCTCCCCGCACATCTATGAGCATAATTTTTAAAGTTCATTTTCCTCTGCCAAATAATATGCTGAAATGCAACAGTTGTCATGTCTGATCTGAGGTTGTAGATGGAAAAGCCAAATCATCAGATAGGGCATTAAGCTTTTAACTGCACTATCGTTTGAAAATGAAATCTGTAATACAAATCCTAAAAAAGTATTAGTTACAAACAAAAGATAAAGAATTCCCCCTTTGATGGTTGCATTTGCCTTTATTTATCATTTTTTATTGTTAAAATCAGAAATTATAATTGCAATGTACAATGCAATGAAATTAAATAAATACAATTTCAATTTAATTTAATGCAAAGCATAACAACCATTGATAACTAGTCACACAATGTCCAAATTACTGCATTAAACAAGGCAGTTTTGTATTAATGAATATTCAGAAATGTACCATCACTATCACTGATATTATACAAGCTAAGGACATTTTACATTAAAGAGGAAGATAGAGGGAAGCAAAAGATGGATATAGAAGAAAGAATGGGAAGACCAGAATGAGAAGGTAAGGAAAAAGGACAAGGGATTTTTTTCAAATTTGGAAGCAATAATGGAGGTGAAATAGTGGTGGAGAATTCCAGTGATGAATCATAGAATGCCAATGGAAAATGGGCTATAAATTATTTTGTTTATGATAGCTTGCATTAAACATTGGCTCCACGTTTTTTTATTACAGGTTGTGGTGAGCAGCTTTGTATAAGCATTATCCCACACCTTCAAAAGTGATCTGTGAATGAAAGCAATTGCAATATTACTGTTGTATGAATGCTAGTTTTGCCACATTGCAGCAGATATGACCCAGCATGGCAATCAGCGTGTGGGGTTGGCAATGTTTGGGCTGGCCAGTTGAACATTGAAGGCAGGCACTGAGCCAGAAATCATAATGGGTGGGAACTAGCCAAATCCCAGCTAAAACATTGCTGTTTATCTGAAGATACCGGTATCTATTCAGAAGGAAATGGTAACAAATCCCTTCAAATAAATAACAGGATTTGAAAGAAGAAGCATCAACACATTAAAGCAAATCATGTTAAATGTTTTTGCAATTTGTTTTGAAGTAATAGCTGGCAAAAAGTTAAGAGGTGCAGCAAATCCAATAACTTCCTCTTAACTTTTTGCCAGCTATTACTTCAGCATATTACCGCCAATGTTTGTGGCATCTTATCAAAGGACTGATGGCATGAACGAGGAATGATAAAAAAAAATTAGGAAACACAAAGGAGGGATACAAAGATAATTTTCTGATTTGGGAGGTTGTAACTAACGTGCTGATTGTTATTAAAGAGGAAGTGTTGTTGCCAATTCATACCAACTGTGGTCTGTTGATGAGGAAGCTGAGAATCCAGTTGCACATGGATGTAAGTGCGACCTACCATGAGTCCCCTGCTGTCAGGCAATTCCGACTGGGTAACTTTGTTGCTGTCGGAAGATCGTACTACTAGCAGTAATTCATTTAAACGGACCAGCAGCCTGTCAGTTACAGCATTGATTTGTGCTGTTTCTTTTTGTTGATAGAAGTTTAGAACTGTTATATGTGATCCTGTCCTGTTGTACTGCTTGCAAAATGTCGCCACACTACGGTGCAATTTTTATTGAGTCAATGACTTGACAATAATGCAACTTCTTGCAAAATAGAGACGTATTCAATTAATAGCAAGTTTTAGAGAGGTGTGGAAGGGATAGTTTAGATTAGTTTAGAGATACGAAATGGAAACGGGCTCTTCGGCCCTACGGGTCCACGCTAACCAGTGAACACCCATGCACTAGTTCTGTCCCACACATTAGGGACAACTTACAGAAGCCAATTAACCAACAAGCCTGCAAGTCTTTGTATATGTCAAAACTTTAGGACTAACATTAGATAACTGAAAATACACAAAATTGAACTGATGGTCAACAAAGAGAAGTATTCAAGAACTGTTTGGAGACAAGTACAAAATCAGTATGTATATCTGAAAAGGAAAGCATCCACTTGTGTTGTTAAGCAACCAGGGTCAATAAATAAATAGGCGAGATAATGAAATTAAGTCACATGAAAAGCAAGAGAAATATAATTATCTCTGAAGAAGGGTCTCGACCCGAAACGTTGCCTATGAGTCTGAAGAAGGGTCTCGACCCGAAACGTTGCCTATCTCCTTCGCTCCTTAGATGCTGCTGCACCCGCTGAGTTTCTCCAGCATTTTGTGTAACCCTCGATTCTCCAGCATCTGCAGTTTCTTCGTTAACACAGAAATATAATTCCAGTGGACAGTTGGAGTTGGGAAAAAAATGTAAATAGAAAGCAGTAGGTGTGGAAAGATGTGGAAATATTAAACAATAGCAAGGTGCATTTAAGCCAACAAAAAAATACTTTAAATGTGTACGTTTTTTTAAATCGCATTGTAATTGGAAATATTTGCCTACAAAAAATTAGCTCCGGAATAGTTCTGTTTTATTTGCAATGAAACAATTCCAGAGAGGAGAATTTTGGAAGATGGTCTCTGCCTGTAGAGTCAAAGCTTTCAGAAATCTACATTTCAGGGATTTTTCAGCTTTCTGTCATGTTAATTTGTGCATTACCAACTCTTTAATATTCTCAATTATTTTGAGTTCTTCACTGTCATTAGATCCCTAATTTCCAGTTCTTTTGTTTGGATTTTATATTTGAAGATAATATTTGTGTAATTATTTTCTTATTTTTCGCAATAAATTCCCCAGCAATTGTTCAGAAATTAGGAATTAGCTTTTTCACACAGTTTCAGATATCGGATACATTAGGTTTGGAAAAAGGTTATTTGTAACAAGTACAAAAAATAGAAATCCACAGACACATTAGCCTTGGTTCAATTTAATGTAAAATAGCAGGATTGATTTATTTGGGATTTATTTTAATACAATGGTAACCTTATAAATACCAGTTATTGTGGACTCAGTTGGGAAGGACTGCATTTGTCTACCTTCCTAAGGGATTTATTGCTGGATATGGTCTTTGAGAGTTTGCAAATAGAGTTGGCATTGAGCCATTCAGCGTGAATGAATGAATGCATCAATACATCCGAATGAAATTCCTTTATCAAAGCTTTTCAATCCTTTGAAAATATATTAGTGCCTAGTTTCAAACTGCAAATTCTGCTGCTCTAGGCATCTTTTGCCACATATCCATTTATTTTGCATCCCAGTTTACTCCAGTGTATTTATTTTCTATAAGGAATCTTACATTACTGTGATTTTTTTTCATTCACTGGAGAAGAACAAATGGATTCTCGGATGACACAATAATTGACAGCATGCATGGTGTGAACTAATAAGACGTTCTTATTGGTTTCCAGGGAAGCAATCACATGAATTGCTAAACTGAAACTTTTATACAGTAGTCTTTTTCAATAATGAACAGATTGCCTAATTAATAGGGGCTGTTGTCTTGGGAAGGTGTTATCTTTCAGAGTGTAGGAAAGGTGATCGCTCCAGAATGTTATTTGTTGCCTTGGAGATGCAGAATAGCTATACTTATGCATGAGTGCGAGGTTCAAATAATGGACACTTTCAAAGTGAGAAGTAATAAAGGAGCAGATGGAGAGAAGCCAACAATGTTTTTTTAAATTATGCATGCATGGTGAAATGTGAACCTTGCCTTTAAACTTTAGCAATTTGGAATTAAACCATGCACACAAATCTTGAAAAGGTTTTCAGTATGTCGTTCAGCTATAAACGGTAAATTGCAATTTGTTTTAATGTATTCACAATATAGACGTTTTCAATTTGTGGATAAAACTTCTGGAATTGTTTCCCACAGAGGCAGCCAACATGTGAGAACTGAGCAACACTAATCTTTTACATATATACTGATTGTTTTTCCCATTTCTTTCACTATGTTTTGTTTGCATATATGACACATCCAAAAACAGTTTGCCTGCAGTTACGGGTTAAGTGCATTACAAATTCCACTTCCAAAATTCAGCACTGTCAACTTCAGTGGAAATAAATTTTGGAAGCTGTGTAGAATGTCCATATGATATTATATTCTGCACAACTGAATTTCTAATTGCAGTAAATTTTAGCTTCCAACCTTCTATAGTATGGAGAGAAAGAAGTGCATTTCTAATGCGCCTTTTCTGATTTCAGGATATCCCAAGGTGATTCAGAGCCAATAAAATACTTTTGAAGTAACATCATTATTGAGTTATTGCCAATACAATGTCTAACTTCTGTATAATAAATATAATTGTAATCATTACTGCAGCGAAAATGCTGGGAACTATAAGCCGGTGAGAACATCTGTAGTTGGAAAGTTACTGGAGAATATTCTGAGTGACAGGTTATACAGGCATTTGGATGGGCAAGGGCTGATTAGGGATAGTCAGCATGGTTTTGTACGTGGGAGGTTGTGTCTCACAAATCTAATCAATTTTTTTGAAGACGTGACCAAAAAGGTCGAAGAGGGCAGTGCTGTAGATGTTGTGTACATGGTTTTCAGTAAGGCTTTCAACAAGTTTCCGCATGGTAGGCTGCTCTGGAAGGTTAAATTGCATGGGATCCAAGGAAAGATAGCTCAATAGATAGCAACTTGGCTTCATGGAAGGAAGCAGAGGGTGATGGTGGAAGGTTGCTTCTCAGACTGGAGACCTGTGACTAGTGGTGTGCCTCAGGGTTCAGTGGGCCCACTACTGTTTGTCATCTACATCATTGATTTGGATGAGAACATACAGGTCAGATAAGCAAGTTTGCTGATGATACAAAGGTTAGTTGTTTTGCAGATAGTGAAGATGGTTGTGAAAGTTGGCAGCAGGATCTGGGTCGATTGACCAGGTGGGCGGAGGAATGGTTGATGGAATTTAATACAGAGAAGTGTGAGGTGTGCATTTTAGGATGTCAAACAAGGGCAGGATCTACACAGTAAATGGTAGGCCTCTGGGTAGTGTTGCAGAGCAGAGGGATCTAGGAGTACAGGTGCATGGTTCCTTGAAGATCAAGTCACAGGTAGATAATGTGGATAAAAATACTTTTGGCACTTTGGCCTTCATCAGTCAGAATATTGAGTATAGAAGTTGGGAGGACATGTTGCAGTTGTATAAGATGTTGGTGAAACCACATCTAGAATATTGTGTTCAGTTCTAGGCATCATGTTATAGGAAATAAATTGTCAAGCTTGAAAGGGTTCAGAAAAGATTTACGAGGATGTTGCCAGGACTAGAGGGTGTGAACTATAGGGAGAGGTTGAGTAGGCTGGGTGTCTATTCCAAGGAGTGCAGGAGGATGAGGGGTGATCTTACAGAGGGGTACAAAATCATGAAAGAAATAGATCGGGTAGATGCACAGAGTCTCTGGTCCAGAGTAGGGGAATCGAGAACCAGAGGACATGGGTTTAGGGTGAGGGGGAAAAGATTTAATAGGAATCCGAGGGGTATATTTTTCACACAAAGGGTGGTGGGTGTATAGAACAAGCTGCCAGTGGAGGTAGTGAGGCTGGGACTATCCCATCATTTAAAAAACAGTTAGACAGGTACATGGATAGGACAGGTTTGGAGATATATGGACCAGGCGCAGGCAAGTGGGACTAGTGTAGCTGGGAAATTGTTGGCCGGTGTGGACAAGTTGGGCTTTATCACTCTGACACTATGACTCTATTACCAGATAATCTCATACCGGTGGTGATGTTGAGGATATTGGAGCAACGTATCTTGTTGAAGGAATGGTCAATATATTGTAAGTCTATCCACAACTGACACATCTCTGTGAGGGTACCAATGATATCTTTGTTGAATCTTGGTAGAATAGGGACTTTGTTTC
The DNA here is from genome assembly GCA_035221665.1 of Okamejei kenojei. Taxonomy (NCBI): domain Eukaryota; kingdom Metazoa; phylum Chordata; class Chondrichthyes; order Rajiformes; family Rajidae; genus Okamejei; species Okamejei kenojei. Next base: position 93,023,390 of record CM069136.1, on the reverse strand, counting down.
CCTCGTTTTAATTTTCTGCCAAGGACCGATAATATTGTGTGTTAAATGTATTGTGACATTCAAATGTATAGGTCATTATTTTGCTATCCTTGCATTGTTTACTCTTCAGTTATATATTGGTGTTGCAGATGTATAGTGAGTGTTTTCAAGGAAATAGGCCTTAAATACTTTTCACAATTCAGAAACATTGCATTTTGCCTCATATAAGGATATTGAAGGGACAATTGCCTGTATAATATTAGCTATTGAACGGACTCTGCGAGAGGAAGCTGTTAAGAGGGGTGTCACTTTGCTCTCAGTTTGTTGCTTTTGATTTGTTGAAGACATTGATCTTTTTTGTGCAATAGACAGCAATGTCAATGAACAGCAAACGATTTGACATTGAAGTTGCCCTGTGCTAGTTTGGGAAGTACTCAATATTGGCTACTGAGCTGACTTTGATCAATATGCTCAGTGCTGTACTGATGTCACATACAGTTCATGTGCTCTTTGAGTCAGCATATCTTTGTCACAATCCAGAAATTTGTATGTTATTCACAAAACGAATCGAGGTTTAAAAAGCTGCAGAATAACTATTCAGTCACCTTACCTTTAAATAAATGCCCCAGATTTATTTTTGTCACTACTTTTTATTGCTGATCAAGCTAAATGCGTTGAATACATAACACGTGATACATTCTGACAGCAATATTGTGCAGAACACAATTTACCAACTTTATCCCAGTTCCTTAATTAACTGACTTCAAAATTCTCCACAAATTGCTGTCCAAAATTACTCTTTGACACCAGAAACTTCCAGAATGGGAAATATGTATGAACCAAACAACACTCTGTACCTCTCACTTAATTTCTGCCGGCATAGTTCTTTGTGCCCAGCACAATTTGGAGATTATAGATTCTGGAGAAATATTTTTTTGTCACAGAGACATTGTACTCAGAATTTCCTTTGGGAGAGAAGAGTAAATGTGTTTGAAAAGCAGTCACACTGAGCACTACAGTATTACAAATCTGCAAATTTGGAACCAGACACTGAAAATTGTCACATGGCTATTGATTAATAAAGGAAAATTAATGAAAACAGCAACACCACATGAAACAATATTTCAATCGCGCAAGAATCAGCTATTGTTTCATTTAAAGTACCAACTAATTAACCATACTGCTTTACATTCATTTTCTTTTCCTGTAGGGATTACTATCCAGCTGACTGGCTGTTTACATAACTATTCCGCAGAGAAGTCTACTACTGTTTACATTGATTATTCAGCAATTTGCAAATGAGGATCAGCTATAACTGTAGATGAAACTAGTAACCAAATTAGTGCTAAGTGGAGCCTTTTAACTGGCTATTTTTTATGTTGCATTGCATTTGTTATAACATTGCAAAATGTTATTTGTAAATGGAATGAATAACACAGATATTTGTGAGTCTCCCATCATGAAGCCATATAACCATATAACAATTACAGCACGGAAACAGGCCACCGTCTAGTCCATGCCGAACACTTATGCTCCTGTCCCACTTAGGAAAACTGAACAGAAACCTCTGGAGACTTTGCGCCCCACCCAAGGTTTCTGTGCAGTTCCCGGAGGTTTTTATCAGTCTCCCTCATGGTCGAAAGTGGTTTCCGTTTTAAAAATCGGTAATTTTTTAGTCGAAGCCAGTTGCGATGCTAGTTGAAGGTGGTTGCCGGAGGACAAAAACCTCCGGGAACCGCACGGAAACCTTGGGTGGGGCGCAAAGTCTCCAGAGGTTTCCGTTCAGGTTTCCTAAGTGGGACAGGGGCATAACTCTCACTTAGTCCCATCTACTTGCACTCAGACCATAACCCTCCATTCATTTCCCATCCATTTACCTATACCAATTTATTTTTAAATGATAAAATCAAACCTGCCTCCACCACTTGCACTGGAAGCTCATTCCACACAGTTACCACTCTCTGAGTAAAGAAGTTCCCCCTCATGTTACCCCTAAACTATTTTCCCTTAATTTCTCAAATCATGTCCTCTTGTTTCAATCTTCCTCAATGGAAAAAGCTTATCCAGGTCAACTCTGTCTACCATCTCATAATTTTAAAGCCCTCTATCAAGTCTCCCCTTAAACTTCTGTGCTCCAAAGAATAAAGACCTAACTCATTCAACCTTTCTCTGTAACTTAGGTGCTGAAACCCAGGCAATATTCTAGTAAATCTCCTCTGTACTCTCTCTATTTTGTTGACATCTTTCCTATAATTTGGTGACCAAAATTGTACACCATACTCCAGAATTGGCCTCACCAATGGCTTGTACAATTTTAACATTACATCCCAACTTCTATACTCAATGCTCTGATTTATAAAGGCTAGCATACCAAACGGTTTCTTTACCACCATATCTACATGAGATTCCTCCTTCAGGAAACTGGGCACAGTTATTCCTAGATCCCTCTGTTCAACTGCATTCCTCAATTCTCTACCATTTACCATGTACGTCCTATTTTGATTTGTTCTGCCAAGATGTAGCACCTCACACTTATCAGCATAAACTCCATCTGCCATCTTTCAGCCAACTCTTCCAAATGGCCTAAATATCTCTGGAGACTTTGAAAACATACTTAATTATCCACAACACCACCTATCTTAGTATCACCTGCATACTTACTTATCCAATTTACCACACCATCATCCAGATCATTGATGTATGTGACGAACAACAGTGGACCCAACACAGATCCCGGAGGCACCCCACGTATCACCGGCCTCCAACCTGACAAACAGTTATCCACCATTACTCTCTGGTATCTCCCATTCAGCCACTGTTGAATCCATCTTGCTACTCCACTATTAATACCCAATCAATTGAACCTTCTTAACCAACCTTCCATGTGGAACCTTGTCAAAGGCCTTACTGAAGTACATATAGACAACATCCACCGCTTTACCCTCATCAATTTACCTAGTAACCTCTAGATTAGTCAAACATGACCTTCCAGGCACAAATCCATGTTGACTGTTCCTAATCAGACCTTGTTTACCCAGATGATTATATATATTATATCTAAGTATCCTTTCCATTAATTTGCCCACCACTGACGTCAAACTAACAGGCCTATAATTGCTAGGTTTACTCTTAGAAGCCTTTTTAAACAATGGAACGACATGCGCAGTGCGCCAATCCGGCACCATTTCCGTTTCTAATGACATTTGAAATATTTCTGTCATAGCCCCTGCTATTTCTACACTAACTTCCCTCAATGCCTCAGGGAATATCCTGTCAGGACCTGGAGACTTATCCACTTTCACCTTACTTGCCAAAGCAACCTCATATCTTCTTTTAGCTTTTCTAATTTATTTCTTAAGATTCTTTTTACATTCTTTATACTCCTCAAGCACCTCATTTACTCCATGCTGCCTATAATTATTGTAGATCTCTTTCTTTTTCCAAACCAAGTGTCCAATTTCCCTTGAAAACCATGGCTCTTTCCAATTATTACTTTTTTCTTTCAACCGAACAGGGACATACAGATTTAGTACTCTTAAAATGTCACCTTTAAATGTCATCCTTTTCTCTTCTACATCCTTCCCATAAAACAAAAAGTCCCAATTCACTCCTTTTAAATCCTTTCACGTCTCCTCAAAGTTAGCTTTTCTCCAATCAAAAATCTCAACACTTGGTCCAGTTCTGACCTTCTCCATAATTATATTGAAACTAATGGTATTGCAATTACTGGACCCAAAGAACTCCCCAACACATACCTCCGCCACCTGACCTGTCTCATTTCCCAACAGGAGGACCAGCACTGCCCCTTCTCTAGTAGGTACCTCTATGTATTGCTGCAAATAACTATCCTGCACACATTTTACAAACACCAAACCATCCAGCCCTTTTACAGAATGTATTTCCAGTCTATGTGGAAAATTGAAATCTCCCACAATCACTACCTTGTGCTTATTAATATCTGCTATCTCCTTACATATTTGCTCTTCCAATTCTCGCTCCCCATTAGGCGGTCTTTAATACACCCCTATAAGTGTTTCCCTAGAAGCACCTGTTTATAACGTAGAACACACAGAAATTAAAATCAGTTTTGAGGACGGAAGGGAAAAAATTTCATGACGATGTTCCCAAATTGGGTCAGCCATAACGGAAGCATGTTTTCATGGTGTTATATTAAACACAGCAGAACAAGTTAAATGGTCACTCACATATAGTGCTCAAACAACTGCAGTCTACTGCAGAACACTGTGGAGATTGACTTTTGATCCAAACACTTTGTTCACCACCCATTATCATTTCCACAGTAAATACCTCTTCGCACTAGGTAACAAAACATGTAGAAACATGAATAGGCCATTCAGCTCCTCATGATTGCTCTACTATTCAATAAGCTTGTAGCTAATCTTTTATCTTAGTGATGTTTTTTGTTTGTTCTCAGCCCAGAACCTTTGATTCCTTCAATATCTAAACATCTATGGAATGATCTTGACTGTACACAGTGATTGAGTTCTGTATCCTCCCAGTGAAAAGAGTTCTTCTCTTCTCCTCAAAGGCTGACCCCTTATTCTGAGATAGTGACCCATTGTTTCTTTACACTCCAACAAAAGGAAATGGTATCCCTGCACCTTCCCATCTGTATCCATTATTTCCACCTCCACCTGCTTCAAACTCTAACAATTTAATATTTGATCCTGGTGATGCATCATCTTTCAGTACTACAAATGTATATTTTTTACCAATGCTAATTTATTTGGGTTTCTCATTCATCCTGGATTTCTCTGGACCAGTGCCTCATTGGATGACTGCAGAGTGCATGGCATGAGTTTGAACTGCTGACCAAGTCAATTGTGGTCCTGAATCTTTGGGAACAAAGATTAGCGGATCTCGTGTTCATACACAGTACCCTACCCAAGTAAGTACAAAGGGAGCTATGTTTCCATGGTCAATTGTCCAAGATGGGAGACTTTAAACTAGAAAGGCTGGGGGGAGGGACTCGGGTAGAGGGGGCTAGGGGTCAGGGTGTGGGGCAAGAGGCAGAGAAGGGAAGCACTCGGATCCAAAATGTAGGCGAGAAAGATGAAAAAGATAATAGACAGAGAATAACCATATAACCATATAACAATTGCAGCACGGAAACAGGCCCTCTCGGCCCTTCCAGTCCATGCCGACCATTTGTTTTCCCCTAGTCCCATCTACTTGCACTCAGACCATACCCCTCCATTCCCTTCACGTCCATATACCTATCCACTTTACTCTTAAATGTTAAAATCGATCCTGCCTCCACCACTTCTGCTGGAAGCTCATTCCACACAGCCACCACCCTCTGAGTAAAGAAGTTCCCCCTCACGTTACCCCGAAACTTCTGTCCCTTAATTCTCATGTCATGCCCTCTTGTTTGAATCTTCCCTACCCTCAATGGGAAAAAACGTATCCACGTCAACTCTGTCTATCCCTTTCATCATTTTAAAGACCTCAATCAAGTCCCCCCTTAACCTTCTGCGCTCCAAAGAATAAAGACCTAACTTGTTCAACCTTTCTCTGTAACATAGTTGCTGGAACCCTGGCAACATTCTAGTAGGGATGGTGGGTTTCTAAAATGTGTATATTTTAATGCTAGGAGCATTGTAAGTAAGGTGCACGAACTTAGAGCCTGGATTGACACCTGGAAATATGATGTTGTGGCAATCAGTGGAACATGGTTGCAGGAGGGCTGTGATTGGAAACTAAATATTCCAGGATTTTGTTGCTTCAGGTGTGATAGAATTGGAGGGACCAGAGGGGGAGGTGTTGCATTGCTTGTCAGAGAAGATATTACAGCAGTGCTTTGGCAGGATATATTAGAGGGCTCGTCTAGGGAGGCTATTTGGGTGGAACTGAGAAGTGGGAACGGTGTAGCAACACGTTTAGGGGTGTATTATAGACCGCCAAATGGGGAGCGAGAATTGGAAGAGCAAATATGTAAGGAGATAGCAGATATTAGTAGTAAGCACAAGGTAGTGATTGTGGAAGATTTCAATTTTCCAAAAATCGACTGGGAAACACATTCTGTAAATGGGCTGGATGGTTTGGAGTTTGTAAAATGTGTGCAGGATAGTTTTTTGCAGCAGTGCATAGAGGTATCGACCAGAGACGGGGCAGTGCTGGACCTCCTGTTAGGAAATGAGGCAGGTCAGGTGATGGAGGTAGGCGTTGGAGAGCACTTCGGGACCAGTGATCACAATACCATTAGTTTCAATATAATTATGGAGAGAGTCAGAACTGGACCTAGGGTGGAGATTTTTGATTGGAGAAAGGCTAACTTTGAGGGAATGCGTAAGGATTTTAAAGGTGTGAATTGGGACACTTTGTTTCATGGGAAGGATGTAGAAGAGAAATGGAGGACATTTAAAGGGGAAATTGTAAGAGTACAGAATCTTTATGTCCCTAATAGGTTGAAAGGAAATAGTAAAAATTGGAAAGAGCCATGGTTTTCAAGGGAAATTGGACACTTATTTCGAAAAAAGAGAGATATCTACAATAATTATAGGAGGCATGGAGTAAATGAGGCGCTAGAGGAGTATAAAGAATGTAAAAAGAATCTTAAGAAAGAAATTAGGAAGGCTAAAAGAAGATATGAGGTTGCTTTGGCAAGAAAGGTGAAAGTAAACCCAAAGGGTTTCTACAGCTATATTAATAGCAAAAGGATAACGAGGGATAAAATTGGACCATTAGAGAACCAGAATGGACAGCTATCTGCAGAGCCAAAAGTGATGGGGGAGATATTGAACAATTTCTTTTCTTCGGTATTCACCAAGGAGAAGGATATTGAACTCTGTGAGTTAAGGGGAAAATGTAGATTAGCTATGGAAACTATGAGATTCAAAGAGGAAGAAGTATTGACACTTTTGAAAAATATAAAAGTGGATAAGTCTCCAGGTCCTGACAGGATATTCCCTAGGACATTGAGGGAAATTAGTGTAGAAATAGCAGGAGCTATGACAGAAATATTTCAAATGTCATTAGAAACAGGAATAGTGCCAGAGGATTGGCGTACTGCGCATGTTGTTCCATTGTTTAAAAAGGGTTCAAAGAATAAACCTAGCAATTATAGACCTATTAGTTTGACGTCAGTGGTGGGCAAATTAATGGAAAGGATACTTAGAGATAATATATATAAGCATCTGGATAAACAGGGTCTGATCAGGAACAGTCAACATGGATTTGTGCCTGCAAGGTCATGTTTGACAAACCTTCTTGAATTTTTTGAAGCGGTAACTAGGGAAATTGATGAGGGTAAAGCAGTGGATGTTGTCTATATGGATTTCAGTAAGGCCTTTGACAAGGTTCCCCATAGAAGGTTGGTTAAGAAGGTTCAATCTTTGGGTGTTAATGGCGGAGTAGCAAGATGGATTCAACAGTGGCTGAATGGGAGATGTCAGAGAGTAATGGTGGATGGGTGTTTGTCAGGTTGGAAGCCGGTGACCAGTGGGGTGCCTCAGGGATCTGTGTTGGGTCCACTGTTGTTTGTCATGTACATCAATGATCTGGATGATGGGGTGGAAAATTGGATAAGTAAGTATGCAGATGATACTAAGATAGGTGGTGTTGTGGATAATGAAGTAGATTTTCAAAGTCTACAGAGAGATTTGGGCCATTTGGAAAAGTGGGCTGAAAGATGGCAGATGGAGTTTAATGCTGTTAAGTGTGAAGTGCTACATCTTGGCAGGGACAAATCAAAATAGGACGTACATGGTAAATGGTAGGGAATTGAGAAATGCTATGGAACAGAGGGATCTAGGAATAACTATGCATAGTTCCCTGAAGGTGGAATCGCATGTAGATAGGGTGGTAAAGAAAGCCTTTGGTGTGCTGGCCTTTATAAATCAGAGCATTGAATATAGGAGTTGGGAAGTAATGTTAAAATTGTACAAGGCATTGGTAAGACCAATTCTGGAGTATGGTGTATAATTTTGGTCACCTAGTTATAGGAAGGATGTCAACAAAATAGAGAGAGTACAGAGGAGATTTACTAGAATGTTGCCAGGGTTCCAGCAACTATGTTACAGAGAAAGGTTGAACAAGTTAGGTCTTTATTCTTTGGAGCGCAGAAGGTTAAGGGGGGACTTGATTGAGGTCTTTAAAATGATGAAAGGGATAGACAGAGTTAACATGGATACGTTTTTCCCATTGAGGGAAGGGAAGATTCAAACAAGAGGGCATGACATGAGAATTAAGGGACAGAAGTTTCGCGGTAACGTGAGGGGGAACTTCTTTACTCAGAGGGGTGGTGGCTGTGTGGAATGAGCTTCCAGCAGAAGTGGTGGAGGCAGGATTGATTTTAACATTTAAGAGTAAAGTGGATAGGTATATGGACGTGAAGGGAATGGAGGGGTATGGTCTGAGTGCAAGTAGATGGGACTAGGGGAAAACAAATGGTCGGCATGGACTGGAAGGGCCGAGAGGGCCTGTTTCCGTGCTGTAATTGTTATATGGTTATATGGTTATGTAATGTCTCTGGAAGCTGGGGGACATTCTGCAGACATGGATGCAGGCACTTGTGTCTGCACAGTCTATGCTGCCCATGGTACAGAAGGTCATTTGAAGCTCCTAACATGGATTAATACAGGCATATGTACATCTTGCTTATCCTGCAGCATTAGTGCTTTTGTTAATGCTCTCCAGGCAAGGAAATAAGGTTATAATTTCGAGCAAAACACGAGGTTCTGGAGGAACTCAACAGGTCAGGCAATGTCCATGGAGTGAATGAACGGGCAATATTTTGTGTCCGGACTGTGTTCAGGTCTGAAGAATGGTTCCAACCCACCTGTTAATTCCCTCCACAGATGCTGTCAAACCTGCTGACTTCCTCCAGTGGGGTAATGGGGTACCGCAAGGCTCAGTGCTGGGACCCAAGCTATTTACAATTTATATTAATGATCTGGATGAGGAAATTGAATGCAACACCTTCAAGTTTGCAGATGACACGAAGCTGGGGGGCAGTGTTAGCTGTGAGGAGGCTGCAAGGTGACTTGGATAGGTTGGATGAGTGGGCAAAAGCATGGTAGATGCAGTATAATGTGGATAAATGTGAGGTTATCCATTTTGGTGGCAAAAACAGGAAAGTAGACTATTATCTGAATGGTGGTCGATTAGGAAAAGGGGAGATGCAACGAGACCTGGGTGTCATGGTACACCAGTCATTGAAAGTAGGCATGCAGGTGCAGCAGGTAGTGAAGAAAGCGAATGGTATGTTAGCATTCAAAGCAAAAGCATTTGAGTATAAGAGCAGGGAGGTCTACTTCAGTTGTACAGGGTCTTGGTGAGACTACACATAGAGAATTGTGTACAGTTTTGGTCTCCTAATCTGAGGAAAGACATTATTGCCATACAGGGAGTACAGAGAAGGTTCACCAGACTGATTCCTGGGATGGCAGAACTTTCATATGAAGAAAGACTGGATATACTCGGCTTGTACTCACTAGAATTTGGAAGATTGAGGGGGGGGATCTTATAGAAACTTACAAAATTCTTAAGGGGTTGGACAGGCTAGATGCAGGAAGATTGTTCCCGATGTTGGGGAAGTCCAGAACAAGGGGTCACAGTTTAAGGATAAGGGGGAAGTCTTTTAGGACCGAGATGAGAAAAAACATTTTTTACGCAGAGAGTGGTGAATGTGTGGAATTCTCTGCCACAGAATGTAGTTGAGGCCAGTTCATTGGCTATATTTAAGAGGGAGTTAGATGTGGCCCTTGTGGCTAAAGGGATTAGGAGGTCTGGAGAGAAGGCAGGTACAGGATACTTAGTTGGATGATCAGCCATGATCATATTGAATGGCAGTGCAGGCTCGAAGGGCCGAATGACCTACTCCTGCATCTATTTTCTATGCTTCCAGAAGTTTGTGTTTTCCTTTAGTGGGAAACACCTACATTCTTAAATATTGCAATCTGAAACCACTGCATTGATATAAATCAGTACAGGCAAATTCTTCACCATCTGATCTGTATTCCAATACAGGAGTGATAGAATAACTAAGTAAATAGATCAGAGAAAGTTAGGTCAGTAAAGTACATGTGTTCCATGTGACAAGCACATTGAATGTGCAGTATTCAGTTCAAAGGCACAATATCTGAATATAAATGGAGTGATTCATTTATCAAAGCATTTTTTATAGTGGATTAATGCTGTGATATCAATCAGCTTGATTAAAGGAAATACTTGTTAAAAGATAGCCAGGTCGTGATAATGGCAATATTAAAGACATTGCTTCTTCAGTTTGACACAATGCTGACATGCACAGAGCAAATCAATCAGAGTTATGTCATTTATAATAAAATCTAATTATAAAGTTTAATATTGATTCTACATTAAAAAGGACAATCTACATAAGAGTGATAATTATTGAAAATCCATTCTTATTCATTCATGAAAAGTTTCTGAACTTCATTGAAAATCAGTTTACTTTTCCTTCAAAACATACTTTTTTTAGTGGTAACAATAATGTATAGGTTTGCTGGAGTATGACATCTCATAGTAAGGTCCTTAGCTCAGGATGTAGCTTCACCCCACAACTCAAAAATAATGTTGTGGTGCAAGCTGAAGGAAATGGAAGGCAGTAATGATGCTGCTAAGGTCCAGGGTATCCTAATCTTTGGCAAAATGACAGAGCAACCAATCCACCTTTTCAAACATTGAGATTTAACAAGAGATATGAATGAATGGCAGAGCGAATGTGGGGTGAAATTAGACTTAAGAAAGGTGAAAAATAAGAGGGAAAAGTACATTTAAGTAAGAGATAGGGTAAAAATAACGAGTAAGGCAAAGTAAGAATCAAAATACACAGGACTAGATGTTAAGAAGTCCCTTGTGCCAGTAGGTGGGGAGCATTTCACGACATTCATTGATTGCTGAGAGTGGTGGACGCTCAACATCGGGGGGGGGGGGTGGCGGAGGGGGGGGTAACGTTACGTATATCTTGGCCTGGGTAACCTTCAGGACAGCTGGGCACAGGACACATCATCAGTAGTGTACCTTGCATCACTGGGTGTTTCGGCCTTTTATCACTATACACCCTCACAAGGGCGGCCCGCTGCAGGATGATCAGCCCTCAGCGTGTGTCCCGTGTCAAACTGCCTCAAAGATTCACCATGACGCATTTGGGGCCCAGCATGGGTCTTTTCCGCTTGAGCCAAATCCAACAGCTGCTTTCTTTCAGCCGCGTCTGAGAGTGATCTTATGGTCTTCTGCAGAGCCTGACCGTGGATTCCAAGCTCCTTCAGCAGTCTGATGGTAGATGACGCAACAAATCCTCTGCATCCAACTTCAACTGGATAAACGTTGATGTTCCAGCCACGCTGCCTTGCCTCTGCTGCAAGCTCTGTGTAGCGCAGCTTCTTACGCTCATAGGCCTCCACAACAGAGTTCTCCCATGGAACTGTGAGCTCTATGATGTAAGCAGTCTTCTGTGAAAGGGACCAGACACACCAAATCTGGCCTGAGGTTGGTTGAAGCAATTTCAGGTGGAAAGATTAGTTGTTGGCCGATGTCCGCCAGCATCCTCCAGTCACGGGCCCTGCATAGGTTTCCTTCTTCTGATCTAGTGGAAGGATGTTTCGGTGTTTTCTGTCCTTCTCGGACAAAGGTTGTCGCCCTTAAGTGGGAGGGGTTGCTTGCTCTCGGAGGCAAGGAGTTGGTCGCACACAGCCTGTTCTCAAGGGCTGTTGCCAGGCTTTTTAATACCTGATTATGCCTCCACGTGTATCTCCCTTGCGTGAGGCTGGTCTTGCAGCCTACCATGATGTGTTTGAGGGTCGCTGGAGTTGGGCAGAGGGCACAGGTTGGATCCTCGCCGTACCACTGATTGAGGTTCTTTGGTGATGGAAGGACGTCGTATGTCGCTCTGATGATGAAGCTGATCTTGCTTGATTCCATTTCCCATAGGTCTTTCCAGCTGATCTTCCTCCGCTCCACACCTTCCCACTGCATCCATTGCCCCTGTTTGGCAAGCGAGACCGCCTTTGCATTTCTTGCGGCCTCCTCCTGTCGCCGCACCTCCTCAACCACCAATGTCCTCCGCTCTGATGTTGTGGCCTTTCGCCAAGTTGGTTTACTTGTCGTAAGGCCAAAGCCTCCTCTTCCCAGCTGCACTTGCCCCACGACGTCTTTGTGCCTCAGGGCTGATGAAGCTTGCTGTACTGCATCAGATGGTGTCCACTTCCGGCCAGTTACTAGGGGCGGCGCAACAGCACTGATGGTCTTGTCTCTAGAGTCCCTCAGTGTCATCTGGAGTCTTACTTTGGAACACTTGTATTCCTCTGTTAGACTACTGAGAGGTAGTTCCAGGACCCCTTTGCCATAGAGGCCGATGTTAGTTAGACATCGTGGGACACCGAGCCATTTCTTCGCGTATGAAGTTATGGTTCGCTCCATCTTCTCCACAGTTGTTATTTGGAGCTTCATAAACGGTCAGTGGCCACATTGTCCGAGGAAGGAGTCCAAACTGTAGGCACCAGAGCTTCAGTTTCCCAGGCAGTAGGGTCTGATTGATGATCTCCAGGCCGTTGACAATTTCTTGCCTTAGCTGTTGCACCTGCTCTTTGTCCTTGAGACTTGCGTTGTACCATCTGCCCAGGCTTTTTACTGGCTGCTCAGACACTGTTGGTATTAGGTCATCACCGATGCAGAACCTTGTGTCTCTAAGCACCCCTTAACTATGGAGATGCTTCGAGACTTATTTGGTTTGATTTTCATTCGGGCCCACTTGATGTTCTCCTGCAGCTTTCCAAGTAGCCGCTTGGTACATGCTGCAGTAGTGGTTATTGTTGTCATATCGTCCATGTATGCCCTGATGGGTGGCAGACGGAGCCCAGCTCTGGTTCGTTCACGCCCACCACCCATTTTGAGGCCCTGATGATGACTTCCATGGCCATTGTAAAGGTCAAGGGTGAGACTGTGCAGCCTGCCATGATGCCTACTTCCAAGCGCTGCCATGTTGTACTGAATTCAGCTGTTGTGAAGCACAGCTGCAGGTCTTGGAAATAGTTCTTGACCAGTGTGGTGATGAGCTCTGGTACATGGAAAAAGGCAAAAGATTCCCAAAGGAGTTCATGTGGAACTGAACCAAATGCATTGGCCAGATCGAGGAAGATCACATGTAGGTCTCTCTTGTCCTTCTTAGCTGCTTGGATCTGGTGCCAGATCATGCTTGTATGCTCCAAGCAGCCCGAAAAACCTGGAATTCCTGCTTTCTGTACAGATGTATCAATGTACTTGTTTGTTACCAGATAGGTGGAATAGCCTTTGTGATACAATGCTGAAAAAGATTTTTCCCTCGACGTTGAGGAGACATATTGGCCGGAATTGGCTGATGTCTGATGCATCCTTCTCTTTAGGTATTAGTATGCCGCGGCCCTTCGCCACACCTTAGGTATTGTTTGCTTCTTCCACACCACCTCATGAGCTTCCATAGAAAGCGTAACACATCCGGTGCATTCTTGTAGAGCTTGTTATGGTACTCCGTTTGGCCCCGGAGCTGATGCTGCTCTTGCTCGCCGGACAGTGTTCTCTACCTCTTTCCATTTCGGAGGGCTGGTGTCCAGGTTGAATTCAGGTGGTTGAATAGGTGGGATGTCATGTGGGATGACTAACTTCTCATGCCTTTTCGTGTCTTGGTGGGCCTTTTCCAGGTGTTCCTCCAATTCTTGTTTTGATGTTTTCAAAGTTCCACTTTTTTCCTTTGCGAAGAGGTCTTTGATGAACTTGAAAGGGTCTTTGTAGAACCGTGTTCTTGTGTGTTCTTTATTCTTGCGAAGTTTCCTCATGTTCTCTGCTTTTCGCAAGGTTGCCAATCGTCTCTTGATATCCTCTTGGAGTAGCATGAGACCTTCTCTCTCTGCGTCAGTTGCTTTTTTTCCATTGCTTTTTCAACTGTCTCCTCTCTCTGATTATCTCTCGATCTCCTGCTGCCTCCTGGACTTGATTGGTGTTGGTAACTTCTTTCCACCTCTCCCTTTACTCACCCCAAACGTTCTTCTCCATAGCTGTAGATTATGTTGCCCATCCTTTCAAGCTTTTCCACTGCTGTGCCCACTTGTTGCTCCAAGATATGTATAAGGTCACTGTTGACCGTTCTCCCACTCTTTCTTTTCAACAGCTTTGGGCCACTTCACTCCAGGTTTATGCCCTTTGATCTTTCCCTCCAATGGAGGTCTTTGTAGTTGTTGCGTGGGCTCCTCCACCGGCATTTCTGTGCTTGTATCACCTCTTCAGTGACATGGGTGCTGATGCTCTGCGAACTTTGGTTTGTGTCCCGTCGCTGTGCTTCATTCGACTGATTTGACTGGTTGCTTCGTAAGAAGTACTGGTCAATGCGAGGCCCATGTCTCTGCTCTCTCAAGCACTTTTTCCTCCCTTGGTGGATCTTCAAGCCCATCATTGATGTTCTTTTCTCCCAACCACAGATGCACACCTGAAGTTTTGTGTCCCGCAGCTGTTGTGGATGTCTCATGTGCCATGCTCTCCTTGTCCGTGGTCGTTTCCGTTCCTGGGTCTGTAAACCGTGTTATCAATCGGTGAGCCATCTTGCGCCCCCGCTCTCGCAGGCTCTAGGGGTATTTCTTTTAATTTACTTTTTGTAGCATTTAGCGGGTGTCTCAACTAGCTGAAACAGCTTTGGAGACTGCTGTCATGGGGAGCTAGCCCATGACGGCCCCATTAGGGTCTGTTCCCTCCTGTTAGCTGTCTCTCCAAGCTGTCCACATGGACTTTCCCATGTTGTCAGCTGTCCTTTCACAGCAGTCACTGGATAAGTCCAGATTTTCAGAATCAAATACACAGGACTAGATGTTAAGAAGTCCCTTGTGCCAGTAGGTTGGGAGCATTTCACGACATTCGTTGATTGCTGAGAGTGGTGGACGCTCAACATCAGGGAGAGGGGGGGGGGGGGGGGGGGGGGGGGGGGGGGGGGGGGGGTACGTATACGTATATCTTGGCCTGGGTAACCTTCAGGACAGCTGGGCACAGGACACATCATCAGTAGTGTACCCTTGCATCACTGGGTGTTTCGGCCTTTTATCACTATACACCCTCCACAAGGGCGCCCGCTGCAGGATGATCAGCCCTCAGCGTGTGTCCCGTGTCAAACTGCCTCAAAGATTCACCATGACGCATTTGGGGCCCAGCATGGGTCTTTCCGCTTGAGCCAAATCCAACAGCTGCTTCTTTCAGCCGCGTCTGAGAGTGATCTTATGGTCTTCTGCAGAGCCTGACCGTGGATTCCAAGCTCCTTCAGCAGTCAAACTAAGTTTAAATACACTCTGGGAGCAATTTGGTCCTTATAGGAATCAAAATTCACTGCGTCATCTATCCCTGTTCTGTATCGTCAAGGTTGACTTGCATGCAGAAACATAAAACTCATCACTACAAGGATCTTTACTCTATTCAAATGCCACCATCTTCTCTCCATTGTGAATTTAATTAGTACTTGTATTAGAAACCCAGCAATTTTTACACTCTCAAGGGAAGGTCAATGGTGAGTGCTTGATACTGAGGACTAATGTTGAATTGGTATAGGTCGTTCAGCAATTTGTGGTGATTAATCAGTGTTTAGGTCTCTTTGTGCACTGAGATGGAGTCCACATTTAACTTAGTATTACTTCCTTAACCCTAAGTAGAAATGGTTATTTATTATATTAAAGCCTAGTGTAAATTAGACTTTTACTTATCTTTTATTACAAAATATATTTTGTTCTCCATAATGTAAGAGAAAGTTTTCTTAAAAGACTTATTTCCTTACGATCTGATAAATGGCTTGAGAACATTCATTGCAGTCCTGTTTCCATGCTGCAATTTCGATTGCAGAGACTTTTATTATGAATACTTCTCACCTTATTCCTGAATGTCCAATAGTCATAGTTTTCCTTTCTCTCCCTTTTATTCTATTTACTCCACTATATTTTTGCTTCCTAATATTCAGACACTCAATACAACCCATGTCATGCACTCATGGTAATATATTCCATAATAAAAACACAGCATTCTAAAAATATTCAGGTGGAATCTGCAGGGAGGGAAAGAAACAGACTTTATATTTTAGGTCTGAAGAAGGGTCTCGATCCAAAACGTCACCCAGTCCTTCTTGTCCCGCTGAGCTACTCCAGCATTTTGTGTCTATCTTTGGTGTAAACCAACATCTGCAGTTATTTCCTATACACATATTTTACTTTGATTACCTTTCGTCAAAACTGTTCTGATGAAATGTCATGGAACTGAAACATTAACCCGTGTTTCTCTCTCTACAAATGCTGTCTGGATTGCTATTTATTTCCAAAATATCCTGGTTTCTTTTCCGAAAAGAATATGCATTTTCTTTGCGATTTCTACCCTGCATCATTTTAATGCAAGTTAAAATGACCGATCTTATTATTGATGGTGTTTTTCGTAATCATAACACATATAACAGTTATAACAGTTCCGGTGGGCGGCGCGACTCTCGTCCGTCTGTCTTTTTTTTTTTTTTTGTCTTGTTTTGAGTGTAGTTATAGTAGGTTTTTTTAGATGGGTATGTGGGGGGGTGGGGGGCGGGGTGGGGGGCGGGGTGGGGAGCGGGGTGGGGGAAACCTTTAAAATCTTTTCCCTGTACGGAGGACCCGACCTTTCCTCGGTCGGGTCTCCATTGTCATTGGGGCCTAACACCATGGAGCAGCCTCCAACCGGACCTGGGGCTCCAGTCGCGGAGCATGCAGACTACTCACCATCGTGGAGCTGGCCGAGTTAGGAACGGGTGGAGCTGTGGTGGCGCGCTGCTGCTGCCCGACCCCGGAGATTCGGAGGCTACAGCTGCAGGCCAGTGGACGGTAACACCGGGAGCTCGCGGGTCCCTGATGGGAGACCGTTTTTCGGAGCTCCCGCGGTGGCAGCTTCTCCCGCCCGAGATGCGGGGTTGAAAATGACCTGGAACGGGGCCTTACATTGACCGGTGCGGCTTTAATGGCCATGGGACTTGCTAGCGCCCGCTGGGGCTCCAACATCAAGACCCGCGGCCTTGCATCACCCGGCCGCGGGACTTATTTACCATCGCCCGCCGGGGGCTTTGACTCTGACATCGGGAGGAGAATGGGGAGTGCAGGGGAGAGATAAGACTTCGCCTTCCATCACAGTGAGGAGGAGATTCACTGTGATGGATGTTTGTGTAAATTGTGTTGTGTCTTGGTTCTTTTGTTTGTATGACTGCAGAAACTAAATTTCGTTTGAACCTCAATGTGGTTCAAATGACAATAAACGGTACTGTATTGTATTGTATATTCTTGAAGCATAAAAAAACTCAAATGATGGTCGCCATTGGCTGAGGACAACAGCAGAACAGCATTTAAATAGAAAATGTCATTTTTCATCAAATTGGCAATGGCAGATGTCAAAGAGCTGTCAGAAGGATCAGGAACAAACTACTTGAGACAGCAGAAACAGGGCAGCTTTAATAGATCTATCTACAGTGCTGCTTCAACAACTCTTCAGAGAATAGACAAAGGCCACATGGAGCACACCCTGAAGTCTGAGACATCCAAAATGTCACCATCATTCATGTACTTAGTATGATACCTGATATCAGCTTTCCCAATGCCTCTTTATTGCAGAGTTCCTCTTTGGTTATTAAACCAGTTTAGAACTGTATAAAAGCTTAGAGCTTACTCTCAATATCAGACCCCAAGACCAGAAGGTCAATTCTTCCCTTCCCTCCCGCTCTACCCCTTCCCCGGGCACTTTCCCTTGCAACCGCAAGAAATGCTACACTTGTCCCTTCACCTCCCCCCTCCACTCCTTTCAGGGACCCATGCAGTCCTTCCAGGTCCGACAGAGGTTCACCTGCACCTCCTCCAACCTCATCTACTGCATCCGCTGCTCCAGATGCCAGATGATCTATATCGGTGAGACCAAGCGGAGGCTTGGCGATCGTTTCGCTGAACACCTCCGCTCGGTCCGCAATAACCAAGCCGACCTCCCGGTGGCTCAGCACTTCAACTCCTCCTCCCATTCCGTATCCGACCTCTCGATCCTGGGCCTCCTCCACGGCCAGAGTGAGCTACACCGCGAGTTGGAGGAACAGCACCTCATATTCCGCTTGGGGAGTCAGCATCCTCTGGGCTTGAACATTGAATTTTCTCAATTCTGTTAACCCTTGCTGTCTCCTCCCCTTCCCACCTCTCCCTCAGCCGTCGGGCCCTGGCATTCCCTCTCTCTCTATCTCTCTCCCCCACCCTAGTCGCACTAGCTTCTCATTTTCACACTGCAAACAGCTTGCAATGGCTTGTTCCCTTTATCATCGATACTTTTTTGCATATCTTTCATTCATTGTTCTTTATCTCTCCACATCACCGTCTATATCTCTCGTTGAGTTGAGTTGTGATGCCAAGAACAGCTACCCCTTCAAATATTCTGTATATGGAGACCATATCTGTTCAAAGAGTTTGTATTTGTCCATTAGGACAAATCTGATTCTTTCCAAATGCAACGTCTCCAACATTTCCACTGTCCACATTTTAATTGTGGGGGATAATGTTCCCTTCAAAAATTTCAGTATTAATTTTTTCCCTGTTATCAAACAGTAATCCAAGAAATATCTTTGGTTTACTGTTAATATTAAATTTGAATCAGGAACTCCTAATATTATTAATTTTGGATCTGGGTCCAGTTTAATTTTAAGAACTTCAGAGATAACTCTAAAGATTTCTGTCCAATAAATATTGAGTTTTATACGTTACAACACTATGCGTTAAATTAGCTTCCAAGTTCTGACATTTATCACAAATAGGAGAAATGTTAGGATAAATTCTATTTAATTTCGTTTTTGAACAATGTAATCTGTGTAATACCTTAAATTGTATCAATATATGTCTAGCATTTAATGAGCAACGATGTATACGTTGTAGGCTTTCTTCCCAAATTTCCTTCGTTATAGATAAACCTGTTTCATTTTCCCATGTTTGTCGATATATTTCCGAAGTTGGGATTTCCCTATCCAAAATAGTATTGTCTATATATACGCTATTAATTTTTCTGTATTTGGGTGTATTAAACAATTCATCTAATAATCCTGGTTTTCTATTTTTATAATCTTGCGTATTTGAATTAATAATTTCTAATTTATAAATATCTAAATATGTTATTTGACTGCATTCCATAAATTTTCCTTTCTTGTAAAGGTGTTCTATCCTTTTAATTCCTAAATCATTCCAGTATCTAAACCCCTTGTCCAATACAGAGGGCCTAAACAAGGGATTATTCATAATTGGCAAACAAAGTGACAAATTATCCATATGTAGGGTCTTAACTATTTGTTTCCAAATACGTCTATTGCTATAAATTATAGGGTTGTCACCATACATTTTTTTTTTTGTACTTCCCTTGGTGCAAAAAGAATCGAACCTACATCAAAAGGCAAACAGTCTTCCTTTTTCATCTTTAGCCAGCTTGGTTCACGATCTAAATTTACCAACCAAAAATTCATATTCTTAATCTGAACTGCCCAGAAATAATATAAGAAATTTGGTAGTGCTAGTCCACCATTTATTTTAGATTTACATAGATGTTTTTTACTTATTCAATGGTTTTTATAGTCCCAAATAAAACTATTAACCAAAGTATCTAGTTTTTTTAAAAACATTTTAGGGAGATATAAAGGGATGGCTTGAAATAAACATAACAATTGTCGTAAAAAAAACTTTTTAATAGCATTTATTCTACCGATTATTGATATAGGTAGTGTTTTCCAATATAAAATATATATTTTTAGTTTATTTAATAATTGAGGGTAATTATATTTAAATAGACAGTTATAGGACTTAGATACGTTAATTCCTAGATATTTGAGTTTGTCTGTGACTATTTTAAGTGGGAATTGTTCTAATATATTTAATTTCATTCCAGTTATAGGCATAATTTCACTTTTATTCCAATTAATTCTATACCCAGAAAATGTACTAAACTTAGTTATAACATTAAATAGATTGGGAATACTAATCTCTGGTTTTGTAATATAAATTAAGATGTGAAGGGGACCAATATCCTGGCAGGGAGATTTGCAAAGGCTACTGGGGAGACTTTAAACTAGAAAGGCTGGGGGGAGGGACTCGGGTAGAGGGGGCTAGGGGTCAGGGTGTGGGGCAAGAGGCAGAGAAGGGAAGCACTCGGATCCAAAATGTAGGCGAGAAAGATGAAAAAGATAATTGACAGAGAATAAGGGATGGTGGGTTTCTAAAATGTGTATATTTTAATGCTAGGAGCATTGTAAGTAAGGTGGATGAACTTAGAGCCTGGATTGACACCTGGAAATATGATGTTGTGGCAATCAGTGAAACATGGTTGCAGGAGGGCTGTGATTGGAAACTAAATATTCCAGGATTTCGTTGCTTCAGGTGTGATAGAATTGGAGGGACCAGAGGGGGAGGTGTTGCATTGCTTGTCAGAGAAGATATTACAGCAGTGCTTTGGCAGGATAGATTAGAGGGCTCGTCTAGGGAGGCTATTTAGGTGGAACTGAGAAGTGGGAACGGTGTAGCAACACTTTTAGGGGTGTATTATAGACCGCCAAATGGGGAGCGTGAATTGGAAGAGCAAATATGTAAGGAGATAGCAGATATTAGTAGTAAGCACAAGGTAGTGATTGTGGGAGATTTCAATTTTCCAAAAATAGACTGGGAAACACATTCTGTAAATGGGTTCAATATAATTATGGAGAGAGTCAGAACTGGACCTAGGGTGGAGATTTTTGATTGGAGAAAGGCTAACTTTGAGGGAATGCGTAAGGATTTTAAAGGAGTGAATTGGGACACTTTGTTTCATGGGAAGGATGTAGAAGAGAAATGGAGGACATTTAAAGGGGAAATTGTAAGAGTACAGAATCTTTATGTCCCTGTTAGGTTGAAAGGAAATAGTAAAAATTGGAAAGAGCCATGGTTTTCAAGGGAAATTGGACACTTGTTACGAAAAAAGAGAGATATCTACAATAATTATAGGAGGCATGGAGTAAATGAGGTGCTAGAGGAGTATAAAGAATGTAAAAAGAATCTTAAGAAAGAAATTAGGAAGGCTAAAAGAAGATATGAGGTTGCTTTGGCAAGAAAGGTGAAAGTAAACCCAAAGGGTTTCTACAGCTATATTAATAGCAAAAGGATAACGAGGGATAAATATTGGACCATTAGAGAACCAGAATGGACAGCTATCTGCAGAGCCAAAAGAGATGGGGGAGATATTGAACAATTTCTTTTCTTCGGTATTCACCAAGGAGAAGGATATTGAACTCTGTGAGTTAAGGGGAAAAAGTAGAGTAGCTATGGAAACTATGAGATTCAAAGAGGAGGAAGTACTGACACTTTTGAAAAATATAAAAGTGGATAAGTCTCCAGGTCCTGACAGGATATTCCCTAGGACATTGAGGGAAGTTAGTGTAGAAATAGCAGGAGCTATGACAGAAAATATTTCAAATGTCATTAGAAACGGGAATAGTGCCGGCGGATTGGCGTACTGCGCATGTTGTTCCATTGTTTAAAAAGGGTTCAAAGAATAAACCTAGCAATTATAGACCTATTAGTTTGACGTCATGGTGGGCAAATTAATGGAAAGGATACTTAGAGATAATATATATAAGCATCTGGATAAACAGGGTCTGATCAGGAACAGTCAACACGGATTTGTGCCTGGAAGGTCATGTTTGACAAACCTTCTTGAATTTTTTGAAGCGGTAACTAGGGAAATTGATGAGGGTAAAGCAGTGGATGTTGTCTATATGGATTTCAGTAAGGCCTTTGACAAGGTTCCCCATGGAAGGTTCGTTAAGAAGGTTCAATATTTGGGTGTTAATGGCGGAGTAGCAAGATGGATTCAACAGTGGCTGAATGGTGGATGTCAGAGCGTAACGGTGGATGGCTGTTTGTCAGGTTGGATGCCGGTAACCAGTGGGGTGCCTCATGGATCTGTGTTGGGTCCACTGTTGTTTGTCATGTACATCAATGATCTGGATGATGGGATGGAAAATTGGATAAGTAAGTATGCAGATGATACTAAGATAGGTGGTGTTGTGGATAAAGTAGATTTTCAAAGTCTACAGAGAGATTTGGGCCATTTGGAAAAGTGGGCTGAAAGATGCAGATGGAGTTTAATGCTGATAAGTGTGAAGTGCTACATCTTGGCAGGACAAATCAAAGTAGGACGTACATGGTAAATGGTAGGGAATTGAGGAATGCTGTGGAACAGAGGGATCTAGGAATAACTGTGCATAGTTCCCTGAAGGTGGAGTCGCATGTAGATAGGGTGGTAAAGAAAGCTTTTGGTGTGCTGGCCTTTATAAATCAGAGCATTGAATATAGGAGGGAAGTAATGTTTAAAATTGTACAAGGCCAATTCTGGAGTATGGTGTACAATTTTGGTCGCCTAGTTATAGGAAGTATGTCAACAAAATAGAGAGAGTACAGAGGAGATTTACTAGAATGTTGCCAGGGTTCCAGCAACTATGTTACAGAGAAAGGTTGAACAAGTTAGGTCTTTATTCTTTGGAGCGCAGAAGGTTAAGGGGGGACTTGATTGAGGTCTTTAAAATGATGAAAGGGATAGACAGAGTTGACGTGGATACGTTTTTTCCCATTGAGGGTAGGGAAGATTCAAACAAGAGGGCATGACATGAGAATTAAGGGACAGAGGTTTCGGGGTAACGTGAGGGGGAACTTCTTTACTCAGAGGGTGGTGGCTGTGTGGAATCAGCTTCCAGCAGAAGTGGTGGAGGCAGGATCGATTTTAACATTTAAGAGTAAAGTGGATAGGTATATGGACGTGAAGGGAATGGAGGGGTATGGTCTGAGTGCAGGTAGATGGGATTAGGGGGAAACAAATGGTCGGCACGGACTGGAAGGGCCGAGAGGGCCTGTTTCCATGCTGTAATTGTTATATGGTTATATGGTTATGTCATCTGCGTATAGAGATATTTTATTCATTGTAGTTTTGGTATTATATCCATATATTTCTGGTTCTGATCTAATCATTTCGGCTAATGGTTCTATTACCAGAGCAAATAGTAATGTGATAACGGGCATCCTTGTCTACAACCCCTAAAGAGATCAAATTTTGCTGATAGCATTTGATTTGTTAATATTCTTGCAGTTGGATTCGAGTATATGATTTTTACCCATTTGGAAAATCTATCCCCCAGTTGAAATTTCTGCATTATTTTAAATAAATATGGCCATTCAACCTGGTCCAATGCTTTTTCAGCATCTAAGGATATGACAGCTAGTTCAATATCATTCACTCTTTTTGAGTACATGACATTGAATAGATGTCTCAGATTACAGGATGAATAGCGTTTTGGTCATGATGTATTAATTTATTAATCACTAAACTTAGCCTCTGAGATAAAATTTTAGTTAGTATTTTTTGATCAGTATTTAAAAGAGCTATTGCTCTGTATGATCCAGGTTCTTCCAAATCTTTATCAGCTTTAGGGATAAGTGTAATTGTAGATTAATTTAATGATTCTGGTAACTTTCCTTGTTCATAAGCATTTTTATATATTGTATGTAAGCATGGAGAGATCAGATCATGAAACTTATTATAAAATTCAACACTTAAGCCATCAGGGCCTGTGGCTTTTCCGTTATTTAAAGATCCAATTGATTCTTCAATATCTTTTACTGATATATCAGCATTTAACAAGTCTCTACCTTCCTGATCTAAACTGTTAATATGACATTCTTGTAGGAATGTTTCCATTCCATCTGATTGTCCTGCTAGTTTAGATGAGTAAAGATTTTGATAATATTGTAAAAATGTATCATTGATATCTTTTGGTAAAGTCAATATTTCTCCATGTTCAGATCTAATTTTATGTATCATTTTCTCCTCATCTAATTTTCTAAGCTGGCGTGCCTGTAATTTTTGTGGTTTATCCCCAAATTCAAAGTGTACTTGTTTAGTCTGTTGAAAAAGTTTAATAATCTGATTTGAGTATATTTTATTTAGCTTATATTTTAATGATGCAATTTTATTACTTAGCCCCTTAGAAGGGGATATTGCATTTTCAATATCTAATTGTTTTATTTCATTTTCCAACTTTTGTTGAGTCTTTCGATTTTCCTTATTAAAGTATGCATGTGCTGATATTATCGCACCACGCATAAATTCTTTAAATGTATCCCAGAGCAGTAATGGTGAAATTCCAGGTTTGTCATTACTTTCAAAAAATAATTTAATCTGTTTTACCAAGTAATCATAACAAGCCCTATCCTTTAATATTTGGGAGTTGAGTCTCCAGTTAGGAGTTTTAATAGTTATGTCTTTTAATTTTATCTTGAATGTTAATAGAGTGTGATCCGAGATAATAATATTATGATATTTTGAGTCATATGTAAATGGGATTAGTTTTGAATCTATTAAAAAATAGTCTATCCTTGAGTAGGTTCCAAATACAGGGGAAATGAATGAATATACTCGACCAGATGGGTTATCTGTTCTCCAGATATCCTTAACGTTTGCTGTGTTAATAAAATAATTTATAAATGTACTTGACTTAGAAGTAGTTTTCCTTTTCATTGATGATCTATCTAAATAATTATCTAAGGTACAATTAAAATCACCTCCAATTATTAGATTATGTTGCGTGGATATAGGGATATTGTTAAATATTTTCTTGAAGAATAATGGATTATTAGGACCATATATATTCATAAGGATTACTTTTTTAGAATATAATTCACCTGTAATTATTATTTATCTACCCTCAACATCTTCTATTATTGAGCTTTGTTTAAAAGGTATACCTTTACGAATAATTATTGCTACCCCTCTAGACTTATGTGTAAATGAAGAGTGATAAACTTTGGAAATCCATTTTGCTGTTAATCTATACTGCGCGTCTTTTTTAAGGTGTGTCTCTTGGAGAAAAATAATATCAGATTTCAATCTACTTAATTGAGCTAAAACCTTACCTCTTTTAATTGGTTCGTTAATTCCCTTAACATTCCAACTACAGAAGGTGATTCCATCACCCCCAATCCTAGTGTTTATGTCATACATTTTATTATTAAGGTGGTTTATAATGGAGTAGATGTCTCAGCTCATCCAACCCAATCCTATATCCAAACATCAGATCGATGAAATATAATATCTGTGACAATGTCTTATACACACGTCTCCTTGAACTAACTATATAATACCAATCATACATAAATCCATATAGTATGTAATATGAAATAAAATACATAATATAAAAATAATAATAAAAAATGTGAGTAAAGTAAGTGATGTTAATAAAGTGTAAGGGGAAAAAAAGTGACTACAACTATAGTTAGTGCAGTTAGTATTGGTGTAAGCCACACTAGCTTGGCTACTAATCTACGGACTTCCGTGAAAAAAAAAAGATGTCAATAATTCCAGCTCCGTTTTTGCCTTAAGGGCTATATATGTCGGGGTGGGGTATTAAATTTATGTACTTAATAATTAATAATACTACTAATATCAAATATAATTCGTGTCGTAGCACTATATTAGGAGAGCTAACATACATTTTTCAGGGGTAGGTAATACAAAACTATATTTATTAATAATCCATCCATCCCTCCTTGACCCCAAGATAGAGTCCATGTCCATTGTTCCTCCTCCTTCCCTGCGAATCCTCCTTCAGTGTGAATCCTCCTCCTTTTCTGTGGGTGGACAGTATCATCAGATAAGTGATCAATAATCAGTATCATCAAGTAAGTGATCAATAATATTCAGTGTCCTTCATCTTCATCTGCTTCTTTCTCTACTTCTTCCTCTTCTAGTTTCGTCTGAATATCTCGAGCGAATTCAAGAGCTTCTGTATGTTTGGTGAAGCGGTGCTCCTTGTTATCATGTTACCCTTAATGTTGCCGGGTACATCAGGCCATGTCTCAGATTCTTTATGTTCCTCAGGATACCTCTTGTTTCTGTAAATAAAGATCTTCTCTTGGCCACTTCCACAGGGTAATCTCTAAAAATACTGATGTTGTCTCCCTCATATTTGAGATTTTTCTTACGTATTATTATCTTCATCACATCTTCAAAAACATGATCGTAAGCCACCTTCACAATCATCTGTCTTGGGGGAGCATCCCTCCTAGGGATACGTCTCAATGCCCTGTGTGCTCGGCCCAGCAGAGGTTCTTGGTCCAAGTTCAGAATATTTTTTAAAAGTTTTGCAGCAAATTTTGGAGGGTCTTGATTTCCCTCTCGGCCTTCACTCAACCCAACAATACGCAGATTCTTACACCTTTGACGTCCCTTCAAATCAATGCATTTCTCAGTTAGTTTGTGTAATAATTCTGATAAACGCTTGTTCTCGGCAAGGCGCTTCTCGGCTGATTCAGTCAGTTCTTTTATTGCGTCATTTTGTTGGTTAAGTGAAGTTATAATAGGTTCTAACTTGGTATCCAGCAGCACCTCCATCTCACCAGTTTTACGGTTTACATCATCCATCTGTTGTTGCAAATCAGTACCCGCTTTACCTTTCCATTCGTCCATCATAGTTTTTGCAGCGGCTATAACTTCCTTTTTGGACTCTTCTTTCAAATTCTCATGATACACCAAAATATCAGCTCTTAAAGTCTTTATTTCCTCTTTATATATTTTTTTCATATCCTTAAGCATTTGTTTCAGCTCACCCATAATGATTTTTTTGAGGTCGTCCATCTTTAAAATATCTTCCTGGGAGGCACTCAAACTCGAGCCCGAGGCTCCAGTGAGGCCTACTTCCCTTTTCACAGGCTTTTTCCCTTGATGGGGGGGGGGGGGGGGAGCGATGCAGCGACATTTTCTTAGTAAAGTTGCGCGCCTGATGACATCACGCACCTTTTTAACGCTACCGGAGCCGTTCACAACCGTTCTCCTCTGGTGAGTAGCTTCAATTAACCCCTTTTACCCCCGTTTTTAATACAGTTTTAGCGGAGCTGAATGGCGCGAGTTCCACTCACTCCATAGCGCCACCGGAAATCCAGTTGCATGTCATTTACTTTGTTTAATGGACCCAAAGGCCAGGATGCTGTGATTTTGCTCAAAGGTTCATTTGGACCAGGTGGTAAATCATGGGGTATTATCTACTTCCCCCCAATGGCCTTTGACTATTTCCAAAGATCTTTTCAACTTTGATTGTATATCTGTGATAATTAGAGGTATACAAGACCAGTTCAAATCAAATAAAATAGATAAAGAAAAGAAAAATATCAAAAATAAATACTTAAAATAACTTATATTGCTTGAAATTAATTTAAATCATAAAGATATGTAACCCATCATCAAATCTTTTTCCCAATCCCCCAATCTTGATGAAAGGTCCTAAACCTGAAACTTGAACTGTTTCTCTTTCCACAGATGTAGCCTGACCTGCTGAATATTTATAGCATTTTCTGATATTAGAGTTACTCCGAGCCATGTATTTATTGTTGTTAGGAAATAAATATCATTTGCTTCATTTCATCTTTATTATAATGTTCCAGTAATGATGTGAAGTTTAAATGGGCAAGCTGTTACCATATTTTGGTTGATATGTCACTCAATTAATTCTCAAAAATGTTGTTCAAAATATCAGGTTATGCAAAAGAAACACAATAGGAGATGCATTAGGAAAATGAGACAAAGATTACGGGCTAGAAGTTTATTTTTAATCACTAACATTAAACCTGTGATAAAGTATTTGCCACTGTTACTTTTCTCTATATATTTTCAACTCCACTGAAGACGCTAGTTAGAATGAGTAGCAGTTCGGAGATGAGATGACTGAAGGTCCTTGCTGTATGTAGATTTAATAAATATGTGTTGATGTGTGCTCGAGTCGACATTACAATAATCATTATGAGAGGCAGATCTTCTAACACCTATCCAGTTCTACCCCAAAACAAATTTCCAATCCATTTTCTGTACAAAGTGTGAATGGCAACAGGAGATCAGTATTTGTCAAAGTATTTGGTTGTTGTAGTCAAAACAAGTTCAGCAGTTCTACATTATTTCCATACAGTTGAGAACATCTTTGAAATGTTAGAACTGCACTACTGAAGAATACTTTAAAAATGACATCCAGTTAATAAAAAGGCCTTTACAATTACTCTGACATTCAGGCACTTAATGTTGACATTTGTTGTTATTCTGAATAAAATGCATCCAGAAATTGCTTTTCATGGTTTTCTGAAATGAACTTTAAGATCTGATCTATTACATCAATGAAGATGTATTTATGTACATCAGCACTGTTTTTGTTCAGGAATGGGGACATGTGATTAGGTAATTGTGATTGATTAGGATGTTTACATCAACAGTTAAAGTTCATGTTATCAATAATTATTGTAGCTACTGTATATACTGTAGCTTGGAAATACTCTTGCACAAATGAAGGCACCCTCAGTCTTTAATAAAATAGAATCATTTAAATACGACTAATTTCACTAAGCAACAAAAGTAAGATTAAACAAGAATTTACCAGTTTGAAGTTTGATCTTTATTTTATGAGGAGTCAGGGGACTTCGTGAAGAACCCCGTACAGCCGTTGGTGCATCAATCTTCAAAGCAGCGGAGTGAATTCACAGCTAACAATGACTGAAGTATAATGGTAAGATAACAAAGACTAGAACTACCAGCTGAGATCTATGAGGGTGGGAGCGGAGGGCACGTAGTCCCTCAACTCGACTCCTCATAAAATAAAGATCAAACTTATAACTGGTAAGTTCTCATTTAATCTTACTATTTTACTTCGGTCACTATGTGAAGACTTCAAAGCACTGTGATTGCATGCCGCAGACCCAAATCCGGTGTTCACACTGCATCGATTGACTCAAAAGTCGTTAACAATAAATAATGCATCAATAATAACATTTGTTAAATTAACAACAGTTTATTTACAAACTAAATCATAACAACCCCTCTGACTGAGAGAAAACCTATAACAGAACTCAAAACAGAATCAGCAAAGACCCCCAGCCTTGAAATCGGCTTGTGACAAAACCTTTGAAAGGTCAGCTCACTGGACCATCCTGCGGCTGCGAGGATATGGTCTATTGGCACGTCCATCGCCCTTGCCGCGGAAGTTGATGGCGCCCTGGTGGAATGAGATTTGAATTTATCTGTATCAATTCCAGCACTTCCCAGGACCTGCTTTAGCCACCTTGAAATTGTTTGCACCGACACCTTACTGTGTGGTTTTTTGTGACTAATAAATAATGCAGACTCTGTTCCTCTTAGAGCTTCAGTGACCTCAATGTAACAAAATAAATGTGAGACTACACACGAGCGATCATCTGTGGGGTATGCTCAAAACACAATCTTACATTCTGTCATGCCTCTTCTACTATGTTTAAGCAAATCATAGACATAAAATATATTGGCATCTGCCGACACATGCATTCTATCTAGCCGAAGCCTTTGCAATGTTTATACACGTTGGGCTGAAACTAACGCCATAAGCATGACCACCTTCATAGTTAATTTGGCTATAGATAGGCTTGTAACCGGAGCCCACTGGCGAAGAAGCATAAGAACTTCACTCACATTCCAAATATCGGCATACCTGTGTGAGGGATAAAGTGATTAAACCCCACTATTGTGAGGGGCTTTAAAGAGGATTCAAACCGATAGGGGCCAGGGAGAGGGGGTTCTGACTCCGCTGTGTATAAAAGTTACCAGACCCATCCTTGAGTAAGAAGTGATAGCATTGTATAGCGGTAAAAGGGAGTGATGTAGATAGATCCCTATCAGTAGAAGGGAGTGACAGCTGGGAACCTTGTCACTATAGCTTAGCTTTAGTGCTGATATAGGAGAACTGAGAGAGTTCACTTGGAGGTGAGTAAAACTAGGGTACGTCATGAACAACTGAAAATGCTTAATAAAATAAATGAATATTACAAAACACCCCTGGTCAAGAAACTGGTCATTACCATGCACATGTCTGGACATGCGATGTATGATGTGGGAGGTACTGGGGGGGATGTACCTACAGATTGTGCACCTCAGACTCTGATTGGAGAAGGGTCCGGAGGGGAGGTTGAATGTAGAATCGTGTGTATAAAGGGGGTTTACCCTTCTGACTTCGGTGTGTCTCATCTTGGAAGGCACCCGACTCTGCAGATTCGAAAATAAAGAATCTCTTGCTTCCACGATTTAGTCTTTGAGTAGTGATTGTGAGCACATCGCATATCTCACAAACTGGGGGCTTGTCCGGGATCGCCACTCCGGCTGCTCGGTGGAGGCAAAGAAGGAAGGGAAGGTGCACCCTGCTGATTCAGCAGTCTCTGATCTCTTTGCTTGCCATCAGCGGTTTGAGCGAGTGATATTCAGACAAAAGACTCAGGAAGAGACTTTATAGTCTGGATAGGTATATGGACGTGAAGGGAATGGAGGGGTATGGTCTGAGTGCAGGTAGATGGGACTAGGGGAAAACAAATGGTCGGCACGGACTGGAAGGGCCGAGAGGGCCTGTTTCCGTGCTGTAATTGTTATATGGTTATATGGTTAAGCAAGAGGGAGTGTCAGATAAACAAACAAGGGACGGTCGAGCAATTCTTGTGCACAAGACCCAGGTAAGAAAACTGACTATTAAGTATTGCCTGGGCGACCGGGGGTCTGTCAGATGGGAATAGTCCGATAAGATAAAGATAACCGGAACGGGAAAAGTAAGAGTCTGGGGGGGAAACTGGACAAGGATCACACTGGTGAAGAGCCGCACATTCTGCCTGATTGGGGCGAATGTGGCAATCTTGGGGAGAAGGAAGCCCCGGGGGTAAAAGATAAGGAGACTACGATTAAGTTCTGTTATTTTGATTAACCAAAGGAACCAATAAGGGGGAGTTCAGTCTGGTGGCACTGGACTGTACAGAATATTCAGAGTATCACTCAGACATTGCAAAAATCTAAGGAAAATCAAAGTGCCAAATGTTTTGAGTACGAAAAGTTAAAAAAAGGAACGAGCAGCACATGAAAGAAATATTGAGTTGTTTCACACAATCTATAGAAGAAACTCATATACAGATTGGTCAGGTATGTGAGGAGTTAGTGCAAAATATGTTAATTTTTTAACTTTAATCTGTGTAGGAAATTGCATAATTTCATTGAAGTAAGAATGGAACTAATGTGATTTGTGGGTAAAAACCGGTTTTGTATGAATGAGGAAGTTTATATATGTGATAGGTTTGTTTGCTGTAGGCCACATGCTGTAAGGGTAGGTGTGTGCGTTCCTTTAAGAAATTGTAAGCAATGGGGAGGTTACAAACAGCTGTAAGGTAACGGACAACACTTTGTATCATCGCAACTTAAAAGGGGAAAGTTGGAAAATGTAGGTCGCTTGGCTTTGTTGATTTCTTTTCAGTAAAGTTAATTTGGAAAATTGTTAGTCGTATGTATTTAAACTAGGAATTGGAATTTAGGAATTGTAGGGGAAATGGTTTGAACAAAATTAGAAATAAGTTAATTTGCTGAATAACAAGCAGCTTTTATGGTTTGTTTTGATAAACATTCTGGTTGGAGAAGGGTAATAAATTAATGGGGCCCAGGGGGAAAAAAAAGGAGTTGGCAGACAATTATGTCAATAATGGGAAGTTTATTTACTTCAGAAGAAAGACAGATGGTCAGACAAGCAGGAATAAAGATCTGGGAAAAGGGGTTGCAGGCTCCGGGGGTAGCAGCAGACGCAGGTCAGCAGTTACTAAAGGTTAATTTCGTAACCAATTCATGGCCAGATATTAGAAAGAAACTGGTAAAATATGAGAATCAAGAAGTCAGTGGAAGATTTTAAAAGGAGGATAAACTATCTGAGAAGTAAGACATTGAGTTTAGAATGAGAAAGAAGGCAGATCAGAAAGGATTAAAGTGGGAAGCAGAGGGATAAATTGATGAGACTGCTTTAAAAAGATAAGGGCAGGCCAGACACAAATTATCCTTTGGGACATCCATAAACTGAGAGGGCTAAGAAATACCTTACCCAATATTCCTGATGGGGCAGGAAATGGATTATGGCTTTGGAGGATGATTATTGGCTATGGGAGATTTGAAGGCACTGTTGGTGAAAGTGATAGGAACCACTAAACTGACAGAACTCCTGAAGATGGCTGGTATAAAAATGCTGTGAACAATGCAATAAACAATGGCATGCTGTTTGACACAGTCGGGCAGGGCGTATGGCAGGCCCTCAGACAAAAATCCAGCAGCCTATCTGGAGAACAAGCTGAAAAGGTGGAGACTGGAAACTGAACAAAAATAGAAGGCAACCAGTTAATGAACAATATTTTGAACCACTGTGGTGGATGTCATTCCTCCTAAAGTCAAGTCTAGATTGGAGGAGGTGGTGGGATTGTAATCTATTTCCCACCCCTGATTCAGTGATCATTTGGTCAATGAGGTTGAGAAATATCACAAAGATAGGAAAAAGACTTGCATACCAGCAGAAAGAGGTGCAGAGAAAAATGATGCAAATGTAACTTGAAGAGCTCAAAAAGAAAGAGCGTGAAAAAGGAAAGACAATGTTGTCAGTAACAACAGACCTGGTTGAAAAGTCTGAAATAAGTGATGCACTGACACACAGTGAGTCCTATGACAGAGCCAATAATAAATGTATTTGGGAGAGTGTTTCCTCAAATGCCCTA
The DNA here is from genome assembly GCA_035221665.1 of Okamejei kenojei. Lineage (NCBI taxonomy): Eukaryota > Metazoa > Chordata > Chondrichthyes > Rajiformes > Rajidae > Okamejei > Okamejei kenojei. The sequence continues at coordinate 92,990,820 of CM069136.1, read as the reverse complement.
TCAGGAGTGAAATAAATCTGGATATAAGCCCAGACAGGACTGGGGTCCCCAAGGGAGAGAGGGATCTCAAGGAAGAGGTCAAGGAAGGCTAGTAAGGAGATAGGTAATGGATAAGGTGTGTTGGGGATGTGAACAGGTACGATAATCAGGAATATTAATAATAATATTAAGATAATGGTGAACATAGCTATGGTAAGAACATTAAGAAGAAGTATTAAATATGCCTAGGCTAGGATGCGGCAGGGTTTTAATTACTAGCGCCGTGTTTTTAATCAGATGTTGTAGGCAGATTTGGAAGGTGTTGATATAGTATGTGGATGATTTGTTGGTTTGTTCCACAAGTCAGAAGCAATGTGAGAGACATTGTAATTATCTTGGAAAAGATGGCATAGGAGGTCATAATGTATCAAGGAAGAAGTTGCTGTTTTGTCAACAGCAGGTAGAATATTTTGGACGAGTAATATCTAAAGAAGTAAAAGCTTTCGTGCAGGATCAAATTGAAGCGATAATTGAAGTTCCCAAACCTCAGACAGTAGAACAGATGATGATGATAATGAGAATGGCAGGATATAGTTCAGACTAGATTGGGAAGTATGTTGAAATTATGATGCCATTAAGAAAAATAATGAAGGAAGAAGGACACACAAGTCTGAGAAATGTTTTACAGTCAGAGCCTTTGAAAGAAACAGAAAGGCTTTGAGAAAAGCAATGGAGACCCCATGCAAAGTTAGCAGTGTCCCCCTATGAAATGTTGTTTGGGTTACCTTATTTGGGAAAGATAGAAGGAATACCTACCATAGATGGCAGTGATGTATTTTTAAGGAACTATTTATTGGCAGTATCTCGTTCCCTTACAGAATTAAAAGCTAAAGGATTATTGGCTCAAAGCCCACCACTCGACTTTCCAATACATGCTGTAAAGGCCGGCGACTGGGTACTGGTCAAGAATTGGAAGGAGGAGAAACTCCAGCCCAGGTGGACCGGCCCATACCTAGTATTACTGACAACCGAGACAGAAGTACGAACAAAAGAAGAAGGGTGGACCCACGCAATTCAGGGTAAAGGACCGGTTGATTCACCCGCTCCTGACAAGGAGGAACAGTGGATGGTGAAACCAGGAAATAAGCCCCTAACATTAACTTTTAGAAAAAAATAAATGTATAACTAACAGTATGAAAGGAGCAGTCGTGGTATTGTTTGCTCTGCATGTAATTATGGTAAAAAGTGTTAATAACTGTGATAAATGTTATCATCCTATTAGATACGGAGGGCGGACAACCAGATCATTTACCTATCATTCCCATGTGAACGATGCTTGCTATAACTTGAGGACTAGAACTATTTGTGAGCACGGGGGAAAGAAGTATTATACAGTAGGGAATAGGGGATATGTAGGGAGGTTTGGGTACATTACCTGCCCAAAGGGGGAGAGATGGGTTTGTATAACCAGGACAGGACAGTTAGGTCTCACTTTCCAGGCCTTAAGATGGACATTAGATAAAATAAAGGAAGAAGTAATAACAAAGTTAACGGAAGTAGTAGTCACCAAGCCTCCCCCTCCCCCACCTACTCAGCCTCAATTGCACCAGACACTGTACGAAGAACTAAAGAAGAAGATTGAGATCCCTGAAGGAGGAAAAAACCTGTTTGTGGACTTGGCCCTCCGGATAGCTGGAATCCTGAATGTGACTAACTGTTGGGTCTGTGGCGGACCACCGATGAGCTCATGTTGGCCGTGGAGAGGATCCATTGTTGAAGTATGGGACCTGTTGGAGTGGAACCTGACAGTTGGACAAGACCAAGATCCCCAGGCATGGGTCCTGACAGACACTCCGGTTGGGACTGAGTGTATCGCTAGGCCCTGGGCAAAGTATGCCGTCCTAGTAGGCAGCAGCCCTGCCAGAGCATCCTCACCCAGTGGCCAAATCAGTTCCTAGTGTGGTGGCCAGAGGAGCCTAAATGGTATCCAACTAAGAAAGACGGGAGAAACTGCACTATCTGGATGAAGACCGATGGAATGGAATCGACTGGACTATGGAACTGCACCGGGAACAACCCTTATCAAGGAATCCCGGTGTTGCGAGACATATGGAACAAGGTTACCTCTGGTGGACCGGCCCCTGAAGGACTGTTAAGGAAATGCGGACACAAGGCATACTCGGTGTTACCGACAAATTGGAGCGGGACTTGCTTTATTGGACTGGTACAACCGGGATTTTTTCTGTTAAACACCGAAGAAGGGCGGGCGCTAGGAACACCTGTATTTGACGACCTATATCGGAAGAAGAGGAAAATAGACATTGGAGAATGGGAAGATGATGAATGGCCACCGGCAAGAATCATCTCATACTATGGACCAGCCACTTGGGCACAGGATGGATCCTGGGGCTACCGAACCCCGGTATACATGTTAAACTGGATCATAAGACTACAGGCAGTACTGGAGGTAATTACCAACCAAACTGCGGGGGCACTGGAGATGCTGGCAAAGCAGCAGACACAGATGAGAGCAGCAATATACCAGAACCGGTTGGCCCTAGATTACCTCCTGGCAGAAGAAGGAGGGGTATGCGGGAAATTCAACCTCTCTAATTGCTGTTTAAACATCGATGACAATGGACAGGCAGTGATGGACATATCAGAAGGAATCCGTAAGTTGGCACATGTTCCAATACTGAAGGGGAATTCGATTATGGGAACCCGATGGTGGGATTACATCCTCGGAGGAACTTGGTGGAGAACTGTGTGCAGAGGCTGGACTGATCTTTATCCCCTGTTGCATCCCTTGTTTTAGGGAACTTATTACAAGGAGTATAAGTCAGATGCAGGCTGTAGTCATGCCAATGGGAGAGAAAGGGGAAATGCAGAAAATAATGATAATGCGGCCAGGGAATGTCCATGATCTACAGGAAAAGGAGATTAGGACAATGTTACATCAATTCGAATTGAAGGAACTTGAAATTGAGGTTTAATCAGTAAATGCGTAGCAAAAGAAAAAGGGAGGATTGTGAGGGATAAAATGATAAAAACCCCACTATTGTGAGGCGCTTTAAAGAGGATTCAAACCGATAGGGGCCAGGGAGAGGGTTCTGACACAGCAGTGTATAAAAGTTACCAGACCCATCCTTGAGTAAGAAGTGATAGCATTGTATAGCGGTAAAAGGGAGTGATGTAGATAGCTCCCTATCAGTAGAAGGTAGTGATAGATGGGACCCTTGTCACTATAGCTTAGCTTTAGTGCTGATATAGGAGAACTGAAAGAGTTCACTTGGAGGTGAGTAAAACTAGGGTAGGTCATGAACAACTGAGCATGCTTAATAAAATAAATGAATATTCCAACACACCCCTGGTCAAGAAACTGCTCATTACCATGCACATGTCTGGACATGCGATGTATGATGTGGGATGTACTTGGGGGGATGTACCTACAGATTGTGCACCTCAGACTCTGATTGGAGAAGGGTTCGGAGGGGAGGTTGAATGTAGAATCGTGTGTATAAAGGGGGTTTACCCTTCTGACTTCGGTGTGCCTGAACTTGGAGAGGCACCCGACTCTGCAGACTCGAAAATAAAGAATCTCTTGCTTCCACGGTTTAGTCTTTGAGTAGTGATTGTGAGCACATCGCATATCTCACACCTGGGTTTAGGAGGATTAGAATTGAAAACTCCCTTCATGAATCGAGGAACTAACGGATGTGTCCCTACTGTATGTAATTCTGAATTCATGGGTAAATAAGAAGACAAAGCACTTCTGGCTGAATAGATTGCATTGTAACTTAATTTTTGGTCGAAATAAAGAGTTGACAAAAACTCCAATATGTCTGTGATCCCTGCAGTTTGATATGAAATATTCTGCTGTAGACAGAATTGCTCCCACTTCCTTATTGAGGTGATATTTTGCTTCTGTGTACTATCCCTGCAGGCCGACGTAAGAACATCCACAGTAGGATCAAACAGTCCTCTCCCCAGGTACGGCCTCCTTAAAATCTGCAAATCAACAGATCAATACGATCATGTAAAGGATGTCGATCCCCAGTTACTGGATTCACCAGTAGATTTTTATTCTTGGGAATACTCATGTGAGGCTCCCTAGCCATTTGTAATACAAGAGGAAACCATGCTTGTGTAGACCAATCTGGCACTACCAATACCCCTGAAGTGGAGTCCTGCTTGATCTTTTGCAAACATCTGCTGATGAGACAGAATGGAGGAAATGCATACACAAACATTCCTCCCCAATGCAGCGAGAATGCATCCACCGCTGCTGCACCAGAATCTGGTTCACATGAAACATATCTGGGCAACTGAAGATTTAATCTAGATGCTAACAGGTCAATATCTGGCATTCCGTACTGAACAATCACTTGATTAAATACATCCTGATTTAACATCCATTCTATGTTGTCATTGAACTGACGTGACCTAGTGTCAGCTACAGTGTTGAATCTTCCTGGCAAATAAATTGCTGAAAGCCAGATATTTTTGTCAATACACCAGCTCCAAATCTGGTTAGCCAGTCTATCACAAGACTGTGACTTGACTTGACTCCACCCATGTGGTTTACATATGCCACTGCTTGGTATCGTCAATCTGAACCTGCACATGCAAGTCCCTCCTGGTAGAACAATAAGCTTTAAGCCCATACCAGGTTCCCAACAACTCTAAATAATTAATTCCTCTTAATTGAAGAAGGGATGTCTCATCAACATTCCATCTGCCTCCACAACTAGAAGACATATCTGTTGCACCCCAACCCAGTGCACTTACATCAGTCTGTAATATCATTGAAGGTGGTTCCACCAAGACCTTCCTAAAACTTTTTGAAACATTTACTATCCACCATTGCATGTCAGAAATTGCCCCAACTGACAACTGCATAGGCCTATCAAATGGTCCCTTTGTATTCTCAGTGCCTGTTCCTTTGATCATTGTAATTGTTGATAATGTAGAGGACCATACTGCACAGCTGGAAATGCTGCAACAAACTTCCCAATCAACCTAGCTACTTGTCTAATTGAAGGTCGTTGTTCTCCAAGGAGATTAACACAGTCCTCAATTAACTTATCCAATTGATCCCTGGGCAAAGTTACCAACATGTGATTTGAATTTATGGTAAATCCCAAATAATCAATGATTTGGACTGGTGATAATTTAGATTTATCTGAATGAACGACAAACCCCAATTGTTCAAAAGTGAATTTAACAACTGAAACTGATGACTGATAACAATCAGAATATCATCTAAATAGGCCATTACCACATGCCCCTGAGCTCTGAGTAACACTAACACAGGTTTTACCAATTTAGTAAATAGTCTAGGAGCTGAAGTTAATCCATTAGGCAATGCCTTGAATTGCCATAACTGAGTCATCCAAATAAATTTCAAACATCTTCTATCATCACCATGAATAGACACTGAGTAATACGCATCCTTTAAATCAATGCTTGCCATATAACACCCTTTGGAAACTAGATGTTTGGCCGTGGTAAAGGTTTCCATTTTGAAATTTGTTCAAACTCGTTAAATCCAGAATAATTCTACATCGCCCAGTCTTTTTATTTCTGGGAAATATACTTGACACTAATTGTCGACTTTGATAGACTGAAGTCTCAATTATCCTTTCTTATATAATGACTGAATCTCTGCTTGAATAAGCACATTTTCTTCATCTGAAAATATAAGTTTCCGACTAGGAACATGTTGATTAGGTGGACTGTCATTAGAGTAAAATTCAATTTTCACCCCTTCAATACTGCTAAGTATAAACAAATCTGATGTCAACTCCTGCCATTGTTTGAGAAACAATTTTAACCTTCACCCAATTTCAACAGCAACATTAGTTAATTCATTATCTGTCAACAGTATATTCCTTACCTGAATCTGTCCTTGCTGACCTTGTTGTCCATGACCTCTTGTAGAGAAGGCACCTTCCCCTTCATACCGGTAGCAGCCTGCCAGTTCCAATATTAAAGACCTGAACGGCTGGTTCCTTCTCCTGCATCCACACTAGTGCCTTTCCGATAAGGAAAAAACCTTTTGCCTTGTTTGCCAGCTGGCATAAAGAGGGCCATGGTTTTAACATCTTCATGACAGTCTTTTACCCTTTTTGCAAGGTTACCTCCAAACAGGAGATTTTATGGTGGTACACTAGTCGGTTTGCACAAACTCGCCAAGTTAGGATTAATCACTGGCCTTATAGCGGCCCTCCTGACATTATTAACAGGAGCTTCATAGTTTTTTGCTGCTTCATCCATAGCTAGCTCCTGTAACTGGTGGGAGAGCATATACTGAATTGCTTCAGCCAATTCTGTTTCAATCGCCTCTCCTGCCTCTCTAGGCACAGCAGGTTTTTCAGCAATATTCGGAATTACCTCCAACTGAACTCCTTTACTGCTCTCCCCCACCATAGCATCAGTGTCAGCGAACTGCACTGATGGAACATCCTCCTCACAGGCAGGATATTCCTGCAGCCCTGTAACAGGTGCTGCTTGCACAGGCTCTCCCACAACCTGGCTTGGGCACCACTCCACCTCACGGAGCTGGTCCCTGTCGAGCATTCTTTGTAATAAAATCTCGACCTGGGAGAGCCGTGAGCAAACGGACTCTCCTATGGAGGGTATAGCCTCCAGGCCCGACTTAGGGTCCACGGGCCTATCAGACTTGCCAGTGGCCTTCTGCCCTACTGGCAAGCCTCCACTGCTCACAGGCAGTGGGTCCGCAACCACTGGCTGTGTAGCAAGCACCGGACCAGGTGTACCAGACGGGCCTCCATCAACAACTCTCCCCTGGTCATTTTCCTTCCTACCTCCGGAGCGCCTCGCCGACACCTTCTTCATTTTCTGCAACATTTCTCCAACAGACCTCCAACCGTCGCAGAAAATGAGCACTGGAAAAAAAAAATTAAAACTTACCTCGCGTTTTTAAACTTACCGCTTGGAGGAGCGCTGCTGCTCCAACCAGCCGACTGCACCAATGCGTCTGACGTCATGACACACCAACGGCTGTATGGGGTTCTTCACGTAGTCACTCACGTGACTCCGAAGTAAAATCCCAAATACTTAAATACTGCAATGCAATACTTAAATGTTCTCACTCAATTTCTCTTCCACTTTCTGTTTTTTTTCTCTCGATCCCCCCCCTTCATCCTTCATTTGCTGCCTTTCTTTGTTCTCATTCTTCCTGTTGTCTGCTTATCTTTACAGTTAACATTTGTATTCTTAAACTAGCCCATTTGTGATGTTTTCTCCCCTTTTCTGATATTCACTCACAGCTATTTTCTTTATGTCAAAGCTCTGAAAAGATCCGATCATAAACACAGATTGAGACGTTAACATTCCACTGATAGAATTGTATAATGGCTTTGTCTGAGGCTTAGCTCATAAACATTGTGGCTGGAAATAAATTGGCTGAAATTAAGAAGGACACATTGAAATCCCATTGTTAGTAATTTGCTGCTGTCGCCGCAATACACAAGAAGAAGAATGTATCAGAAATATGACAAAAAAGATAACTATTACAGAGGGTGCATTGGAAAGAATTGGAAGAAACATAATTTGGTTTATAAAATAATCAATTTAGATCAATTAAGTTAATTAGCTGATATTGAAACTAATCAAACTCCAGTTTCAAATCTTTTTGATTAGTATATAAACCCAAAAATGTATGGAAATTATGATGTGGGAGCTAAATCCTCCAGGTTTTATTAGATAATGATGGATAATGTCAAGATATCGAAAAAAGGGAAGGGTAAACCAAATTACTATGGGAGAATGTAATTCACATTATTTATTTCAAAATGTTCAGGATATGCAATGAGGGAGTAGTGAGGAATTTCATGTTTAACCAACGTAATAGTTAACGAGATAAAAGAGAGGCATCAATTGATTGTTGTTAGATGCATCCTCAGCCTGTAATAGGTGGTTTGTCAAATAAATTACCAAAATAAATTAAACTACTTTTCTGTTGAAGCTGTCTAATGGTACAGATAGAAAATGAGCTGGAACGAGATGAGTGGGGTAACAGCAACACTGATGAATGTCTTCTTTGGGGATCTGTTCTGGATGCAATCCAGCTTTTAGATTGGAATGAGAATAAAGTTCAGAAAATTCTAAGGCAACAGGGAAAAACAAAGTGAGAAGAGGCCAAAAGTTAGAAAGAATATACTGAATAATAGAAGAACAAATTTGAATAGTGTCCACATGGGAAGTAGTTGGAACTTGGAAGAATAAAGTAATTATGAATCTGTACATGAGACTTTGGAAATTAGCTCACAAGTGCAGAATCATGTACAGCATTCTACACTTACATAGCACTATAGATGAGAAAATAGAGAAGCAGGAGCAATACTGAAACCATTACAATTTCAGCCAAAAATATGGTGAAAACTAAAAGGGAAGAGCACACAAAGCATAGCTGGAAGATTAAAGGGCAAAGGCTGAAATTTAAAATAGACAGGAGTTTATAAAGGTGCCGTATATGATCAGAATGGATAATAGGACTCAATAATTCACCAGAATCAGCAACACATATACTGTCATTCCACAAAATGCTTGGCAGTTGGAGCTATCAGGTAAAAATGCCTTGCAGGTCGGATCATATCAAATTAGATTATTCTCGCTAAACACCAGGGTGCAATGAAATACCTTGTCATTTAAGACTCATGGAGTAAACAATATGCTTACTGTAATGATAGATGCAACAATGTTCAACGATTGGTGTAAAACAGAAGAACAGAACGACATTGCAATGCAAAACACAAGAAGTGCGAAAGAATATTCAACTACAATAATTAGGTATGTTACAAAACTTACCTTCAGCGGCGCTGCAATTCTGTCACTGCCCGTGTGCGCGACTTTGGCGCCTTTGAGAGGGGGCGGGTTTTTTCTTCAGCCTGTTCAAATTGTTTTTGTGCAGGCTGTTTAGTTGCTAAAGAAAAATCGCTTTGACTGCTATTTTATTAAGTTTATTAAAATTAGCGCTGGAAAATTTAATAGCAGGAGTAAAATTTAAATCATCTTCTAATGCCGTCAACGCCGACAACGGGACGGATCTCACGTAGGGGACAAGGCAAGGTACACCGCTTATTTTTTTCATACAAACTTGTTTCTTAGGATGCCTTTAATCAAAATTTCATGTTGCGAAAAGGTGACTTAGGACCCATATGATCCGGCAGTATTTTTCCTGCCGATATGGGGTTTAAATTCACCGCAACCGCAACGTTCCAAACGATCGCGTTCCACATGGTTATGGGCTTTTGACGGTCCTTGATCACAGCTTTTGTGTTAAGTCAATGGAAAAGCCATAGGGAACAAGATGTTAATTTCCGAGTATGAAAATGGCAATAACTTTTTTTTAAATGAAGATATGAAAGTGAATTAGGCGTCAAATTAAACTTCTTTTAATGCTTTATCTGATGGGATAAATTGCAGACTTGATTTTTAAAATCTCAAAATTTTGTAACATTGCTACAATAATGGAATAACCAAGTGTGGTTGAGTTAAAAGTATGAATACAAGGCAGCACATCTGGAAATGGGGTACGAAAGAGGTGTATGCTTTCAGGAGTCTTAGAGCAGTGGCGAAGAAGCTGTTGTTGTTTTCTGAGTTTCCAAGCTCCTGTATCTTCACATAGGGAATAGAAGTGAGAATAAAGGAATGGCAGGCATCCTTGATGATTCTTCCAGCTTTCCAGAAGTAAAGCACCATGAAGAAAGACTGGTTGGAGGAAGAGATGATCATGTGATTGACTTGACTAAGTTCACCACTGTCTGCAACTTTATACGGTCAAGGATAGAGCAGTTACTACACTAGGCTGAGATGAATCCCATCAGAATACTTTCTATTGCACATCAATATAATTAATGAGAATCATTTTGGACATGCTAAATCTTCGTAGGCAGCTAAAATACTAGATGCTCTGATGTGGTTCCTGATGATATGGATGCCAAGGAATTTGAGACCTTCGACCAGCACAAAATATTGACCAAAAAGCAGATGTTGCTGCCTTCCTCTTCCCTGAGGATTTGCATGATCTATATGATAAATGGAAAGACCCTCAGGTTATAGAGCAGGGTCAGCGGAGTGAGTGGTAAGCCATGTTTCATTTTCATTTCAACCACAGCGATGATACAGTAAATAAAACACACCAATACCTCTATTTCCTCAGAAGACTAAGGAAATTTGGTATGTCCCCAATGGCTCATACCAAGTTCACCATAGAAGTGATTCACCATAGAAAGTATCCTATTGACATGCATTGCAGCTTAGTTTGGCCATTGCTCTGTCAAAGACTGCAAGAAAGTACAGAGAGTTGTGAATGCAGCCCAGTCCATCATGCAGACCAAACTTACAGCTCCCCATCCACATTGAATCCATCCATACTTCACACTGTGTGGAGTTTGAAGAAGGGCCCCGAGCCAGAATGTTGCCTACCTATGTCCTCCTGAGATAATGCCTGAAACTGAGTCACTTCAACATTTTGAGTTCTACCCATGATTCCGGCATCTGCAGTTCCATGAGTCTATACTTCACACTGCCTTGTTAAAGTAAGCATCAAAATCAATGACACTTTCTCTTCTCCCCTCTCCCATTGGGCAGAAGTTACAAAAGCTTGAAAGCACATATCTTCTTGATCCAAGGGCAGCTTCTTCCTCGCTATTATCAGACTTTTGAACAGACCTCTCATAAGATAAGGATGACCTCCCGATATTCCAATCTAATTCATGGTGCCTCATGTACTTTTCTATCCGCATTTTCTCAGCAGCTGTATCATTATATTTTGCACTCTCTTTCCTTTCTCTTTTTGCACTATCTGTTATACTCATGTATGGATTGATTGTACTCTTTTATGGTGCAATCTGACCGTACATTTTGCTGGATAGCACACAAAACATTGTTTTCCACTGTATCTCAGTATATGTGACAATTATAAACCAATACCATGCACAGCATTGGTAATCATGCCACTTTTGTCAATTAATTTCTTGTGCTCTGTGTGCTGGTCCTTGAAGCATGAATAATTGCTTTGTTTGGCACAGTTATTTCCTGTCATTGCTTTTCTGTGTGTTTCTGAATGATCTTCTGCACCTTGCAGATTAAAAGGACATTTCTCCTTCTTTCCAAAATAAGTTTGGACAGACTGGAGCCAGATTTGTTTCATTTAGCAACTCTTGGTTCCAAGTCATACTGTCTCTGATGATGCTTGCCAGCATTTCTGCAGCTACAATGTACCTCTCAGTCAGCTGGTCTGCTGTAGCTTTAGTTAATTCCAGTCACTCATTAAATTGGGCCTTTGCTGAAGTGATAAACCAGTTAATTGCACAGTTGGAGCTGGGTGCTTGTAGCAATCATGTAAATAACCAAGCAGCACATTTGCATCGCCAGCAGTAGCCACTACAATCTCCTTTCTTGTTTTTAGAGGCAATCCAATGTAGCTGTCATCATTCAAGGATTTTGTTGCCTCTAATTAATAAATGTATCTCATTGTAGAATTCACCACTCCCTAACCAATAAAGTCCACATATTTATTTAAATGAAGAAGATGTGCAAAACTCTTTCATCTAATTTGAGATTCAAAACAGATTTCCATGAAAAATATTTTTTTAATGAACAGTTTTAACATAATTGAACTGTCTTGCTGCATCATCACAAAATCTTAATGCTAAATGTTTTGATACTTATAACCATCCCATTGAGCCTCTTTTGATTATTATTGATCCCAATTGTAAGAAAGCCCATAATGAGCATCTTTATTGTGTCCTATAATTTGCTTTTAGAATGCTGTTCCCACGGTTGGTTTGAAACTGCACTGTGCAGAAGAGTAGAAAATCTGTGATTGGTAAACCCCTTTATTAAAATGTACGTAAATTGAATTAAAAATAACTTTAGGTGCAGACGGAAAGAGAAACTACTTTGCATAGTTATAATCTAATCCTGGAATAACAGATTTTTTAAGAAATCCTTAAGGGAAATAAAATAATTATGGTTAACAGTGATAAAATAACACAGTGGTGGTGACAGTGGTACAGTGACGTATCGGCTAGAGCTGCTGTCTCACAGTGAAGGAGTCCCAGATTCAATCCTGACCTCTAGATTTGTCTCTGTGGAGTTTGCACGTTCTTCCTGTGACCACATGGGTTTCCACTAGGTGCTCCGATTTCCTCCTACATCCAAAATACATGCGGGTTGGTAGGTTAATTGGCTTCTCTAAGTTGCCCCTGGTTCGGAAGGAGTGCATGGGAAAATGGGATAACGGATCAAGAAAGGGTGATTGATGGACTCAGTGGATCAAAGGGCCTGTTTCAATGCTGCATCTTTCATTTCAATTCATTTCAATTGAATAAATACAAATTCTGGTCAATTATTCTTAAATTAAAATGTGCGCTATCCTTTCTATTTCATCCAAGGATATATGAAATACCAGTCCGAATTTTTAAAAGTAAATATTGGCGCCAAAATAGATTTAGAAATTCAAGTGAATAGCTTGATCTTTTCGTTGGATTATGTGATTGAAATGTAATATAATTTGATAAACAAGATCAATAATACTGGGATTATAAATCATGGAGGAATGTCGAGTTACATCTACATATCCCCCTCAGGATTCAACCGTGGCATCAACCAGGAAACAATGTGCAATTAACATTGTTGCTACATCATCACATTTTAATAATATCACCAGGAAAGTAAGTACTCGAAAGGCTGCTCTAGTCCTTTTTTCCATATTTCCCAACAAGAAAGACTGTTTAAAGGTAGCTGTTCAACCCATTGAGTATATGCCAACACACCAAACAATCCTATTCATCTATTTTACTTCGGAGTCACGTGAGTGACAATGTGAAGAAGCCCCGCCAGGTGCGTGCGCGTCATTACGTCCGACGCATGGCGCACCGACGGGCTGGAGAGCGCAGCTCCACCAGCGGTAAGTAATAAACCGGCAGGTAAGTGATTTTAACAACTTTCTGCGGGTATTTAAACTCTGTAAGACTGGTTCAGGAGCCAGCGGGAGTACTCTCAAAATGGAGAGAGTTGTAAAAAAGGAGTGCTGCCATTCGTAGTAAGAGCCTTACTCACGGGACCGCGGTTAGTACACGTAGGCCGGGTAGGGAAATACTGGCTGCGGTAACGCCGACTGCAGAACCGCCTGCAGCTCAACTGCCTCCATTAACTCCAGTGCCTCAGCGCACTTTGGCCACTCCAGTAGGGAGAAAGGCTAAACAGTAGTCAGTCAGGCCCGTTTATTCTGACGAGTCTGACCAAGAAGACTCCCCTCCTTCCAACAAGAAGGTCTGGGGATGTCTTGATAAAATGGAGCAGATGATTCAAACAATGATGAACCATGAAGTGTTCCAATCGGGGTTGCATACCCCCAGGATTCCCCAACAACTGCCTGGAACAGCCTCAGTCAGAGGCCTGTATGGCGAGGAGGACTTCCAGCATACCTACGAGTTCCAATGGGAATCACCCTCACAAGCACCTTGTTTAGGGCAGGTGGAGACCTTCCTAGAGCAAGACTCTGGAGAGCCAGGACAGGATGATTCTGACCCTGATGTTGCTGTCACTGCTTTTGTGCATACACCAAGACACATGAGCCATGCTCCAGGTGGCACGGATGTGGATAGAAATGTTGCCATTCTGGAGGGGACTGGTGAAGCCAAGGAGGAAAATCTGGCTTGTATTATAAACTATATGGCCTCTCACCAGCTCCAGGACTCTATCATGAAACAGACAACAACTCGTTACCAGACACCTGTTAATTGTGCGTCCCTCAAGGTGCCCACCGTGAACTCGGTTATCTGGGCTCAAATGAGCGCATCGATGAGGGGGCAGGAGCTCCGTTTCCAGAAAGTCCTCAAATTGGTGGGGGCGGGGACCACAGCATTTGGACAAATGGTCCAAGGAGCGCCAATGTCGGGAACACAGCAGGATATGTTGGCCCTGCTGTGCAATGCTCATTTTGAGATAATTTGTATCCGGAAGATCGCCATCAAACCGACATTAAATCCATGCTTCGCAGCTCTCTGTAAGTCCTCTAACATCCAGGTGCCAAATTTCTTATTCGGCGAAGACTGGATGAAACAGGTTAAAGATGTAGAGGAAGAGGCCAAAACCATTGGCCTCATGAAGACATCCTCGGCCAGGATACAACCTCGCAGGTCTTTTCCAATCAGATGGACTTCAGATGCTGGAGCAGGCCCAAGTAGAGGGTTGCCAGTGGTACGCCGTCCATATGCACCTGCGTACCCCAACTACAACCCCAACATGGCCAGAAGATTGAGAAAATCGAGATAGGCCATGGAGGTATGGGAAACTGATTCAGTTCAGGATAAATCCTCTCGGAAACAATCTCCGGTTGGGTGTAGATTACAATTGTTTTATGATGAATGGTGCTGCATAGCATCTGATCTGTTTATACTGGACAGGGTCACAGGGTCTTGAATTGAGTTTATGTCAGGAATACATCCACCTGCACAAAATATGCCTAGTCAGGTATTGTTTTTTTCAGGATCAGAAACTCTACAGGTGAATGATGAAATTGGGGTTTTATTCCAAAAAGGGGTAATTGAAAAGACGGCATATCATCCTCACCAATTTGTGTCCAATATATTCCCCAGGCAGAAACATAGAAACATAGAATTAGGTGACTTTAGAAACATAGAAACATAGAAATTAGGTGCAGGAGTAGGCCATTCAGCCCTTCGAGCCTGCACCGCCATTCAATATGATCATGGCTGATCATCCAACTCAGTATCCCGTACCTGCCTTCTCTCCATACCCTCTGATCCCCTCAGCCACAAGGGCCACATCCAACTCACTCTTAAATATAGCCAATGAACTGGCCTCAACTACCCTCTGTGGCAGAGAGTTCCAGAGACTCACCACTCTCTGTGTGAAGAAAGTCTTTCTCATCTCGGTCTTAAAGGATTTCCCCCTTATCCTTAAGCTGTGACCCCTTGTCCTGGACTTCCCCAACATCGGGAACAATCTTCCTGCATCTAGCCTGTCCAACCCCTTAAGAATTGTGTAAGTTTTCTATAAGATCCCCTCTTAATCTCCTAAATTCCAGAGAGTATAAACCGAGTCTATCCAGTCTTTCTTCATAAGACAGTCCTGACATCCCAGGAATCAGTCTGGTGAACCTTCTCTGCACTCCCTCTATGGCAATAATGTCCTTCCTCAGATTTGGAGACCAAAACTGCACGCAATACTCCAGGTGTGGTCTCACCAAGACCCTGTACAACTGAAGTAGAAACTCCCTGCTCCTGTACTCAAATCCTTTTGCTATGAAAGCTAACATACCATTCGCTTTTTTCACTGCCTGCTGCACCTGCATGCCTACTTTCAATGACTGGTGTACCATGACACCCAGGTCTCGCTGCATCTCCCCTTTTCCCAATCGGCCACCATTTAAATAATAGTCCGCTTTCCTGTTTTTTGCCACCAAAGTGGATAACCTCACATTTATCCACATTATACTGCATCTGCCAAACATTTGCCCACTCACCCAGCCTATCCAAGTCACCCTGCAGTCTCCTAGCATCCTCCTCACAGCGAACACTGCCCCCCAGCTTAGTGTCATCCGCAAACTTGGAGATATTGCCTTCAATTCCCTCATCCAGATCATTAATATATATTGTAAATAGCTGGGGTCCCAGCACTGAGCCCTGCGGTACCCCACTAGTTACTGCCTGCCATTGCGAAAAGGACCCGTTTACTCCTACCCTTTGCTTCCTGTTTGCCAGCCAGTTCTCTATCCACATCAATACTGAACCCCTAATACCGTATGCTTTAAGTTTGTAATACCATATGCTTTAAGTTTGTAGATACCGTATGCTTTATACCGTATGTAGGAGCAGGCCATTCGGTCCTTCGAGCCTGCACCGCCATTCAATATGATTATGGCTGATCATCCAACTCAATATCCTGTACCTGCCTTCTCTCCATACACCCTGATCCCTTCAGCCGCAAGGGCCACATCCAACTCCCCCTTAAATATGGCCAACGAACTGGCCTCAACTACCTTCTGTGGGTGAGAATTCCACAGATTCACCACTCTCTGTGTGGAAAAGGATTTTCTCATCACGGTCCTAAAAGACTTCCCCCTTATCCTTAAACTGTGACTCCTTGTCCTGGACTTCCCCAACATCAGGAACAATCTTCCTGCATCTAGCCTGTCCAACCCCTTAAGAATTTTGTAAGTCTCTATGAGATCACCCCTCAATCTTCTAAATTCCAGCGAGTACAAGCCGAGTCTATCCAGTCTTTCTTCATATGGAAGTCGTGCCATCCCAGGAATCAGTCTGGTGAACCTTCTCTGTACTCCCTCTATGGCAAGAATGTCTTTCCTCAGATTAGGAGACCAAAACTGTACGCACTACTCCAGGTGTGGCCTCACCAAGACCCTGTACAACTGCAGTAGAACCTCCCTGCTCCTGTACTCGAATCCTTTTGCTATGAATGCCTGCTGCACCTGCATGCCTACTTTCAATGACTGGTGTACCATGACACCCAGGTCTCGCTGCATCTCCCCTTTTCCTAATCGGTCACCATTCAAATAATAGTCTACCTTCCTGTTTTTGCCACCAAAGTGGATAACCTCACATTTATCCACATTATACTGCATCTGCCATGCATTTGCCCACTCACCCAGTCTATCCAAGTCATCCTGCAGCCTCCTAGCATCCTCCTCACAGCTAACACTGCCCCCCAACTTCGTGTCATCCGCAAACTTCGAGATGTTGCATTTAATTCCCTCGTCCAAATCATTAATGTATATTGTAAATAGCTGGGGTCCCAGCACTGAGCCTTGCGGCACCCCACTAGTCACTGTCTGCCATCCTGAAAAGGACCCGCTCACTCCTACTCTTTGCTTCCTGTCTGCCAGCCAGTGCTCTATCCACATCAATACTGAACCACCAATACCATGTGCTTTAAGTTTGTATACCAATCTCTTGTGTGGGACCTTGTCGAAAGCCTTCTAAAAGTCCAGATATAACACATCCACTGCTTCTCCCTTATCCACTCTACTAGTTACATCCTCAAAAAATTCAATAAGATTCGTCAGACATGATTTACCCTTCGTAAATCCATGCTGACTTTGTCCAATGATTTCACCACTTTCCAAATGCGCTGCTATCCCATCTTTAATAATTGACTCTAGCTGTTTCCCCACTACCGATGTTAGACTAACTGGTCTGTAATTCCCCGTTTTCTCTCTCCCTCACTTTTTAAAAAGTGGGGTTACATTAGCTACCCTCCAATCCTCAGGAACTACTCCAGAATCTAAAGAGTTTTGAAAAATTATCACTAAGGCATCTGCTATTTCTGGGGCTACTTCCTTAAACACCCTGGGATGCAGCCTATCTGGCCCTGGGGATTTATCGGCCTGTAATCCATTCAATTTACATAACACCACTTTCCGGCTAACCTGGATGTCTCTCATTTCCTCCATCTCATTTGACCCGCGATCCCCTGCTATTTCTGGCAAATTATTTGTGTCTTCCTTAGTGAAGACAGAACCAAAGTAGTTATTCAATTGGTCTGACATGTCCTTGTTCCCCATGATCAATTCACACGTTTCTGACTGCAAGGGACATTTGTTTTAACTAATCTTTTGCGCTTCACATATCGATAAAAACTTTTGCAGCCAGTTTTTATGTGTCCTGCCAGTTTTTCTTTCATACTCCATTTTCCCTTTCCTAATTAAGCCCTTTGTCCTCCTCTGTTGGTCTCTGAATTTCTCCCAGTCCCCTGGCAGGCTGCTTTTTCTGGCTAATTTGTACGCTTCATATTTTTCTTTGATACTATCCCTGATTTCCCTCGTTATCCATGGATGCGCCACCTTCCCTGATTTATTCTTTAGCCATACTGGGATGAACAATTGTTGTAATTCATCCATGCAGACTTTAAATGTCTTCCATTGCACATCCACCGTCAACCCTTCAAGAATCAATTGCCAGTTGATCTTGGCTAATTCACGTCTCATACCCTCAAAGTTACCTTTCTTTAAGTTCAGAGCCTGTGTTTCTGAATTAACAATGTCACTCTCCATCCTAATGAAGAACTCAACCATATTATGGTCACTCTTGCCCAAGGGGCCACGTACAACAAGGCTGCTAACTAACCCTTCCTCATTACACAATATCCAGTCTAGAATAGCCGGTTCTCTCGTTGGTTCCTCCACATGTTGGTATAGAAAACTATCCCGCATACATTCCAAGAAATCCACTTCCTCAGCACCCCTGCTAATTTGATTCACCCAATCTATAGTTAGATTGAAGTCACCCATTATAATGGTTTTAACTTTGTTGCACACATTTCTAATTTCCTGTTTGATGCCATCCCCAACTCCATTACTACTGTTAGTTGGCCTGTACACAACTAACGTTTTCTGCCCCTTAGTGTTTCGCAGCTCCACCCATATCAATTCCACATCCTCCAGGCTAATGTCATTCCTTTCTATCGCGTTAATCTCCGCTCTAACCAGCAACGCTACCCCACCACCTTTTCCTCTCTGTCTATCCTTCCTGAATATTGAATATCCCTGGATGTTCCGCTCCCAGCCTTGGTCACCCTGGAGCCATGTCTCTGTGATCCCAACTATATCATAATTATTAATAGCTATCTGCACATCCAACTCATCCACCTTATTACGAATGCTCCTCGCATTGAGACACAAAGCCTTCAGGCTTGTTTTTACAACATTCTTGGCCCTTTTACAATTATGTTGAAAAGTGGCCCTTTTAGATTTTTGCCCTGGATTTGTTTTCCTGCCACTTTTCACCTTGCTACATATTGCTCCTATCCTCATTTTCCACCCCTCTGTCTCCCTGCTCACACATTTAAGGAACCCTCCTCTTCTTCTCCGTTTGTTATTTTTTTCTTCTTTCCTAGCTACGTGTTGCATCTGACTGCTTCTCTTCTCTGCCTCCTGCCTCACAAACGGACTACTTGCCTTCTCTATTTGAGTCCCTCCCCCCAACTGATCTAGTTTGAAGTCTCCCCAGTAGCCTTTGCAAATCTCCCCGACAGGATATTGGTTCCCCTCGGGTTCAAGTGCAACCCGTCCTTTTTGTACAGGTCACACCTTCCCCAAAAGAGGTCCCAATGATCCAGAAACTTGAATCTTTGCGCTCTGCACCAGTCCTTTAGCCACGCATTGATCCTCCACCTTGCTCCATTCCTACGCTCACTGTCGCGTGGAAAAAAGATGGTGGGTGTTGAGTCATTCTGGACATAACCCAATAAAATTCCTATGTCCAGTATAGGCATTTTAAAATGGATACTTTCAGTACTGCTAAGCAGTTGTTATCAAAATGTTGTTATATGGCAACCATAGATCTGAAAGATGCATATTATTCAGTACCAATTCATCATCAGTACCGTAGATACTTGAAATTTAGTTGGATAGGATAGCTGTGGCAATTTAAAGCGTTGTCTAATGGGTTAACCTCAGCTCCTAGGTTGTTTACAAAATTGTCTAAACCAGTTCTGGCGCTACTTCGTGCCCAGAATCGCATTATGATGGCTTATTTAGATGATATTTTAATTGTAAGCAACACTCAGGATACAGCTGAGGAGTCGGTTTCAGCAACCAAACACCTATTTCAGAGGTTAGGTTTCCTCATCTATCCAACACAATCCAAGCTAGTAACATCCCAAATAATTAACTATTTGGGGTTTGTCATTGATTCAGTTGATATGTCAGTGACTTTGCCTATGGCCAAGGCTGTTGAAATCATGGAGGTCTGTAGCAGTCTCGTAGAGGAGCAACAACCCTCCATCCGGCAAGTAGCCAGTGTTATTGATAAATTAGTGGTGGTTTTCCCTGCAGTGCAGTTTGGACCACTGCACTATCAAAGTTTGCATCGAGCTAGAGAACAAGCACTTAAAGAACATGCAGGTCATTTCGACAGAGCAATGCAGTTGCCAGCCAAAGACATCGCCGAATTGCAATGGTGGATAATCAATATCGCACGAAGTACCAAAAACGTTTTGACTCAACAACCTTCAGTGATTTTACAAACAGATGTCAGTGCTTTGGGATGGGGAGCCATGGATAGCGAGTCTAGCTGTGGTGGTAGATGGAGTGTGCAAGAGGAATTAATCCTGCAGAGGCATGGTATAAATTACTTGGAATTGCTGGGTGCATTCTATGGGTTAAAAGCGTATTGTTCAGCAATGAATAATTTACATGTTCAGCTCCAGATTGACGATACCACGGCTGTTGCTGATATCAATCACATGGGAGGAATTAGATCAGTATCATGTGATAATCTGTCTAACCTCATTTGGAACTGGTGCATTTCCAGAAATATCTGGGTCTCAGCTATCTACATACCAGGTAGAGATAATGTGGTGGCGGACACCAGATCACGGAAGTTTAATGACAACATAGAGTGGATGCTAAATCCTAATGTTTTAAAAATGATTGTCAGCCGGTATGGTTTGCCAGACATAGATGTGATTGCATCCAGGCTAAATCACCAGTTGCCTAATTACGTTTCATGGGAACCAGATCCAGGAGCAGTAGCAGTGGATGCATTCTCGCTACATTGGGGATGTACGTTCTTTTATGCTTTTCCCCCATTCTGCCTCATCAGGCAATGTCTCACCAAAATAGAGCAGGACTACGCCTCAGGCATTTTGGTGGTTCTGGACTGGCCTACATTGCCATGGTTCCCATTGGTCCAGAGAATAATGACTCAGCCATTCATGACTGTCCCCAAGTGCAGTAATTTGTTGGTTCATCCGGAAACAGGAGAAGTCATCTGTTACATGATCGTGTTAATCTGCAGGTTCTGACCAGACCATTCCAAGGGCTTGGACTGTCGAGTAGGACCATGGATGTGATTACTGCAGCTTGGAGTGATAGCACCAAAAAAACAATATGTGTCTTGCAGTCAGATATATCTTAAACTGCAAGCAAACTGGATGTATTGGAGTTCCTTGCTACATTGCATTTTGATGAACAGTTGAGCTATAGTGCCATTAATAGTGCTCGGAGTGCTTTGTCCTCCTATTTAGGACAATTTTCAGAACAACAATCTATCGGGTCTCATACGTTAGTGTCCCAATTTATGAGAGGTATCTTTAACAAAAACCCTCCTAAGCCTAGATATACAGAAGTCTGGGATGTGAGTATAGTTCTCACATTGCTTCGACAATGGGCTCCAATCACATCACTATCTTTTCAGAAGCTAACACTTAAAGTGGTTATGCTCATGGTGCTAGTATCAGTGCAACGGGTTCAAACGTTGCGAAAGCTACGGCTGGATAGCATGTATTCCTCTGTAGATAAAATTACGTTTTATGTATAAAATCAAAAAAGCAGGCCAGGTATGGCCGGAACCAAAGTAAGCTTTAAAGCATACCCAGTTGACCAAAGGTATGTGTAGTTACGCACCTTAGTCAATATATCGAGGTAACTAAGAATCTCAGAGGCTCTGAAACCGCAATGCTCATCAGCCGCAAAAAAAACTCATAAAAAGATGTCAGTACAAACTATTTCTAGATGGTTGAAACAGGTTTTGGATTGTGCTGTAGTAGACACTTACGCGTTTAAATCTCACTCCACCAGGGCGGCACCAACATCCGCAGCGAAGGCACAGGACGTGCCTCTAGTTCAAATCCCCAGGGCCGCAGGATGGTCTAGGGAGGCAACCTTCTCCAAGTTTTATGACAAACTTGGCCTGGCAGTGCAAGGGTTTGGGCATGCTGTTTTGGGTTCCGTTTAATTTCTTTTGTAAATTTCATTTGTAATTTCCCCCTGGGATAGAGGGGTTATTACTGTTTTGTTTATTATTTTTAAATGTTTATTGAATAATTTGAGCAATGTTCAATACATTATTTGTTCACTCCTGTGTCAACTGAAGCAGCGTGTCGTATGGAATGGATCTACGGCATGAAATCACAGAGCTTTGAAATCTTCACATAGTCACTCACGTGACTCCGAAGTAAAATAGTAAGATTAAACGAAAACATACCAGTTTGAAGTTTGATCTTTATTTTATGAGGAGTTACGATGAGGGATTATGTGTCCCCCGCTCCCGACCCTCATAATCGCAAAGATCATCTGGTAGTTCTAGTCTTCTGAGTCTTACTATATCACTGACTATAGTTACTGTGTTTTCATGCCACTTCTTTGAAGTATGATGTGCATGCGCCTGGCGGGGCTTCTTCACGTAATCCCTCATCGTAACTCCTCATAAAATAAAGATCAAACTTCAAACTGGTAAGTTCTCATTTAATCTTACTATTAATTTGCACTGCAGCTATTCTCTAAACATAATCCATCAATTTGTCAATCCCTCCCCCCCACTACTTAGTTTAAACCCACACGTGTAGCACTAGCAAACCAGCCTGCCAGAACGTTGGTCCCCCTTCAGTTAAGGTGTAACCCGTCCCTATTGTACAGGTCACTCTTACCCCTGAAGAGACCCCAGTGGTCTATAAAGTTAAATTCTTGCTCTCTGCACCAGCCCCCCAGCTACACATTCAGATCCCCTATCTCCCTGTTCCTTCCCTGACGAGCATAAGGTACTGGAAGCAACCCAGAGATGACCAACCTAGAATTCCTGCTTTCCAGTCTTCATTCTAACTCTTTAAACTCGCGTTGCAGAACCTCCTTCCTCTTCTTCCCGATGTCGTTTGTGCCCATGTGCACAACTACTGCCAGTTGTTCACCTTCCCTCTCGAGGATGTTCAGAAGTCGGTCTGTGATATCTTTAACCCTGGCACCAGGGAGGCAACAGACCATCCTCAAGTCTCGGCTGCACTACAGAATCTCCAGTCCACACCTTAGACAATGGAGTCACCCACCACCATAGCTCTACCTGACGTCAGTCTCGACAGTTGAGTCTCATCGGTTGGGTTGGGGCCACTGACCTGTCCACCTGTCAGACTGGAAGCGTTGGACTGGAACATTCCTTTGGTGACTACCAGGTTCAAACTTCCTTCTCCACCAGTTACTTCCATTCTCATAATGCTTTCCCATGCAGCTGCAAGAAATGCAACACCTACCTATTACCTTTTCCATTCCTATTCTCCAGAAATCCAAACTGTCGTTTAGGTGAAGCAGGATTTGCCTTATTTAGTGAATTCCGCCTCGTACTCACCATGTGGCTTCCCCAACAATGGAGAAAGCCATGCAGATTGTAAATACCTCTATTCCATCACCAACAACATAAAACATAGAACGTAGAACAGTATAGCATAAGAACAAACCTGTGCTGAAGATGATGTCAAGACTAACTCTTATCTGCCTGGACATGATCGATATCCCTCCATTCCCTGCACATCCATACGCTTATTCACAAGTTTCTTAATTTCCACTATTGGAACTCAACCATCACCACCAGCAGAGCATTTCAGGCTCTCACTAATCTCCGCGTAAAAAGTTGGCCTGCTCATCTACTTAAAACGTTTCTCCTCTCGTCTCATCCCCAATGCTATGCAATCTAGTGTTTGACTTTTTCCATTCTGTGAAAAGGGATCTGACTGTCTAATGTATCTGTGCCTCTTATAATTTTGTACACATCTATCAGATCTCCCCACAACATCCAGTCCTCCAGAGTAAACAATCCAAGTCTGTCCAACCCGCTCCTTATAGCTAATCCCCCCTCTTCGAGGTAACATTTTGGTAAATCTCCTTTGAAACTTTTTCACAGCCACCACATCCTTCCTGCAATGGGGCGACCAGAACTGCATGCGCGACTCCAAATGAAGCCTCACCAAAGTCCTATAAGGCTGCATCATGACCTCTTGACTAATTCTTGTACCCTACACCCCAACCTATAAATAGAAGCATATCATATGCCTTCTTTACCACTGCACCTACAGTATTTGTGTTGTCACTTCCTGGGAGTTATGGACATGGACCCTAAGATATCTCTGCACCTCAATGCAGTTAAGGTTCATGACATTAATTGTATATTTTCCCCGAACATTTGATCTGCCTAAGATCACAGGATCTGCCCACAGAACCCTATGGAACTCCATCTGTCACAGACTTTCAGCCTGAATATTGTCCTTCCACCACAATTCTCTGCTTCCTTTCAGTAAGTCAATTCTGAATCCATATGGAAAAGTGACTGTTAATCACATGCTCTTTAATCTTCTGAATCAGCCTACCATGGGGAACTTTATCAAATGCCTTCCTGAAATCCACATAGACAATATCTACTACCCAGTCCTCATCGCTCACCTTTGTCGCCTTCTCAAAAGGTTAGTAAGTAGTGACCTGCAGCATACAAAGTCATGCAGACTGTCCCTAATTAACCCATTCTCTTCCAAAAGGAACTAAATTCTATCCCGAAAAATGATCTTTAAGAGCTTCCCTACCACTGATGTTAGGCTTACTAGTCTATAATTCCCTAGATTCTCTCTGATTACTTTCTTAAATAAAAGAACAACATTAGCTACTCTACAGTCGTGCAATAACTCGCCTGCAGCTGGGGAAGATGTAAAGATCTTTGTCAGGGCTTTCACAAACTCCTCTCGTGCCTTTCTCAATAACCTGGGATAGATCTCAGAAGGCTCTGGTGATTTATCCACCTTAATGCTCTTCAAAGGTCCCAACACCTCCTCCTTCTTAATCTCAGATTGCCGTTGAATATTAATATTCTCCACATTGATCCTCGATGTCCATTTCCTTTGTGAAAACGGATGCAAAGTACTTGTTTGGAACCTCACCTGTATCCCCAGGCTCCAAGTACAATGTTTCTCCTTCATCCTTGAGTGATTATCCTACCTTCTCCGTGGTTACCCTTTTGTGTTTAATGTGGTTATTAAAAAGCTTTGGAATTTTCTTTAATCTGACTCACCAAGGCCATGCTGTGGCCCCTTTTGGCTTTTCTATTCCCCCACTATTCATTCCTTGTTTCTTTATATTCATGAAAGGCCCTGTTTGATTTCATTCTCTTAAAACTGGAATGAGCTTCCTTTTTCTTTTTGACCAAATTTATAACCTCTCCGGTCATCTTAGATTACATTACTTTGCCATCCTTATCACTACTTCGTACCAGAACAGCCGGTTTTGAACTTCAATCAACTGGCCTTTAAATGACTCCCACATGTCAGATGTGGATCTACCCAATATCAACTGTTCCCAGTTAACACTCCCAAGCTCCTGCCTAATAACGTAGTTTGCCTTGCTCCAATTTAGTACCTTCCTGCAAGAAGCAGCCTTCTCCCTACTCAAAATAATTAAAGTTTATATTGTGATCACTAACCCCAAAATGCCTTTCTACCGAAACACCGCTCACCTGGCCCGGCTCATTTTCCAACACAAGGTCCACTACGTTCACATATCGGGTTGGAAAAAAACTACTTTTTCAGGAAACCTTCTTGAATGCACCTCCATCTTATTCACCTCTGAACTATTGAAACAGATCATAGAGTTGCCAGTTGTGACCCTATTGTAACCACATTTCCGCAATGGCCACAACATCATTGGCAGAAGCACTGATCCAGGCTCTAAGTTTATAAGCTTTCGCCACGATTCTCCTTGCATTGAAATAAACACACTTCAGCCCATCAGCATCACCATATTCTTTCACCTCTCGATGCTTCTCCTTCATTTGAGACTTATCTTGCACTAAACGTTATTCTCTTATCATGTATCTGTACACTGTGAATAGTTGATTGTAATCATGTATTGACTTTCTGCTGATTGATTAGCATGCAACAAAAGCTTTTCACTGTACCTCAATACACATGACAATAAACTAAACTGAACTGAACTGACATGACTGAAATAATTACTGGTCCTAACAACTACCTTCGCATCACTCCTACCAATTTCTGATCTACTACCTTGGTTCCCACCCCCCATGCCTCTCTAGTTCAAACCTTCCTGAGTAGCATTAGTGAACCTTCCTGCAAGATAATTGGTCCCCCTCCACAAGGATGAACCTGGTCTTTCAGTTGTCTGTCACTTTAATTGTCCATCCTCTTCCTAACTTCTCTGTATATTGATTTCATGATGCCCAATGTAAGATGAAGGAACAGTGCCTCATCTTCTGCCGATGAGCATTGTAGCCTTTGAGATACAATATTTCAGATAACCAGTCTTTTTTGTTACATCAAAACTGGTCATCACACTGTACCATTAACTCAGCTTTCCTATCATCAAATATATTGCTTTATCCACTGTGTGATACAAGCATTTTACTTTCTTTCAGATTTCCACCAAATGTTTAGTTCTAAAGTACTCTCTGCTGCGCTCATTTGTCTTTCACTGTTTACACTCCTTCAAGCAAATCTGTTCTTATTATTATGCATTTATCATTCTTTCATAGCAGCATTTTTCTGTCACCTGGATGACAGACATCCATTTTGTTCTCTCTATCTATCCCCCTTTCTGCAACATTAAGACACGCAATGCTGGAGTAACACAGCATCGCGGGAGAAAAGGAGTAGGTGACATTTGGGCCAACGCTTTGAAGAAGGGTTTGGACACAAAACATCACCTATTCCTTTTCTCCAGAGATGGTGCCTGACCCACTGAGTTACTCCAGCATTTTGTGTCTATCTTTGGTGTAAATCAGCATCTGCAGTTCCTTTCTGGACAATCTTTAAGACACTGTTTTTTTTCATTTTTCCAGTTCTAATGAGCAGCAAATGACCTGAAACTTAAATTTTACTTCAGAGTCACATGAGTGATTCCGTGAAGAACCCCGCATGCGCGTCATTACGTCTGACGCATGGCGCACCGACAGGCTGGGAGGAGCAGCGCTCCTCCAGCGGTAAGTTTAAAAAGCCTCAGGTAAGTGTAAAACTTGTCGTTTCTGCGCTTGTTACAGGAGGGCAATTCCAAGCATGAAGAAATTGTTAACAGCAAGGCGAGCCGTAGCAAATGTAGCTAAAGACTGCGGGAGTGCGGGTAGCAGGCGGCCGCCTAGCTCATCTACTGAGTCGCTAGTATTGGGACCAGTGACTACAGACTTGGTGTCCGAGAGCACCGTGGCTATGCCGGAGGGGCGTAAGTCCACCAAAAAGTCTGTCCGACCGATAGACTCGGACGAGTCCGGTCGGGAGGGTTCTCCCTCAAGAATGGATACCGTGAAACGGATATCCAGAATGGAGCTCCTATTGGAGGGGATGCTCCATCTAGAATGCCGGCCTCTCCAAGAGCCCACGCCAGCAACACCAACAGGGCTGCCTAGTATCTCCCTCTTGGAGGAGGCGAGCATACTGGGTCAGCATGATTCTTTTTTTTGTAAAATATTTTTATTAGAAGTAAATACATATTAAGAAGGAATAACATAAAATCAAAAAAGAAGAAACATATTATTCGTCACATACATTCTTAATATTTTTTAAAGTTTACAGTCGTTCTTATTTATACTTCTATACTTTTTATTATTTATAACAGAAAGAAAATAGTAAAGAGAAATAATAAAAAGAAATAAAATAGAAGTAGAAAATCGATAAAAAGAGTGGAGTATTAAACAAGATATTCTTCATTGGAGATATATCTGTGGTCTATTGTATATAGTTCTTCATCTATTCCTTCATTCAGGCTTCAGTCAGGCCCTTGAACCGGACCACCTTGATCCTTTAAGTATTCAATAAATGGAGACCATATTCCTCTGAATTGATATAGCTTGTCCAAAAGGACAAGTCTTAGTCTTTCCAGATGAAGTGTCTCCGACATTTCTGTAATCCACATTTTGATTGTGGGGGATGTAGGACCTTTCCAAAATCTTAGTATTAGTTTTTTACCAATTATTAAACTATAACCAATAAAAATTATTTGCTGTGTTGTTAGTAGTTGATCCGTTTCTATTATTCCTAATATGATTAATTTTGAGTCTGGAGTCAGATTTGCATTAACTACCTTTGAGATTATCTTAAAAATTTCTATCCAAAAATTAGTAATGCTTATACATTTTGTGAATGAATGCGTTAGATTAGCTTCTAAATGCTGACATTTATCACATATAGCAGAAACATTTGAAAAAATTCTGTTTAATTTGGATTTCAAAAAGTGTAATCTATGTAAAACTTTAAATTGTATCAAGGAATGTCTGGCATTTAATGAGCAGTGGTGTATATGTTGTAAACTTTCATTCCATACTTCTACACTAATTGTTTGTCCTAATTCATTTTCCCATGCTTGCCTATATATTTCCGACTTTGGTAAATCATTTTCCAGTAAAATATTATAAATATATGATATTAATTTTTCTATATTCGGATATTTATTTAGACATTCATCTAAAATTTCTGTCTTTCTATTTCTAAAATCCTGTGTGTTTGATTTAACATAGTCTCTAATTTGTAAATATCTAAAGTACTCTTTTGAGTGTAATCTGTAATTTTGTTGTAATCCTGAAATGAAAGGAATATATTTTCCCTGTAGAGATCACCCATCTTATTTATTCCATGGTTCTTCCATTTTAAAACCTTTATCCATCATTGAAGGTTTAAAAGTAATGTTATTTACAATGGGAAGAGCCAGTGGTATACTTTCTAATTTTAATGTTTTCTTTAATTGTTTCCAAATACGTATGCCACTTTCTATTATTGGATTTCCTCTATAACTTTGTTTTAATATATTTTAGCATTAGCAAATAAAATCAAGCTAATTTCAAAAGGTGAACAATCTTCCTTTTCCATTTTTAACCAGTTTGGTTGTTTATCTAATTCTTCCAACAAAAAGTTCATAATTTTAATATTAACTGCCCAGTAATAAAACATAAAATTAGGCAATGCAAAACCTCCATTCATTTTTGATTTACATAGATGTTTTTTTATTTATTCTATGGCTCTTATAATCCCAAATAAAGTTGGTAACTATAGAGTCCACTTTCCTAAAAAAAAAATTAGGAAGATATATCGGGATCAGTTGAAACAGTTATAATAATTGCGGAAGAAAAATCATTTTTATCGCATTAATTCTACCTAGCATTGAAATAGGTAAAGTTTTCCAATATAGGATATTCTTAAGCAGTTTAGTCAATAGGTATGGGAAATTATATTTAAATAAAGAAGATCATATCTTTTTGTTACATGAATTCCAAGATATTTGATTTTTTCATTTGCTATCTTAAAAGAATATTGTTGTAATATATATGTGAGTTATTTCCCATTATTGGCATAAGTTCACTTTTATTCCAATTAATTCTATATCCTGAAATCAGTCCAAATTGAGTTATTAAATCTAATAAGTTAGGAATTCTAATTTCCGGCTTTGTAATATAAAGTAATACATCATCTGCGTATAAAGATATTTTATTTTCAATTTCTTTGGTTTCATACCCGTATATTTCGGGATGTAATCTGACGCGCTGTGCTAATGGTTCAATTGCCAGTGCGAACATTAGTGGAGATAGATGACAACCTTGTCTACAGCCACGGAATAAATTAAATTTAGTTGTTAACATTTGATTTATTAATATTCTAATTGGCTTGGTATATAGTAGCTTAACCCATGTTATAAACTTCTCTCCCAACTGAAAAGTTTCCATAACCGAAAATAAATAAGACAATTCAATCTGATCAAAAGCTTTCTCTGCGTCCAATGAAATAATTGATAAATCTTTATTAATGTTTCTTTTCGAGTATATAATATTGAATAATCTTCTCAGGTTGTTTGAGGAGTATCGTTTTGGTATAAATCCTGTTTGATCTGAATGAATTACTTTATTAACCACTGTATTTAATCTTTGTGCTGGTATTTTGGTTAATATTTTTTGATCAGTATTTAAAAGAGATATTGCTCTATACGACCCTGGATCATCCAGATTTTTATCTGATTTAGGTATAAGCATTATAATAGATTCATTTAATGTTTCTGGTAACTTCTGTTGTGCATAAATGTGTTCATGAAGTGTCTTCAAATGTGGAGCTATCATATCATAGAATGTTTTATAAAATTCTGATCCAATACCATCCGGTCCTGGAGTTTTACCATTTTTTAATGACCTAATAGCTTCTTCAATTTCTTTAGTATTTATTTCAGCGTTTAGTGATTCTCTATTTTCTGAATCCAGTCCTTTTAGATTACAATTTTTTTTAAATGTTTCCACTCTTATCCAGTTTTCTGTCGTTTTGGCTGAATATAAATTTTTATAACATTGCAAAAATCTCTCATTTATATCTTTAGTTTGTACTAATAATTCCCCTTTGTCTGATTTAATCCTATGGATTATTTTTTCTCCATCCAATGTTCGTAATTGACGAGCCAATAATTTTTGTGGTTTATCTCCGAATTCAAATTGTATTTGTTTAGTATGTTGGTATAGTTTTACAACTTGGTCTGACTGTATTTTATTTAATTTATATTTCAATGCAAAGATTTTATTATGTTTTATTATGGTTGGGTTAACAGCGTTTTCTGTATCTAATTGTTTGATCTACTTTTCCAATGCCTGTAGTTCTCTTTGTGCTAGTCTCCGATTCTCTTTATTATAAAATGCTTGAGAGGATATCATAATTCCCCGAAGATACGCTTTAAAAGTTTCCCATAATAGGGACAAAGATATTTCTGACATCATTTATTTCAAAGAAAATCTTGATCTGTTTTGTGATGTATTCTTGAGTTATTTTGTCTTTTTAAATTTGTGGGTTAAATCTCCATTGTCCGTTTTACCAGTTATTTTCATCATAAAAGTTAAAGGTGCGTGATCTGAAATTATAATATTGTGATATTTTGAATTATAAGTGAATGGGATAAGTTTTAAATCTACCAAAAAATAATCTATTCTTGAATAAGTTTTATGCACAGGTGAGTAAAATTAGTATTCCCGTCCAGCTGGGTTTTGCATTCTCCAAACATCTTTAATATTACTAGTATCTGTATATGCATTTATTAGATGACTGGAATGCGATTTAAGTTTCCATTGTTTTGATGATCTGTCCAAATAAGAATCTAGTGTACAATTTAAATCTCCTCCAATTATTAAGTTGTGTTGTGATAATTCCGGGATAGTATTAATTTTTTTTTTTTTAAACAGTGGGCTGTCAAAATTTGGGCCGTATACATTGACAAAAATCATTTTTTGTGTGTATAATTCTCCTATTACAATAATATATCTACCATCACTATCAGTTATTGTTGAAGTGTGTTTAAATGAAGTGCCTTTACGAATTAATATTGCTACACCTCTAGATTTGTGTGTGAAAGAAAAATGATACCCTTTGTCAATCCATTTAGCCTTTAATCTATGTTCTGCCTCTTTTTTTAGATGTGTCTCTTGGATGAATACCACATCTGCTTTAAGTGCTTTTAAATGTGCTAATACTTTACCTCTCTTAATTGGTTTGTTAATACCTTTAACATTCCAGCTACAAAACATTATTCCTCCATTCCCCATATTCATTTGTAAGTCTTGCATCTTTTATCTAAAGGAATATATAATAGGGCAAATGGTTCAGCTCGACATACCCGACTTTACACCCGAACTCCGAATAGATGAATTTCAAGACCCTTGAGTATCTCTCACGTATTTACCTCCTTTGCATTAATTTATAAATCTATTCAAAAATAAAAATAAAATAATAATAACACGAGATAAGAGGTAAAGAAAGCCTTTGGTGTGCTGGCCTTTATAAATCAGAGCATTGAATATAGGAGTAGGGAAGTAATGTTAAAATTGTACAAGGCATTGGTAAGACCAATTCTGGAGTATGGTGTACAATTTTGGTCGCCTAGTTATAGGAAGGATGTCAACAAAATAGAGAGAGTACAGAGGAGATTTACTAGAATGTTGCCAGGGTTCCAGCAACTATGTTACAGAGAAAGGTTGAACAAGTTAGGTCTTTATTCTTTGGAGCGCAGAAGGTTAATGGGGGGACTTGATTGAGGTCTTTAAAATGATGAAAGGGATAGACAGAGTTGACGTGGATACGTTTTTCCCATTGAGGGTAGGGAAGATTCAAACAAGAGTGCATGACATGAGAATTAAGGGACAGAGGTTTCGGGGTAACGTGAGGGGGAACTTCTTTACTCAGAGGGTGGTGGCTGTGTGGAATCAGCTTCCAGCAGAAGTGGTGGAGGCAGGATCGATTTTAACATTTAAGAGTAAAGTGGATAGGTATATGGATGTGAAGGGAATGGAGGGGTATGGTCTGAGTGCAGGTAGATGGGACTAGGGGAAAACAAATGGTTGGCACGGACTGGAAGGGCCGAGAGGGCCTGTTTCCGTGCTGTAATTGTTATATGTTATATGGTTATATTAAAAAAAAGATAGATTAAGAGATTAATAGGGTGCACAAAGAAAAAAACTACATCTAATATTGGTGTAGTTAGTGTTAGCCATACTACCATGGCTAGCAATCTATAGACTTCCGTAATCAATTTTAGTAACTTATCCATTTCCATAATTCATTAAAATTGTTATTCCATACAAATATTTAACCGATTGTATTAAACTCTCATGTGTACAAAATCCATCAGTCAAGTATACGATAATATCTATACTTAATACTTATTAAAAGCTATAATAATAAGAAAATATAAAAAATAAAGTAATAATAAAAAATAAGAGAAAGGGAAGAAAAATATAGAAAAAATAAAAAAAATAATAAAAAGTACCGGGGGGATGAATAAAGTCAGTTAATATTTTGTGTATTTATATTTACTATTTACTTAATTCTAAGTAAATCAGCTATAGTTAGTTGTTATTCATTAATTGGTAGTTATTAGCTTTAATTAATAATAATACCACAGTATTAATTTTAGTATGTGTTATTTATTAATATTAGTAGTGTTACTATTCTAATTATTAGTATCCATAGGAGCATCTCCAATCCGTATTTCCCCGAATCTCCCATCCACATCCTTCTCCATCTTCTTTAGATGAAACAAGTCCATAGTCCATAGTCCATTCCAATCTTGAAAGTACAATTTAATTGTTGGTATAGTTCATCTTTGAAGCTTTCATTCAGTCTACCTCTCGCTCCTTAATCCCTTGGGGAAAACTCATTGCATCCGCTGGGCTTTTGAAATAATGTTCTACCTGGTTATAGGTAATTCTCAGGGTGGCTGGGTACCTCAGACTGTACTTCAGATTCTTCACTTCCCTCAAAATTCTTTTGGTCTCCTTGAACGCGTTGCATTTCTTGGAGACCTCTGCTGGATAGTCTCGGTAAATGCTGA
Organism: Okamejei kenojei; assembly: GCA_035221665.1. Lineage (NCBI taxonomy): Eukaryota > Metazoa > Chordata > Chondrichthyes > Rajiformes > Rajidae > Okamejei > Okamejei kenojei. Next base: position 92,957,717 of record CM069136.1, on the reverse strand, counting down.
TCGAATCTTCTTCATATGTAAGATTTCTACTTTTTACAATTTTGTTCATCATCTCCTCCAGGACATGATCATACTGGACTTTTACTATCAATTGTCTTGGAGGGGCATCTTGCTTTGTATAACGTCTCATTACTCTGTGTGCTCGGGCTAGTAAAGGCTTTTTTTCCAGAGATAAAACCTTTTGCAATAAGTTTGCAGTAAACTCTCAGGTATCTTGATTCTTTTCTCTCCCTTCTCGAATACCCACGATCCTTAGGTTCTGTCTTCTCTGGCTTCCTTCCAACTCGGTACACTTATCAGTTATTTTGCCCAGTAAGTCAGATAAACGTTGATTTTCTTTGAGGAGTGTTTTCGTAGTCTGAGTACTTGTTTTGGCTAGTTCTTCAAGGTTATTTATGGCTGTCGACTGTTCCTTGATTTCTTCCACCACGGGTTCCATTTCTGTTTCCACCTTATTTTGGATTTTTTCATTTATCTCTTCCACTATATTTGCAGATTGATCCGTCAATATTTCTGCAATTTCTTTTCGGAGTTTGTCAGATAATTCCGTGGCCGAGGTATTAATTTCAGACTTTAAACTCCTTCATCTCCTCCTTGATTTATTCTATTTCTTCCTTAATATTCATTTTTGCCAATTCAGTCTTTAATTCCAACTTTATTTCTTTCTTTAACTCAGCCATTTCTTGTACAAAAAAAACTTTGAGTTCTTCAATTTCCGATTTTTTCTTCAGTTTTTTCGACACATCTTCTAGGGATAGTGTCCTACCTGAAGCTGAGGCTCCAGTCAGGCCTTGTTCTTGTTCTGCCGTTTTCCTTGTATCCCGGAGTTTTGTTTTATCCACACATTGGTTGTGCTGTGTTGCCATTACGAGTTGCGCGCCTGATGACGTCACTCACGGCAGCCGGTGCAGAAAGAGCAGGCAGCAGGTAGGTCTTTTCTCCCCGGTTTTTCCTCATTTTTTTTCACGGAGCTGGCTGGCGTTGCTTTCTAGCCCTCCATAGTGCCACCGGAAGTCCGGTCAGTATGATTCTGATGCCGAATCTGTGGGCTTAGCGTTGGAGGCTGACCCATGGGATGAAGGGCATGAGTCAGAGGTCCCTTTCCTGGCAACAAGGTTTGCCGTCCCAATAGACTCTGGAGAGCTGCTGGGGGAAGAGTTGGCTGCCAGTATTAATTACTTGGCCTTGCATCAGCATCAGGAGCTGGCCATGGATACAATAGCCAAAAAACATGACATCCCAGTGAATTGTATCCTGCTCAAGGTACCGGCCGTAAACCATGCCATTTGGGGCCATATGGGAATATGCATCCAGGCACAGGAAATAAAACTGCAAACAGTGCTGAAGCTGCTCACATCCGGCATCACGGCTTTTGGGAGGTCAGTGGATGGAGGGCACCTGACTGAAGTTCAGCAAGATGCCCTGGCTCTCACGTGCACTTTGAAATAAACTGCCTTAGAAAGAGCGCCATTCACCCGACCATTAACCTGAGGTTCACTGCCCTGTGTAAGCCTAGCAATATCCAGCCACCGAACCTATTGTTTGGGGAAGACCTCGCAAAGCGGGTAAAGGAGCTAGACGATGAGTCAAAAACCGTCGGGCTCATCAAGGTGCCAGAGAACAGCAGAACACTTCAGAGGCAGTACCCCTACAAGCGGTTGGCTGAAACTGGGTCTGGGCAAGGACCAAGCCATCCATTCAATGTGTGCAGCTGGCACACTCCAGCAGGAGCATGGGCAAACATGCCATTTCCTTCCAGAACCAGGCAAAGAACACCACCAGTAACCATGGAGGTACGTAGGCCTGGTTCTTGTCGAAACATATTGAGTGAGAATTATCTACCAAGGTTGCACAGGTTTCTGGAAGAATGGTATTAAATAACATCAAACGTGTTTATACTACAGAGTATACAAGGGTTCAAAATTGAATTTATTCTCAATCTGTGTCCACCCAACCAGCACAAGCCAGAGTGTGCACTCATTTTCTCACAAAAAGAGAATTTGGAGATTCAAGCTGAAATAGCAAAATTATATTTTAAAGGTGTAATTGAGAAGACGGTATATCAAACTCGTCAATTCGTATCTAATAATTTTCCTAGACCAAAGAAAGATGGTGGGTGTTGGATTATTTTGGACCTGACAGGACATAATCCGCTTGTGCAGTATAATCATTTTAAAATGGAAACATTTGCTACTGCCAAGCAATTGATTTCCAGTGGGTGGTATCTGGCATGTATAGATCTTCAGGATGCATATTACTCAGTGCCTGTTCATAAAGAGTATCAGAGATATTTGAAATTTAGCTGGATGGGACAATTATGGCAATGTAGAGCACTGCCTAATGAGTTAACCTCAGCCCCTAGATTATTCATAAAACTGCTAAAACCAGTAATCTGATTACTCTGGGCACAGGGCCTTATTGTAATGGCCTATTTGGATGATATCTTAATAAATTGAAAAACCCTTGTGGCAGCCGAGTTATCAGTTTCAGCTGTTAAACTCATGGTTGAGAGGTTGGGGTTCATTATCCACCCAGCTAAATCAAAAATGGTGCCGGTTAACATAATTGACTATTTGGGATTCACAGTTCATTCAACTCACATGTCTGTGACTCTGCCCAAGGGCAAGAGATTAGGTTTAATTGAAGGCTGTATCAAACTCTTGGGGGAGCAATCACTTTCAATTAAACAGGTGGCAAGCTTAATTGGCAAATTGGTAGCTGCCTTTCCAGCTGTCCAATATGGACCTTTGCATTACCAACATTTACAGAGGGCAAAGGTACAGGGACTCCAAATATATGCAGGTCATTTCAACCGGCCCATGCAATTACCATTTGAAGCCATTGCAGAAGTACAGTGGTGGATTAGACACATTTCAAATTGTTCTAGCAAAATCGTGGTGGAAACACCTTCAGTTGTTTTGCAGACTGATGTTAGTGCCCTGAGTTGGGGTGCTACAGACACCAGGTCTAACTGTGGAGGCAGATGGAATATGCATGAGGCATTTATTCTCAAATCACATTGAATTAATTATTGAGAGCTTTTGGGAGAATTTTATGGGCTCAAGGCATACTGATCCACTAAGCATCACTTACATGTTCAGCTTCAGATTGACAACACCATGGCAGTGGCGTATGTTAATCACATGGGTGGAATCAAGTCAAAATCTTGTGATGGATTGGCTAACCTTATTTGGCATTGGTGCATTAAAAAGAGGATTTGGATTTCAGCTGTCTACTTGCCAGACAGATTCAATATGGTGGCAGACACCAGGTCACGCCAATTCAACGACAACACAGAGTGGATGTTGAATCATGATGTAATTAATGAAATTGTTCTTCGGTATGGGATGCCAGATATCGATTTGTTTGCATCCAGACTCAATCACCAGGTACCAAAGTATATTTCATGGGAACCAGATCCAGGGGTAGTTGCAGTGGATGCGTTCTCGTTACACTGGGGCGGAATGTTTTCATATGCATTTCCCCCCTTCTGCCTCATCAGTCGGTGCTTGACGAAGATCAAGCAGGACTCTGCTTCAGGAGTTTTGGTGGTACCCGACTGGCCTACACAGCCATCATTACCTCTTATTTCGGACATTATTACACAACCTATTATCGTGGTTACAAAACGTCATAATCTATTGCTACACCCTGTGATTAGAGGTCAACACCCATTGTATGATCGTGTTGATTTGTTAATTTGCAGATTTTAAGAAGACCATACCTCGGTCTGGGACTATCCAATCAGACTGTGGATGTCATCACATCATACTGGAGGGATAGTACGGAAAAGCAGTACATCTCTCATGTCAGGAAGTGGGAGGAATTTTGCTTATATGGGAACATTACATACCACTCAGCGTCCATACCAGATGTCCTTGAATTTCTGTCCAAATTACATTTCGATGAAGGGCTGAACTATAGTGCCATCAACAGTGCCAGGAGTGCCCTGTCGTCGTACCTATGCTGGGGGTCAGAACTTCAGTCTGCAGGATCTCATCCATTAATATCCAGATTTATGAGGGGTGTTTTTAATTCTAATCCCCCCAAGCCTAGGTATTCCGAAATTTGGAATGTGAGTATAGAACTGACGTTGCTTCATCAGTGGGGCAAATATCTTTGCCAAAGATTACGCTAAAGTTGGGTATGCTCATTGCACTCTTATCAGCGCAAAGGCTTCATACTTTACACAAACTATGGCTGGTCAGGATGGTGTCATCAGGAATGACGTTAATTTTTACATCTATGACCTAACTAAACAAAGCAGACCAGGGGTGTCCAGATTCAAGATTATACTGTCAACCTATCCCACTGATTTACGGCTGTGTGTAGTGGCGCACTTGCGGAGATATAGCGAGGTCATGTAGAGCCTCAGAGGCTCTGAGATAGCATTGTTTATTAGCCACAAAACGCCACATATGAAAGTGTCAGTTCAGACCATTTCACGATGGCTGAAACAAGTGCTGGGTTGTGCAGGAGTTAATACTGACAATTTCACATCTCACTCCACCAGGGCAGTATCAACGTCAGCAGCGAGGGCAATGGACATTCCTCTAGACCATATTCTCGTGGTCACAGGATGGTCAAATAAATTGACTTTTCAGAGGTTTTATAACAAAACACTTGTTGAATCTGGGGTGTTCGCCCAGTCTGTTTTAAGCTCTGTTTCATAGCTTCTCCCTGGGAGAGAGCAGTTGCTATTGTGTTCTTTTGTTATTTTGTGAATTAAAGCATTAACATGTTAATCAGTACCATGTTTCAATGTATTGCTCATTATTCACTCCTCCTGAGTCAACTGATTGCAGTGTGAGACGCCTGGATTTTGATCTGCGTGAAATCACAGATCTTTGAAATCTTCACGGAATCACTCACGTGACTCCGAAGTGAAATAGTAAGATTAAACGAGAATTTACCAGTTTGAAGTTTGATCTTTATTTTATGAGGAGTTATGATGAGCGATTACGTGCCCACCGCTCCCAACCCTCATATCATGAAGCTCATCTGGTAGTTCTAGGTTTGTAGTCTTACTATATTACTTCAATTGTTGTTCTGTGATTTCACACCGCTGTTTTGAAGATTGTCCCGCATGCGGACAGGCAGGGTTCTTCACGTAATCGCTCATCGTAACTCCTCATAAAATAAAGATCAAACTTCAAACTGGTAAGTTCTCGTTTAATCTTACTATTCTGCTTTCCTTTGCAAATGCAACCTGACTTGTTGAATAACTCCAACTCTTTCTATTTGTTTTAATACATATTCATATGTTTTCCTTTCGCTACATGTAAAATGAGTGTTAGTGTTGGTAAGCTAAAGAGTGGTGTGATGATGTGTACTGGGTACTAATTCTGGACCTGCATTAGAAGCAGCAACTCCAGTTGTTTTTTACTCTTGGGTTCAGGGTTCCGAAGCCAATTGCATAAATCCCACAGTATCAACTAACTTAAATTGGGGCCCATCTACTTGTGCTGCTACATCACTGTTCCATGGAACCAGATTCAATTGTGACCTCAATTTCCTACTGTGTGGAGTTTGGGCACACTCCTTGTGACCATGTGGGTTTCCTCTGGTGCAATTTCCTTCCACCTCCCAAGGCATGTGTAAGTTAACTGCCCACTGTGAAATGCCCCCTAGTACAGAATATGAGGGAAGTTCAGGAGAGTGTTGAGGGAATAGGATGACTCTGCCAGGACTAAACTGAGAGAATAAAATGGAATTAGTGGAGGCTAGGAGTTAATGGGTGCTTCATAGTCAGCACAAATTTGGGCCAAGGTGTTAGTTTTTATGAGGAGGTATTTTGTGTGGTAGAATTGCTGCCTTGCAGCACTTGCAGCGCCAGAGACCCGGGTTCAATCCTTACTACGGGTGCTATCTATACATAGTTTGTACATTCTCCCCGTGACCTACATAAGTTTTCCCCGAGTTTTTCGGTTTCCTCACACAGTCTAAAGATGTACAGGTTTGTAGGCTAATTGGCTTGGTAAATGTAAAAATTGTCCCTAGTGTGTGTAGGCTAGTGTTAATGTGTGGGGATCGCTGGTCAGCATGGACCAGGTGGGCCGAAGGGCCTGTTTCCACTTTAGAGCTGTAGCTCTAAACTAAAAAAAAGGTGAAGAAGGAAATTGATAAAAGTTTGGTGGTGAATGTTTTCTACATGAAATTTAGAAAGACGTTTGATAAGTTTGATAATTTTTGATAAGGCGGATCCAGAAGATTAAAGTGTAGGGGATTCATGATGACTTGGTCGGATGGATTACAAACTGGTTTATTCATAGAAGATAAAGGGTTGTGATGGAAGGTAGATATTCTGGCTGGAGTGTTGTGACTAGTGGAGCTCTGCATGGATCTGTGCTGGACCCTCTGCTGTTTGTAATACATATAAATGACCTAGACATAAATGTAGATTGGTGAGTAAGTTTGCTGACAACACCAAAAATGGAGGAATTGCAGACAGTGAGGAACGCTGTCGGAAGTTTGAGCAGATATAGATCAAATAGCAGGTGGTCTAACCCAAGCAGCTATGAGATGTGTACATTGGGAGGTTGAATGTGAGGAGAGAGTATACGGTTAATGGCAAGACCTTTATCAGCATTCATGTGCAGAAAGATCTTGGAGTCTAAAGGGTCTGTCCCACTTGTGCCGTCATTTACACGAAAGACCGGTAGTGACTGATGCGCGACGGTCATGCGCACTATCATGCGTCTGCACAGTGGTCTGGAACACGTGACGTCATTTGAAGATTATCATAAAATGCAGGAGTAACTCAGTGGGACCGGCAGCATCTCTGGAGAGAAGGAATGGATTTTGTTACGAGACTCTTCTTCAGTCTGAAGAAGGGTTTTGTCGCGAAACGTCACCAATTGCTTCTCTCCAGAAATGCTGCCGGTACCGCTGAGTTACTGCTGCATTTCGTGTCTATTTCCAATCGTCTTGGCCACGCTCTGGGAATAGGAGTGGGGGCGGATCTGATCGGCAACGGCTGTGATCCCCAGGCCGAGTTCGGCGATTGTTTGCCTGCTTCTGCTGCTGTTGGAGGTGAGACATTGTGCCGCGCCAGGGTCTTGGGCCTGCCCCACTTTGGCCATCAGTTACGCCACAGATTTCGTTCAGGACTAAGTTCACACTCCATGATCCCGTCCCGCGCTACCCACGCGCTACCCACACACTACCCACATGCTAGCAGGTCACGTAAATGGCGAGCAAATGACAGCCAAGTGGAACAGGCTCTTAAGTTCATTGCTCACTGAAGGTGGCAGCACCATTAGATGGTGTGGTTAAGACTGGAAATGGTACACTTGCCTTCATTGAATACAAAGGTAAGGAAATCGTGATGCAGCTCTATAGAACTAGGCAGTATTTGGAGTATTTCAGTTGCCCCTTTACGAGAAACATGTGGAGGCATTCGTGAGGGTGCAGCGGAGGTTTACCAGAATCTTGCCTGGATTAGAGAGTTTCAACTAGATATACTTGGATTGTTTTCTCTGGAACGTCAGAGGTTGAGCGGAGACTTGATAGAAGTATATAAAATTATGAGAGGCACAGATTGGGTAGACAGAACCTTTTTCTGAAGATGAAAACGTTCAACAGTAGAGGGCATAGCTATAAGATGAGAGGGGGAGAGTTTAATGATGGAGTGGAATAAGGAGATAATGCATAAATAGGGTAAAGGGAATAAGTAGTGGAGACCTCTGAATGGAACAGAGAGATTATAAGCAGTGTGGAGGAGAATTTTAAATTTAATGCTTTGGAGAAACAGGACTGTTTAAGTGACATTATTTGGTAAGTGACACATTGACGATTTCAATTTGTTCACAGTACTTGATAGTACTGTATTACACAGTATGCTGCACAAGTGGTGTTTGTATATTTTGATATTGTATCACCCAGCAACAAAGACAATGGTGCATTTTACCAATTAATTCATCAGGTAATACATTATTTCTGACAAGTAGTTGTTAAATCTGATAAAGCAATTATATATTTAAGTTATATTACTGGTATGTTAAATAGAATACATAATAGTTTATTTTATTTTTTACAAATAGTGGTTTGTTGATATTTGAATTACATCAACCAACCATTTATTCTAATGGATTTTATTAAATACCACCTGTGATGCTGTTCAGAGGGTGATGTGCTTTCATCAGGGAAAGCAAGCATTCTGCTTCTCATTAAAAAAATCTATACTGAACACTACCATCACTTTATTGCTCAAGAAAAAAATCATTTTAATCTTCAAGGGAGTGACTTCATATGCTTGCATAGATGAGATCAGACTGATATGGTCCAAGCTATTAATAGAGCATCTTGTCTTTTGCAGAAAATACTAATTTTGATGTGGGAGGAGACTATTATTGCTCCTGTCATTTATACACACTAAACATGAATAATACATTAAAAATATTTGGTCTGCACACATTTCTTGTCAACTTTCTTCATATTAAATGCCAGTGTCCACATTATTAAAGGATATGTGTGTGCAGATTGATGTGATGGCATATCCTCAATGACACCTTGTACCTGCGAGACTTTGTTGGTGCAACGTGGACAGATTTTCAGGACCATTGGATCATACTCCTGTTAGCCCAACACGACTTTCTTTCAATTACATTATAGATCGGACTTGGCTGTGCAGCGGTGGAGGACAGCATCACGGATCCAGAGCAGGTACCTGGACAACAACCCTTTAATGTTAAGATAAGACTCAGTTTAAGAACATGAAACTTAAAGAGCACAAGATGGGGCCAGAAATGTATCGACTATTTATGTTCTGCCTCGGTGAAATCTTCTATCCTTACACTACAATTGAGGCATTTTGTACTTATTTATGATTATGCTTATATACAGCATGATTTTATAGAGTTGTATGCAAAGCAAAGAATTTCCCTGTATCTCGGTACATGTGACAACAACGTATCATTGAACCATTGAAAAAAAGGTTTTTAGTGCTCCCAGTGAGTTTAAAGTCAATGGGAAACAGAAACTTGTGAATTTCAGCTAGTAGGCTTTATCTTGTCCACCTCAGACACTGGCTTCGGTGACATAATCTATTGATATCCTGATCGTGTTGTTCCCAAATCCATCTCTGGATGCAAGTCCAGCCCACAGTCTTGTCCCTGACTCACACTTCCAATGAGTGAGCTACTGTAGATGCCGAACCATCAGGCTTTCTAACCAATAAGATAATGGTGATTGGTTATTGCAAGTCCTCCTTTGTTCTGGCTTTTTCTTGGCTCCAGTTTCATCCCCGCTACTTTCAGCTTGATGAAGTGTCCAAACCTGAAATGTCACCCATCCTTTTTGAAGGGATTTGAACAGTGAAGCTAGCAGGACCACCTCCCATTCCCACACTGATCTTTCTGTTTGGGGCTCCTCCATTGTCAGAGTGAGACTAAACGCAAATTGGAGGAACAGCATCTCATATTTCGCTAGGGCACCGTACAACCCAGGGGTATGAAATTATTTCTCTAACTCCAAGTAACCACTGGATTCATTCTCTCTCCATCCCTCCCCACCCAAGTATTTTGTTCCCACCTAGCTACAGCTAACAATGACCTATTTTCTTTCTAATTGTTACTCGTTTGCAATTCTTTCATTCATTTTTTATATATCTCTACATCATTGTCTATATCTCTCGTTCCCTTTACCTGTGACTTTCAGTCTGAAGAAGGGTCTCAACCCGAAACGTCACCTTTTCCATCTCTCAAGATTTGCTGCCTGATCCACTGAGTTAATCCAGCACTGTGTCTATCTAATGGTTATTGGAATTGTATTGTTTATTTCATCCATAAATTCATCCCAAGTCAGTGGCCCTAATTACGCTGTATTGTAGTCAAGGCAATTTAGTTAATTCAGAAATCAATGGAACTGAATTTCAAAAGGGGGTGTTAATACAATGCGCTATTGATACTATGTCATTCATGTAACACTGCTAACCTGGAAAGACATATTAGAGATCAATTGGTATGTCCAAACTGCAGTGAAATTTCTAAAATGCGCTAAATTACTAATTCTCTGCTGCCAAAGTTGACTTAGATTTGTTACCTACGGCTGTATCATATACTTAATCTATGTTTTGGACATGCATTTCGTTATAAATCCTTGCACCACTTTCTCATAGACATGACATAACAATAGATATTTTCAAGGCCACAGGAATACACACAATAGTCGTTATTTCATGATTAGAATATATCACCCTCAGACCATACACATATTTTCTAACAATTGTTTTGAGCCACTTGTTGATCCAATTGGTAGTAACTAATCAGAATAAAGGTTCCTGTCAGGAGCAGTAAATTAAACATTATTAATGTGAATGTTAATTTTATTAATGTATTAGTCATGTGTATTAGCATAAACTCCATGAGAATTTTAAATAAAAGATGCATTTTCTACTTATTGAACGCTATCTATTGGGTTGAAGCAAAGCAGTATGATACTTTAATTTCCCTTGTGGTAATGTTTGTGGAAATGTTTAAAGCCTTATCGCCAAATTCCAATCAATCGTATTCCCCAGCTGTTAACAATGATGGACATCCTGCTGAAATTAGGCAATGGAACTTGCTCAGCCACATCTCTTTGGGCTGGAGCTCCAACAGTACAGAGTTACAAAACATCAAGACCAAAAACTTGAACCATACTGTGAAATGCAAAGGCATCAGGAGTGAATTCCTGGGCCACCTCAAGTTGGACAAAGCACAAGAATCAAAAATAGACCATTCAAGATGAAAGATTAGGGAGGGAGGAAGAATGAGTTGTAACATGAAAGGTCACATGTGGAAAGGATGAAAAGTATTGGTACTAGTTTATTGGTTTATTAATATCACATGTATCAAGATACAGTGACAAAAATACTTGCTTTCTATCCATTTAATTTTAAAAATACTATAAATGTATACACTTAAGCCATACACAAATATAACAGGTAGTGCAAATATATAAACTACCAACATGCTAAATATAGTTTTGCAGCATTGTGGTTTTCCAGAGAAAAGTCCAATTTCCGTAATCAAGTGTATAAGGAATCACTGGCCAGGAGTCTGGTCTGTGTGATGGACGGCACTACATCCACAGCTCTCTGCAATTTCTAATGGTGTTGGGTGGATCTCTTCCCAAACCTAGCTGTGATGCAACCTATTTTATGCTTGCTCTGGTGCATCTGCAGAGTTTGGTATGAATTGATGGAGACATTTTCAAACTTTCTTAATATCCTGAGGAAGTTGGTGTAGGTGTGCTATTTTTGCAGTTGCTTCAATGTGGTTGATGCTGGACAGATTTTCTTCTTAGGCCCCCTTCGGACATGGCTGACCTAGGGTGTCTCTAGGGTGATATTCTCGATATAGAGGACGCCTGTGCGTGACTTTGTTTAACGTGGGGTGACTGGTGCACAGACAGCCCATTAAAATGGTGTCATCTGCAAACATGTCGATGCATTTCGAGCAGAATTTGGCCCCATAGTTGTGTGTGTACTGGGAGTAAAGTAAGGGGTTGAGAACACATTCTTGCTGGGCACTGGTGTGGGGAATCATTGTGGAGGATATATTGTCAGCTATCTTCACTTATTGTGGTCTATGGGGAAGAAAGTCAAGAATCCAGTGGCAGTGCACTGGGATAACTCCTAGGTCCAGGAATTTGGAGATGTGTTTGGATGGGATTATGGTATTGAGTGTAGTATTATAATCAATAAACAGCAGTCTGAGGTGGGTGTCTCTGTTAGCTAGATTCCCAGTGATAGGTGTAGGGCCAGAGAGATGACCTTAGACCTGTTGTGACATTAGACAAACTGCTGTAGATCAAGGTTGCCTGGGAAGCTATAATTAACATGCACCATGAACAGTCTTTTGAAGTACATCATGATGGTTAATGCCAAAGCCAATAGATGGTAGTCATTAAGACTATGCTTTGCTACTGGGATAGCAGTGAGTTTTTTTTAAAGCAGGTGTGAATCGAGTAGTGAGAGTTTAAATATATCCATGAATACGTCTGCCAGCTAGTCCATAAATATCCTGAAGACATGGTCAGGGATTCCATCCTGGCCAGTTGCATTCCACAGATTCACTCGCAGGAAGGCCGATCTTACGTCTGCTACAGTGACCGTGGCTACTGGACCACAGACTAGAGGCTGATGGGGCAGTTGACGTCCTTCCACCGACTTTATGTTCAAAACAAACACAGAATACATTGAACTTGTTGGGGAGGCAACTGTCTCCACAATAGTCTTGGGTGGAGAATCTCAAGACTTGATTCTGACTGTTGAAGAAGTTTCTTTTCATTTGCATCCTGAATATCTCAGCCTTCATTTTGATTGTGTGACCCCCGGGAACGAGTTAACGCAGCCCGAGAACACATCAACTCTACATCCACTCTGTCAAGACTTATGAGGATTTTGTAAGCTGTAATGAGATTGCCTCGAGAAAGTATATCTCAGTTTGTTGAATCGCTCTTCAAATAATAAACTTGTGAATCCAGAAATGAACCTGGTGAACCTTTGCCTAACTCCTTCTTGCACATACATATCTTTCCTTAGGCGGTGCAATTAACTAATATCTCTTTCGATCTTTCTTTCAAGATTATCCTTAACTGTTTGGTTCGTATGAGGGCCCAAGTTACCTCCTTTACAACAAGTAGCTTCTCTTGTTGCCTCTTTTGATGGGAATGATCATGTGTTTATTATGCACAATAACCTATTTCACAGTGTACAATGGTCTGTTTCTGTAATCCAATCTGAATTAACCTTGAACTGTGATCCTCTGAAATATATTGTCTCCTAAGGACTATCATTTGGCTGTAAGGTGCTTCCAGCTGCTGTTAACATGCAAGCTTTCTGCCCTGTTGGAGGTTTCTCCTAGTGTCTGATTTTTAGACAGAAAACTAAACTTGTTTTCTTTCCAAAATGACATCATTTTCCATATTTCTGCTATCGATGCCCTCAAAGTAATTGTACTATGATAATGCTCCTGCTAATAATTGTGTTAACTCTTCACATTAATGCTTAGAAAAAATAAGCATTATGGGTATACCCACACCTCAAGGAACATAGCGGTTCAAGAAAGCAACTCATCACCACCTTATCATAAGGAATTAAGGATATACAATTAAATCTTGCCTCAACCTGTGAAGACCCGTGTCACTTGAATGAATTTAAAAAAATGAAGCAGAAAAGAACTTGCATCTTAAATTTCAGCAGGTTAGGGGTTTGGTCTCATGTATATAATATATATGTCCTGCATTTATGTGCATGGAGATAGTGAACACAGCGTATGCTAATGCACATCATCACCATGCCTAAGATTCACCTGATGCCCTAACACAGAAAAAATGTAACAATTATGCTGATTGAAGCAAGAAGTTGATATGTAGTGGGAGGTTAAAGCCCGTCCCACTTACGTGTCCTTGGCACGCTAATAACGTGACCTCGTGGTCGCGTTAAGCCACAACGGTCCCACGCGACTTCATTCGACTGCACAGCCGTCTGGAGTACGTGAAGTCACTTGAAGATGGACACAAAATGCAGGAGTAACTCAGCGGGACTGGCAGCATCTCTGGAGAGAAGCAATGGATGATGTTTTGTGTCGAGACTCTTCTTCAGTCTGAAAGAAAGGTCTTAACTCGAAACGTCACCCATTGCTTCTCTCCAGAGATGCTGCCGGTCCTGCTGAGTTACTCCTGCATTTTGTGTGTCTCTTCAATTTTATTGGCTTCGCTCTGGGAGTCGCGCCAGGGTCTTGGGCCTGTCCCATTTTGGCCGTCAGTTACGCAACAGGCCGTTGGCATGCAAAGATTTTGTTTGCGACAAAAATTTCGGAGCCCCGCGCGATGTCGTGCGCATCTCAGTGGGACCGGCCACACGATGCCCGTGCGCCTCAACGTGACGACGAGGTCACGTAATTTGCATGCCAAGGACACGTAAGTGGGACAGGCTCTTAACTCAATATTTATATAGGTTAAATGCTCTGCCTTGCAAATAAAGTTTTTTTTAATGTGTGCATACTCTTTCAATGCAGTTATTCTTGGTGTGTAAACTGTCATGAAGAATAAGAAAGCGCTTTGAGATATGTGCCGTAATATTATCAATGGTTGGAAAACAACATATGTGGTTATAAGGTCATAAGGGCATTAGGTCATAAGTGATAGGAGCAGAATTAGGCTATTTGGGCCATTAATCTACTCCGCTATTCAATCATGGCTGATCTATCTCTCCATCCTAACTCCATTCTCCTGTGTTCTCCCCATAACCCCTGTCACACAGACTAATCAAGAATCTATCTAACTCTCCCTTAAAAATATCCATGGACTTGGCATCCACAACCTTCTGTGGCAAATAATTCCACAGACTGACTAAAGAACTTCCTCCTCATCTCCTTCCTAAAGGAACATCCTTTAATTCTGAGGCTTTGATCTCTAGTTCTAGTCTCTCCCACGAGTGGAAACATTCTCTCCACATCCAGTCTATCCAAGCCTTTCACTTCTGGTATGTTTCAATGAGGTCTCCCCTCATACTTCTAAACTCCAGCGAGTACAGGCCCAGTGCCATTAAAGAACCAGCCATCAGTGTCCATGTGAATGAATCATAATTAAAAACAGGCAGGTCAAATAAAAATGTAAGAATGAAAAAGCATACTGTCTATATTGCAGAGGTGTTGGAGTTTAAGAGCTGGGAAGTTTTGTTACTGGGTGTTGTTGAGGCCAGACCAGCATTACAGTGCATAGTTTTTATTACCTTACCTAAAACAAAGGCAGTCTAAAGGAGGTTTTAGGCCTATTCCTGGGATCAGAACGTTGTCACATCAAGAGATGCTGGATACTTTGGGATTATCTTTATTGGATATTAGATGAATGAGGAATGAAGGAGGAATGGGGAGAAGGCAGGGGAATGGGGTTAGGACAGAGAGATAGACCTGCCATGATTGATTGGTGTAGACTTGATGGGCCAAATAGCCTAATTCTACTATTCCTTATGGCCTTATGAACTAATTCAAACATACAAAATTCTAAGCGGGCTTGACAGGGTAGATGCTACAATGCTTTAATTTGAGTCACAAACATGGAAACATAGTGACAAAATATGGGGCTTACATTTAAAACTGCGGTCCATGGAATTTTTTCCTCACAGAGGGTAACAAATCTCTGGAATGTTCTGCCTTCAAGGGCAGCATGGCCAAACTATTAAATATATTTACAGGAGATAGATTAATATTTGAAAGATTGAGGAACTGAGGGTTATGAGGAATTGGTGCAGAAAAAGGTTTGAGGACACCATAGACCACCCACAACCATTTTGAACCATGGGGCAGGCTTGAGCTATTTGGTGGTTCTCTCCCTGCTCCAATGTTCCTGTAGTCTTGTGAATTTTCAAAACGTTACTTTCAGTTAATTATTGAATTAATATAGACATGATAAAAATATGTATTTTGAATTCTGTCCCTTTGTGTGGAAAACAACAATTTGGTTGCAAATATTTAGTTAAAAAAATGATATATTCCAAATCAATTTTGAGGCTAAGTAGTTTTATAACCATATAACCATATAACAATTACAGCACGGAAACAGGCCCTCTCGGCCCTTCCAGTCCGTGCTGACCATTTGTTTTCCCCTAGTCCCATCTACCTGCACTCAGACCATACCCCTCCATTCCCTTCACGTCCATATACCTATCCACTTTACTCTTAAATGTTAAAATCGATCCTGCCTCCACCACTTCTGCTGGAAGCTCATTCCACACAGCCACCACCCTCTGAGTAAAGAAGTTCCCCCTCACGTTACCCCGAAACCTCTGTCCCTTAATTCTCATGTCATGCCCTCTTGTTTGAATCTTCCCTACCCTCAATGGGAAAAACGTATCCACGTCAACTCTGTCTATCCCTTTCATCATTTTAAAGACCTCAATCAAGTCCCCCCTTAACCTTCTGCGCTCCAAAGAATAAAGACCTAACTTGTTCAACCTTTCTCTGTAACATAGTTGCTAGAACCCTGACAACATTCTAGTAAATCTCCTCTGTACTCTCTCTATTTTGTTGACATCCTTCCTATAACTAGGCGACCGGAAATTTTTAGACAGGAAAATATCAAAATTGCTTCAATTTGCAATCTTTTTGACTGATAGTGATTTATATTCAGAGAAGATTCTTACTTATTGTCAAATTCACACATGTGTGGCTGCCCAGGCAATGTGTGCACATTTTTCTATGACCATGGCTCCAACTCCTGTTTTTCTGTCCATTTATTTATGCAAACAGAAAATTTATGTCAATGCTTAAAACAAAGAACACAACTCTCAGAACTCTGCTATCATTCTGGAGAGTGTGCACTCAATCCTCTCGAATGATAAACATTCCTTTCCCAAAAAGGATATATAAAACTTTTATATAACTGAAATAAAGTTTCCTTCTTGTTGTGAGCATTCATTCAATTAACCTATTGCACATGCCGACAGACATCTGGTATTTTAGCTAATTCCCAGGAGATGGATACAACTCACGTCAGTATTTGTTGTCCATCTTAGATGTTCACAAGAAAATTGTGATGACCCTTTTCCTCAAATTGTTGTTAGAAATAAGCTAATTTGCTTGTGTATATGTAAATATGAAAAAAGAACAAATGATCAAATTTGCACTTTGATTAAAAAATGTGGTTAAAGTTGACCAATGAATCATACCTGCTTAAACAATGAAAGCTGAAAGTTTAACCATTATTTAATAAGCAAGGAAAATTACATGTCTTTGATTAAATTAATTATTTCTGCTGTAGAAAATTGAGCTTACAGGATCCATCAGAAAAGGGTGCTTAGCAACTAATCAAGGAGAAGCACACAGGGTGCAATGATGGAAAAAAAAACAGCTTTTAAGACTTTAGTTGTTAGAAAATTACAATGGCAAACCAATTGTAATGCAACGTGGAGGAGGGTCATGTAATAATTTCTTGGAACAGGCTGATTTTCCCCACGGTGACTTACAGGATATTGGGTCAAATATCAGTGCCAATAGAAAAGCGGCCTGTTTTTGTCGGCGGATGGACAAAAGTGTTGAAACTGCTGAGATTCAGTTAACTATCACATTTCACTAAGGATTGCAAAGATAAATAGTTCTAAGAATAAGGGCCCAACCTGGTTGAAACTCAGTAACTGGACTTTAACTAATATTCTGTCATTGGATAGTGGTTCGAGAGACAAAAATCAGTTGTGTAGAAGGAGACATTTGTCTATGTCTGTCTTCTAAACCAATTACCTGTTGAGAATATTTTTTTCTCTTATTTGTTGTTTGCTAGAATCGTTGTCCATCTAATAAAGTTTAAAACAAAAGCAAACTACTCGGGACACATACCTCATTTAAAATCTTGGGAACTAAAAGGACAAGTCCCACTTAGATGACTCTGCACTCGCTTCATGATCGCCACATGGTCACCACATGTTCGCTGGTATTCTCTGGTGAGTCTTCTTCATGGTCGCGAGGAGTTCTCGCATTCTGGGAACTAGTCGCAGCCTCAGTTTGGTCGCCGCAAATTTTTCAACATGTTGAAAAATTTTCTGCGACCAAAAGTTGGTTGCCATGGAGAAAATCAATAATCCTGTAGTCGTAGGTGCAGTTGTAGTCGGGTGGCCATGTACTTATGGATAGTCGAGGTAGTCGTAGGTAGTTTTAGTTAATTGCCTTTGCTGACCGCCTTTTCATTGGCTCGTTGGGGAAAAAAATGTAAGCACGAGTTTTCAGAACCAAGGATAACTGACCCGTAATGTTAAATGCCCGCAAAACTTCACAGCTGTGCATCTCTGGCTTATTAAATGTTGTCTGGCTTCTTAAAAGTGTCTACACTCCTTTTCCCCCTTTCTCCACCTCCTCCCCCCTCTTTTAAAGGACATACCGTACACTGTGCTTGCCATCTTAACATTCCTGTTCATCGCGGTGTGTGTTTGTATCACCTTGGCTTTGTACCGTGTGAATTTCAGACAGCGCATCCCCGCTTTCCCTGGCCCCCGCCTTTGCGATATATGTGTGTGTGTGTGTGTGTGTGTGTGTGTGTGTGTGTGTGTGTGTGTGTGTGTGTGTGTGTGTGTGTGTGTGTGTGTGTGTGTGTGTGTGTGTGTGTTCCACTCTGACAGTCACCGTTGCAGTTCCCGGATTTTCAGGCGAGTGCCACAAACTTGACAGTAGCCGGCAGTCCGCTGAAAAATTGCCTAAGTGGGACAGGCCCCATAGAGTGCAACTTGGAAGATTGGGTCTTACCCCGTATACAAATCAAATATAAATTAGACAAACTTGCAAAGATATTTCACCTAATACTCTATTGTATGGACAAACAACCTCAGATTGATTTACAATCATCAATTTTAAACTTGGCTAAGATAACTAAAATGTGGATGTTATTATGAACATCCCTAAGCAAAATGATGTGAGTATTCATTCAGGAGTACTTGACACAGAGTTTAACAGATACACTGAATTTGAAGGTACTATGGTAACATTTTTTGACATTGCTCAAAAAAGATGTGAAAATCAGCCAAAGTTTGAGGCAGTTCAAGAAAGGCAGGATTTTGGAACATATTTGTGTGGTTCATTATCAAAAATTAAGCAGTACATGTATGTGTAGTAAGGAGAGGGAATAACTGGGTAAAAGAGTCCGCATTGTTTTTGATCATTCTCCAACAGTGAATAAATTCATACAGTTTGGAAGCCGGCCCTTCGGCCCAAGTTGTCCACATCAACCAACATGTCCTGCATGCAATGGTCCCACCTACCTGTGAATGGCCCATATCCCTCTAAATCTGCCTTACCCATGTACCTATCTAAACATTTCTTAAACTGTACAATAGTACCTGCCTCAACTATCTCCTCTGGCACTTTTTTATCCATGCACCCAACATCCTTTGTGTAATAAAGTTACACCTCAAGTTCCTATTACATTCCCCCCCCCCACCTCACCTTAAACCTATGTCCTCTGGTTTTCTACATTCCCTTATTCTGGGCAAGAGATTCTGTGCATTTACCAATCTGTTGCTCTCATGATTTTGTACACCTCTATAAGATCATCCCTCATCCTACTGTGTTCCAAGGAATAATCCTAGCATGCTCAACCTCTCCCTCTAACTCAGGGCCTCAGGTCCCGGCAACATCCTTGTCAATATTCTCTGCACCCTTTCCAGCTTGACAACATCTTTCCCATAAAAGTTGAATAAGACCTAAAAAACTAAAACATTAACAGGTGCGAGGGATAGGCAGTTTCAGTGTCCTGTGGAATTTTAGCCTATGTAAAAGTATTACATGCATTCCTTATTTGAAAAACATGGCCTTACAATGTATCTGCTATTTGTCATATGAATCATTCACTGTCCTGTCAGTTCAATAAGAGGTGAGATTAGTTTCTAGGACATGAATGTTCCTTAAAATAATGAAATGAAATATGTTAATAACAGACCAATTCAGAATGTTATTCACAATCATATTGCACATTGCATTACAATGTTAAGTCTTTCCAGCTCTTGTAAATTATATGAAATGGCAAGTTCTATTCTATTGCCCCAATCAGGTGGAAATTCCATCAATAGATGAGAGGGATTTCCACTTTATTTTTGGCTAGGATTAAATTACCTTTGCTTAATATCCCCAAAATGTAACTCAAACAGCTACGTACAAATTTATCTTGGAAAAATTTGTGTCCTGTCTATCAATATCTTAAGTAAACTGTCTTTGCTGACCTATGTATAACTGGTCATATTGGAATCAATAGGATGAATATTTAAAGTGATCCCTGGCAACTCACCAATGTTAGAGCTATCTGAAATCCAATATTTTGCTTTATGAATGGCAAGTGTAGCATGAAAGTGGGAAACAGCTGTGTATGTACAATTGCAATAATCACAGGTCAAACAACTATCTGGTGGAAATGCATGGTGAGTTTTCACTAAAGAAAGGATCTCTCACATGCATTGTTATTTGACAATTCCTCAACACAATATGTTTAATGTGGCATAGGGGAAAAAGACAACTGCCGAGAGCATTAAGGCACTGACACATATCCCAGAGAGAGAATGATTATGAGACAATCAAGTTAGCATTACATGTATTCGTCTCACGTAGAAGAAATAAAGTGAGAACCCAGGAGAAATTACGGTCTGCATAAATTATCCCAGGGTGGATACAGTTAAAAAGGCATACACAATCGTTAATTACATGTACAGTAGCAATGAACCATTGCAATTTTATTTGAATGCATCATTATGTGTTCCATTACTGATTCTTGTCAATGTGCTAATGGTTCAGGAGTAGTTATTTTTAATGAATAGGTTAAGTATACTGTATGAAATTATAACCACTATGCAGAGGTTAATATCAAAACAGGCACACTGTCGTAAGAATCTTTATTGTAGGATTAAAATAGATAAGGACAGTTGGGACGTTCTCCCTAATAATTTGGGCTATGTTTATTCATTGTACCAGTGAAGGATGCTATTAGATAAATACATTTATTACAAAGCATCAATATGTAATTTCTGTTTCATGATGGGGATCCCATTAGAAAACAAAGCTGAGCTTGCAACTGACGATTGAACCAAACTATTTCTCAGGAAGTTTGGGTAATGTTTATTCGATAATCAAGGAACACATGACTGTAATTAAAAACGTGTTTTACTATAAAGAAAACATTTTGCCTTCCCTTTGCAATTAAAGGCAGCACTCTGATTGCCTCCTAAATTATTTGTTGTACCTCCAATGTAACTTTTTGTACATCTTGTATGAGGATAACCACTTCTTACTTAGAACACCATCATTTAAAACTACAGTACATGCCTTTATTTTCATTATTTGCATTGTACCACTCAAACCATTTCAACCCACAGACAAAAAACTGTTTTTGAATATTTGGTATTAAATGTTAAAATGATAGTATATGTGAATATACACCCTATGGAGTTGGCTTCATTTTCTCAATAGGCATAACAACATTTGGAAAACAGACACCATTATCAAGGACCATTTACACCTGGGTCATTCCCTCTTATCTCCTCTTCCATCACACAGTTTGAAAAAACACATCACCAGATTCAGGAACAGCTTCCTCCCTGCATAATGGCCAAATGTGAGAAAGATGGATCAGAGTCTGAGGCTTTAATGGAAAGTGATCATTCGAAAGATATTGAGAGTGGGAAAGTGCTGAAGGTGGGTATTGGAGTAGTGGACTGACAAAAAAAGGAAAATGAGTGAAACAGAGTGAAATATAAATGGCTTGGGAAGACAGGGAACAAGTGGGTTATGAGAAATTTAAAAAAAACTGCAGATTTTGGAAATATGAAACAAAAATAGAAGCTGGAGAGCATGTTGAGTTGATTTGAGCTACCTCTACAAATTAAGAAAAATCATTTTGTAGGCTAAGGCATCTTTCAACGACCCAAGTTGAACTTCATTTCTTTTTTGCTGAATCTCCCACCTCTTTTTCTTACTTATTTATATGAATTCACAATAATTAAATAAACTTTAATATCAAGAGCTTTCTTTCAGTTTAAATCCAGGCAGGAATTCTGATAGCAGCTGTGCTTTGATTTTATTTCTGATCTGCTGACTCATTATAACTTTGGCATTTTTTAAAATTTAATTCAGCTGTTGGGGCTATGGGTAGTGAGGTGGAATATAACTGAAGAGAACACTAAGGCTGGGAAATAAAAACCTCAGAGAAATATTGATTGGAGAATATCAAAAGTGGAAAATAACAAAAATTATGTTGAAAGGAACATAATAACGGAAAATCATACAGATGAAAAACATACGCATTGACCAGTATACAAGAAGGAAAATGAGTCACAGCACTTAACTCCCAAAATCCTGACAACACATTCCCTTGTAAGATGGAAATATTAGTACAGATAGCTTGTTCACTATCATTGTATGAATGTCAACTGCAAAATGCTGTGGAAACCAATGACTTTTGTGCTAAACTGATCCTTTCCTTCAGAATGCAATGCAAAACTGCAATAACCAATAATACCTTTTATTTGCCAGGTGAATATCTAACCTCTTGGATTGCAGTGAATGAAATGTTTTTTATTAATAAGTTGCGGTCATGTTGATTGAACTATTCAGCCAGGGAGTGAATAATGGACATCTAATCTTTTAATCACATTCTTTTGCATCCCTAATTGGTGACTTTATTTGAACATTTCAGTTTTAGTTGACTGAGAGTACTTATTTTGTGGCATAAGCAAGTTGATTTTTACCTTAGCTAATAAATTTCTATTCATTGGGCTGCCCCATGGTGACTGGCAGCTGGCGGTTCTGTAGGAATAGCATTTACCAGCTGTTCGTGATTCAGTTCACTGTAGACACCATGCATGCTCGGTCAATGCATATGGCCTGCTGCTCAACCATGTGATTCATTATTGAGCTTCATGCCAATGCATTCAAGAGCTGGTGAGAAGGGCTGAATATGCTTAATATCCAGGCTACCAAATTTAGTCTGGGGCTGGCTGGAATATGAACCCCATTTGTGTGAATGGGAACACCCACCCTTTTGAGAAATATATTTGAATAACATTATTTTACTTCATTTAAAATATATATTTGAGAGCACTTTAAGGCAATTTTTGTTAAATGCATAGATATGAACATATTTTAATTACTGTACTTTTTAAGTAATAGGTTTTAAATATTTCTCTCTATCAAATCTGTCAATGGCCATGACTGCAAGAAATTGCAGAGTTTTGTACATTGGCCAGTCCATCACACAAACCAGCCTCTTCACCCTCGCTTCTACTTTGCGGCTAACATAATCAAGTGCCATTTTCACTCCGGTTATTCCCTCTTTTTTCCTCTCCCATTGGGCTGAAGATACAACATCTTTAGAGCATATACCGCCAGATTCACTAACAACTTCTTCCCCACTATAATCAACTTTTGAATGGTCCTCCCATAAACTAGGGTGTAGTTTTCCCAATCTTCCAATCAACCTCATTGTGAGCTTTGGTTATGATTTTACTTCGGAGTCACGTGAGTGACTATGTGAAGAACCCCGTACAGCCGTTCGTGCGTCATTACATCAGACGCTTTCGTGCAGACGACTGTGGAGCAGCGCAGCTCCTCCAACGGTTAGTCTAAAAAAGTTTCAGGTAAGTGCTATTTCTTACCTGTTCTAGGTTTCCTTCAGGAACCTCCGGGGTTCTTGTGGGATGGTCGCGAGGCCGACGAGTGAACCAGCCTAGGGCTTTGGGGGGAAAACCCTGGCCCGACCGCGGGAGCGGGGAGCTGGCGAATATCGGGTTGCGATCGGAGTCACTGATAACGCGGTCAGTGACTCCACATGTTGGGTTCCTGGGGAGGGGATACCCGAGAATAGTGAGGTTCCAGACCGCAGTAGTCCCTAGGGGATGGGGCTTACCGGACCTCAATGGTCAGCCTGAGTTCCCGGTGGTGGGGAAACTTAACTGTATGCGGTTCCCAGACCGCAGTAGTCCCTAGGGGATGGGGCTTAACGGACCTGAAAGGTCAGCCTCGGTTCCCGGTGGTGGGGAAACTCAAGTGTTTGCAGTTCCCAGACTGCAGTAGTCCCCAAGAAATGGGGTTTAATTCAAGTAAATGAGTAACCCGGGTGCCCGAGGATTGATTCCCTGGGAGGGGAAATTCACTTATGGGGTTCCCTAACCACAATAATCCCCAGGATATGGGGACAGTTGACAAAATAGTCAGAGTAATTAAGAAAGATTTGGCCCTCCGCTCCCAGGCCTCATCGATCTCATCTGGTAGTCTTTGTTATCTTACCATTATACTTCAGTCATTATTATCTGTGATTTCACACCGTTGCTTTGAAGATTGACGCACGAACGGCTGAACGGGGTTCTTCACGTAGTCCCTCAACTCAACTCCTCATAAAATAAAGATCAAACTTCAAACTGGTAAGTTCTCATTTAATCTTACTATTTCATTGGATAGCACCCAGTTTTTTCACTATACCTCAGTGTGCATTAATAGAGCAATATCAAAAGCATGAGTATCAAGACCACAACCATTGATCACTTAGTGCCATCCTGCCTCATAGGGTGTTTCATCCTAATGGGCCCGACTATGGGTGTACATGGGGATGGGGACTCCCTCATAAAGGGAACCATTGTGGGGGGATGTTTTTTATGTTTAAATTTCTTTATTATTGTTATGTGTATTCTTTTTTTATGTGCTGCAATGGCAATACGCATTTCACTACACCAATTGGTGTATGTGAGTAATAAAGAACCTTTGAACTTCTTGTTTGCAGAGAATCAGCTTAACCAGCCTTTGCACCCAGAATTTACAAGTCTGAGTGGGTGTCATAGTCATAGAGACATTGAATCATACAGTGTGGAAACAGGCCCTTCAGTCTAATTTGCTCATCTACACTGCTCCCACCTGCTTGTGTTTGGCCCATATCCTCTCAACATGTCCTATTCATGTACCTGTTTAAAGTTTCTTAAATGTTGTGATAGTACCAGTCTCAACTACTTCCTCCAGAAGCTTGTTCCATAAATCCACCACCCTTTGTGTGAAAAAGTTACCCCTCAAGTTCCTATTAAATCTCCCCCCCCCCCCCCGACATTTTTTTTGTTTAGTTTAGAGATACAGCGCTGAAACAGGCCCTACACCGACCAGCGATCCCCTCATATTAACATCATCCTACACTCACAAGGGACAATTTACATTTATACCAAGCCAATTAACCTACAAACCTGCATGTCTTTGGATTGTGGGAGGAAACCGAAGATCTCGGAGAAAACCCACGCAGGTCACGGGGAGAATGTAAAAACTCCATACTCGGAGTTGGGATCAAATGCAGGTCTCTGGCGCTGGAAGCGCTGGAAGGCAACAAATCTACCGCTGCGCCACTGTGCCATTAAGCTTATGTCCTCTGGTTTTCGATACCCTTACCCTGGGCAAGTGACTCAGTGCATTTATCCAATCTATTCCTCTTATGATGTAGGGTAGAGACTAGATTGTAGGCTAGTTTCATCATGGCCCAGCCAGGAATTCAATAAAATGTCTGGTAGATTCATCAATGTGGACAAGAGCACAGTGCACTTTAGCTGATAAAACCTCTTGAAAATAAATGTGCTGTCCAACCACACAGGGTATGAGTGCCAGATGATGCATTCCCCCAACTTTGATTTACCCACTGAACACCTGGAGAACAGGACATAACCAGATTTTGTAAATGTCTGTAATAGTAAGAATAACTTATTACAATATGGATTAAAAGCCTTTCTGCTAAAGTATAATGTCAGGAGATTTGGTTGCTATGCAGCTTATTGCTTGTCGGCAGTCCTGTTGCTGCTTTTGAAGTTTAACTATTTGCTTCATGGTGTAAAATCTGCCTGAAATATTTGTTTTGAAGGAACCTTAATTTACACGGAATCTGTTTAATCATGTGAGTGTTGGTTGTTAGTATTACTAATCCATCTCAATAATCGCTCTCTGAAACCATGTCAAATGCATTCTCTCTGGTCATCAGGGAATGTGAGCAGAAATTTACATTTTAATTATTCTTGATGGGCAAATTAACTGCAACATATTATACACATTAAAGCAGTGTCAGTGCATTCCCATATCATACTCTTTTCTACACTCTCAGTCCTAATGCAAGGTCTCGACCAGAAACACCGACAATCCCTTGGCCTCCACAGATACTGCTTCACTTGCTGAATTCCTCCTTTAGTGCCTCCATCAAGGTGGTGGCCCATCGGTAACGACAATGGCGGGTTGTGCAGTCTCAATTCTGGTGAGTTCTGATATGACTCACAAGTCCAATTCGTTAACCGCACATGAGGACAGTGGGGGCAGATGAAGGTCAACGCTGGCGGGTTCTGGGTGGAAGCCTTCCTCCCCTCCATGGTTTTGGTAAGCCGCTCTAGGTGGCACTCCTCGAAGCTGCTGACTGCTGTTCGCACTGCTGCATGCCAGTGTGTTTGTCACTGGCGCAGGATTCCAGTTGCTTGGGACCAAGGCCACAATAGTGGAGATGGTCCTTGAAGCAATCTTGGTACCACTTCCTGGGACGCCCACAGTTCCTTTGTCCCTGGGAGAGCACGCCATAGAAGACCTGTCGAGGCATGCGGGTTTCATCCATCCTGATGATGTGCCCAGTCCATCGGAGCTGTGCTTTGGTGATCATTGCCTCGATGCTTGTGAAGCTGGATCTGTCCAATACTTCTAAGTTGGGCACATTTTTCTGCCAGCAAATACCCATGATGGACCGTAACGAGCACATATGGAACTTCTCAAGTTGACGGATGTGATTCCTATATATGGTCCACATTTCACAGTCATAGAGCAGGCTGGAAAGCAAAACTGCTTTGTAGACTTTGAGTTTAGTTGACGGCTTGATGTTGTGATGGTTCAACGCAAAGGCTACTGGGGAGACTTTAAACTAGATCGGTTGGGGGGAGGGACTCAAATAGAGAAGGCAATTAGTCCGTTTGTGAGGCAGGAGGCAGAGAAGAGAAGCAGTCAGACGCAAAACATAGGGAGGAAAGAAGAAAAAAATAACAAACGGAGAATAAGAAGTGGAGGGTTTCTTAAATGTGTGAGCAGAGAGACAGAGGGGTGTAAAATGAGGATAGGAGCAATAGGTAGCGAGGTGAAAAGTGGCAGGAAAACAAATCCAGGGCAAAAATCTAAAAGGGCCAATTTTCAACATAATTGTAAAAGGGCCAAGAGTGTTGTAAAAACAAGCCTGAAGGCTTTGTGTCTCAATGCGAGGAGCATTCGTAATAAGGTGGATGAGTTGAATGTGCAGATAGCTATTAATAATTATGATATAGTTGGGATCATGGAGACATGGCTCCAGGGTGACCAAGGCTGGGAGCTGAACATCCAGGGATATTCAATATTCAGGAAGGATAGACAGAGAGGAAAAGGTGGGGTAGCGTTGCTGGTTAGAGAGGAGATTAACGCAATAGAAAGGAATGACATTAGCTTGGAGGATATGGAATTGATATGGGTGGAGCTGCGAAACATTAAGGGGCAGAAAACGCTAGTGGGTGTTGTGTACAGGCCACCTAACAGTAGTAGTGGAGTTGGGGATGGCATCAAACAGGAAATTAGAAATGCGTGCAATGAAGTTAAAACCGTTATAATGGGTGACTTCAATCTACATATAGATTGGGTGAATCAAATTGGCAGGGGTGCTGAGGAAGAGGATTTCTTGGAATGTATGCGGGATAGTTTTCTAAACCAACATGTGGAGGAACCAACGAGAGAGCAGGCTATTCTAGACTGCATATTGAGTAATGAGGAAGGGTTAGTTAGCAGCCTTGTTGTACGTGGCCCCTTGGGCAAGAGTGACCATAATATGGTTGACCCTTCATTAGGATGGAGAGTGACATTGTTAATTCAGAAACACGGGTCCTGAACTTAAAGGAAGGTAACTTTGAGGGTATGAGACGTGAATTGGCCAAGATGGACTGGCAATTGATTCTTGAAGGGTTGGCGGTGGATATGCAATGGAAGGCATTTAAGACCATGGATGAACTACAACAATTGTTCATCCCAGAATGGCAAAAGAATAAATCAGGGAAGGTGGTGCATCCGTGGATAACGAGGGAAATCAGGGATGGTATCAAAGAAAAAGATGAAGCGTACAAATTAGCCAGAAAAAGCAGCCTACCAGGGAACTGGGAGAAATTCAGACACCAACAGAGGAGGACAAAGGGCTTAATTAGGAATGGGAAAATGGAGTATGAAAGAAAACTGGCAGGAAACATAAAAACTGACTGCAAAAGTTTTTTATCAATATGTGAAGCTCAAAAGATTAGTTAAAACAAATGTAGGTCCCTTGCAGTCAGAAACGGGTGAATTGATCATGGGGAACAAGGACATGGCAGAACAATTGAATAACTACTTTGGTTCTGTCTTCACTAAGGAAGACATAAATAATTTGCCAGAAATAGCAGGGGATCGCGGGTCAAATGAGATGGAGGAAATGAGTGAAATCCAGGTTAGCCGGTAAGTGGTGTTAGGTAAATTGAATGGATTAAAGGCTGATAAATCCCCAGGGCCAGATAGGCTGCATCCCAGGGTACTTAAGGAAGTAGCCCCAGAAATAGCAGATGCCTTAGTGATAATTTTTCAAAACTCTTTAGATTCTAGAGTAGTTCCTGAGGATTGGAGGGTAGCTAATGTAACCCCACTTCTTAAAAAGGGAGGGAGAGAGAAAACGGGGAATTACAGAACAATTAGTCTAACATCGGTAGTCGGGAAACTGCTAGAGTCAATTATTGAAGATGGGATAGCAACGCATTTGGAAAGTGGTGAAATCATTGGACAAAGCACAGATTTACGAAGGGTATATCATGTCTGACGAATCTTATTGAAATTTTTGAGGATGTAAATAGTAGTGTGGATCAGGGAGAAGCAGTGGATGTGTTGTATCTGGACTTTCAGAAGGCTTTCGACAAGGTCCCACACAAGAGATTGGTATACAAACTTAAAGCACACGGTATTGGTGGTTCAGTATTGATATGGATAGAGAACTGGCTGGCAGACAGGAAGCAAAGAGTAGAACGAGTCCTTTTCAGGATGGCAGACAGTGACTAGTGGGGTGCCGCAAGGCTCAGTGCTGGGACCCCAGCTAGTTTCAATATACATTAATGATTTGGACAAGGGAATTAAATGCAACATCTCGAAGTTTGCGGATGACACGAAGCTGGGGGGCAGTGTTGGCTGTGAGGAGGATGCTAGGAGGCTGCAGGATGACTTGGATAGACTGTGCGAGTGGGAAAATGCATGGCAGATGCAGTATAATGTGGATTAATGTGAGGGTATCCACTTTGGTGGCAAAAACAGGGTAGACTATTATTTGAATAGTGACCGATTAGGAAAAGGGGAGATGCAGCGAGACCTGGGTATCATGGTTCACCAGTCATTGAAAGTAGGCATGCAGGTGCAGCAGGCTGTGAAGAAAGCGAATGGTATGTTGGCATTCATAGCAAAAGGATTTGAGTACAAGAGCAGGGAGGTTCTACTGCAGTTGTACAGGGTCTTGGTGAGGCCACACCTGGAGTATTGCGTACAGTTTTGGTCTCCTAATCTGAGGAAAGAAATTCTTGCCATAGAGGGAGTACAGAGAAGATTCACCAGACTGATTCCTGGGATGGCACGACTTCCATATGAAGAAAGACTGGATAGACTCGGCTTGTACTCGCTGGAATTTAGAAGTTTGAGGGGTGATCTCATAGAGACTTACAAAATTCTTAAGGGGTTGGACAGGCTAGATGCAGGAAGATTGTTCCCGATGTCGGGGAAGTCCAGGACAAGGGGTCACAGTTTAAGGATAAGGGGGAGGTCTTTTAGGACCGAAATGAGAAAATCATTTTTCACACAGAGAGTGGTGAATCTGTGGAATTCTCTGCCACAGAAGGTAGTTGAGGCCAGTTCGTTGGCCATATTTAAGAGGGAGTTGGATGTGGCCCTTGTGGCTGAAGGGATCAGGGGGTATGGAGAGAAGGCAGGTACAGGATACTGTGTTGGATGATCAGCCATGATCATATTGAATTACCTGTGCAGGCTTGAAGGGCCGAATGGCCTGCTCCTGCACCTAATTTCTATGTTTCTATGTTTCAACACTCATGTACGCAGTTGTCCAAGTGCTTGACTGGCTTTGCTGATTCTCATTGAGATTTCCATGGCCTGGGAGCCATCAGGTGATATAACACTTCCCAAGCATTTGAAGGAATCAACGGCTTCCAATTATGTGCTGTAAATTGGTGGTGGTGCTGCAGAGTCTGGGGCCGGCTGTTGGATGACTTCCATTTTGTTGAGGCTGATTGTGAGACCAAAAGCCTGTGCTGCTCCTGCAAATTTGGTCACAATGAACTGGAGGTCAGACTCCTCGTGAGCCATGAGGGCGCAGTCATCTGCAAAAAGGGCTTTGAGAATAAGCCGTTCGTGCATCTTCGTTTTGGCGTTCTGTCATTGAAGGTCAAAGGGAGATCAGTCTAGACTATACTTCAGGTACACGCCATGGTCGAGGTCCTGGATTGCATGACTCGGGATGCAGCCAAAAAATAGGTCGAAGGGTATAAGGGCCAAAACGCAACCTTGCTTCACTCCATTGGAGATGTCGAAAGGTGCAGAAGTTTTGCTGTTGACCAGAACTGTTCCTGTCATGCCATCATATACTATATGATAAGAGAAGAAAATGTTAGGGCCCTGGCGGGAAAAAAAATCAGCATATTTAGCCATGGAGGGTGTATGGGAAGACTGGAGGTTGACTATTGTAGAATTACATAAGAATGGCTGGTAGGACAAGCCAGGGAACATCAGGTCTGTGAGCCTGACATTAATGGTAGATAAATTAGTCGGTAAGATTCTGAGGGATAGGATCTACCAGGATCTACTGGATAAGCACGGACTAATCAGGGATAGTCAGCACAGTTTTGTGGTTGGGAAATCATGATTCACAAGTTTTTTTTTTGAAAAGGTCAGTGAGAGAATTGATGAGGACAGGGCAGTGGATGTTGTCTATCTGGACTCTAGGTCCTTTTAGTTTAGTTTGTTTAGAGATACAGCACGGAAATAGACCCTTTGGCCCACCGAGTCCACACTGACCAGCGATCCTCACACATTACCACTATCCTACACACACCAGGGACTATTTTACACATATATACAATTACCTACATACCTGTACATCTTTGGAGTGTGGGAGAAAAATTAATATCTCGGAGTCACAGGGAGAACGTAAAAACTCCGTACAGACAGCACCCATAGTCGCGATCAAACCAAGGTCTCTGGTGCTGCAAGTGCTGTAAGGCAGCAACTCTGCTGCTGTGCCACCATGCCACCCTAGTCCTGCACGGTACATTAGTCCAGATGGTTAGATCGCATGGAATCCAGAGGATGCTAATCACCTGGATTCAAAATTGGTCTGGTGGAAGGTGTCAGGGGGTGGAAGCGAAGGTTTATTTTATTGACTGGTGGCTTGTGACCAGTGGTGTGCTACATGAATTTGTGCTGGGTGCACTATTTGTTATCTACATTAATAATTTGGATGACAATGTAGCTAACTTGGTTTGTAAATTTGCGATAACACCAAAATTGGTGATGAAGTAGAACATGAGGAAAAGTTTCTAAGTTTATAAAAGGATCAGGACAACTGGGGAAGGTGCCTGAGACGATCAGTCTGACAAAGGGTGTTGACTACTGGATAGACTTGGCTTGTACTCACTAGAATGTAGAAGACTGAGGGGGGATCTTATAGAAACTTACAAAATTCTTAAGGGGTTGGATAGGCTAGATGCAGGAAGATTGTTCCCGATGTTGGAGAGGTCCAGAACAAGGGGTCACAGTGTAAGAATAAGGGGGAATTCCTTTAGGACTGAGATGAGGAAAACATTTTTCACACAGAGTGGTGAGTCTCTGGAAATATCTGCCACAGAAGGTAGTTGAGGCCAGTTCATTGGCTATATTTAAGAGGGAGTTAGATGTGGTCCTTGTGGCTTAAGGGATCAGGTGGTATGGAGAGAAGGCAGGTACAGGATACTGAGTTGGATGATCAGCCATGATCATATTGAATGGCGGTGCAGGCTCGAAGGGCCGAATGGCCTACTCCTGCACCTATTTTCTATGTTTCTATGACCCGAAATGTCACCCATTCCCTCTCTCCAGAGATGTTGCCTGTCCGGCTGAGTTACTTCAGCATTTGTTTCTATCTAAGGTGGCTGAGAAATGGGAGTTGGATTTAACTCAGACAAGTGTGAGGAGATTCATGTTGCTGGGTAAAACACAAGAGGATCAAACTGCCAATGATAAGACCTTGGAAAATGTTTTAGAGCAATTTCTTTGTAATAGCTGCCAGAGGAAGTTGTAGAAATAGTAGGGATTTCAATGGTAACATTTAAAAAAACATTTAGGCAGGTGGATGGATAGTAACCGTTAAGAGAGATAAGTGCAAAATGCAAGTGAGTAGGTCTATCTGTTATTATCCTGATCACATGGGCAGTTGTCCCAAATAACCAGATTTTGTGCTGTATAACTCTATGGCAGTTTGATCACTACTTCAATAAATATCCATGCTCTAGAGCCATCTGGACAAAGACCTTTTTCACCCAGTTTTATTCCACCAGGGAGGTCTTACCTTCCACTACCTGCAACCTCCAGCAACCACCTTCAACTAGCATCGCAACCGGCTTCGACTAAAAAATTACGTATTTTTAAAACGGCAACCTATTTTTACTCGCGGCCAGTTTTGAATTTTTTGATATAATCACCGGAACATAGAAGAAGCAGAAACCACTTTCAACCATTAGGGTGACTGACAAAAAACCTCCGGGAACCTCTGGGAACCGCTCGGAAACCTTGAGTGGGGCGCAAAGTCTCCAGAGGTTTCCGTTCAGGTTTCCTAAGTGGGACATGGACATTACAGGGCTAGAGACTTTGGTTTGATCCTGAATAGGGGGATGCTGTCTGTAGGTAATTTGTAGGTTCTCCCCATAACCTGCATGGATTTTCCCCTGGTGCTCTGGCTTCATCCCACACTCCAAAGACTTACAGGTTTATAGGCTAATTGGATTTGGTAAAAAAAAATTGTAGATTGTCCCAAGCATGTAGGGTAGTGCTAGAATATGGGGATCGCTGGTTGGTGTGGTCTTAGTGGGCAGAAGAGCCTAATTCCACACTGTATCTCTAAACTAAACGAAAGATGCCTCAACTCATAGGGATCATTGGCTGGCATTTAAATTTTGTTTCTCTCAGAGGGTTTTGTGAAAAATCAGAGTAACCCATGAAAATGACGAGAGTATTTTCAGCACAACTCACATTCCTTCCAACTTATACTTCTGCAATCTATGCCCCAATATTTTTTTTTTTAAGTATTGTGCAAAAAAGCAAACAACACCAACAAATGTGACCTAATTCTAAATATTCACTTTGGATCGAATGATAGTGATTAATTTTGAAGTATTTTGAATGATAATTTAAGACATTTTAAGGAATTACTGGAATTCTGGTGTGCCACTTAAACCAGAAAATAATTCAGACTCTTAAGTCATTTTCAGTAATTTAACATCAAGTAACTTGTGGGTGGATTTTGATGTAGTGTGTGAAAAACATTTTTTATTAAGCTTACCAGTAATAACAAATTTGCCAATAATTATCATGTTTGATTATATCAGGCATTTAAAAAAATCTAAAAATCATTTTAAAAAGCATTCCTTTTTCGGACGGCCCTACTGCACTGATTCATGAGGGATATTGTAATGACTGATAGGCAAATGACTTACAGTGGAAACAATGGAGGGAGGGCACAAATTTAATGCTGAGTTTCCTGCTGGAATCTATGTACCTAAAATTGAAACATTATGCAAATATGTCAAAGAAATTGATCTTGTAGCAGATATGATTGATGATACAAATATTCATGCAGTGCTGGTAAAATTGAAATTCATTATGATCACACCATGAGATGTCCATCAAAGTGTTTGAATGTTGGGGATGGTTATGCTTATTGTTCTGTTTTTATGTCAAGTTCTAAATAAGAAATAGTCAAAAATATGTCCAATGGCTATCATGTACATGTAATTTCAACTGGGAGCTGTACAGTGATATCACTCAATAACCTCACAGATCAAACCTGGACAGATCTCCCACTGGACAAATGCCCATTGTAATGTATGTATTCTTGTATCAAAGCCTTGTGCAGAGAAATTCATTCCAGTTCATTGATGCTCAATATGGTAGTGTCAGTACTTTGTATTCAATGCCTCAAAAGTCATTCAGTTGAAGTCCCTTTTCTATAGCTTTATTGTGAACTTTTACATTAATTAAAGAAACCTCCCCAAGCCCTTTCCTAGTCATATCGAAAATATGAGCACGTGACCGACAAATCAGAAAGAAATGCTTCACTTTTTTTACTTTGAGAAAACATAAACAGTCTGCACTCTGACCGTTTTATCTTTTCTTTCAAATGTTTGAAACAAAAATTTGCTGGGCTCTCCAATCGTGGATTGTTTATTTTATGTAGCAATATTATTCTGCATTATTGAGATGCATCTTCTATAGGTAGTTCAGGCCAGTTGGTAGTTGAGGCCAGAAGGTAGTTGAAGCCAGTTCATTGGCTATATTAAAGAGGGAGTTGGATGTGGCCCTTGTGACTAAATGGATCAGGGGGTATGGAGAGAAGGCAGGTACAGGATACTGAGTTGGATGATCAGCCATGATCATATTGAATGGCGGTGCAGGCTCAAAGGGCCGAATGGCCTACTCCTGCACCTATTTTATATGTTTCTATGTTTCTATATATAATGCCTGCTTGAGAAGCAAGGAAACACTAAAATAAAAATTTCCAATTAATACTTAATTGTGTCAAAAAACTAAGATAATAATACATTACCCTCTAAATGCTATGTGGGTGTCCATTACACATAGCCACAAGAATCTTTTGCACATGTTGGACTCAGCTAATGTTTAATAAATATTTTCAGCTTGAGCTTTTGCTTCAAGTTGTGGTTGCTTTATTAAAGTTGTGTAGCAAGTAGCACTGCTTCCTCTCCGCTCCAGTGACAAGGATTTGATGCTGACATTTGACAGAGTCACTGTGGCGCTTGCTTATTCTTCCTTGGTCTTCTTATTGTTTTTCAGTTTGCTCCTATAGCCCAACGATGAACTGCTAAGCTAATTTGTCTTTTTAAATGTTTAATATCTTTATTATTAACGGTACTGTAAGTTACATCAGTGTACATCCCTTGTATTGTATTACAGTCATTGTACCCCTTATTTTTTTTATTTTAAGACTTTGGAAAAGAGAGAATAGAGAGAAAAATAGCAGCATAGAAAGTAGAAAAGTGAAAAAGAGATGTAAAAGTGCAAAAGCGTGACAGAGGGAAAGGAAACCCTTGAAGAGTTAGAAACGGGAATTAAGAGATAGACCCTGGAGAGG
Source organism: Okamejei kenojei (assembly GCA_035221665.1). Taxonomy (NCBI): domain Eukaryota; kingdom Metazoa; phylum Chordata; class Chondrichthyes; order Rajiformes; family Rajidae; genus Okamejei; species Okamejei kenojei. The sequence goes on along the minus strand of CM069136.1, from coordinate 92,922,839 downwards.
AAAAAAAAGAAAAAAGAAAAAGGAAAATAGAGATAGACAAAAGAAAAGCCAGTTACGTTATTATAAACATCTCGCAAAAGGAATCTACCAACTCGACAATTTTTCTTCCCTTTACCAAGACCCGACACCGGTACATTTTTGAGGTATTCTTGCACCTTATCCTTGTAATAGATTTATAAATGCAGACCACATCTTATAGAAACAGTCTGATTTTCCTGCTAGTCGGAGTCTCATATCTTCTAAGTGTAGTGTTTCGAACATAGATGAAATCCACATATTGACTGTGGGTACCGGAGCATTTTTCCAGAATTTTAAGATTAGCTTTTTTTTTCAGTTATTAAGCCATATTCAAATAGAGTCTTTTGAAACACATTTAATTCAGGGCAATCTTCCGATATCCCGAAGATATTCCAGTCTGCTTTTGGAGTCAGTTTTATTTTAAATAATTTTGTGAAGATTTCAAAAATTTCAGTCCAAAATGTTTGAATTCTTGTACAAAAGACAAATGTGTGTGCTTTATTAGCTTCTTGACATTTATCACATATAGGTGATACGTTGGGAAAATGTTTACTTATTTTAATTTTGAATAGTATAATCTGTGTAAGATTTTAAATTGTATTAAGGTGTGTCTTACATTACTTGAACATTTATGCACGTTTAATAAATATTCTTCATATTAATATTTTAATAAATTATAAATTAATTTATACTTAATTATTTTCCCAGTCTCTCCTGATACCATCAGTTGTTGGTATTTCTGCATTTAGAATAATATTATTTGTGTGAAAAAATACGCACAAGATTATCACAATATGCCTCCAGACTTACTTGAAGAAGTAATGAATGCAAAGGCAGAATCAGCCTTATATATATAATATATATATAATATATATGATATTAGGTTTGCTGATTCTGCCTTTGTATTCATTACTTCTTCCAGTAAGTCTGGAGGCATATTGTGATAATCTTGTGCGTATTTTTTCAGATAGTCACAGATTTTGAAATATTTAAAATACTGATTGTTTCCCAAATTGTATTTTAGTTGTATTTGTTTAAATTATAATAGTTTCCCCAATTCATACACATCTCCAAAGATTTTAATTCGAGCTCTTTCCCATAGTTTTATCTATAGTTGAAGGTTTAAATGAGGGTTTTTTACCGATAGGAGATAAGAGAGATAAATTTCTTAATTTTAGATTATGTTTTATTTGTTTCCAAATTCTGATTGTACTGTATATAATTGGATTATTGTTGTAATTTATATTATTCATCGATATTGGAGAGGGAAGGATTGCTCCAATATTATAAGGAGAGCAATCCTCTCTCTCCATAATCGTCAAATCCAGTTGTTGGGGAGAGTTATCCAGCAATTGGATCATGTTCCTGATATTTACAGACCAGTAGTAATACATAAAGTTGGGGAGTGCTAATCCCCCTACTACTTTGGGTTTATTCAGATGAGCTCTTTGTATTCTGTGGGATTTATAATCCCAAATAAAATTTGTGATATCTGAGTCCAGTTTTTAGAAAAACTTTATGGGTAAATATATTGTGATAGGACTTCCAGGGTTGAACATGGGTTGAACAGCTGTGTGTGAGCGTGGCTCCCGATTACTGCTCAAGTTTACTCATTTATCTTTGCTATATTTCTGAGATAACCTGCTATTAAATGCTATGAAGGACTCAAAGCAATATTAAGCATATGGAACTGTAAGTAAAATGAGCCGTTGAACTAAAACCGGGGGCAAAGACAGTGAAATCTCAAGCAAGAGAACTGCAGCTTTGGCACCGCTCCCGGAAGCTGGCCTTGAACTACCAGAGGATTTGGAGAGGTTTTGTTCAGCACTCCTTGCTGATATGACACAAGCAATTAACTCTGTCCTAAAAAGATAACTTGAAGTGGCTTTGTCGCCGGTGTACACTAGTCTGGAGCAATCCTATAATGAGTTGCATGATGAACGCATTCGCGAGGTTGAAGATGGCCTGAATGACCACAGTGACAGACTGGTGAGCGCCAAAACTGCTATAGATGCATTACAGAGTGCAAACACACTCCTGAAAATGAAGTTAGATGACCTCTAGAACCGGTCGCGGAGATCCAACCTAAGCGTGGTCGGGATTCCTGAAAAGATGGAAGGCTCGGACACCATGTTAAATTTATAACTGAGTTTTTTTGAAGAAGTGCTGGGGGCGGATTTCTTCCCAAGACCTCTTATGCTTTTGTGTGCCCACTGAATTGGACCTACACCAATAGATGTCCCGAATGTCAAGCCATCTAAGCCAAGTGTTCCTGGTTCTCTTTCATTACTTCCAGGAGAAATATCGTATCATCACCAAACGGAGGCAGGAGCTGTTCTTCCGAGGGCACCGGGTGTTTTTCTATGAGGATAAAGCGTGGAGCTGGGAGAAAACGTGCAACTTTTAGGGAAAAAAAATCCCTGCTTTACAATAAAGGGGTTCGGTTTGGTCTCCAGTATCCTGCCCAGATCCAGGTCACTCTTGAAGGTAAAAAGTACCACGTCAATACACCAGAGACTGCCAAAAAGTTTTACTACTCGCGCTGGGGAGGTGACAGCTGTGAAGAACAATGACCTTCAATGATATCCATGTGGTATTGGCACGGCCTCCTGCGGCGGGGATCTTTGGAAGATTTTTTTATTCTTCAGTTTAATTTGTGGAATTTGACTGAGTTGAACTGCAATGCTACATATTTTGGGTAGTGAGTCGAGGACTTTTAGCCAGCAAAATGTAAATGTCTATGATTACTATTTGGGATATAATTTTCACTTCCTTCTTTCTCGTAATGCTTAGCTGGTCTGGGGTTATCTTTAGCCTATATATCTTAAAAGTAGAATAAATGATTGTACAACTTTTAAAGAAGGGAGCCACCCTCAATTGGAACAAAATTTTAGTTAGGGAACACTTTGGAAGTTTTTTGTTTTGTAATGCCTGCGATCATCCTCAGTCGGGGAAGAAGATCTAGGTTTTTTGGGGTTAATTTATGTTGTTGTTATTATAAGGGGATGAGGGAAAGGTTTTGGTGTAATGACAGCTTATTCTTTGATTGTTACAAATGCACTCGATTTTCTTTTTTTTTGTTGCTTTTTTTCTCTTCTCCTTTTGTTTTTCTCTCCCTCCCCCCCCCCCCCCCCCCCCCCCCCCCCCCCCCCCCCCCCATTGTGGGCTCTCACATGCAGCTTTCGCATGGTTTCGATGGCAGAAGCTGTATGTATTTTTTTAATCATATTGTGAAATATGGCTAATGGTGATATTGATGGAGGCAATCCTGTGAGGTTTATATCTTGGAATGTAAAGGGGCTTAATGGTGCAGTTAAAAGAGCGAAAGTTTTTTCTCACCTAAAACAACTAAAAACAGATATACTACTTTTACAAGAGACTCACTTAAGACTGCAAGATCATAACAGGCTGCGTAAAACGTGGGTTAGTTAGATTTTTCACTCCAGATTTAATAGTAGGTCCAGGGGTGTGGCAATATTAATCAACAAAAGAATACAGTTTATACCGTCTGACGTAGTCAGTGACCCTAATGGTCGGTTTATTATAGTTTCCAGGTGTCTTTTTCAAAAACCTGTCATTTTAGTGAATGTTTATGCCCCTAATTGGGATGATGTTCACTTTGCTAATAAGGTTCTGTCATTAATACACGATCTGAACACGCACCAGTTAATTTTTTCGGGAGACCTGAAACTGTGCTATTAATCCACTGCTTGATAGGTCTAGTTCTAAGGGGATACCTTCTGGTATGGCAAAGACCTTCTCACTGTTTATGCAACAAAATGGTTATGTGGACCCCTGGAGATTTCTGAATCCAACTGCTAGACAATTCTCTTTTTTTTTCTCATGTTCACCATTCTTTTTCCAGAATAGACTATTTTTTTTGTAGATAGCCCCTTCATTCCTAGAGTCAAGGAAATTGAATATACTGCTATAGTAATATCAGATCACTCGCCTGTGATACTGGACCTAGGGTTTCCTTTAAATATTAAAGAATGACCTGTTTGGAAACTCAACCCCCTTTTGCTTTCCAATGTAAAATTTTGCAGTTTTGTGTCGGCTAACATAGACACATTCCTTGAAATTAATAAAACTGAGTCCGTATCCTGTTATTTAATTTGGGAAACTTTAAAAGCCTACTTTAGAGGCCAAATCATATCTTATACTTCATACGCCAATAAAGAACGTAAGAAGGAAATGGAAACCCTGTTAAAATCCATCTTGACCCTGGATAGGCAATATTCTGAAGCACCCACCACCCAATTATACAAAAGCCGGGATGATTTACAAATGAAATTCCATCTTTTATGTACTAATCAAACAGAACAACTAATTCTCCGGACTCATGGTCTTATGGGAATATGGTGATAAGGCGAGCCCGCTTATGGCTCACCATCTGAAACGTCAATCCGCGTCACGGCTTATTCCTCAGATAAGAGACATACACCAAGACATAACAAGCAATCCAAAAGAAATAAACAATACTTTCACAGCCTTTTATTCTTCTCTTTACACCTCAGAATTCCCCTAGGATACTATGAATATGGAAACTTTCTTAGACGATTTGGAAATACCCACTCTGGAATTAGAATACATAGAAAATCTAGACCAACCCCTTGGGCAGGAAGAGATTAATAATTCCATTATGACAATGCAGAGTGGTAAAACCCCTGGCCCTGACGGCTACCCATTAGAATTTTATAAGAAATTAAAGGATAAGCTCACACCTGTTCTTTTAAATGTTTGAAGAATCTTTGGAAAAAGGTTCATTACCCCCCACTCTTTCACAGGCTTCTATTTCACTTCTTAAAAAAGACAAGGATCCGACTCAATGTGGATCATACCGTCCCATCTCACTTTTGAATGTGGATGTAAAAATTTTGGCGAAGGCGCTGGCTTGCCATTTAGAATGCCAACTTCACAAAATAATCACAGATGATCAAACGGGTTTCATTAAAAATCCTCATTCCTTTTCTAATATCCGTCGATTGGCCAGCGTGGTCTATTCGCCCAGTGCTTCTCCGCGCCCAGAGGCTGTTATCTCTTTGGACGCTGAGAAGACATTTGATCGAGTGGAGTGGGCCATATTTGTTCCAGAGTCATGAGAGAATTTGGATTTATAAGCAAAATATTTGTAAGCCTGGTTAAGCTATTATATCATTCACCCTTAGCATGTATACAGACAAATTATTTGCGATCTGATTATTTTCAATTAACACGTGGCACTCGTCAAGGCTGCCCACTGTCTCTGCTTCTTTTTGCAATTGAGCCTCTCTCTATCACACTTAGGTCAATTACATTATTCCAGGGCATTAGGAGAGGAAACAGGGAACATCGTGTGTCTCTATATGCTGATGACCTCCTTCTTTATGTTAGCGACCTTATAGCCAGTAGCCCTGCAATTGTATCCTTGTTGGATCAGTTTGGGACTTTTTCTGGCTATAAACTAAACCTCCAAAAAAGTAAATGCTTTCCCATCAACCTAGCCCTACAGACCCAAAAGGAAACCATGCCCTTTCCCATATCTCAAGAAGGGTTTGTATATTTAGGAATACACATCACCCACTTTGTCACGTCCCTGTTTGCTGCTAACTACATGCCTCAAATGAAGGCTGACTTTGAGAGATGGCATAGTCTGCCACTCACTATGGCTGGGAGAGTGCAGTCAGTGAAGATTACTGTACTTCCCAGATTTCTTTACTTGTTCCAATGTTTGCCGATTTTCCTACCCAAGTCATTTTTTAACTCAGTTAACCAATCTATAACCTCCTTTATATGGTATAACAAGGTTCCAAGGGTCAATAAGTGTACTCTCCAAAGAGATCGTGAAATAGGTGGATTGGGCCTTCCTAGCTTTATTAATTATTACTGGGCATCCAATATCCAAAAGATATTATTCTGGCTCCACCGACCAGATACAGACTGGTGTCTGCTTGAATCACAATCCTGTTACTCCATGTCTCTCCCAGCTTTAGTATATTCCTCCCTGCCATTGAAACCCTCTAGATTTATCCAACCCTGTCGTTCTATCAACCATCAAAATGTTTAACCAATTTCGTTGCCATTATAAGCTTACATCAGCTTCAGTTCTGGGTTCCATTCACAGTAACCATTTATTCCCCCCATCTACACTTGACTCAGCCTTTTGACAGTGGGGTTTGTATGGTCTTATGTCCATTAAGGATTTGTACACTAACAACATATTTGATAGTTTCGACTACCTACACAAAAAACATGGCCTCCCACATAATAATTTCTTTAAATATCTTCAGGTTCGCCACTTTGTCATGAAACAATTTCCTTCTTTTCCTGATCTCCCTCCTGTCACAGTGTTGGATAAACTCACTCTTACCTTTGCAAATAAAGGACTGATCTCTGCAGTATATTCTCGATTGATGCATTTAGGAGATCAAAACCTGAACAAAGTTAAAGCTAGTTGGGCGGATGACCTTGGTATGAATCTGTCTGAGGAATGCTGGACAGAAGCGCTGAAAAAAGTCCACTCCTCGTCATCATGTGCTAGATTGGGGCTCATACAATTTAAAGTTTTACACAGGGTTCATTTAAGCAAAGCCAGGCTTGCTAACATATATCCAGGGATGGACGCTGGCTGTGACAGGTGCTCATTCTCTCCAGCCAATCTAGCACATGCATTCTGGTCTTGCCCCAAACTTGTTAACTACTGGGCAGTGGTTTTTAAAACCATCAGTGAAGTCCTTGGGAGACCTTGCCCGCTTGTAGCTGTATTTGGTGTAGCAGATCAAACCTTGGGTTTAAATACAACCCAGTCTGATATCATTACATTTACATCACTTTTGGCCCATAGGAGAATCTTGCTGGTCTGGAAATCTAACACTCCACCATCTGCCGCTGCTTGGCTGGAAGACGTCATGTTTTTTTTAAGGTTAGAAAAGATTAAATTCACATTGAGGGGGTCTGTGAAAAAGTTTTGTTTGAAATGGGAACCCTTTTTATCATACTTTGAGGGTCTAAAGGAACTACCTGTTGACTGAGGGCACGACATTAAGTGGGGATCTGCCTTTACTCTGTTTTGTTACTTTATTATTCTTAAAAAGTGCATTTGATGTTGTGATATATTTGGATTGTGAAAAAATAAGCTGCCAAGGGGCGTTTAGGGAGGGTGGGTTAGGATTATTTTGTTTATATTATTATTATTATTATTATTATTATTATTATTATTATTATTATTATTAATAAAAAAACAAAATGGAGGAAAATGTAATGCTATACATCAGATGTACTGTGAATTTTTTTCCCCTACAATAAAAAACTATTAATTTAAAAATATATATACATATTGGGATAGATTGGAACAGGTATAAAATTTGTGGTAGAAAAATCATTTTTATGGCATTTATTCGGCCTAGTAAGGACATCGGAAGTGTTTTCCTAAATTTAATTGTTACATAGTTTCTTAAATACAGGGTTATAATTTTCGTCAAACATATCTTGATATCTTTGGTATAGATGGGACTAGGGGAAAACAAATGGTCGGCATGGACTGGAAGGGCCAAGAGGGACCTGTTTCCGTGCTGTAATTGTTATATGGTTATATGTTATATGGTTATCTTCTAGTAATTTAGATGCCCAAGTATTTAAATTTTTCCGTAGCTATTTTGAAAGGAAACTGTAAAAGATGCGTAGAGTCTTTCGGTTTTATTGACATGATTTCACTTTTATTCCAATTTATTCTATATCCTGAGAATGATCCAAAGTCCTCTATTAATTTTAAAATATTTGGTATAGTAGTATGAGGTTTTGTGATGTACAATAGTACGTCGTCAGCGTATAGTGATATTTTATTATTGGAATATTTTGTTTTAATATCCATGATATTCAGGATGGGTTCTAAATCTTTCCTCTAGGGACGGTTTTCAATTATGAGGGCAAATAAAACGGTGATAATGAACAATTTTCCCTTGACTGGTCAATTTTGAAAAGGAAACTGTAAAAGATGCCTTTCGGTTTTATTGACATGATTTCACTTTTATTCCAATTTATTCTATATCCTGAGAATGATCCAAAGTCCTCTATTAATTTTAAAATATTTGGTATAGTAGTATGAGGTTTTGTGATGTACAATAGTACGTCGTCAGCGTATAGTGATATTTTATTATTGGAATATTTTGTTTTATATCCATGGATATTCAGATGAGTTCTAAATCTTTCCTCTAGGGGTTCAATTATGAGGGCAAATAACAACGGTGATAATGAACATCCTTGTCTATTTTCCCTTGACAAATGAATTTTCGTAGATAAATTATTGTTCATTAATATTCTGCCTGTTGGCTTATTATATAGTAATTTAATCCATAGAATAAAATTCTCTCCTTGTTGAAATTCTTGCAATGCCCTGAGCATATAATCCCATTCGACCTGGTTGAATGCTTTCTCTGCATCCAACAATATGATTGATAGTTTTTGATCTTCAGTTTGGTGTGAATGCATTATATTGAACAGACGTCTCAAATTATTAAATGAGTGTCTCTTAGGGATAAACCCCGTTTGATCCGGATGTATTAATTTACTAGCATATTTACTTAGTCTTCTAGCTAGTATTTTCGCTAATATTTTTTTATTTGTATTTAACAACGCAATAGCTCTGTATGATCCAGGTTCTTCCACATCTTTATCTTTCTTAAGTATTAGTGTGATCGTGGATTCGGCTAGTGTTTCAGGTAGTATTTGTTCTTTGAAGGCATAAGTATACATTTTCTGTAGGCGGGGGGTAAATATGTCATAAAAACTTTTATAGAATTAATTACTAAATCCATCGGGACCTGGTGATTTTCCATTTTATAATGAGATTATTGTTTCTTCTATTTCCTTATTTGAGATTTGTGCTCCCAATTCCTCTTGTTCCGGCAACTCTAGTTTGTGAAGATTATAATTATCCAAGAACTCTATAACTTTATTGGTGTCCGTTGTCGTTTTAGATGTATACAAATTCTCATAAAATTGCGCAAATCTTTTATTAATATAATTTGGTAACGTTAATACTTCCCCTCTTCTGATTTGATCTTTGAAATTGTGTGTTACTTTTTCTCGTTTTTTTAACTGACGTGCCAAAAGTTTATGGGGCTGATCCCCAAATTCAAAATCTTCCTGTCTTGCAATTTGGAATCTTATTACTCTCGCTGATAATAATTTATTTAATTTAAATTTCAGTATTAATATTTTATTATGTTTACCTGTAGTTGGGTCTTTTGCATTATCTATATCCAATTGTCTAATTTGTTCTTCTAACTCTCTTTGTTCATTCTTATTTTTTTTTACTTTGAAAAGCTTGGTATGAAATTATAACACCTATAATAAATGCTTTAAAATATTCCCATAATAATGTAGGTGATATGTCTGGCATGTCATTTATTTCGAAAAAAAAAGATCCACTTGCTGCTTTAAATATATACTCCCTTGCGGGTCTTTTAAAATTTGAGGGTTGTACCTCCAAAACGGTTTTAGACATTCCTTCCATTTTTAAAAAGAAAGTTAGTGAGGAGTGAAAACCGCTTCGAGCCGCTAAGAGACGTCCGAGCTCCGACGTACCCGCTACATACATTCTACGTGCTTACCACGAGTTTGATTTTTTTTTTAAACTAGGGAGAGCTCTTGAATTACCTCGTACAGTGGGACAGGCCCTTTATCCAATTCCAATTATTATTGCAAAGGAAAAGCATTTGCTAATTGGCACTGTGATTTTCACCCATTCAACTACAACCATCCCTCCCTGGATTGACATTCTATGCTTATCTACTGTACCCTGTGCTTTAAAATGTATGCATTAATTAGGTTATTCAATTTCATAACCAACTATGCCCAACTTTTGTATTCTTTTCAAACTAAATTTTATCTTCTGTAGTAATGAAGCATGAGACACAATAAACTAGATAATTAGAATGATCACAGATACAGGAGAATGCAGATGATGGAATTTGGAGCAACAAACAATCTGCTGGAAGAATTCAATGGGTTCAACAGCTTGTGGGGAGAGAAGCTGACTGTCAATGTGGTGGGTCGATATCCTTCATCTGGACTTAATGAATAGATGGAGATGGCCAATATAAAGGAGATGAATGGAGAGAGTTGAGGACAACAGCTGGCAAGCAAAAGGTGGTTCCAGGTGAGGAAGGCTTGATTGTCAGAAGGAATGGAATGGGGGAGGAAAGGATGGAAATAGTGACAGAGGCTGGGGGGTGATAGGTGGGGGCAACAAAAGACGATGGAGTCTGAAAAACAAAGAAAGTGATACATGGATCTAAATAAGGGATGTAGGGTGGTCAGATGGGAACAGTGGGGGAAATGGGACCCAATGGGAGGGATGTGTGATGGTTAGATGAAGCAGGACGAATAGATAGATTAGCTAGTGTCTCACAAGTGAGTGAAGAAAAATAAAGGCACTGGCATTCAAAATGTCCACCTGGGGCACCGGGGAGATGGCCAGCCCTGCCGGCAGTCTGTTTGTTTTGTTATTTTTTAGTGTTTGTTAAAAGTTTGATGTACTTCGGTTTGTTTTATGTAGTTGGGGGGGGGGGGGGGGGGGTGGGAGGTCGGGGGAAACTCCTTTACAACTTCTTACCTTCCCGGGGATGTGATTATTTTTCCCATCACATTCTCCGGGCTCTGCGGCCTACCATCGCTGGAGCTGAAAGCCGCCTCAGGATGTCGTGAGCCGCACCGCGTGGCATGGACTTAACATCGGAGCGGATCCCTTGGCCTGGGATCGCTCCCACCACGGCCTGCGGACTTACCATCAAGGGCTCGCTGGCTCGGGAGAGGCAAGTCGGGAGCTCCAACGCCACAGAAGGTTCGTCCAGCCCCGATGCAAGGTTTGATCACTCGGTGCGGGGAGCTGACAACCCCCTGATGCGGGAGCTGAACGCCTCAACGCAGAGGGCCCGTACGCCACCGACTACGGGAGCCAATATCCCAAGGAAGAACACAAGGGAAGGACTTGAACTTTATTTCGCCTTCCAGCACAGTGAGGAATGTGTAGGAGTCACTGTGGTGGATGTTCATGCTAAAATGTGTTTTTGAGTCTTGTTGCTTTTAATTGTATGACTGACCTGGCCAGTGAAATTCCTCGTATGTTGTAAAACATACTTGGTGAATAAATTCTGATTCTGAAATGCATCACCCTATCCCATAGAAATTCATTGCCATCTGTGCTTTTTCACATTTACACTACAGGCAAGTAAACCATCCAAACTCAGTTATCATTGTCATTGTCAGTGATCACACGAAGATAGCAGAACCAGCAAACATCGCCAGCTCAAGCACACTGTAAAGGGGCTGTCCCACTTGGGCGACCTAATCCGTGAGTCCAGAAGAGTATCTACGACCTTCAAGCTCGAGGGCACTCGCCTGGAAAAGTCGAGTTGGATCGACTGTCCGCGTTGAAACCGGGAGCTCAATTGACCGTCAGAGCGCTCACACACACACACACACACACACACACACACACACACACACACACACACACGAGCGCTGTCTGAAATTCACACCCGCGATGAACAAGAATGGCTGCACAGTGTAAGGTAAGTCCTTTAGAGAAACGTGGGGGGGGGGGGTGAGGAAGAGAAAGTGGGGTAAGAGCAGAGTGGGGGGATGAGAGCATGGGTGGGGGGGGGGAGAAGTAAGGGGGGTGGAGAGAAAGGTGGGGAGAGAGCATGGGTGGGGGGAGAGAAGGAATGGAGACACCTTTAAGAAGTATAATAAAGTTTAGTGGGCATTTTACCTACCGGTAGGTCTTCCTTGGTCCTGAAAACGCCAATGAGCCAATCAAAATGCCCAGTCAGTGAAGGACTGCCTGCAAATAAATAGCGACCCTACTCCACTGCACTACGAGTTACAAAGACCCATGCCGACCAAATTTTACTCGCGGAAACATTTAACATGTTGAAAATTTTCCGCAACCTAGCTGAGGCCACGAGTATTCGGGAACATCCCTCGAGCATGAAGGAGAGTTCTAGCGACCTCATAGGACCTCCTAGGACCATGTGTTGACCATGCTGCGAGTTTGAAGGTCGAAGACACACTTCTAAACTTGCAGATTAGGTTGCTGAAGTGGAACAGCCCCTTAACCGTTTGATTTGCTGACCACCAGACTGCTCATTAACTTTAACCAAATGTAAACAAATAACAGGTCAGCCTCATCCACCCGGACAGCATAATTATTAACATTAACTGTAACTCCTTCCATCTCATTCTATACACAATTGCAGATTTTATCTCAGAGTAGACCTTGGCTGCTCACTGTTTTACAAGATGACCCGAAAAGGATGTGCTCCCAAACAACATGCCAAGAAATTTAAAAACACAAAATGGAGGCATGCTGACCCATAGTTGCAACTTCTCTGATATGTTACGTTATTGTCATTTATTACTCCAGTGCCACTTATGCATGCATTGTATGGGAATGTTCAGCCCATGCAAAGGATATTTTTCAGTATTAAAGGACAGCTGCTGAATTACCACAGACTGTGTTAAGGTACGAATGTTAACAACTTTTGCACCTCTCTAGAAGAGCATCACCAGCTGTGTCCTGCCAAGGCAAAATGATGCCAGATTACACGGTCTCACCATTGAAGAAAAATGTCTAAAGATGGGAAGATTCTTCTTCATGGAAACATGAGCAACCCTTCACCAACAGCCATTGGTGAGGATTTGTGGCAGGCTAAAATTGCAATCTTTGGCAGTGGTATCAGTATTAGGATTAGGATGATGAAGCAATTTTCTTTAATGAATATTTTTTATTAGTTGTAAATACATATTAATAAAAAATACTTCTTACATACATTCATAATATTATTAATATTAACATTTAAGACATTATATTTCTATACATGTTTTTATTTTTTATAAAGTAGGAAAAGAGAGAAAAATAATATAGAAAATAAGGAAGTGAATGGAGTATTAAAAAGTTATCCATTGTTGGAGATATATCCATGATTTATTATACGTAATTCTTCATCCGTTCTATTATTCAGGCCTCAGTCAGGCTCTCGCACCGAGCCCACTTAGACCCTTGAGATATTCAATATATGAGACCATATTCCCTCTGAAAAGATCCAACCCGTCCATTTAGGACCATAGCCTCAATCTTTTCCCAGATGGAGTGTCCTCCGACATTTCTGTATCCCACATTTTGGAGTTGTAGAACCTTTCCAATTTTAAATTAATTTTTTCCCAATTATTAAACTATAATCAATAAAAATTGATTCGTTGTTATTAATTGATCTGTTTCCAGTATTCCCAGTATTATTAACTTTGATTCAAATATCAGGTTCATATTAACCACATTCGAAATTATCCTAAATATTTCTATCCAAAATGTTGTAATTTTTACACAATTTGTAAATGAGTGTGTCAGATTAGCTTCTAAGTGTTGACATTTATCACATATGGCAAAAATGTTATGTAGTTTGGATTTTGAGTAATGTAGTCTATGTAATATTTTAAATTATTACCCATATCACACATCTGAGCTATGCTTTTACAAAATTGTATTCCCTTCGTTTTGAGTGCCAGCAGGGTTAACAGGGGAATATTTTCTTGTATTCCCCTTTCTTGCGAACGCCTATGGACTTTACGTGTTAAAACACGTGGTAATTAAATATAGCCCTTATATTCCCCTGGTCTCACATCCGGGGGGAACTTGGCAATGTGACCGCTGCGTGGGAAATTTTTAAGAATTTGTTCTCTGACAAAACAAGCAAAAATGGCGAGCCTCCTGCGAGAAGAAGGTTCGCGACTTTTGACAGAAGATTTTCCTCTAGATGTCTGATATGGGTAATAATAACAATATTGACTGTCCTCTTTCGGGGGATACGACATATATTGCCCTCACTAGATCCATATTGCCCTCGTCTTCGACTCGGGCAATATGAATCTACTTCAGGCAATATATGTCGTATCCCCCTCAAGGCCAGTCAATATTCTATTATTGTATAAGAGAGTGTCTAGCAATTTTCTGAAAGGACAGAGGAGAAGTAGACACCCTGGAAGTCAAAGATACCAAGATTAGCAGGCAGAAAGGGTAGTTCCACGGTGAAAAGAGAGGAATGACCCACAGTTTAAACTATTTATTTCAATGCTAGAGGCTTAACAGGTAAGGCAGATGAACAGAGCATAGATTAGTTGGGTTAATTTTGATATTATAGCCATATCAGAAACATGGTTGAGAGAAGGGCAGGACTGGCAGCTCAATACTCTCCAGGGCAAGAAGAGAGGGGAGGGAGGGTTGCTGTTTTGATCAGGACACAGGACATAACTACAGTGCTCAGATGAAAGGATATTCTTGGGGAATCATCCAGTGAGGCGTAATGGATAGATTTTAAAACAGGGAAAGAATGATTACATTGATAGGACCATATGGTATTCTTCCTAATAGTCAACATAAATCAGAGGAGCAGATGTGTAGGGAGATTGCAAATGCCTGTAATAATAGTATTTGTATGAGATCTAAATTTCCCATAATAAATTTGACTGGATTACCACCAAAGAGTAAAGGGTGGAATTTGTTAAACATGCCCAATATTTTTTTCTTATTCACTATAGAGAGGGATCTGCTTTGGAGGGTGCGACACTGGACTTTCCTCTCACAAAAGAGTAAGAATTATCGAGCCTGGGTTAAAACTTGGGCGTAGAACCGGAAAGCAAGAAGAATCACAGAGGGGGAGCAGCAAGAGAGGATGTTTCAGAACTCTTGTTGGAGAAAGGAGGAGAACTTCTTAAAAATAGACACACCTTGATGAGATTTCACAGTGGAACAGACAAAAGGTGTAGAATTTAACCTGAGCTTGCAGGCTTAAGTTTTTGTCAGAGGATGGATTGGCAACCTTTTTTTCAAATGTCGGAGGCTGAAGGGTGACCTATTGAGAAGTAATGGATAAGTAGAATGCACAGAAGCTTTATCACAGGGTAGATGATTCTAAGGCTAGAGAGAGAATTTTTAAGAGGGACTTCAGGGAAATTTAAGGTGAGAGAGAGAAATTTAAGAGGGACTTCAGGGAAATTTGTCCACATTGTCCAATTTGTACAGCAAACATTGGGTGGCGCCATCGAGAGTGGCCGCCTCGCCAACAGCTGTCCATCCTTTCACACTTTTTGTTATTTTTAGTGTGTCTAAAAGGATGTTTTTACAAGTTTCTTTATGTGGGGATGGGGAATAGGGGGAAACCATTTCCCAGTCACTTCCTGGTTGGGATGCATCTTTTCTCCGAGTTGCTCCTTCGCCCAGCCACCACCCCCTCCCTCACCCCCACCCCCCCCCCCACCCCCCCACCCCCCCCCCCCCCCCCCCCCCCCCCCCCCCCCCCCCCCCCCCCCCCCCACCCCCCCCCCACCCCCCCCCCTCGCAGGCTACCATCTGGATTGGCACGGCCTTTCCTGCCGGAGACCCTCGCCAGAGCTTCATCAGCAGCGGCTGAGCGCATCACTGAATTCCATCGCGGAGCGGGTCGGTACTTTACCAGGGATCGCCGTGTTGGGACTGCTGATTAAAATAGTGGAGCTCTGGTTTGCAGAGCTTTCAGCCATGAGTGGTGCTGACTTTAAGAACGCAGAGCCCAGGGATCTTTTGCTGAGGGTCGCCAGTGTTGGAGCTCATGCCCAGCTCGGCCTGTGGACTCGGAAGCCGCGGTCTCTGGTAAGAGCTGCCGATTCGGAAGCTCCAAGCCGCTGAGTGTGTTATTCTGTTCTGACACTGGAGTTCCGATCATCTCGGCGAGAGGGCCTGAACATCGGGCCGCCGTAACAGCGAATGCGGAGGGCTCAAAGGCCCCGACCACGGGTGAACAAAGAAGAAGATGACTGAAATGTATTGCCTTCCCTCACTGTGGGAAATGTTGATTCTGCTGTGTGGGGATGTTCATGTTAAATTCTATCGTGTATTGTGTTTTTTTTTATTCATATGGCTGTATGGTAACTCAAATCTCACTGCATCATTTGGTGCATGTGACAATAAATGTAATTTGAACTTGATAGTGCTAATGTATGGGGTGATTTCTGGTCGGTGTGGACTCAGTGGGCCAAAGGGCCTGTTTCTGGCCTATCCCACAGCTCAAGAATGGCCCATGCATGGTTTAGGATCTTGTCACAGCTGATACTGAATCTTAACATTGTGTCTGTCAGGGGTGGATTGACCATGAGGGAAAGAGAAGAGTCGTGAATACCAAAAATTAACTGCTCAGGTACATAATCAAGTTTCAAGAAATGTATATTTTTTAATGATGAAGAATTATGAAGGTACACAAGGATTTGACAATAGAATAGAACGAATAGGTGAAGGAGTTGAAAGAGGCCATTCGGGGCCCTTTTGGACCCTGCCACTGCCATTCAATGTGATCATGGCTGATCATCCCCAATCAGTACCCCGTTCCTGCCTTCTCCCCATATCCCCCGACTCCACTATTTTTAAGCCCTCTCTAGCTCTCTCTTGAAAGCCTCCAGAGAACCTGCCTCCACCGCCCTCTGTGGCAGAGAATTCCACAGACTCACCATTCTGTGAGAATGAACTGTGTGCTACATTTAAAAAATACGCACTCTGTTTCTGAATTTGGGCATCATTTAGTTGAACAATGATTCTTTCCAATTTTCTGCAATGCTTTCTTTATAAAAATATCATGAGGAGAAGAAAGATTTTATTAAAATGTCATTCCAGTACTCGGTACACATACACTTCAGATTCTAGACTGCAATTGGTACTTCTGCAGTCTGGCACCTTTTGCATGCTGTGCACATTGAAGACTCACACACTGGATCATCGAGGGAACTGTCAACAAACGGATAACTGGTTTCACCTTTTACCCAACAATGTGAGAGATGTGAGCAGTATCAACAGCAGACATAGACTGAGGTATTTCAGGTCAAATATAACCATAACCTCTTAAAGGAAAGACCATACAATTTCATTGGCTCCCACTTTAACCATGTCATTGTAAAATGAGCTTTGTATTTTCCCTCTTTTTTTTAATTAGGTATTTATCTTGAAAGGTGGGGAACAAGAAAATGATGGATAAACTATTTCTTGAACAACCACAACATTTTTACATATTTCATTTTGTTTCAGTTATACTTGATTTTATTCACATATCACAAATGACAATCTTGATCTGTCAAAGATGAATGTAGTTTAACAAATATGTGTTGAGCTATGTGAAGTGTTCAATTTCCTTTTTTTTCCATTGGCCAGATAAATCAAATTTTGGTTTATTGTAACTGAAATATTACATTTGAGCAAATTGAATGAAAGTGTGAAAATAAATATGTAATGTGCAATGCAAAAATAATAAATCAGTGGTGTGATGAATAAAGTGTGATCATGACTTGAATACTTTGGTTTCAACCAATATAAAATATGAAGCAAACAAATATTCCTGATGGTTTGTCACACATGGAATTTAAAAAATATATACTATAATTGGCATTATAAGTTTTCCACATTTGATTTGTGTCAAATGTGGAAACATGGTTTTCAAAAGGTCCATATAGAAATTAATTTGAGATGTACCGGTCAGTGGTTATCTGGTGGACAATTAATGCTAGTCCTGAAACATAGAAGAGGCTCAGGTAAATTACAATGATTGCAGGAGTAAGGCCCAGGGAGATTAAAAGGAGTATAGGGAACTTTAAAGGAACATGGTTAATAGATCAATGTATGGCGAGGCATTGTTTCTGTTGGATGAAGATGGTGGCTGAGCAAATTGTTCCCACTCCAGCAATTGTTCCCACTCCAGAATCTGGCCAGCACAGTTGGGAAATCATAGAAACATAGAAAATAGGTGCAGGAGTAGGCCATTCGGCCCTTCGAGCCTGCACTGCCATTTAATATGATCATGGCTGATCATCCAACTCAGTATCCTGTACCTGCCTTCTCTCCATACCCCCTGATCCCTTTAGCCACAAGGACCACATCTAACTCCCTCTCAAATATATCCAACAAGCTGGCCTCAACTACCTTCTATGGCAGAGAATAGTAAGAGTAAACGAGCTTACCAGTTTGAAGTTTGATCTTTATTTTATGAGTAGTCGAGTTGAGGGACTACGTGAATAGAAGCCCGTACAGCCGTTGGTGCGTCAATCTTCAAAGCAGCGGAATGAATTCACAGCTAACAATGACTGAAGTATAATGGTAAGATGATAAAACTGGAACTACCAGATGAGATCTATGAGGGTGGGAGCAGAGTACACGTAGTCCCTCAACTCGACTCCTCATAAAAATAAGATCAAATTCAAACTGGTAAGTTCTCATTTAATCATACTATTTACTTCGGAGTCACGAGAGTGACTACGTGAAGACTTCAAACACTGTGAATTCACGCCGCAGACCCAAAATCAGCCGAACGTTCACACTGCCTGGATTGACTCAAAGTCGTTAGCAAATCAATCATGCATCAATAATAACATTTTGTTAAACGAAATAACAGTTTATTTACAAACAAAATCATAAGAACCCCCCTCTAACTCAGTGAAACTATAACAGTACTGAGAAACCAGAATCATGCAAAAACACCCCGAGCCTTGAAATCGGCTTGTGATAAAAAACCTCTGTAAAGTTAGCTCACTGGACCATACCTGCGGCCGCGAGGATATGGTCTATTGGCAAGTCCATCTCCCTTGCCGCGGAAGTTGATGCTTCCCTGGTGGAATGAGATTTGAATTTATCAGTATCAATTCCTGCACTTGCCAGGACCTGCTTTAGTCACCTTGAAATCGTTTGCACCGAAACCTTACTGTGTGGTTTTTTGTGACTAATAAACAAAGCCAACTCCGTTCCTCTCAGAGATTTAAACCCCTGTCTCACTGTGCGAGTTGGCCCACGAGTGACCCCGAGTTTTCACTCGTGGTGATCACGTAGCGGGAACGTCGGAACTCGCACGAGCAACTTATCGACTCGTTGCGCTAACGGCAGGTACTCGGGAAACTTGTTAACTCGTGAAAAAAATCAAACATGTTTGATTTTTTCCACGAGTCAAATTAACTGTTCAAGTTAAAAATGGAAACATTTAAACTCGTTGTAATAACGTAGTGGCCCCGTGCGTTTATCTTAGTGTCTCGTGAGTCTTCCCCGTGGGAACATTAATAATCTGTTCTTTTGCTCGAGTAAAGATGAACTAAAGATAGACACAAAATTCTGGAGTAACTCAGCGGACCAGGCAGCATCTCTGGAGAGAAGGAATAGAGTCGAGACCCTTCTTCAGACTTACACCGAAATGCCACCACATTTCCTTCGCTCCCATAGATGTGCCTGTCCCGCCGAGTTACTCCTGCATTTTGTGTCTATCTTCGGCCTATCTGCCACTTGTCCTTTATTACTGAGGATCGCCTGCCCCGTGCTTCATTCACTCTGTCCTCAATGAACGGCTTAAAGTCTGCCCGGGGGGCAAGTCTGGGTGGGGGGGGTGGTGGGATGTGTCCCACGTGTGATGGTCCATCCCCACCCCCGGGGCCGAGAGTGTGGGATTGGGAAGGAACTGCAGATGCTGTGTTCACAAAAAACCGTGATAGACACACCACAATGCTGGAGTAACTCGCGGGACAGGCAGCATCTCTGGAGCTAAGGAATGGGGTGGCATTTCGGTAAGTCTGAAGAAGGGTCTCGACTCTATTTCCTTCTCTCCTGAGATGCTGCCTGGTCCGCTGAGATTGTGTGTGTGTGTCTCTCTCCTCTCTGTTCTATCTGTGTGGTATCCTGTGTGTGTTGTGTGTCATTTCGGTCCCGTGGCCGCTCAAAGTCACCGAGCTGCTGATTCCTCTGAAGATGGCGGCCACTCCTGCTTTCCTGTGTGTATCTCTCTCTCTAGTGTGGTGTGTGTGTGTGTGTGGTGTGTATGTGTGTGTTGTGTGTCTCTCTCTTCGTCCCTCTTCTGTCTATCTTCGTGTATCTGTGTGTGTGTCTGCTGTCGGTCCCGGTGGCCGCTCAAAATCACCGAGCTGCCACATGGACCTCTGAAGTGGTTGCCAGCGCTGTCTGTGTGTACGTTGTTGTGTGTGTGTTGTGTGTGTGTGTGTGTTGTGTGTGGTGTGTTATCTTCACTCTCTCCCTCTCCTTCTATCTGTGTGTGTGTGTGTGAGGTGTGTGTGTGTGTGGTGTGTGTGTACTGTCGGGTCCCAGCTGTCCGCTCAGTCACCCGAGCTGCTTAATTCCTCGAAGTGGGGCCAGCTGCGGTCTGTGTGTATCTGTGTGTGTGTGTGTGTGTGTGTGTTGTGTGTGAGTGTGTGTGTGTGTGTGTGTGTTCGTTGTGTGTGTGTGTGGTGTGTTGTGTGTGTTGTGGTGTGTGTGTGTGTGTGTGTCTCTCCACCTCACTCATCCCTCTCTGTCTATCTGGTGTATCTGTGTGTGTGTCTGATGTCGGGGTTCCCGTGCCGCTCAAAGACAAACCCGAGCTGCTCATTCCTCTTAAGGGTGCCAGCTGCTGTCTGTGTTATCCCTCTTCTCTCTATTGTGTGTGGGTGTGTGTCTCTCTCTCTCTCCCCTCTGTCTATCTGTGTGTATCTGTGTGTGTGTCTGATGTCGTCCCGTGGCTCAAAGTCACCGCTAGCTGCCTCATTCCTCTTAAGTGGTGGCCAGCAGCTGTCCTGTGTTATCTCTCTCTGTGTGTGGTGTGTGTGTGTGTGTGTGTGTGTGTGTGTGTGTGTGTGTGTGTGTGTGTGTGTGTGTGTTGTGTGTGTGTGTGTGAGTGGTCCTCTCTCCGCTCTCCTCTCTGTCTATCTGTGAGTGTGTGTGTGTGGTGGTGTGTGTGTGTACTGTTCCGGTCCACGCCGGCCGCTCACTCGCCCGAGCTGCTTATAATTCCTCCTGAAGAGGTGGCCAGCGCTGTCTGTGGTACTCTGTGTGTGTGTGATGTGTGTGTGTGTGTGTGTGTGTGTGAGGTGTGTGTGTGTGTGTGTGTGTGTGTGAGTGTGTGTGTGTGTGTGTGTGGTGTGTGGGTGTGTTGTTGTCTGCTGTCGGGTCCTGCGGCCGCTCAATGTCAGTCACCCGGGCTGCTTCCTTTTTTAAAATTATTTAAAAATAGAGATACCATTGCAAAAAAGTATTAAAAACATAAAACAACAGAGAAAACTTGTTAGACTGGAGGATGGCGCATGTTTCCCATTCCCGCTAAAAACTCAAAACCACAGGATGGAGAGTGTATTTTAACATTGTTGCTTTATAAAACATACTTCATTCACGTTGGCTAAGAAGTAACGGGAAGGAACTTGCAACTCGGGAAGAGGAACTTGGAACATCGCAGCAATGACATACCCGTGGGAACTCGGATTACACACTTGATCATAAACTTGCAGTCTCGTGCACAGCCACGAGTCTGTCACTCGGGGTACCTCGTGGGTCAACTCGCACAGTGAGACAGGGCCATTAGTAATCTCAATGTAACGAGATAAATGTGAGACTACACACAAGCGATCATCTGCGGGGTATGCTGAAAACACAATCTGACATCCTGTCATGCCTCTTCTATTATGTTTAAGCAAATCATAGACATAAAATATAATGGCATCTGCTGACATATGCAATATATCTAGCCGTAGCTTTTGCAACGTTTGTACACGTTGTACACGTTGAGCTGTAACCAACGCCATAAGCTTCATAGTTAATTTGGCTATAGATAGGCTTATTAACCGGAGCTCCACTGGCAAAAACCATAAGAACCTCACCCACATCTCCAAATACAGGCATACCTGGGTTTTAGGAGGATTCAGATAGCTCTTCCTTCATGAATCGGTGAACGACGATGTGTCCTCTACGGGTATGCAATTCTGCATTCATAGTAAAAAAAGAGACCCTTCTGGCTGAATAATCGCACTGGAAAAAAAAACTTAGTTTTTGCGCGAAAATAAAGAGTTGACAAAACTCCAATACTCCGAGATCCCTGCAGTGGGATATACAATATTCTGCTGTAGCAGATTTTTGGGGCTTCCCACTTCCTTATATAGGTGATATATGCTGCTGTGTACTATCCCTGCAGGCCAACGTGAGAACATCCACAGTCCGAAGAGACAGTCCCTCTCCCCAAGTATGGCTCCATAAAATATGCAAATTAACAGATCAATACGATCATGTAAAAGGATGGTTTGACCCCCCTGAGACTGGATTTACCATTAGATTTTTATTCTTGGAATAAACATTTAAGGCTTCCCTACCATTTGTAATACAACAAGAAACCATGCTTGTGTAGGCCCAATCTGGCACTAACCAATATACCCCTGAATGCGGATCCCCGATCTTTTTGCCAAACATCTGCTGATTAACAGAAAGGAGGAAATACAATACACAAACAATCTCCCCCAATGCAAAAGGGGCGAAAACGCATCCATCTGCTACTGCCCCATGAATCAGGTTCCCATGAAACATATCTAGGAAAACTGATGATTTAATCGAGATGCGCACATGCCCAATGATCTGGCAATCCATACTGAACAATCATTTGGTTAAATACATCCTGATTTAACATCCATTCAATGTTGTTATATAAACTGACGTGACCTAGTGTCAGCTACATGATGGAATCTTCCTGCAAAACAAATTGCTGAAAGCCAATTATTTTGGGTCAATAACACCAGCTCCAAATCTGGTTTAGGCAGTTCCCTAATCACAAGACCTTGGCTGACTTAACTCCGCCCCTGTTGTTTTACCTATGCCACTGCGTGTGGGTGGTTTGTCATTCCAGGACCTCACATTGCAAGTCGCCTCTTGTAGAACAATAATCTTTGATGCCCATTACCAGTACCCAGCAACTCAAAATAATTAATCCTTCTAATTGAAGAAGTGATGTCCTCATCCTATTCCACTGCCCTCCACAACTAGAGGACATAACCTGTTGCACCCCAACACCAGTGCAACTTACACAGTCCCCTGTAATATCATGACGGTGGTTCCCACCAAAACCTTTTCCTAAACTTTTTTAAACATGGTACTATCCCCACCATAGTATGTCAGCATCGCCCCAGCGACAACTGCAATAGGCCCTATCAAAATGGCCCCCTTTGTAAATTTAATTCTCAGTGCCTGTTTCCTTGAACGATTGGTAATTGTTGAATATGCAAGAGGACCATACTTGTCTAATCGAATGCCGTTTGTTCCCAACGAGATAAACACAGGTCCTCAATAAACTGATTTCAATTTTATCCCTGGCAAAGGTTTACCCACCATGTGAAATTTGAAATTAATGGTAAATCCCAGATAATCAATAATTTGGACTGGTGATAATTTAGATTTTACTGGGTGAATAAAAAATCCATTTGTTCAAAAGTGGATTTAACAACTGAAACTGATGATTTAGTTTTCAGCATGAAGTCTTTCCAACAATCAGAATATCATCTAAATAGGGTCATTACCACATGCCCATGGATCTCTAAGTAATGCTAACACAGGTTGTTAACCAATTTTAGTAAATAATCTAGCAGCTAAGTTAATTCCCATTCGGGCAATGCCCTGAATTTGCCACAGCTCAGTCTTCCCGATAAATTCAAATATCTTCTATCATCACCATGAATAGACACTGAGTAAATACCATTCTTAAAATTCAATGGTTGCCATAATAAATATACCCTTTGACACTAGAATATATGCCCGAGGTAAAGGTCTCCATTTTGAAATGCCTAAGTCAAACAATTTGGTCAAACTACGATAAACCCAGAAAAAATCTACATCCCCCAAGTCCTTATAGATCATGAAATATACTTGACAGAAATAGTTGACTTGATATACAGAAAGGCCTTCCAATTACCCCTTTCTAATGCAACGACTGAATCTCCGGCTTGAATAAGGCACATTTTTCCTCATCTAGAAAAAATTAGTTTACGACTATAAATGTTGAATCTAGGTAAACTTTCCTTAGAAGTAAAATTCAATATTCCAACCCCTTCAATGACTACTAAGTTGAACAAATTGATGTTCAACTGCAGCCACAATTGTATTGGGAGAAACAATTTGAACCTTCCCCAATTTGAACAGGAACATCAGTTAATTCATCCGTACTGTCCAATGTTTTATTCCTTACCTGCATCTTTCCTTGCGACCTTGTTGTCCTCGACGACTCTGTGGAGAAAGGCACCTTCCCCTTCATGCTGGCAAGCCTGGCCAGTATTCCGAAATTGAAGAACCTGAAACGGCATCCGTACCATCCTCTCTCCTGCACCACAATAGTATCCTTTCCAATAACAAGAGAAAAACCTTTTTTGCCCTGCTTACCAGCCGGCTTAATGAGCGCCATAGTTTTAACATCTTCATGACATTTCTTTGACCCCTTTTCGCAAGGTTAAACTCCAAACAACATATTTTGTGGTGGTAACACCTGGTATTTTATGCACAAACTTGGCCAGAATTCGTATTAAGCACTGGCCTAATACGGGCCCTCCTGATGTTATGTATTTCAAAAACGCATTACAACGGAATCCCAGTCCGTCCTGTGTGCTTAAACCACATTGCTTTGGATCAATCACTTATTCCCCACACTGTACTACCTGCTTACAAACAGTTAAAGGCCACATTATTGGAACTGAAACTCCTGAGCCCTAGCAGGCATACCCATCTGTTGAACCAATTTTGGTGATTAACCACCGGTTACATTTCAGGAATTCACAATTAAACAGGAGACTTTGATATTTTTTTGCTGCTTCATCCATAGCTTATCTCCTGTAACTGGTGGGGAGAGCATATACTGAATGGCTTCAGCCAATTCCCCATCAATACTCCTCTCTGCCCTCTCTAGGCTGAGCAAACTTTTCCCACAATGTTCGGAAATTTTACCATCCAACCGAACTTCATTTTTTTTTTTTTTAAATATTTTTTAATTATAAAACAATATGATACAAGAGTACACTCTTAATTGGCGGCATTAAAAATTAATATAATATACAAAAATTATATAAATTGACTATCCAATTGATACTGTTGTTTTATTTGTAATGTTATCCATTAATACATTTCCTGGTTATTTATTTTGTATAATTGGGGGAGTGGTATGTTAGTATAATTCCTAAAATAAGCAATATACTCATATTTCTCATACCATACATGTTTCTTCAATTACCAAATACAAATCCCCCCTATAAACTATATAATACCCAATCCTTAAACCAAAACTTCCTATGATAATCATGATATTTCATAATATTAATAGTTGGTTTTGTATTTATTAATTAACTTTATATTTCAAATTATTATATAGTTGAAAATGCGCAATTTTATATAAAACAAATATAAGACAGACTATAATATTTTCATACAACAAAAAATATGTATATTCATACTAATATTAAAATATTATTATATAATGTTTTTTCCTATACTTTTTTTTTCCTACTTAAAAGATAGAAAGATAGAGATAGAAAGTAGAAAATAGAAAAGAAAATGTGAAAGTTTGGGTGGAGATTAAAATATTACTCCAATAATCCGATTCTTGAGATACATTCTATGAATTTATTATATGTATTTCTTCATCCATTCAGAATATTCCGGGCCTCGGCCCAAGTCCTCCCGCGGCCAGACCAATATGACCCTGTAAAAATTTAATGTATGGGAGACCAAATCCCTTAGAAGAAACAACCAACCTATACCAAAAGACAAGTCCCACAATCTCTTCCAAGTGAATTTGTCCTCCGACATTTCTGTATTCCACAT
Organism: Okamejei kenojei; assembly: GCA_035221665.1. Lineage (NCBI taxonomy): Eukaryota > Metazoa > Chordata > Chondrichthyes > Rajiformes > Rajidae > Okamejei > Okamejei kenojei. The sequence continues at coordinate 92,897,182 of CM069136.1, read as the reverse complement.
TTTTAATAGTTGGGGGAATGCAGGGCCTTTTCCAAAATTTTAAGTATTAATTTTTTACCCAATTATTATGAGAATAGTTCGATAAAAATTCTTTTGATTCCTTGTAATTATTTGTTCCCGTTTCAGGTATTTCCTAGTATTTATAATTTTGGATCAGGAAATCATAGTAAATTATTAACAACATACGAGATATCTTAATCTTAAATATTTCGTTCCAATATTCTACAATCTTCGTACAATTAGTGAATGAATGTGAACAAATTTGCTTCTGAGATTTTGACATTTTGACAATAGGCGATAATTTTTGGAAATAATATTATGTAATTTAGATTTGGAGTAAAGTTAAAATCTAATGTAAAATTTAAACTGTAATAAGAGCAATGTTTTGCATATTAATGAAGGCAGATAATGTATGTGTTTGTAAGCTTTTCTTCCCTATATTCTGGCTATTATTTGACCCTAATTCATTGTTCCCAAAGCAGTCTGTGTGTGTTTTCCTGAATGAATGGAAAATCACTTTCCAACGAACATATTGTTAAATATATGATATCATTATATTTCCTGTATTTGGATGTTTATACAAGCATTCAATCTAAAAATTTCTCTTCCTTCCTAATTTCTGAATTCCTTGTGATTTGGCAGAGATAAAGTTTCAGATTTGTAAATATCTAAAATATATCATTATTATGAAGCGCCGTAAGCTTGTTGTAAACTCTTGAAATGAAAGAAAAAAAATTTCCCCTTATAAAATCCCCTATAATTTATAATCCTTTATTTTTCCATTGTATAAAAGCCCTATCCACGTTAGGTTTTTTAAAAACGTAAAAATTTGATTGGCAATAGTAAGACCTAACTGTCATAAATATTAGTTTTAATGTTTTCTTTATTTGTTTCCAAATACGGATTTCCGCTTTCTATTATCGAGTTTTCACTATAAATTTTCTTAGGTACATTAAGTATAGCAAATATCATAGAACTAATTTCAAATGAAAAACAGTCATTTCTCTTTCCATTTTTACAGTTTGGTTTTTAATTTATCTGTTTTCTTCTAACCAATACTAATCTCTCTATG